>OX104114.1:62289932-62946481 GCA_944474755.1 Limnoperna fortunei | reverse complement strand
TTTACGGTATATAGAACGTTACGCTACAACCGACGTCAAACAACATGTTGAAAATAGTATTCGAACGCAAAATAAAAAATATGTTAATATGTAGCATAATTTAGAAACAAAGTTGAGCACATTTTATTTGAACTGTATTTTTATGACAGTGCAGTTTTTGTACTGTACTTCGTCTACACAAATCTGTTATTACATTTAAAAGAAATGTTAAATTGAAAGTTATTTTGTTTTAGTTTTTATAGTTATGTCTTAACAAATTTTATTCTTATAATTTAATAATGTTCATTACAAGGACTATTATTCTGGGATATTTTACTGTATAGTTAAGTTAACGTTTGTACCGTAATTTCATATAATATTACATTAAAAAGAATTATCAACGTACGATAAACATACAGAACAGACTAATCTTATTTATTATTATATCAAAATGATTTTTTTTGGTCAGTTTAATTTATATATTCATTTTGTATACATGTACATGCGGTAACGTTGTTTTCTTATTTTTATAGTTGTGCAATATTACATGTATTCTATTTAATGTATCGACTGAAGTTTTAGGCTTCAGTCGGAGAAAGCTATTCAAACTGACTACACCCGGCAGTAACACAAGATAATTAAAGAAGTAAATCCTATTCTGAAAATCTGTATTTTGTCAATTATCGCTATGCCAGTTGGCGTGTTAGTGATTTGGTTTAGGGACAGGTGACTAGTCGTCAGTCATTGTAGTGTTTCGGCATCTTGGCCATTTCAGAACAGGGCGTGTTTCAGTCAACCATTTCATTAATTTCTGTAACAACAGCGTTGTTACGTTGTTACATCTTGGTGGAGTTAACCAGAAGAGTGTTGCCTTTTAGTTCTACACATGATACCGCGTATCTCAGCACCAGGCGATTTTATTCCCCAGCATTTACAACAGAGAGACATTCAGTTTCAGTTATGCAATGCAATATCCGACCTCATTGGAGAATGTGGAATTTCTACGCCAATCCGTTGTTTTGTAAGTGTGAACTTGTTCAAGTCCGTTCGCAAATTTGTCCAGATTACAAGAAGCAATGCTTCTCTTGTCAAGGATTCGGACATTATGCAAGACAGTGTTTTGGGAAAATTCGTTCAGTTATAAAAAACACAATCAATTTAAGGAAGTTACTGTGTGAAAGAAACAAGTAAAATCTAAGAAAAAGCAGCAGGGAGACATGCATCAGGAATAACTTGTGTAGAGAGCAACCGTTCCATAATGTTAGGAACTTCGTCATCGCAAAATGTTTCGATAATGCATCAGTGGTAAAATGTGTATTAAAATGTGATTGATTGATTGATTGGATGTTTGCTTTACGTCCAGCGAGCAGTGTTACAGCTTTATTCAGGAGGGGAACAAGTTAACAAACAATAAATCAATAGAAAAAGGATTGGGATGGGACAAGGGGAACACAATATTGACTACCACTGGAAAAGTATGGAGTATTGGGTAGGGTCAGAGAATTTAGCCTTTTGTAGCGGCTACGATGAGCCTACTCTTTTTCGAAATCTACAAAAGGGGTCTTTTTCGTGCAAGGAGTGCTGCAATCTCCAAACACGTTACCCACTACGGTCCGCGGGCAGGCTCCAACGAGAGGGTCTCCCTATCCGCCACTCGGGGACGAGCTGGGCTATTAATATTTGAAAACAAACTAAAAAGTCTATATAGATCAAAAATTCAAACACTTCAAAAAGAACTGAACAACACGAAAGTGGAAAATTTAGAATGAAGACAGCAAATTCAGAAAAAGGAATGCAACAGTCAAACAGCAGTAAAGTTTAAATACAAGTAAATATTTAACAGAAGAAGTAGCCAAATTCAAAGAGATGAAACGAAATTATGACCTTCCAATCAATTAAGCGACACAAAGATACACGGAAGGCTGTCTAGAGAACACGGATCAATCCGAGAAGATCATACAGCTGACGTCAGACATTCAGAACATCTTATAACCATTAACAAATTAAAAGACGATACAAAAGTATCCGAGGAACTACAAATGTTACGTTTGTTAAGTGCAGCAAATCCTAATCTTGGATACAGAAGTTTTAAAGGCAACAGAGGACGTTTTCGATATTTTTGATTTTCTGCGAAACCCAAGGACGCTAAATTCTATGATTTACTAAATTTTGTGTTTTTAGCTATTTCAGAAATGTGGAATTTTTGTTTTCTAATATATTTGTATTGTCATTTGTCTTTATGATGATTTATTGCATTAATTGTCTGTTATTGTTTTCTCATATGTTATAATATAATATGTATGATGAAAATGTATTCTTTTGAGCAAGGTAAGTAAGGTTATAACAAGATATTTGACTATATACAGTTAAATTAACGTTAAATAAAAAGAATTATAAATGTACGATAAACATACCGGGCAGACTTATCTTGAACATGCGGTGACGTTACGTTTTCTTATTTTTATAGTTGTGCAATATTACATGTATTCAATATTATAATGTATCAACTGAATTTTAGGCTTCAGTCAGAGTCAGCTATTCAAGCCGACAAAGCCCGTCAGCAATCAGTAACACAAGAAAGTTGAAGAAGTAAATTCCATTATGAAAATCTGTATTTTGGTGACGATCGCTAAACCAGTTGGTGTGTTAGTGTTTGGTTCATAGACATTTGGTTGACCAGTCGTCAGTCATTGTCGTGTACTGGCCATGTAAGTAACAGTCAATTATTACATTTTCGTGTACCAACAAATTTCTTGTCCATTTTATTGTTCTTGTTGTTAAGAGACTGCTAATTTGAAAAAAATATTTTCATTATTCAAATACTCATCAGCATTACCGTACTGAGCTTAACATAACAGGTGTTAAGTTTAAATCACTATAAGAATTGAAAGCACATGTAAAATGTCAAGTTAAAGGATTCGTTGTCTGAAAAGATTTCCATTTTACCATTGTCAAATAATATGTAGATTCTAGCACTATACGCCGACTGGATAACGATATTTATGTACTCAAGACAGTAACATGAGCATAGTTTATAATTGCAAAACATTTAACAGTTTGGATAAATACAGTAATCAACGCAGTAAAGTGGCAGAATATTGCATGAAATGGGAAATGACTATCGAATGAATACGACGCAAATTTTAATCAACAGTTAATCTAACTTGTCAGAACAGGTTTAATTGTAAAACAAAACAAAATTCAGAAAAATTCAGGAAGACCTAGATATGCGGTAATGCGAAAAGCCGGAAGGGATTTCGATATATTTTTGTCTATAAGTTTTGTAAGAATAATCTTATTCAACGTAATTCAAAAGGATTGGGAAAGAAAACATAAAGTTCTACTCGATGAATATAAGATTATTTTAATTATTTTGAATTAGATTTTTTAAAACTTGACCGGAAGGATATTTTCTCAAACCATTCGGCACGTTTTTTCCATTTTAATACTAAATAGTATGCAACTTGTTGAACCTGATACAAAGTGGGTAATATTTTCCCCTAGAACATTTTATAACAAATTCATCGATTTATATCTTAATTCAATACCAAAGAGATAGTTGACTTGAAACGCAAATTGTACAAACATTTCAAAAACCCGGTCAAAAGTGATTACTTTATTCCTCTAGTAAATTTAATATACAATTCATTGCTATTTAACTTAACATAATTCAAAAGTTTTCCCGCCCCTGTTTGTTGTAGCAGATATTGAAACACGTAGTTTAAGCAAATGGGTAATGATACAAGGTAAGCTAGATTTTCACGGTAGCTAAAACAAATACAAAAACGACGAATAAAAGTTTACTTTGAAAAAACAATCATGCATATTTTTTTAACCTGGCTTGCTAATACTCGATTTTGTAAACGGTCTGTGTACGCTTTTAAACCATATAGGTAAGTTAGTTGAAACCTATTGCAATTTATGTACATGTAATTAGACAGAAGTCGGAAACTAAAAACTTTGTTTTGTCTGTTGCTATGTGTGGAAATATTTTGTTGATTTGTTGTCCTGTTGTTGAGTAATATTAAAAAAAATATTTGTGATCTAATTAAACTTCACAGTTAAAGATATTTACGAGTAGCAGCTAGATAAGCTTTTAAAAATCATTAGACGAGAAAAGGCAACAATTTGATATGTGTTATAAAGAGTTGATGATCTACTTAAAATAGTCACTCAAACGTAAAACGCTTTCGTCTTTTGCAAAAAACAAAATTAAAAATTGTGAAATATAACAGCTGAATATTTTACATATTTATTCCAACGATCTAGTGTGCACTAACAAAAACTTTTGACCGAGTTCTACAAATTGAACAAATTGACAACCCAAGTTGAAAAAAATCGTGTTCAATTTGGGTCAGGAAAAAGCATTCCAGTCAATTTTTTTAATCATTTAAATCAAAATAATTATCTAAATCATCAACTTACTGGAAAGAATGTTTTTTGTTTATTACTTGCAACTGTTGTTATCGTCGCTTCCTAGAATTAACAAGAGTACGACAGAATTATACTTGTTACAAAATGTTTGTAAGTAGGTAAAATTTCCACCAATAGTTCGTTAGATCCGATAACACATTTTATGTCTTAAATTTGAATGGTACACATTAAAATTTTGACAAACTGCGAGAAATTACGATCATGACACTTTTTGTAAATCTGAAGGACTAATTCATATGAAGATTTAAATATATTTTATTTATCTTAAACCTCATTCAAACAAACTGACAAAAATTCAAACTATTTCGCAAAGCTTTTGAAAAGTCGTAAACGGAAACAAATTAACAGTACAATCGAATGTCCAGATCCAACATAGCGGAGGGATCTCAATTCCGAGGGGCCAAACAACTACAACAACGTAGGATCCAATTATTTTGAAATTCTGATTCATTTATTGATTGTTTGATTTCGTTGGGCTAATGGCAAGCAAGCAACGTTTCAGCTACCTTATATCCGAACAAAATTAAGAGTGTTTTTGTTATATTCGGAAAATTGTAGCTCGGAAGCGCGAAAAATTTCCCACGCGAATATTTCGCTTCTTATAATAAATAATGAACGAAAAGAATCAATTCATATCAACATCGCTAGGCTGGTGAAACTTTGCGAGTAATAGTATACCAGCATACTGCTGTGTTGATAAACCTAAGGACTCAAAGCCGACATGGAGTAGGTTGGGCCGGTGAAACCTATACAATTGTTTATCTGTTCACAGAGACCGGGATAATTTTTTTTATAAATGAATATGTCAATAAATTAGCTGACAGTGTGTGTTGTTCCCTCGTTTAGAAATCCGTCTCACATGTCTTACAAAATATTACCATAATAAACATGGTCCTATTACCCTGCAACAATCAAAGATTTTATAGAATAGATAGAATAAATATAAGAAAACTGATTTCGAACAAAATACGGTGTACTTAAAGTTAATTTGTAGTTATTATTTAAAAGACATTAAACGACTACAGTTCTTTCTTGACTAGACAATAGGAACGTTACTATATTTAAGTCCGTGGGCATATGGATGTCTAAAGCTTTTAATGAATAATTTAGATATTAGTCTTTTTTAGGCATGTCAAACATGTTAAAACCACCGAGTACACAGCATCATCCGATTTATTAAAATTTCATTCGTTAAAATGCTACCTTAACCCTAAGTAGTTGTGGACCTAACATGTCACAAATCCTACTCATGTGCAATCTGATTCTTTTCGAGTCAAGTTACATTTGCGTTCTGTACAGGGCAATATGCCATCTAATTTTGCACGGGGCAAAGATGAGGTGTAATCAGGTCCTGTGAAGCCAAAGTCAAAGTGCAATCTCATTCTTTCCGTGTCAAATACATTGAATTATATCAAATTAAAAATGATTCCATTTAAAATAAATTAATTAAACAGAAGCCTACAGTTATTGAAAAACTGACGGAAAATTAGGCCCATTGATAAAATAAATAAAAGCCGACATCAAACAAAAAAGGTTACATCTATAATATAATTTTCATTTTTGTTAAATAAAACAGCATTTTATTTTTTTTCAAACTAATATAAGGGGAAATTCGCATTTTTCTGAATTCATACGAACAAAAACTTAAAACATACCTGCCCAAGAATCAGCAATATCGATATAACAAAATACCTATTAAAAAACTTATCGATGCATGCAAATTTACAGATGTAAAACTTTTGTCGAAAAAACAAAATTATTTCCATTTGACCTAGCAACTCGCAATAAAGTATGGCAACGACTTAAACTTTATCAGGTCGTTACAAAAGAGATGCTATTTAAATTACTAGTTTAAATATTTTTATTTTCCAGTCATTGACCCGCACCGGACAATTACACGAATGTTGACAAAATAACATGCATTTAATACATTGATTGATTGATAGGATGTCTGCTTTACGTCCAGCGAGCAGTATTTCAGCTATATTCAGGACGGGAACAAGTTAACAAACAATAAATCAACGGAAAATGGGGGTGGGATGGGTCACAGGGGATAAAATTTTGACTGCCACTGGAAAAGTATGGAGTTATGGGTAGGGGCGAAAATTTAGCCTTTTGTAGCGGCTACAATGATCCTACTCTTTTTCGAAATCTATAAAAGGGCTCTTTATCGTGCAAGGAGCGTGGCACTCTCCAAACACGTTACCCACTACGGTCCGCGGCCAGGCTTTCCATATTATGACCTGACAATCCCTCAACGAGAGGGTATCCCCTATCCGCCACCCGGGGACGCGCTGGGCTGCTCTGTGGGTCGAGCACTGGGAACACTCCCAGTAATACAAATCTAAATGGTTTATTCACGATTCTCTAACATTTGAAAAATTTCATTCACGTTTCTCCAACATGAAATGAACGATGAAAGGGCTTGTTGTTTTACAACAATCAAAATATGTTGTTTAAAGCAGTTTACAGCAAAACATGTAAAAACATACACAAGTTATTTTCACGTAATTCAGACTCCGATATCTCGAACACTGGTAGTTCACAAGTATTCATAATATATTTTAATGACCTACTGAAGTCTTCTCTCAATTTACAGTAAGCACATGGCGTTGAAAGAATGTGGAATCTGAGAACGGGAAGAATATCAACATACGAGTTATCTCGAGATATCGGGTGTGAATTACGTGAGAAATGAGGCGTATGTTGACATTTATTCCCGTCCTTGGATTTCACACCCCTTACAATCGCCAGAACACCGGAAGTTGGCCCAAGTATTCACTATATAGGTTAATGACCTACTAAACACCCCTCTCATTTTACAGTAAACCTATGGTTGAAAGGGGTGTGAAGTCTTAGCACGGGGATAAATGTCAACATACGCCTCATTTCTTACGTAATGTACACCCGATATCTCGAACACAGGAAGTTGACCCAGGTATTATTGATATAGGTTAATGATCTACTGAACTATCGTCTTATTTAACCCAAAGTCCATGACCATCGAATAGGGGTGCGACGTCCCAGCAGGATAAGAGATATTACTTTATCGGTCATTTTCACTTAATTCAGATTGGAATAACTCGAAAACCAAAAGTTGGCCCAAGTATTCACGATATAGATTATGAACCTTCCTTACTATTAATTGACTCTTAGGCTACGACGAATGGAAAGTGTGTAAAGTCCTAGATGTGGAATAAATGTCATCACATAATTTAGACACAGAATACTCGAACACCGGATGTTTGTCCAAGTATTCAGGATATAGTGACGCGATTTTTTCATATCGGTCATTTTTTTACTAAAGTCGGTCCCTGATAACTCAGAAACCAAATTGTGGCCCAACTATTTACCAGATGGCATAAAGACCACTGTTTAATCTTAAAATTAGTATTATTTTCTAAAATCCTTAAATGTAGAATTGTAGAAGTATCCTATGAAACGTACTGTAACAGAAGTAAATTTAATTAACGACGTTTTCTTCTTTCTTGTACACTCCTCTTTATAATAGATAGCGGAATTGTTACATGTCTGAAGCTAATAAATTTAAGTTCGTATGATTTCCGTTGTTTAAACTATACAAAAGTCGTTTAGTTAAGATATAAATGTAAAAAGAAAACGGAAAGAAAAAAAGAAGAAAATACGGAATAGTGTGATAGAAATACACAAGCTATTTTGAATATAAAAGCGTGCGATGGGGCAAACACTAACATAATCCTTTACTTCAGAAAAAAATTAATAATAAACTCAATTTTATGTATTAGCGCTGCATATTTTATTTTTTTATTGTGACAATTGGCACTATTATTCTAAAAATGTAACTAAATAACTAAATAGGAAAAGAAATAGTCACCGTATAGACCCGTTTGAGATTCAGGTATCAAAAGAGAGATAACTCAAGTTTAAATTTAATTACTTTCCATACATAACTCGAACTCGCCCGAATGAATATTATCGCGGGCTGAATTATTGACGAATAGCGTTATTGACGGCAAAATTGATAGCAAAGTTATAATATATATATATATATATATATATATATATATATATATATATATATATATATATATATATAATTGTCTATTTATATATGCCCAACATCTGATTGTATTTCAACATTGGATCTTTAGAAATGCACTAAAGATACATAGTTAAGATAACTGATATTTATAAGTGTCTAATGAATTAACCAAACAATGTCGTTGTAATTTCCACTCTGAAAATCATCTGTACACACAGATTTGATTTTTGAGCCGTCCCACCTCGGGAATCGAACTCGTGTCAGTTTATAACATATATGGCTACTGCGCCTAGCATGTAAAGACAGAGGTGTAACCTCTAGACCAGATCCGTCCGCTAAAAAACAGAGTTTCACTGGCCTAGTGTTACTTTTTCTGCGACTGAATGTTTAGTCGCAATGCTGACATTGGTGCTAAAAAAGAACAACTTCACTTTTAATGGAGACCATTTCTTGCAAATAAATGGAACAGCTATGGGAACTAAAATGGCTCCATCATATACCAACATATTTATGGGTAAATTAGAAAAAGAACTTCTCCAATCGTCTATTGAAAAACCACTTTCTTGGTACAGGTTTATTGATGATGTTGATATGAAGTGGATACATACTGATGAGGGATTACAAAACTTTATCACACGTGCCAAGAAGAAGGGGGTACAGGAATAATAACATCAAAAAGAATTTCCAATAAGCACAACAGACATCGAGGAGTACCCTTCTTCAATATAAAGAAAAACACAAATGCAATAGAGTTCCCTACCACCCTTGTTTAAAAAAAATTAGCACCATTCGTGAACATTGGAAATCGATTGAAAAAAATCCCAGATTGTCAAGAATCTTTCCAGAGCCCCCCATGGTTACGTTTAAACAAACCAACAGTCTCCGGAACTTATTGGTACGAGCAGAGATTGCAAAGCCCAGCACTGCCGCTGGCAGAAGTCAGTCTTGTGGTGACAAACGCTGCAAATGTTGCAAACATATGAACCGTTGTCTACATTTAACAGCAAAGTCAAAGGTAAACAGTACAAAATATTCAGTACTGTTAACTGCAAAAGCTCGAATGTCATTTACATTCTTGAGTGCCCCATCTGTGGCTTACAATATGTCGGCGAGTCCAAACAGCCATTCCACAAACGACTGAATGGTCACAGAAGTGACCTAACTAAGAAACAGTTTCTGCCCGTAAGCCAACACTCCAAAGGATTTTGATGACATAAAAATCCTAATTATCGAGCAAAACTGCAAGTGGCGAGACTCTGAACGGGAGGCCCGAGAGAGATTCTGGATCAAAGAGCTCTGTACACCCCAATGGAATAAACAAAAAACAGTAAATACCATTCAATAATAAATTCATAAATATCAAGCAGTTAAAGATAAGATGGTTTATACAACTGTACAGTATTCCCTTATGTAATGACTGATAGATGTGATTCGAGAAAGTTCAAGATCAATAAAATCAGATCCGATCACATCACTACCGGATGCTGATGTACCAAAAACCATATTTATCGTTTATTATAGATTGATATTGACACTGAAGAAGACCATCAGTTGGTCGAAAATTTTGTCATCTTTATTAATATAATTATTTTATAGTAGAAACATCTTTATATTTGTATCGTTGCATATTTCTCTAGACTTATATATTATTTTTTTGTTTATGTTGTATCGTCATGTTGGCGATCCGATACTTAGTAAGTGTATTGGTTGGTAGCTTCCTTTAGACTTTATATATATATATATATATCTATATATATATGCGCATATATATATATATATAAGTACGCGTGCTATGCTCAGAAATTAGAAGTGTTTAGTGTCAGTTATGAGAAGTAATAGCTACTAGCTGACGCCGGATATGTTTTCGACTTTACCAGCAACTTTACACACTTAGCATGAGCATTATTTATATGTAAAGAGGTAATTGTAACGTCATTTTTGATTCCAATTGATCTCTTAATTTTGTGAACACACCGTGATATTTGTCTATGTATTTGTTAACTTTACTGTTTATTGACATACGTACTCAGCGTATTCAATACTACTGACCTAAGTCAAGATTAAGCAGACGATAGTTTTGCATCTGTTTACCCTAATTAAATGACAAACATATTGATAAAGTATTTTTGATTTTGTGTTTAAACATTTTTTATAATAATTATTAAAATAAAGTTCCATTTAGTTTACATTTTTAGTTTTTATTTTAATATTTCTATTTTTGTGATCTGACCTTTGGCATTGTCTTTTAGAGAAGTCTCATTAAATATTTCGCGGTTGAATGCCATGTGCTTGTCTTGGTCGGGGCACTTTACACAGAGATACGCCGGCAGCTAACGATAATACAAGCATTTTTGATGGCGGTAGGAAATTTTTTTCAACAAGATCAGTTGGCATATTTTTTTATATACTATACAAATATATATTTCGTAATTATATTCTTGATAGTTATTGTATGCAGGTAGTCATTGATCTTCTATTGTTTAATATGCTTTTTCATTTTTAAAGGATAGTTTGTGTTTTCGGTTTACGTTTGGCATATATTTTGGCTGTGTCTTTGTTCCATAATTTTGCATTTTCAAAAATCACACTGCAGCGCTTGTGAAATAAAAATGATGTAAAAATTATTTCTGGTTACTTATGAATGGAAGATCGATCGATGGATACCGAATTTTTTTTTTATTGTATAAATTTGTATTTTTTTTAAATTATTTCTTTAAAGTCTTTTCAATAATTGTTCGATTCGTTAAATTATTTTGATATGATTTATAGATTCTGGTTCTTCAGAGATAATTTCTTTTCCCACGCACGTGTATTTGTAAGTAAACGTCACGCGCACCTAACTTCAAGGTCAAAATCTCGGCCAGTGCAGTGGAATTCCAAGACTGTATAGATCACGTGACAGTGTGAGGTTGCTTCTTTCACCTTATTGTTAACATCCGTTTGGATGTCATTTCCTTTCCCATATAAATATAAACAAATGCACGTGCTAATGTTTCCATTTTCGAATTTTACATTTTCAATGATTTTTGTTGGAATTTTGTATAAGGTTTATTGTTAATCACACCTTATTGTAAACATCCGTTTGGTTGTCATTTCCTTTTGCATATAAACATAAAGAAATGCACGTGCTAATGTTTACATTTTCGACTGAGACATTTTCATTGATTTTTGTTAGAATTTTGTATAAGGTTTATTGTTAATCACACCTTATTGTAAACATCCGTTTGGTTGTCATTTCCTTTTCCAAATAAACATAAAGAAATGCACGTGCTAATGTTTACATTTTCGACTGAGACATTTTCATTGATTTTTGTTAGAATTTTGTATAAGGTTTATTGTTAATCAAAGGGTTAGATAAAAGGGTTTATATTAAAGACACAAGATCAGAAAATTAAAGCCCAGGGAGAACAGTTGTAGAACCAGCAATCGGGAGAGATACAACGACCACTAGTGGTAATGAGCAGTCGAACAATTGAGCGTTTTAGAGATAGACCAACTTCATCATCAGATCCAACGATAGTAGAATGGGTAGCTGATATGAGCACACACGTGTCGTCACAAGAGTTTGCTGCATTCTTGATAGACCATCTGACGGGGATAGCCAAACAAGATATACTGGTTAGAGGTTAACCGGTAACAAAGGACGCAGAGGAGATCATTAAAGTATTATTAAAGGTTTTTAGAGACGGTGACAATTTACCCTTGCTTCAGCAGAAATTTTACCCCTACACACAAAAAGACGAGGACTTAATATCTTGTTCTTTGAATATGGTTCAGTTAGATGACAAGATTGTTAATATTGATGATTCTTTCAAGCCATGCAGAAATGCATCCTTGAAAGGAAGATTTGCCGAAACCGTGAAGGACGACGGGTTGAAGAAGGAACTTCGCCGACTGAACGTAGAGTCACCAGAATTCACCTTCTTGAGTTCAGGGATCGAGCTGTCCATTGGCTAGGTAAAGTTCCAGAAAAAAGGTCTGCAGCAAGTTATGAGCAGCATGCAAAGGCCCCCGATATCAACGAGATACTGAAGAGGCAAGAGAAACTAATACAAAAACAGCTGCTAATTGAGAAATTGATGTCAAAGGTAAAGTCAGAAGGAAGTCGAGATAGGCAATACAAAAGAAAATGCAATAACTGTAGAACGACATGGCATGTAGAGAAAGATTGCCCGGAACCAAGAAGACCCCGACCAGCTGCTAGTGGCAGGACTCAAATTTTTACTAGTAAGACCTTTAGTGGAGAGTCACACCAAAGGTTCATTGAATAAAGACTCATGCTTGGAAAAGGCTGTAGGTGTTTGTCCGGAGTCCGGACTTTAACTTAATGGAGTTGATGTCCGATGTCTGCTAGACACGGGAGCCCAAGTGTCAACAGTGACAGAATCATTTTATCTGAAGCATGAATTGCGGCTTGGGACTCTGATCGACATTACAGAAATCTTTAGTTTGTCAGCGGCAAGTGGAGGACAGAAACCATACATTGGGTATATTGAATGTGACCTTCAGGCTCTCGGTCATACCTTTAAAGATATGGGATTCCTGGTTGTAAAGGACCCTGCGAATGATGTTGCAAAACGGAACCAAGCAGTACCCGGAGTAATCGGTTCGAATATCTTTAAAAGTATGACAGACACCTTAGGACACCACCAGCACACAACTGAGAATTGGTGACCATTACTTGCATTATATTAGGAGACACTAACTAGTACCAAGGAATATGCAATGTGAGAATACCATCCCGTCAAACTGTGATTGTACCTGCTGGGACAGTTACAGTAGTTGAGGCACAGATAAAGCCATCATCAATTAGTATCGACTGCATGGTGGAAGAAACCAAACTTTAACCATGCCGAATGGTTTTAAGCTAGCCAATGCTCTTGTAAAGGTCAATAAAATACCAGTACAAATATGCAATTACGGACGGAAGCACATTATGTTAAAGCCTAGAACGATCATTGGTCATATCAAAACAGAATATGCGACACCCTTGAAAGGAAAGTCAGTATCAAAGGAAAGTAATACGGCAGAAAATACTTGGAGCAAACTAGACATAGGACAACTGTCAACAGACATGCAGCTGAGTTTTCGGGAATTGGTCAGCAAATATGACGCTGTTTTCAGCAAGGGAGATGACGACATTGGTCTTTTTAACAAAGTCGAACATCGAATACCAACTGCTGATGATACTCCAGTAAAAATCCCATACCGGAGATTTCCACCGAATCACTAGGCCAAAGTTCGGGATTACCTAAGTAATGCCCTAAATGTAGGCGTAATACCAGAGTCATGTAGCCCATGTGCAGCGCCCGTAGTCGTTGTACCAAAACAGGATGGAAAGCTAAGAATATGTGTGGATTATAGAGGCTTAAACTCTAAGACCAGGAAAGATGTCTATCCACTACCTAGAATCGAAGAAGCAGTAGATGCCCTAAACGAAGCAAAGTATTTCTGTAGTTTAGACCTCGCTCATGGTTATTATCAACTTCCATTTGCAGAGGATGATATACAGAAGACTGCCTTCAGAGTAGGCACGGGAGGCCTGTACGAAGGTTGGAGATGGTTCTAAAAAGACTACGTGAGAACAACCTCAAGGTCAAACCCGGAGAAGTGCCAACTGTTTAAAGAAAGGTTGAGGTACCTTATGCATCTAATTTCGGCATGACTCCAGACGATGAAAAGGTCAAAGCAGTCACCTCTTGGCCAAGGACTAAGCAGCTACTACCGGTGATTCATACCTAACTTTGCCAAAATCAGCGATCCGCTACACTCCTTGCTCAAAGGCAAGGGCAGATGTAAAGTGGGAAAGCGGGAACCAAAATTAAACCTTAATTCAAATCTATAATAGCAAAGAAGCCTTTAGAGATTGTCGCGATAGACTTTACCCTGTTAGAAAAGGGCATTGGTGGAATCGAGAACACTACAATTCATACACTGTGGAACCATTGATAAGAAGGGAGAATACACGTACAGTGCATCGAGGAGACATCTTGGATGCGAGATATCTAGTTAAGTATGTCAACCCTGATATACGAAACGATCGCCGGACTGTGGATATACGAGAACCTGTCGAAAAGCAGGACAGTGATGATGAGGAGACCGTATTATTTATACAACCTCAGAATCATCGAAATGTTGAAAAGCTAGCTAGTGAAACAGTAGAGATGGATGATGATATCCAGGTTGACACAGTGGAACCTACAGGAGTGGAGCAACCTTTAACAGAAACCACGAACATACCGGACAATGCGCCTAACAAGGCATCATTGCGAATTATTGCCAGTCACAACTTATTTTGGCTCAGATTTTGGCAAATTCGTTTAAGTATTTTATCACTTTGGATAACCGTTTATTTTTGAGAAATTAAACCATTTTTGTTTTTACACTTCGTACAAAGGTTTAATAAATATTTTTCTTGTATATATTTTTAATAGTTTTTTTGAGTAATAATGTGTTGCCGGGACGTCAACACAAAGTGGGGGGAGGGTGTAAGAGGTAATTGGAACGTCATTTTTTGATTCCAATTTTAATTAACAATAATTTGAACCGGAAAACGTACGCATTGAACTTGTTTCAATTATTCTATATACTAGCATTTGTTTTTTTTTATTTAGTTACTTTAAGTTTAGTTTAGATTTAAGCAATAGTTATAAAAATTATTTTTTGGGGTCACGACGCATCAAACAATAATTTGCGAACATTGATATTTTCAATCTAATTGTTGATGGTTTCTTTGAATTTGTTTCCATTGGTTATATGTAATTTGATATTTTCATTTCACATACCTATGTATTGTATTTGTATTTTTAGGACTTTTTCTATATCGTGAATTGAATAAAATAAATGTCAACACCATACTATTCGACATGATTCCGCCATGTGAAAGAATCCACACTACATATATAGATGGGACCTTTTAAACAGCACCAACCAATTCCACACAACTTTATACCCTGCATGCTACCGTTGATGACTCAAAACTTGGACTTGTCAACGACTACAAAGAAAAACGACTGGTTTGACACGCTGCAGTACTCCCTCTGGTACCACAAGATCTGGTTGAAGAACAACCACTTAGAAAGATGGCACAGCAAACTAAAGAAACTACTACACCACGCGCACCCAAATGTCTTACAACTGATTGAACTACTAAAAACCCAAGCAAACAGGCCAACCAGATTCAAACACAGGCAGGCGGAATTCATCGCCCTAATCATAAAAGTACAGACACAAAGCTTTACAAATAATCATTCTTTTGTCCTGACGTAATCAGACTTAGACATGGGCAATTCTTTCTGAATGAAAAAAAAAAGTCTTCTTAGGTTTTGGAACTTGGTGCAAATGATATATTTGAGTCAATATAAGACATGCATTAATTTGTCATTTTGTCCAAATGGTACGATAGAGTCCTCTATCGAGCTCGTTGTTGCGATTATGAGATAGTGAGTATCTGTTGAAAGATGTTGGTTTGTTTGAATGGTGTTTAACGCTACTCAGCAATATTTCAGCTATATCATGCCGTCGAGTTTTTCTTGGGAAAGGAAACTAGCGTTCCTGGAGAAAACCCCAGACCTGAAAATTGAGATTTTAATCGTGCCAGCAGTGAGACTCGAACTTCCAATCTCAGTGGTGACAGCAACGTGGTCACTAGTAGACGTACTACCTAAATCCTTTTATAGATCACTACTCTGTCAAGTCATGTTTTAATATGAGTCAATAACCCACCATTGATTTCAAGATATTATGTTTGTGAAGTTCTGATAGAAAATAGGCGTGTCTAGTGGTTTTGTTCCCCACAGTGTGAATTTAAATGTCCTAAATCTTCTAAGTCCTATTCAGTGACTTTGTTAGTTCGATAATAAATTCTGTATTTTTGTTCCCAGTTTATGTCATGAATAATTATACCCCCGCTCCGAAGAGAGTATACTGTTGTACTCCTGTCCCTCAGTCCTTTCATTCTTCCGTCCGTCCTCTCGTCTTTCCTTCCGCAACAAAACTTTCGTAACAATTTTATCTGCAGCTACTTATCACATCCGCTTGAAATATATGTGACCTTACCATGTTGTTCTATATTGCGATTTTAGGTCTGTCGCATATCTACTTCCGGTTTACCGACTTAGTCAATTCAATGTGTGAATAGCAGGGGTATACTGAGTGAGCAGTAGTTCACAGTTGATACCTGTTTTTAAATTGAAGTTTCTTACTAACATTTTAGTTTTTGATTAAAAAGAGCGATTGAACATTCATAATTGGCTATTGGTTTAAAAAAAGAACAATAAAGTGAAACGCCTATACATGCATTTGTATTGTCAAATTACTTAGGGCTGTGCAATAGATGTTCTCATCGAACTAACTATTAGGTTTACAATGCAGTTTCTAATTGTAAAAATTGCCATTAACCAGGTGAAACACCTTTTTGTAAGATTGGATTTAAATGATTCACGTATGACATAATAAGCATGTATTGCTTGAGGTTAGACCACACGGAAACAACATATATACAGACTGATGTTTACCCTCGACCATCACATTGATTCTTAGTCTGATGTTAGACTGAATTTAGACCCACGCGCACCCCATTGGTTCCGAGTCTTAAGTTAGACAAGGCCACCACATTGGGGATGAGTATTAGGTTAAAACACACAAAAATCACAATGGTTCTGAGTCTTAGGTTAAACCACACGGCCACCAAAATTTGTTTTGAGTCTGAAGTTAGACCACACAACTTCCACATTAGTTTTGACGATAGTAGAGCATCATAGACGCTGCTTTGGTTGTGAGTCTAATGTTAAACCAACGGATAGTACATTAGATCTGAGTGTTAGGTTTTGACCACTACTTTGGGTACTGGAATGAGTCTAGACCATGTCATTGGTTCCTAGTATGAGGTTAGAACACACAGCTATCACCACTACTGGCAAAACAAATGACTGTAAGTACCAGTTGCAGTCGTTTTCGTCTGTCACTAACTGAGATTGACTGCAAATTACTCCAAAAATGTCTATAAAAGACGACTGCAAACGTTGTGTCAGACAATAATTTTAACTGTGAGTCATTTTATTACTGTCACATACATATTTTGTTCGTCACAGACATTTTTGTCTGTTGGCGCAGTCAAAAGTTGTGTTCAACGGCGTATACGTTGTATCAGTCAAAAAATGTCTGTTGCAGTAATTTTTTTCGGTTGACTCGGTCAAAAATCGTCTGTTACAACGGCGTTACCATTGTAGCAGTCAAATAATGTCTGTCACATTTTCTCTGTTATATGAGACAAAATACGACCGTCACAACGCCTGATAATTAATATTTTTGATTAATAAACAGCGGTCGATTAATATTTTTATTTTTAATTTGTTTTTTGAAAATGTTCGGAATTAAACAAAAAAATCTATTTTTGGAAATTGTGCGCTCGCGCACTTTATGATTAAAAATGTTTTTAACCCTGGTAATTATTTTTTTTACACCGGTCAATTAAGTTTCTTAATGTCAAGTTATTTTATCTTTTGAATTCAACAAAATACCCATCTATTTGGAAATCTAACCGTCTTCTACATAATAATATTTTCTGCAAACAAAGTTAAACAAAATATTATGACATCGCATATTTATTAAGTTATGTCGAAAACGACATATTTCTTTCGGCACAATATATAACAATATAGCACGAGATAAATAGCTTTTTACCGAATAAGAAGGCATACATAATAACAATGCAACAATAAGACACAAGACAAAAAAATATATAACAACACAAAGTCATACATATTAGGCACATAAAAGCTGTTGAAATTCTAAAATGCACAATGAGAGCATATGTGATAGCATAAAAAATACAATAACTGTTACAATAAAATTGTACAATAATAGTATTAATATGTTCAGCTATTTTAAATATAATATTTAAAAAAATCAAATCATGTTTGTTTTCTATTGTTTAAAATATCAGGTAATTCATTGATCAAAGTTCACGTGTTTTAAACATTGGGCTGCATCATTCGATGTTTCCGATTTAAATGACACGGGTGGTTAATTATTTTACAGATAACCCTCCCTCACTGATCAAAGTTCACATGTATTAAACATTGGGCTGCATCATTCGATGTTTATCATTAATCCCGATCAAGTTTTAATATTGTGTATTATCGCTATTTTGCAGTATTTCCCTTTGATCGTTGTGTGCGATATTATTCCATCTCACTCTACTAACGTGAGATAGGCCCATCTCAGCTCGCTGTCAAGACGTCGTTAAGTAAACACTGTGACGTCACAATGTTACAAAACAGCGATAAACATATTATTTACGTATTTTGAAACTCGATGCATTTTCTCGTCATCTCATCTCGGGGCTGTCGCCCTTCGATGAGATATGGACGAGAAAACGCATCTCGTTTCAAAAAACGCAAATAATCTATAAAAATTATAATGTGATAAATCGGAACTTTCTATCATGTAGTAAGTGCAGCTGTGATTGTTATTGATCCTTGTTGAGTGAACACATAACACAAGTGACCGGTAATTAACAATACAAAAATCGACACGTGCCGATAAAAATGCAAATATCTCTAAAACAGCAAAATAAAAAAACCCAAATTAGGTAAAAACTATATGTATGCATTATTCCTTGATATTATGGGTTGTTTTTTTTGTGACTACTGTTACATTGTATCCTTCATGTTGTTAGTGCACCTTTCTCCTTGCTAGTGCACTAACTCGTAGTTGGCGCTAATTATAGTTGTAGATTATACGGATGTCTTGTAAGAAAACTTCACCCCCTTTTGTTCTACAAACACTAAATGTTAAGGTGTTTATTTATTTTTAATTGTCTACATTGACTCTGAAATCACACCATAGAAAGGCATTTGCCACAGAACAAGTAACGGACATACTTTATCGTATGAAACTGAATCGAATTTCGTACTATCGTACAAAGTTAACATCCATTCGAGAACATTCATTCGTGCATTCGTGCATATGTACACGAGTAATAAATAAATTTCAGAGATATACACAACCTGTATTGTCTTGGGTTATTGTAATGAACAAAATTAACCATAGTTATCTAGTTCAGATTTTAAAAGAATCGATACTCAGAACTGAAATAAAAAAACCAGTTTTTCCTAAAGTATATTATTGTACACACGGTCTTTTAATGTCTTTGATAAATATTTAGCGTGTATTAAAATACTTTATGAAAACCTACACATTTCAAATACATCAAAGGTTTGCATTTATTTAATTAATAGTCCAAGTGTGGTAATGAAATCGCAGACATAATGTGTTAGGAATCAAACTAAACGGTATGATATCTAATTATTACCGAAATAAATGGACAGGATATAGAGTACACAATGCTCGTGAATTCGAGCCAGACATCTCAATGTGTTCTAATTTGACCTTAATGAACACTGCCAAAGTCAGAAGGTTTAACGAGATTAAACTAGATAATTGATTGATTTGATGCATGATTTACGTGTATCTAGCAGTATTTCAGCTATATTCAGGACAAGATAACAATAAATTAATCAACGGAAAAAGGGGGTGGGATGGGACAAAAGGAACGCAATTTAGACTGCCGCAGGGTATAAAGTTAGCAAACTCCAAACCCTTTACTCACTACGGTCCGAAGCCAGGCTTTCCGTTTTATGACCTGACAACATCACAACAATGAGGTCTCCCCTATCCGCCACCCGGGGACGCGCTGTGCTGCTCTTTGGGTCGAGAACTGGTAAAATTTCCAGTTTGGTCCCACTAAAAACTAGAAGATAAAGACGAACATTTGAAGTGAAAATTATTTCAGCAAGTAACAGAATCATTTGTTTCAACAAATCAAAAACAGATACCCATGAAAGACTACAATGAAAAAAATACTAAGTAGAAACATTAATTGTATCAACAAAGTGTACAAATTTGTTAAAAGTACATTTTTTAAATTATTTTTAAGTAAATTTTTCATTTTCTAATTAAACTTTACCGATGGGATAGTAATTCTAGAACTCCCAGTGTAGTTTAATTCTCTTGCTTATTATATTTCGTTTTGACTTAATAGTGTACGACTAAAAGCAAACGGCGCACTCGATTCCGTTCCATGCGATATATTATACAGAACGTCGGGTCTTTCTGTATAATCTCTTTGAAAAATTTTTAATGATCTCTATTGCTTGTCAATGTTGGCAATAAGAAAATACACCTTTTACAACTGCGTGTTTTGTTTGTAGAAAGTTCCAAATTTACTGGGGAAGGGAGCAGGTATTTTAGAAGACAGTACCCATTCATCTATAACTATAAATGTATATATTACATTATTATATTACACAAAGGGCCTCGGTGGCAGAGTGGACAAGGTAGTTCGTCTACTGATGATCACGTGGTCTGTCAACACTGAAGTTGCGGGTTCGAGTCTCACTGAGGGCCGGGTGTACTCGACTCCAACCTTAATTGTCAAGGATTGCCAGTTTTCCTACAAAGGGGCGGGGTTTCTATCCGGGTACTCCGGTTTCGGACAATAAACACATAGATGAATAGTCACAGTACATTGTGATTTCCGCCTCCGTTCCATTTCTAAGCTTTATGTCTATTGTTGATATATACAATAATATGGTATATATACATAAACGACGCAAGATTGATGCAAAGGAAAAGTGGAACATTTCAAATAATTTAATAATAGAGAGCCAATGTTTTTTCTGAAGGTCTCACGATTATTACTACCCAAATATTCACACTTTAGTGCTGACATGTCATATCATTGATCATCTATTCATTAATTTTAATATTTTAAATTATTTATTTTTTAGGACAGACCTGAAGTTGCATACATTTAAATATTTTACCTTTCAATATGGTTGGTTTGTGTTCCACTTATGAGTCTTGACAATACTAATCGCGAGTCAAGATTAGTTAATTTTATAGCATGGTTAATTTGATGACGTTTTATTTGAATGTATATATTCATCGTATGGCATGCTTGACAAAATACAAGTTAGAATAAAATGAGGTATTCAATTGCCTTTTACCCAGATATGAATCAACCGTTATATTGCGGATGTACTCTTCAAGACAATCCAAAACGTAAGGGTGGTAGTCCCAGTACACTTTGTTGACAAATAGTTCTGGACGCTTGACAAGTGCGGGAAGGTCACCTGTGCCAAAAATGCACATTAGGTGGACAAATTTACCACTACACTTTCTAGGCCTTGAAAACGTCCAAAGTTTATATCTGGCCATATTTATCGGAAATGCATTGTTTTTCTTTGATAATTTTTCACCTGAAATAAAATGCATCTTTGCATAAATAACAAAAATGACATTGTTATATCGCTAGGCGGCATTGTTGATTCTTCTCTTGTATCCTGAGATGTATTTTATATTAATAAGGACGACATTTGTTTTCTTTATTTCCGGTAATTTTAGTATAATTGTAAACATTTCACTTCGATATTACCGATGAAATATTACATGTCTATCTCCTGAAACTAACATTTTATTTGTTGGTTTGGTTTGAACGCCACTGAGCAACTTTTCAGATATATCTTGACGTTAAAGTTATAAAACTGAATGGGAATCCAGTTGAAAACCCAGACTTCGGCATAAATCCTTCTTAATAAGGTTGGAATAATAATCATTCGAACTCTGCACTTGTCCTGAAATAAGGCTAAAAGAGTAGATAATTACTGACTATTTTTACCTAATAACTACCAAAGCTACAACAATATATAATCATATATTTACTGTTTAATGACAACGAATGGTGTTTAAAACAAAAGAATGTAGGACAACAACTAAACAAACATGCACAAAACATAAATACTTACTTTTTGTAAAAACTGTAAACTCTTGACAAAATCAGACGACAAATACCAGAAAATAAGTAGATCAAAAATAATAGAAAACGAAAACAAAGAAAAATTTCAATCAAGAAGAAAAGGCATTTATTATAAGGAGTACATATTTTTAGTAGGAGGACCAAAATGAGAAAGTATTCAAAATAATAAGTGCCAGCGCGTGTACATGGGAGCAAGAAACAACTTCGCGGATAACAATAAGACATATTCAGATAATAAGCAATACACTGGTCCGTAAATTTGATGCCTGTATAGAAAAAGAAAAAAGGTAAGCAAAACTGCTAACATACTACTACTACATGTACATGTAGTGTGTAATTTAAAAGCACTAATAAAGTGAGCACAAGGAATCTGTTTTTTTTTTAACAGAAGAGTTGGACTAATTACATGATAAATTAGTTAAGCAAGATAACTTTACTGACAGCTTTTACTTAAGTTTATAACAGATATAACAACTTATACTTCCTTTTTGACACCACACATACCTTGTAGCGATCCAGGCAGTCCGATTTTAGAATTATAGTTGATCATTGGAAAAAATAGTTCTCCTGGATGTCTTACTGACTTCATCCATTCCATTAGCTTATATGTTGTCTCATTTTTAACTACAAACTCTACATAATCTCTGTTAACAAGTATATGAACTCTCCCTTTATATGGAATAAGGCCGTCAGGTGGCGTTCCAGCAAACCTCCAACGGCTGCTAAAATCTCTGTAAATTAAATTCACCCAATCATGAGCAGTTGTTAATCGAAATTTACAGCAAACAAATATTTAGCTTTAATATAACTTAGTTTAGTTGAAATGTTGTTTAAAGCTACTTTTAGCAAGTTTCCAGCAATATCATGGCGTCCACTTTTTACTGAGGGAGGAAAGAAGCTGGAGTACGCTTAGAAAACCCTCGATTTTTGGTAGGAAAACGGGCAATCCTTGTCAATTAAGATTTAAGTCGAGCGCACCTTGCCCGTAGTGAATCTTGAACCAGACATCTCAGCGTTAACAGACCACGTGATTATCAGTAGACGAAATACCTTAACCACTCTGCAACCGCTCGGCTTTGCTTTTGAAAACAAGAACTTGAATTACTGTTTGTTATGTTTGCTAATTATAATACGTTAAATGTAAGAACGTAAGAAAACCGAAAGGTCACCAAAATACCGATACCATTGGACAGTGATGACTTCCGCATTGAGACAAAGACACATGACATAAGAAATAGGGCATCTAATATGGGACATTAAATGATACCCCGCCACGATATTCATCAATAGTTAAATATATTTGTATATATTAGTATACACTGTATATACTATACATCTACTATATACTAGTATATAGAGCAGAAAAAATGAGTTATCTTTCTTAGACCAGAAAATTTCATTATTATCAAATTTGAAAATTTATAAAGTGGCAAAACTTCAATAATATTTTTCGGATCATCCTGAAAATTAAACTTGACCTGTATTTTAATGTACTGAACAGCTGTGCAAAATATTATTCAAATCCCTTGAGGCGTTTTCAAGTTACAAATTGTTCAGGACTTTTGTTACAAGAATTTTACACAGTCAGCCATCTTGTTTCTAGAGGATCTTTACGTTGTATACAAAAGTTCGTCTGCTCTCTTGACGTTCAATGGTATTCGGACAAACCTTTCTTGCATCAAGTACAAACGACATTACCCGAATAGATAGCAATCGACAGTTCCTAACTAAAACTTCAGTGAAATAAATGTTGAAATTTACTGAAAATCGTTCTGTCAAATGAAAAATCCGACGCATTTCAAAACGCTGATTAAATGTACAAAATAAGTGTTTATTTTAATAGGTACTATTTTGAATCTACAAAAGGACCATAAGCTCGACCAAACGCGGAAAGTAGTTTTCAATTATCACACAAAAAACTCAACATAGACACGGTTACTTTTAGTATTATTAGTTTTAATAATGTCCGGCAAAAAAGTCAAATCCAGGATAAGAACAGCCTACCTATGGCTTAGAAAAAAGTCAATCACATTTTGGAGATTAATTTCCTCTAACGGTAAACTAATTAAGGATGACGTCCGTAAAAGAGTTGCAATCCCTATGTGCAACTAATCCTGTTTGAGTAGTTTATTTGTTCACAGCAGCGTCCCGTTTAAAACATCGGATAGCAAGCACTACTATAGCGTATGAGTTGTAAAATGTAAACACCGCACGCGCAAGATATCAATGAACGAAAAATTAACAACTGGGAAGTTGAAGTTATCATGCTTCTCGTAGAGTTTAATTTTTAGTTTACCATATTAGTCTTTTCTAATTTTATTTTATTTAACTTATTAATTGACTTGACTGTAAGTACAGTTTCAAAATACTTTTTATATCTAAGTACAGTTAACCTTACCTACTGCTGACTTTTACATCATTCGCGCCATTGTATGCTTTTAAAATTTTAACGATATCTAGAATGCTCTGCAATGGAAATTCTTGCCCTGTCAAGTTAATAAAATATTTCCACTTTTTGGTCAGCAAATCTTTCATACAAATGATATCCGCTTCTACACTGCTGATGGTTGCATACGTTACATTATATGACGTAGACGACATAAACACGTTATTAAAACATCGTGTTAGTGACGCTGTTGTTTTTCTGTCTAAATCGGACATTTTTGCGTCGGCATGAATGCAGTAGAAATTCTGAGGTCTGTATATGCTGCGCAGTAGTCGTTCGAACTGGTTTACATCTTTATGTATCATTATGCTATATGCTATAGGAAAATCCAATTCCTCTTTTAAAGGGTTAAAGGTCAAGTATTGTCTTTCTTGAATATACTTTAAACAATCTTGCGAAAGTTTAAATAGCTTTTCTGTACTCAAAGCAGTCATACCATAGTTTCCAATGTTTTTGGCTTTTTGAATTTCTGCATGGTCGTTATCAAATATTTTAGCGCAACTAACTGACGTAACATATCTCGATTTAGTTAAAAAGACACGATAATCGGTTTCAGAGAATGGATGAAGTTTAAACAAATACAGCAATAAACACACAACAACGACACAAGAAATTACGGTTATCATTAAATATCTTGCTTTTGATTTCTGAAACATAAATGAAACTAAGTTATCAAAGCCACCATTGTAATTTATGGCAAATATATGTTTTTTGCTTTGCACATGGAAAATACATACAAAATACTTATGCAAATTTTTATTGAAGTACAATAACAAAGTAAAAAAATGTCCGTCATTAATGATACTGAAATAGATTTAAGGCTGGTTGACGAAAGTATCAAGAAATAATCGCTTTTCAAAACGTAATGCGTTTATTTAATTTTTTAACTTTACCCTTTACTATGTATGCATTTTCGCTGTATCACAATAAAACTTTTGAGATTCCTAAAAACCTTTGTGCTATTTCAAACCAATTGTTTGTATCTTCATTTTCTACTCTTTTCTATTCTCGTTGTTGAACGTATACTGTTAGTCATTTGCGTTCCTTTTTTGATTTATTATACGATTAAACACTCAAAAGCAAATATAAATTTGGAAGGACTTGAATCGTATGTTTGTGAGTGATTTGATCTTTTTGATATACATATAGTCCGTTGAAAACGGTGTTTAATCCTTATAATTCTGTAAAAATTGCATTAAGAAATGAATTGGTCTATAAGTAATCATATGTCTAAGTTGTTTGTGTATTTTGGTAGCGGAATAGACCTACCGCATGAATATTTTGTTGATATTCGTACCACATATTATTCCAAAAACAATATTTTGAATATTACCAAAGCAATCTAGAACAATGAAATAAACGTATTTCATAATATGCAATCATATCAGAAGTATCATGGCCTAAACAAAAGCAATGTGGGAATAGAAGAAAAATGAGAAAGAGACATAAACGTACCATTGTTATTTAATTTAACGCCGTCAGTTGAAACAGATTACTGTCTTAGATGTATATCTGCAAGTTGAACATTTCTGATTACTTAACTTGTATTTATCACACAGAGAACTTAAAAAACTACTCGGACCTTCACGTGAGGATATTGTTTTCATACTGAATCCATTTCACAATATAAACATATGAAACAAAACTCTGTTATTATATCTTTTAACTATCTTTTAAACTAAAACATGTTAGTAAAAAGCTTTAATGACCTTATCAATTTGTACTAACGACGATTCCTAATATTATCAGTGCAAATTGAGTATTTATTATTGTAAATGTAACATGTAAAGATTTTAAAATTAATACCTTACCTCTGCCTATGATTGGGACCTTACATCGAAAAGGTTACCAAAAAAAGTGAAGATTACTCTCATAATGGGTCATTAAAATATGCCACTTAGCGACCGCAGCAAGATTAACGTTTTGCTACGTATTCAAGTATTTATCGCTTACGGTTACGGACATTTGTCACATATGAGAACGTGGCCTTGAACTTTGATCTTATTTCATTCTTCATAATTAAAGACAAAAAAATAAGAACTCAAGTTTATCGTACATGGTGTATGATTATATATCAAAAGTGCCATGTTGGGCCAACTTTCACTACCACATATAGTTTACGTTTTTAGGTTTGGCAATGAAGCTCTTACCTAAGTCTACTTGAACAATTAAACATCTTTCAAAACTTTTAATATTAATGTTATCAGGATTTTAAAGCGAGCATCAAGTAAACTGTGAAATAAACTACTCCAGAGGTAGAGTAAAGCAGATTTTGATACTAAAAAAGTTCTTAAAGTCTGTAAGAAAACCTGCAACCTCTTCTTCAATAGCTTTAGGAAGTTTAACTTTGTAAACTTCATACTACTATTTTCCATTATAAGCTAAATAAAAAAATAATGAAACTTTGCTGCACGGTAAAGTTTAAAGAACCTTGAGAACAAAATCAGGTTGTTAGTCGGGGCAAATTCTGATTCGTTAACTCACAAAAAGTTCTCTTTTACAGACATTATCAGAATTCTTTTTAAAAACAACAAAACGTTAGACGTCTCCTTTAATCCTTGATTAGTCATTGATTAATCTAGGCTTCGTTAACTATGATATTCCGCATTGAACTTGAAAACAAGGACACCACAGAGACGGCAATGTCTGACTCACACCCGAACCTTCATTCATTAATTGTCTATTTAGAACTAAAATTAACAACAAAACAGGATGATATTTATTTTCCTATTTTTGTGTGAGAACATTCCAGCAGCACTTGCATACAGAGTATTCATCTCCCATTTCATCCAGTACACAAAAACCTGTATTTCATATCTCCTTAATAGGGAAAACGGGAAAATACAAAATTCAACACAATAAAAGGCAAACATTGCCGAGTCGTGGACGATAAAGTTCATTTTTGAAGCTGGAATTGTTGTTGGCAACAGCAACCGCTCCTACATAATCGGTGAAATAAAGGGTGGAAGGGGCCAACTTACATGTCGTTTCAGAAGCAGCAGGAAATGCTATATTGATGTCATAAATGAATCATAAACAAACCTGAAAAATATTTATAAATAAACATCTTACTAAAACCAAGCAGACTTTCCTAATAGTTTAAATGTACATTTTATGTAGCTTGTAATCAAATAAATAGTATAGTATTGTCTCAAAATGTTGTGTTTTATTCATTTAGGGAAGTTTCAAACTCTATTTGTTATGAACGTGATGTCCATTGTTTGAGATTTCCTTTTCAGAGTTTTTATACATTTTATTTATGAATCCTAATTATATCACGGGATAGTTAATTCCTATTCCGTCCTCGACAATAACAAAATACGCAAACGATGTAATGCCGGATGTAAACGGTTTTCAACGCACTAAACGAATATTGTTTATACAATTTTAATAGTGGTCTTTTTTCAGTAGATATTGTACTCAGATATACCAATTCACATTTCTGAAATAACTTTTTTCATTAAATACTTGACGTTTTCTGCTTTTTGAGCTTCAAACCCTTTGTTGCATTTACAATCTGACTTAACGAGGTTAGTGGAAGGCTAATGTTATTAAACTCAGTGATAAATTTAAAGTTGATCATAATCCCTGATTCATATTTTGAAAATGAAAAATGATCTGTTTTCATATAAAGCTTCAATACGCCACTTTAATTGCAAAACGTATTGTTGTTTTTCCAAAAATATTTTGTAAGATGAAAATCCAAAGGTATTATTATATTCCATGTATGTTATAAGATGTGTTATGATTCGTTGTCTGCCCAGTAGCTTTAAATTGTATTTTTAAACTTCCGTAGTAATGAGTTGCCGACGGTTGTCATACTTGCGTCAATTCTGTTATCTAATCATGTAGAATCCTGACTACCCGAACCCGATTTTTGTTTAAATGCTCGATGTATGCTCTATAAAACTTACTATAAAGAAAGTATATGCAACGAAGCAGACATTATTTGTTTCACGGAAACTCATTTAAATAATAATTTAAAGAAGAAGGCAGTATGCTTCAAGGGATATTACATTAATCCTTTAGATCTGGGGATGAGGTTAAGATAAATATCAGTATTTTATTACAGGCTAACCATAGCCAGGATTTTTATTTCAAAGGCGATGTTCTTAAGATTGAAATTGATTGAAATGGTTTTAGACTCTTCTTGGAATAGAATTATAACAGATAATCTCAACATTTATCTCATTAGGGAATATACCTGAAAGTATCACAAGGAACACACAATTCGTGTAAGAGATTATTATTGAGTTATCGTCAGGCCCATGTAAAAAATTTAAAGAACTGATAGATACGTTTTGAGGGGAAACAATTACAAATTCAAGAAACACGCTGGATAGTATTTTAATAAGATCACTAAGTGTTTTTCGGTATAATGCAAGTATGCGCTCATAGAAAAGAATTCTCTAGAAAAGTTGACCCAATTACAAATTATGGCTTAATTCCGAATTAAGTAATTAAAAGGAAAATTAGACAAGTCTCAAATTACAGACCTATCTCTTATTGTTTGTCTGTCAGCAAGTTTTTCGACGAGTTGTATTTATGCACATGTTTTTCGGTATAATGCAAGAATGCGCTCCTAGAAAAGAATTCTCTGGAAAAGTTGACCCAATTACAAATTATGATTTAATTCCGAATTAAGTAAATAAAAGGAAAATTAGACAGTCTCAAATTAAATAGTTATCTCTTATAGTTCGTGTGTCAGCAAGTTTTCGACGAGTTGTATTTATGCACATGTTTAATCACTTGATGTTGCATAAACATGGGTCAGGCTTTAGCCCATGTCTTCTACCGTTTTCCAGCCGAAAGAAATTTATCATACAATTATCATGACTCTTGATAAAGATCAAAATACTTTTCTTCTTGTATCTTCCGTAATGAATCCGCAGCGTTGGACAGTTTAGCAATAAAACTAATGCGTTAATGACATCCTTCTTAATTGGTTTAAATTTATCTTTAAAACATATCTCAGAGTGTTTTGTTAGGAAATTCAAAATCAGCACTTTAGCGCAGGAGTACTTCAAGATTCTGTTTTGTTCTTTTACTTCTGTCTCTATTGTTAATTAATTACATCGCTGATAATATAATAAGTTTTACAAGCCTATTCGCAGACAATACCTTCTATCACACACCGCCATATTTATCTCTACTATAAAAGACGCAATAAATTTAGATCGAGAGAACATTGCATCATGGTCTGAGATGTGGTTGATTAACTTTAATCAACATAAAACTAATTGCAAAGAACACCAATCAAACAACATTAGCCAAAATCCAAGGGACAGTTACGAATTCAGATATAGACAAACACAACACAAAAACCAAGACCATAAAACACAGAAAGAGAGTAACCCGAACCCTTAAAAATCATGGGTGCAAACAGGTGCTCCGAACGAGTAAGCAGTGCCTGCCTCTAATTAGACACACGTCGAGTAACTCACTGTCATGTTCAGGGAAACGTCAAATCCAGGAATAAGAAACACTATCTATGACTCAGCAAAATGCAAGATCGTATTTGAGAAAATGATTTCCCATAACGATCAATTAAGTAAATGTGACGACCATAGAACTTCTGTAGAAATAACATCAACCTAGGTGCATCAATAAAGCGAAATGTTAAATTTCAGGGCTGGGCCAGTTATTATTTCTTTCTTCAGTAGGACTTCTATGAATTCAGCCTCATAAGAGTACAAAAAACATGTCGGCTAGGAGAGGTACACAATTATTACCCACTGGAAAAACAACAGTCAATTGAAAAACATGTTCTCCAAACATGACGAATATGTTGTCAGAAAATCTAACATGTGACAGATTTGGTCTTCAGTATATTTATATTTAGAGTCATCGATGACGAAGTTAGTTCTGTCATAACTATATAACATGTATTTATATCGTCTCTTTCCGATGACATGAATTATTGCCAATGCCACTTTAACGGAAGACAAAAATGTTTCCCAACAAACTAATCTAAATTGTTTCACCTAGGAACTACTTTAGACCCCGATGAAAAGATTTCAACATATAGTTGGTAAGAACTTATTAGTAGTACTAAACTTAAATATGTTCTTACATGTAGTAGAAAGTATTAAGCACGAATTATCTGTCCTCTTACAGAATATGCCTCCGAGGTTTGGGACGGATGTGCTCTTGGTGATATCAACGATATAAAAAAGTAGTCCGTTACAGGTTTACAAAGCTTGCAAGTAGAGAGTCGATTTATTTTGAAACCGGTTGGTAACTAAATACAGGAGGCGTTACCACGTCGCAATATGTTTTATTCAATTGATAATCACTTGTGTCCTTAACAAATCAGTTTTTAGCAATCAAAAAAAAAATCATCAAAGATACCAAGGTTACCACAAATAAAAAATATAAAGCACGAGTATCAGTAATGCTAATGATTACCCACTTTAGATTAAACATAACTGAAAATTCCTTTTTTTCTATGCAACAGCTATAGATTTGACTCAGTTTAACAAAATGACAATTGTCAATACCACCCGGTTATTTTTTGTTTCGGTGAAAAGAACTTAAATGTAATTAATACTAGGATCAGACATATGTGAAGTTCACTGCATGCGGATTTGTTTCGTAGACAAGTAGCTCAGTCTCCATCCTGTAGTTGTGATCATCCATTGAAAGATTTTTATTATTTTATAGAATGCCCCCTTGTACAATTTACATAGAAATTTTCTGTTTGAACAAGAAGGTGGTTTTATCAATTATATTTTTTCTATTAGCTTGTGACGAAAAATACATGTAACATGTAATCAACAACACATATATATGTTCAAGAACAAACAAAACGTTTTGAGTGATAAATATCACTCATTTAATTCCCCTTGAAGCCTGAATATGGGAGAAATGGCCCCAATTTGAGTGTGGAGGAAAAGCGAGTATGAATGCATTAATAAACGATGCTTATAAATTTGCGTTTCTATTTATTGCAATTAAATAAACAATTTCAAACACACACAATAGCCGTACAATCTACTTTCTTAGTTAAAACAAATCAAGGGGATGAGCAAGATGCACGGCCTTACCACCAACAGGTGTTGAGTAGAAATAAACAGCTGCTACAAAAGTGTAATTTAATGTCAGTTATTCCATGATCGATATTATGGTTGTTCTCAAAATTCCGATCTGTTAATGAAGCTTTATTCTTGATGATTTTTTTTATTTCGTGGTCTGAAGCCTCCACGAAAATTGATACCACACGAACAAATAGTGTTTCCTCTTACATCGATGAGTTACCGAAGCGTTTAATCCTATACATCACGTAAATGCTTCATTACCAATTATATTATATAAAAACCATACATATAAGAGTGATATATACCTGAGTGCACCATGGTTTTTATTTTGGTTCATGTTACTCACTCTCTGTTTGTTGTGTTTTTGTTTTTTGTTTATGTTATATATATATATATACTGTTGGAATTAGATTATTACACTGTCAAATTTGTGCTTTCTCTCGGCGGGATTCGAATTCGCACCGTTGTATTACTGTGGCACCAAATCGCCTGCACTATGTCCAGCGGTCTAGACCCCTCGGCCAAATCCGCTATATAAAAATATAGCCTTATTAACCGGGGTGAAACGTAGACATATACATCGTACATGTGTACTAGCGTGTGACGATGGAATTTTCGTAACCATTACGTATAAATCTGAAATTAATCTAATTCAGCAATTTTGTATATATTATATAGTATGACAAAGTTACTTGTCATACGGTCACAGTAAGTTAATTATATACAAGCGTCTAAGTATTGTGACAACAATATAATATATCTATCTAGCGGATTTCTGAATCATCAGACATACAGGGTTAATAATGAGTTAATAATGAGTTCAAATCCCGCCGAGGGAAAGCAAAAGTTTGACAGTGTAAAAATCTAATTATAACGGCGATGGGTTTAATTTGTAGACGTTTATATAAATATTTGATATTAACCCTGTATTACCTAAGATTCAAAATCCGCTGGGTAGATATATTATATGTTTGTCACAATACTTAAACGTATATATATATCTAATTATGTTAATCTAATTCCGGAATTGTTACTAGTCTTTCGGTTCTAGCTCAGTCGGTTTCAATGGTATTTTTCATAACAATGCAGTATACTACACATATATAATTTATTATTTACTTTTGCTACATATGCTCTAAGGTAACTTAAACCTGATTGATAAAAGCAGAATGTTTTAACTATAAATAACATGACTTACCTTGTTTGAAATTAGATTTCAGCTTGGAGTGAATAAGATACATGTGTATATGTTCTCACCTAATAAAGGAAGTGTCATCCGTTTTTTCAAAAATTAACATATTCCCCCAGGCACAAAGATAGCTTGTTACCAGATCGCAAAATGTAATTTTCATTTTTTTAAATATAAATATTTCTAAGCCACGATGAAGTTATAGTTATTTTCAAAATTTCTTTATAGATTTATTATTTTTACAATTAAATTAAGTTTGCTTTACTAAACTAATGAAACTTATGGAGTCATTATCCTATTTGTGGATGAACAGTCTAGGACGATTCTATGTTGTTCTACTTTTTCAGTGACTTAGCATGCACAAATGACTAAAAAGATGAAAATAAGTAGGCTACATTTATTAATCAAACTGACAGAAAATTAGGCGGCATTGATAAAATAAATAGTCAGTTAAATAAGTCTACATTTATGAAATCAAACGAAAAAACACGTTTCTGTATTTCTAAAAACAACTATTTAAAACCTACATATAAGAACAACAATTTAAAATATACCTGTCCACTAAATAACGAAATACCTGATATAAAACGTATTGATTCATTCAAATGGTAATAACATATCTAAGAAGACTGATAATATTTATGAATTTAATATTTTATTCCTCCAGTCTTCGACCCGCATAGAACAATAACACGAAATTGTTATAATTTAGAAATAAAACGAATACAACAAAACATCAAGAGAGAGAGAGAGAGAAGGGGGGCATAGACCAAAATCTGAAGATTTAAGTAGAATTTATTTTCCAATTTACCATTAATAAATATCAGCGGTATACATAATGCGTTCTAAATTGATTATCGAAACGTTAAAAACGCCAAAAATATTAATTTATGAACGTCATTACTAATTCATGAAATGTTGCAACATTCAACGAGGAATAACTCATGCAACTAAAAAACTGTAAAAATAAGTGTCAGAGACGGGAAAATATTATATACAGAAGTTATAAAAAATGTTAATATTGCAAGAGTTAATTCGAACTAATTCTCCCATAATGTTCAAATATAACTTCAAGAGGTGAGGTAAATGATGCATATACTCAATCCCAAAATGCAATTACTAGTTTACCTAATAAACATGCACCATTAAAACTAAAAAAACCCAAAAAGCCATTTCCCTGTAGGACAGTGAGCTGCGAGGAGCAATATATCGCGAGCTTATGTATTATTAACAATACACACAAAATTTGGAAACGTATAGAAAGAAGCAAAATTTGGTCACAAAACTAAAAAAGAGCTGAATAAAATCTACGTAACGCTGCAATGGGGCTTCAAAATTCAAAAATCTGTAGCTTTTGGAAAACAGTTAAACCATTATGATCAAAAAGTGTAATTCTGAAAGTCAACAAATGGTTCTTTGTGCGAATAATAGAATTATTAACGATACTCAAGAATAACTTTTAACTCTTTCTTTTCTTACTGATGACCCTGCAACACATCTAAGTACTACGAAAATAAATGATAAAAGATTAAATTATTTCTGAGAATGGATTTTTTAATTTTTAATATCTAATTAGATTCTGTTACAAAAGTAATAGATACACGATGCTAAAAAAGCTACAGACTATGATGGCATACCTGCCAAAGTAATCAAACACTATAAACCAATTATATCCAATCATCTGACGTCATTAATAAACATGTCTGTAGGTACTAGTATATTTGACTCTTTGAAAAAGGCCCTGATTATTCCACTGTTTAAAAAATGATCCCTTCAATAAAAAACTACCGACCAATAAGTGTGTTTTTTAAGTGCTGAAAAAAGTAATAGAACATCAATTTTTAGCCATTTTTGATAATATATTTAATATATTATACTTTTGTGCTGATAGGCATGGATGCTGACTACGCTTATCAGGTTGTTAGAAGACTTACGTGAAGCTTTGGACAGAAATCAGTTTATCTCTTCTATTTTAATGGATCTGTCCAAAGCCTTTGCTGGCGTCAATGTATTCTGTTTGATATTTTGTTAGACCTGAATGTACTTTGTAGATGGACTGACATCAATAAAAGTGTTCTACAAGGATATATAAACTCTTTAATATTTTCCCGATAGAGATTTTCTTTTTTCAGAAACAGCTCAATTTACATTCACGCAGACTATAATACACTCTCGTTTTGGAGTCCAAACTTATTTCAACTCTCAAGGCATATTCCAACAGTTTGACTGGTTTAAAGTTAATAAAATGCAGGTTTATCCAGTAAAATTTCAGGTTTTGGCGGTGGGGTAGCAAAACTTATAAAATAAGCAAATTTTTCATATTCAACGTTTTGATCTTTCCTGCGAAACTACTGTCAAATTATTGTTAAAGATTACATTTTATCAACTAAACTTTCATATGCAAGTACAAGTACAATCTGTAAGAATGGTCCCCAGCAACTAAATATCTTCAACCGTATGGGTGACTTATATTAAAATAGATAAAGTAAACTGACTATTTTCAATACTTTTAACTTAATAAGTCATATTAATTTCTGCCATTTGGTATAGCATTTCTATACATAGAAGTATTCAAGAAAAATAGAAAAAGTGCAAGAAAGATCATTCCGTTTTATCTATGATGATTCCAGTAGTTCCTACAATTAACTGTTGTTAAAAACTAATGTGCCTTCTTTAGAGATTAATAGAATGCGAACTATGGCTTTAGGGACTTTTAATATTATTAATAAGTTACACCCACTTGTATTCTAAATCTTCCCAAATTAATTCCCGAAATATTCTTTGAGATATAGAAACATTTTGGATATCCCTATGGTCAAAACCACAAGGTATGCTACGCTTTGGAATAACCTTTCTGATCATCAATCATTAGATTTTAGTTAATGCTTTCTTGCTTCGTATTCACTGTTGCTTTTTATAGCTCTTGTAAACATATTAATAATCTACGTTTATTTGATAGTACTCTAAAGTTTTATGAATGCCAGTGCTTACATGTTAATCTAATGACAAATTAAAAAACTGCAGTGTCAACCTAATATTTAGTCCTATCACAACGTCTGTGACACTGCACAAAGTAATCTGACAATACAAATACATGTATCAGACCTTTCAGTTTATTGTTCTTTATACCATAGCCAATTGTGATTGTGCAATCGCTCTTCTCAATCGTTAAATTAAATATTAGTAAGATACTAAAATTTGATAGCGAGCATGAAATCAGTATTTTTCCGACGCAGTCGGTATATTTTCGAATTGTGACCTTTGAACTAAATGACGCTTACCCATGGTAACGTACTGTTATTGAAGACAAGCTTGCATTTTGATTGGACAAATATAGTAAAAAATTCTGCGTTCGAACAATCTACTATAGTATACTCTGAAAAGCATCCCTATTTGCATTTCTCAATTATTATTTTAGCAGTCTGTTGTAATAAAACAATTGGTAATCGTAATTGAACTTTAGAGAATGATTTTTGTGTCAAAGAATGTCATTCAGAACTGATTAACAATAATTACACGATAAAACCGTAGTATAATTTATGCGCATTTCGCCAGAGAATCAGATAGAATTATTTTTCTTTGTTGACCATTTTATCTGTAAACAATCCTCACGCCGGTGATGTATTTACACCATGTTTTCTTGATTTGACCGCATGACACACGCATCACTCTCTATCGTGAAATTATTGTCACACAAATGATCCTACATAACGGTAATAAGGTCATTGGTAATTGTCAGACGCCAACTGACAAGTATGAGACACAGTGGTTTGATAACACATTTTATTTACTATACACACTGCCCATAGATGGCTCCGTTGCAATCATTTAATTTGACCTCAAATACCTATACGGTTTATCTCCCTCCCCCATTTTTGAATAGCATACACATTAAGATTTCAATTCACATTCAATTAGCATTCAATTGATATTGTGTGTTCATGTTGATTGACGTCTAATTATTTAATTATAAGTTCCCATTGTAAAAGATAGTCAAATTAATAAAATAGCCAACTGTAATGAATAAATGTGAACGAATATTACTTGATGCATGTAAGTACATATTTGCTTATGAAGTTAAACAAAAAAGGTGCTGTTTTGAAATTTTGAAATGGTAACTAACTTGTTTTCGATTTACGATACATCGCACAAAATAACCAAAATTCCGACATAAATATAGAAAGGTTTGTATGTTTTTTATCATAACTCAAATCATTGCATTGTATCATACGTGGCGTTATAACTAATTTCAGGTACGGTTTACTGAGCTATTGCGCGATAATATAGTTCAATGTTTGCATTTACCGAAGTAAGTACTTTCTATCTGTAATTTTGTTTTGATTATTTTTCAGGTGAAAAACAGTAGGTTTTGTATTTCGAAATGTAATACTTTTGTTATTTGCATTTGAATTAAAATATAATTCTGTTCAAATATTCTTACGCGATCAAGCTGGCTAGGTGAATGATCATATTGTTGTATTCATTACATTATGTGCACGTGATTATGTGTCATAACCATTTATTGTAAATATGTTGAACAAATAAATATTTCGTACTATTATCATAAATGCACATTAAATCTGCTCTCATCTGAATTTAATTATATAATTAACGCATTGTAAATATGTCCAACGATAATAAATTTCTTGCTACTGTTTTAATGGTGTATTAAACAATTTTCGTGATGTAAACCGTTAATATTCCATGGCTGCTGGGCTGCTGCAGCTGATCATCATGATGAATAACAGTAAACAAGATTTTCACATGAACATCTTTGCAAAATAAAAATAACACATAAATCAATGTATTAAGAATTTCGAATATTTTTAAAACAAACGATAACCAGTCCTTTAGCTCAATTGGGATTGCAGATTTAACAAACGGTACAAATGTCATGAATGTCAATAATTTGGGACAAAGATTCACGGGGGGGGGGGGGGTAACTTGGTAATTTTTAGGGTGGGGATGTGCCATTTTTGATTTGAATTTAATACCCATATTTATATAAAATTTCCAATTTTCATGACCCATATTTATATAAAATGAGCAATTTTCACAACCCATATTTATATAAAATTTCAATTTTCACAACCCATATTTATATAAAATGAATTTTCATAACCCATATTTATATTCAGTAAACTTAAAAGAAGGTCATATTTATATACACAAAATGACAACATAGTGAAGAAGAAAACACAATGTCATTATTAAAATTACACTTTATTATATTATATGGGGCATATTTATATTAAAATGGACAAAAACATGACCCATATTTATATGAGACCAGATTTTTTTTAAAATTAAGATTAAAAGGCATACCCATTTTTATATAAGATTGTTTTAAAAACTATACCCATTTTTATATAAATTTTCAAAAAAACCTACCGATATTTTTGGCACATATACGTATACCTTTATATACGATGTTACCCCCCCCCCCCCCCCCCCCCCCGTGCAAAGATTGCACACCAACTTGATGAGGTAAGTATTACGAATCTGTAATTCCTGTCGAACATTTAAATGATGAAAACGTTTCTTCTTTAGCATTGTCTTATTATTGGTTTTATGCACTTTTTAATTTTCCATTTATTTTGTTGTTGTCGCATCATATAGAAATAAATTATTTAATTAAATTTTTTTAATACAGGTCTCAATTTCCTGTATCTTTCTTTTACTTTAAATAATTCAAATGTCCAAAAATGTTAACTATGTCAAAAGCAATTGACTTTCCATATTGGGCCTCAAACGTACAGGTTCAACTAGTCCGAGAATCCTCTGCCGTCCAACGCTTTTATTATTATTTTTTTTTTTGCGTGGGACGGCAGAGGACGCAAAAAAAAAAAAATAATAATAAAAGCGTTGGACGGCAGAGGATTCTCGGACTAAGGTTCAACATGTTGCGGTCGTATCATGCTGCGCTCGGCGAAGCTTTTTATTCTTTACTGTTATTGTTGGTTATAGTATTAATTACACAATTTCTATTTTCATTATAGGACATTTATCAGATGTAACAATACAAACTGACTTCTTGTTTTAATCCTCCAATTACTTTAATTGAGTTTCCCCGATATGGTTACAACCATATCTTTTCTTGTTTACCATTGTGGTCTTCAACTTCTGAAATCGCTTTTTTCCTTGGGGATATTTAATGATGTTTATTGTTAGCTCTATGATTTTTAAAGCCATTAATGCATATCTTCTTTCTTTGCGTCCGTCGTCATTCGCGTGCAGACAGGAGATGGAGCTCTAATTGCAAAGTCTCTTTTTGATAATACCCTATTGTTTAATAACATGTTTAAAAAAAATTCACGATTAATACATCAATTTAGGAACTTTCTCATATTATAGCCTTACAGTTCGAAGCCCCCCCCCCCCCCACACACACACACACGCACATTAATGACAGAAAACGCTAATGTTTCCTGTCTCTTTCGTTCGTTAGATAATTTTATTTAAGTTTATTTTCTTATTCTTGTTTGTTTAGTTTCCGTTCTACTTTACTTACCTCTCTAGGAGTTAAATGCGTCGACTATCTTTTTTTAAAGATAGTACTTGTTAATAAAATCAGCCGGGAACAATATACAGAGTTATTACCGGAGCAGATATGTTATTGATACGGAATTTGCAGATTTAGGACAATTTATGCACATTGTGGGGTTATCCTAGTACCATATAGTGATTTCTTTTCAGATTGTCATTAACATGGATAAAACACTTTTTTGTAAGAGTGGATCTATATGATTCACGTTTGACATATTATATTATAGCTCAGTTCTTACATGTAGAAATATTTAACGGACAAACCAATATTTAAAAGATAAAATATAACGTAATTTCTTTTGGAAACGCGTTCAATTTATCCGTATCTCTTCACATAAATACTTTCCCTTGTGGATTTCTAACCAAAGTTTATATAAAACAAACAATATATCCGTTGAACATCATTAAGATAAAAAGAACATTATTATATAAACTAAATGCGAAAAATAACATTTTTTAAATGTAAATCGTCAACTGTTCAATATATATCTCCATTGTATTCTTAAACTGGGTCAAGGTAAACGTTTGTGTAGCACAAAATTTAATTTCAGTCATCGGTGAAAAATTTGAGCTTCTATTAGTCTTAATTAATGTGTGGAGGTGGCCGTTTATTTAAGGGAATTAAAATAAGAAAACTAGTAATTAAGGACATCAAAATGAATATCAATGGATTTTGGACAATGTTTTGACTGAAGAATGCACGAGGAGTTATGGCATAATGATGTAGTTAGCGCAGGTATATTCTTATTAACTTTTTGCTCTTTAGATCACGTTCTCGCAGTCAGATTTCCGGTGAAATGAGAACAATAGAATCGGAGCTCTTTCGTTTACGAGGTACAAAAGTTACTGTGTCGCATTTATTCTGTTGCTATGTAAATTAAAAGTTATTTAGAACATTTATTGAAAAACGTTTTCAATCAATATGTATTCGTTTTAATTTTAAAGTCAACGTTGCAAAATTTCAAGCACAACAGATACGTAATATCTTTGTTTCAGTCAATAAACATTAAAAACAGGGGGTGTTTTCGTAAGTGCTGCAAAAATATGCACCATTCTTAATTTTGTTGAAAAAAAATCCATGTATTTGTAAAACATTCATCTTTCACTTGTTAATTTTTTGGTTTGTGACGACTTTTTGTTTTCGAGTAAAAAAATTCCAAAGTCGATCATTTTTTCTATTGCGGTTCATTAATGTGTGATAAATATCGGCGTGTTCGTATATGTCATATTTATTTACATCGTAACTAAGGCGTGTGTGATTTGTAATTATTTTATTTTGTAGTGTTTATAAATTTTCTTATTTAACGAGTTCCAATTTGTTGAAAGTGTTCAAATAACTAAATTTATGGCCAAATAAAGTAGAAATTTAAAATAAAACTAAAAAATGTAAAATTGAACTACCCACTAAAAACACGGATTTCGTGCCGATACAATTCAGAAGTATACGTTGTCATAATAGGCATTGAAAAATCTTTGGGTACAATCCAATTGCATCCTCTTCATTTGGTGGGGGAAATTTTATCGTATTAAAGCAACCGTTCCGTTTAAATATCTTAATTCAAAATAAGTACGTTATATTATTATATTTGAGGTTAGAACAGCGAGTTAGAATACATGTACGTTTGCATGTATACAGACACTGCGTGTATCGATTGATCTTTATTGTATATTTTTCTTTGCATTGTATTTTCTCTTCTACTGTGTTTGAAATTCACCAAAATACATGCTTTGCTCACTCATTATTCACAGTTTCTAAACACGACGTGTGTGCTGCAATATTATGGCCATCCAATTCTATAGCAGCCTTATAGTTGATGGACTTTTTATATATCATTTGGGTTGTCTTATACATCCCGTTTTGTTCTTTTAATCCACCTTAAAATGTTCTAGTTGGGATAAATTTTAGATTAAATCTTAATTACATATGTAATATGTATGTTTTATTTTATCTTTCTTCTGCTATCTGTAATATAAAAGAAATGGAAGAGAACGTTGATCAAAGCACGAATAAAACTTATTCTTCTGCAAATTCTATTGATTTGCGTTCACGTAGAGGCAGTAAAGGAAACATTCATCCTGGAAGACCATGTACTAAATGTGCAAAATGTGGAACAGGCGTCACAATCAGATGGTATCACAAGACAAACAAGCCTTCCGAGTATCTACAGTTTATAAATTCGAAATTCAATTTACTGCCAGATGATTGTCTTTGCAGTGCTTGCCATACATGCTTAGTTAAAACATTTAACGATCTACCTCCACTTAAAAAACAAAAGACTGATAACTGTAAATTATGCAACAATACAAGTTCACACACAATTTATGTTTCAAATATCTCTGTTTCTTGAAATCATGGACGTCAACACTACTGCAAATTCAGAATTTAATGATTCAGTTAATATTAACTTTTGTAGCTCTCATTTGCAAGAGTTATCTTTCATAACAGCAGGTATCTAGTATTAAACAGATAGGGAAAAATCATGTTTTTATTTTTTTTAAATAATGTCTGGGGACTGCCTCTTCCAGTGCAACTAAAAAAACTGCAGAATTAGTTTGCATATCATAATAAATTTTACCGGATGCCTTGCTATATGTGAATAAAAAAATATTGTAGAAAAACTACTTTTTACCCACAGTAGGTATTATAAAGTACCTGCTCTAAAGAACAGATAACTCTGCAAATGGGAGATAAATCTTGTTTATCGCAAGTAGGGAATAGCAATAACAGAAACGTTTTACTTAGTTTGTAAAGAATTATTACTGGACAATCAACTACTTTTACACAATTTACTCGATAATTTTAAGGAAAACGGCAAGAAACAATCTTTCTTTCTTACATGGAACATTGAAATATGCTACCCTCTCCCTCCCACCCCTTATGCCTTATGCAGTGTTTTTGCTAACAAATTCCTCATATATATAAGACAAAAATACATATACGCATTAATTCCTCCGTTTCTATAATATACAGCAGTGATTCCAATACAACTGGATACATTATAATTTGTGTTATTTTTCTTCATGAAATCCAGTGTAAAGAAAATAAAATATGCACATGTTGTCTCACCAATTCTTGCAACACAAAATGTATGTGATGTGTGTACATATCCAAATATGAAAACACATTTTTTATAACAAGGAAATAATCCTTTGAACTGGAAAAAATTATATTTGTTTAAATAATTTACAGTATAAAAACATTTTTAACGATATAAAAATATTAATTTAGAAATTTAGAGTACAAATTTGCTTAAAGTGATGACAAATGTTCCTTCAAGCAGTTTATTGTAATTATTTTAATCCGGGGTGTTTAAAAAATTAGGTTCACACTACCGTTGACCAAAACGGCTTCCCATACCTGAATCATCACAGATTATCGGACGTGAATCGTCTTGCGTTTCATTACATTTACACTTGTCTCCCTTAATTACTTGACAACCGACACATTTTAGTGCTGCGAATTTTTGCACCATTTTTAATTTACTTCAAACAAATTTTAATCGAATCTATATATGATTGCCCTTGTCCTACTGAAGATCTGACATGTGACTACATCGGGAACTATAGTTTTAATATTTTTCAAAGATCTGGCAACATTTTCCAAAGTTGTTCCTTGACGATGAAAACATGTTTATTGCAACTTATTTCAGGTGATCTGTAACTTTATACTGCAATGACTCGATGGAGGAAACATGCATGTCTTTGATCATCATGGTATTTGGCAAGCCCGGGTTGAATTGTATTATCTTTGTACACGTTTTTTCGTGGCGTCAAAACGTACGCGTCTATCAGAAAATGGAGATCGGTCATGGTGACTGCATCTCATGAATATTTTGAAGGGAGATAATTCGAAGACACCGCAAATCTGACTGCTCGTTGTTTTTTACGGGTTAACGCTAGAGGACACATCAAAATCATATATGATTTGTGACCAGTGACCCCCATTGGTCTCTTTTATCGCTGATATTTTAAACGTGTTGTTTCCTAATGTTTTTGCTTTTTATCATTTAAACAAATACATTACACAATCACATTAGTTCTGAGTATAAGGTTAGACCACATGGCCATCACATTTCCACCGCATTGAGTCAGAGTCTGATGTAAGAGCCGAAAGGACAGTACATTGGTTATGAGTATGATGTTAAATCAAACGGTTCTTAGTCTTAGGTTAGACCACTATTTTGGTTACTAGTATGAGGATAGACCACGACGTTTGTTTCTAGTATGAGTTAGACCATAAGCACACCACATTGGTTCTGAGACCACATAGCAAAAAGATTGGTCTGAGTCTGATGTTAGACGCACTGCCACTACATTGGTTTCTTGTCTGAGGTTAGAACCCACGGCCACTAAATGGTTCTTAGCCTGAGGATTTCAGTACTTAAAACAACTACCCTACCCTAATGTTTGTGGACCTTATAATTAACGAATCCTCCTGTTTTGCAATCTGCTTTAGTACATCAAATTAAACATGATTGCATTTGAAATAAATTAAAACAACATAAGCCTACATTTATCAAATAAACTGACAAGAAATTAAAACGGATGAAAAAAAGTATATCCAATCTGTCCGTATCAGTTTCTAATGATAGTTAAAACAAGGATTCAACAGTTTAGAAACTGTCATCATTTTAATTTTTAGCGATATATTCAAAGTTATGCTTATTTTATTAACAGAATCATTGGAGAACATACAAAGGGGTCATTATCCTATTTTTTGGATGAATATCTGGTGCATATGTCATAATACGGCGAAATGAAATAAAAATAGACCATTTTTTAATTTTGTTTCTGCTTTTGCTTTTAACTGATATTCCTTAAGAGTTGGCAATTTTAAAAGGTATGGCACTAATGTAGAACAAAAATATGTTTGTCAATGTCTTTACAGTGGAAGCACTTCCTAAAGTGTGTAATGTGGTACAATGTGACCACAACATTGAAATGAAAGTCGAAAAATCATTTTTAAACTTAAAGGTTAAATTTCCAGATAAACTTTGTGTACACCTATACTTTTCCCCATTTTTATGAATATTGGTCTTATGTCTGTAATGACTAGTATATGAAATTTTAAGTTTCTCGGCGGTTTAGTTACGCCACAAACAACAGGAAAACAGCTTGATTTGTGCATTTATTAGCAATAAGCACAACGAATAATCTTTTTGTCGTGTCATAATCAAACTTGGACATAGCCACCGTGGGCAAACCTTGTTTCTGATTTTGAAACTTGATGCAAATGGTGTATATGGGTATTGAAATGCATTAATTTTTGTGTTTTTGTTCAAAATGGTACGATAGAGCCTCTTTTCTTGCGTAGATTTATGAGACAGTGAGTATCTGTTGTTAGATGATTGTTTGTTTTAATTGTGTTTAACGCCACTTTCAGCAATTTTTCAGCTATATCATGGCGTCTATTTTTTTTTTTGGGGGGGGAGGAAACATGAGTACCCGGAGAAAAAACTCGACATTCTGTAGGAACACTGGCAATCTTTGTCAACAATCATTGTAGGCGAGCGCACCCTACCTACAAAGAAACTCGAAAAAGCAATCTTAGTAGTGACAGACCAAGTGGTCAATATAAGACAAACTACCCTTTAATTTGACCACCGAGGTCCCTTCTGTTGATAAAAAAGATACATAAACAAAGTGAAATCTGTATCTCTGTACGACCGTCATCGCGGTCGATCACTAATGATAACTATTTGTTTTTCTCCTTATTCCGGCAAACGACCCTATCCGATTTACTGGAATTCTGACAACAGGTCTCGATATCAAGACATGCTTACCTTTTCGGCCCACCTGATCTCATGCCAACTGTGGAGTTCTTGTGACGTGTTCTGCTTTGTTTGACAGATTGTGTATTTTTTTGTTTATGGGCTTTGATTTTGTTATTCTATTAATTTTTTCTCAGTATATATTACACATGACGACGGGAAATACGCTATGTTACAAATAGGCCCTATTATCCAGCCTGGAAAAAACGTGAAAGATACTGAAGTGTTTTAACCCCTTTATAGATCTTTACGAAAACATCTATGTCAAGTCATTTTTAATATGAGTCAATGATCCACCATTGATTTCAAGATATTAAGATTTGGATGTTCTGATAGAATATGGTCGTGTCTAGTGGTTTTGTTTGTCTTTAACAAACATTTAAAAATGTGTGATATATGCTATGAAATTATGATTGTTTGATTGTTTGAATGGTGTTTTAACGCCCTTTTTAGCCTATTTAAGCTAAATCGGATAGTTTGTTTGGATGGAAGAAGCCGGAGGACCCGATGAAAACCCTCGACTTATTGTTTTGGGGGGTTTTGTGTGTGTTTGTTGGTTGTTAGTTACTTAGTTTTTTTTGTTGTATTGTTTATATTTTTTATTCGTTTGCATTAAATACATCAATGTATTGATATATAAACTTTGTGCCTGAGCCTCAGACGGACAGATTGCCGATTGCCGTCGTACGAAAGCAGTATATACGATTATATATGTGTCGACACTTGTTCGATAATTAGAGTAGTGGCGCGACGAGGAAAAGTCTACGTTATCGTTAGATTCCAGTCCCGTTGATTTATATATTCCTCACATAACAAAGTTGTTCATGTCCACGGGCTCTTCCGGTTTATATGGTTAAAGGTTATCCCCCCTCACTGATCAAAGTACACGTGCATTACACATTGGGCGACATAATAAAGCGTTAGTATTATGTAATTTTACAATGTTATAAATGCATTTACAGTTTTGGGATTGTACGAATGTCTTAATTTTGTAACATAAAGTAAAACACTACCTTTTTTGTCCTACAGATAAACATAAAGATGTATACATGTATTTTTTAGTTGTCTATTGACACTGAAATCATCCCATAAAAAGGCAAAGTACCCCAATCTTCAACAAGTGAAAGGCACACTTTATATCGACTGAAACTGAATCAAACCGTCTGCTTTTATCGAACAAAGTAAACATTTATTGAGAAAAATCATTTCATGTGTCCAGAGCAGCAGTTACTGTGCTTGGCAGTTTCGGTGTCTCCGGAAATTTTAGGCAACACATACACTGTTAAACTTCAAGGTTTATAACACCAATACACAAATCACCTCCTTTAAAAAGCTTTTCACAAATGTTGAAGGATTTTATTTACATATTTGACTGCTACAATCCCTGAAATGCAGAAGTTAACAATTTTATCGTTCGTTCATCGCGCATTAATCGTTCATGCATCGTGCGTATGTTGTTCGAATATGGTTAAACGGAAATCTTGTTTCTATTGTATATTATTAAAAAATACGTAAAATCGTTCCTAATTTGCTAAAATCGGCACGATTAATATTTGAATACTGAACGAATATATAAAGGTAAATAACTTTTTTACGTTCCTCCCGCAGGCAATACCAAAAGTCGTATTGCCTGATAGATGATATATCTCAACTCCGGTCTTCGGGAGCAATATTACAACTTGAAAACCGTAAAGATAGAAGCAGAAAATTAGGAGAAAATACTCCTCTTAGCAAGACATTCATTTGGAATATGGGATCCCATACTGTTCGATGAATCTGTTTTCAAGTGACAACACATTGAGACATTTTTAATCAGTTTTTTTCTATAACTTGAAAATGGTAAGGAGTAAAACAGTAAACGTGTGTACTTAAAGTGATCAATAAGATAATATCGAGTTTCAATTTGGCCCAAGACCGTAGGTCAAGGTCATACTATACAAACAAGGTAACGGTAACAAGAAAAGATATGGGTTAAACCCATATCCAGAGATGTTCGATTTATATGTTATAGGTGTATCCCATTTGGTTTAATAGTTTTTTTTTTCAATTTGTTTTATTTAAAATTTCATCATATGCTGTACAGGGATGCAAATATAGACGATTGTGAAAGGCAAGAAATAATCATCTTGATTATAATATCTCAACTTTGAGAAAAGTACTGTAATAAAAAAAGCAAAGTTTTGGAAGGACACATATATGTTTACCAATAAAAATACATTGACTATAGTCAAGTGGTTCTGTGGGGGAAAATGTGAATGTAAGATCGGCAGTTATCGCGTCCTCGGAAAATCAAAGAAAACATACCGACAAGTTACAATTTTTATTGATTTAATTTTACTGTAATTAAAACTGTTTAAAAATATTTGTGTATTTGTAAATAAATGTATTTAAGAACTTTATTAAATTTTCAGAATTTAAAATATATAAAAAAAACAATTAGAAGAAGAGTCTTATTTTGCAAAACAATTGATGAGATTATTAACTTTTTTAATTTTGAACAATATAAACTGTTGATGACCATTATTCGATCGTAACTGAATTTTTTTTCTGTTGTATTATTATATATATAACTTGCTTCGTTAAAATATCTTAACATCAAAACTTTTAAATCTTGAATTAAATAAAAATCTATATTTTTTGTGCTTTTTTTATTATTGAGAAATTTCTTTTCCCTACTAATTTCTACCACATTTTTCACTGATTCAGACATCAATTTTTTTAAATAACATGCCAGTTTGAAAATCTAATTTTGTATATATAGTTTCTTCTCACACAGCCAAGAAGCGATGAAATACATTACGTAATATAACATAACAAAATTCGTAAATGCCCTTTTCTTATCAAATTAAATAACTAATTAATAAAAGAAACTCAAGTATATACATTTTATTATGTCAAGAATAGAATGCATTAATAAAAATACTAGGCTTACCCTATAGATAGTAAAATAATCAAAAAATAAAAATTGAAGCGGATCTATGCATACTGGTAAAGCACGCATTAATATGCAATTATGTACATCTTTACTTCTTCTTATTAGACCAGGACAAAAAAAAAACGTATTTTAAAGCTTGAAGGATTTAACAAATACGAAAAACTGTAATTGAAATATTTTCTTTAATATTAAATTTGCCATTTTATCACTTACAACATGAACTATATTGTAGAGTATAGTTTTTACCTTTTTGCTCAATTTACCCGAAAACAATTAAGAGATAATAAGAAGAGATCGAACATATGATAAAATGCACTTAACAACCATATGTTTTTAGAATCAGAATGTCGTATTTAACTTAACTGAAAGAAACATTTTGTCCTTAGCAACGGTCATAAAAGTCATTCGCAACTATACATTTTATGACCCAGGACACTTGCTTTACTCAATTAAGTAATTTTCATTGACTTTGAATTTTCCTCTGACATTTTTAGGGTGTCGCAGTTTTCAAGGGATGCCAAGAGACATGTATAAGCTTACTTCTGTAGAAGGTTATTTCAGCGTCTTGAACTGTTTTAAATTTTTTTTTTTTTTTTGGGGGGGGGGGGGAGATCAGCTTTCTACATTGCAGTTTCTTTTTTAAATATAATCAGTAAACTTAAGAACCAAACTGTAGATCAATTGTTATATACTAGTTCAAAAGTCATCACGTAGTACCATAACTAGATGATTTTTAGATATGTCTGTTGACTGTTCTGACCGATTCAACTCTTTGGACTGATTACACTGATTCGACTGATAGAAATGATTGGACTGAGTAATAATTAGACTGAGCGAACCGATCCTGAGTAGATTGATGCAACTGATTGATTGAACTGATAAGACTTTGCCAAACACAGATAATGAAGCCCAATGACATTTTTATCTTTAAATGTAAAAATATCATGGTAAGGTGAAAGTCCAACGCTTTAATTTAGTTAATATATTTCCCGTCTCGCATGCGAGACGGGATAACGAGACGGGATAAATAATCAAAAGCTAAACACCGGAAACCAGTCGTATCTCAAGGATAACAGATAAACAATGCTATGTCTTGATTGGCTGCTAAATCGGGAGATAGTTGCCGATTGGAAAACAAATAAGCAGAGCTAAGTTAGGGATGAAAACCCGGCATAATTACGGGGCGGTAGCAATCATAATAGGCTAAATCGGGAGACAGCTGCCGATTGGCCAACTGTCTTGTCTTGTTCAGGTAACTACCGCCGTTAGTCGGCGCACTCTATCCTCTGGATAGATATATGTGGTGCACATCATTGCATGTGTATGGTGCATATAGTCACAGTGAGAATACGAATAGTTGACGGAGTCAGGTGAACATTTATGTACAGTGTATTAGTTATAATACAGTTAGGCATCCACATATAAGTTATTTAAATGTAGAGTTATTAAACTCAGTCTACAATTACTACTTTGTCGTTAAAGCACTTAAAGCACTAACAGGCAAGAAGCAGCATTATACGTAAAATATCAGGCATTATTATACTTTCTGTAAGAATGTTCTTTTTTACTATTTTGACATATTTTTCTAAACGAATTGTGCTCCGTGCACTATGCCCTCATAGTTTCTCCACCTGCCTAACAAAACTATTGATTTGGACGTCAATCAATTGTAATTCATGTGAATGGGCGGGGTTAACTTGTAATCATTGATTGATCACTGCTGCGCTTTAAATAAGGTATTTTTATCCTAGTCAACGAAAGAAGCTGAGTGAAAGCCTTAAAATGTCCAGGTTTGGAAAGGAATACTTTACATCACAACGTGGCGGGGAATCATTTAATGTTCCATTAATGCCCTATTTTTCTTTCGTTATAATTTTCCAAGTCATGACAGTCAGTATAATAATTATGATAATGTTGTGTTTAGCATTCACTATGCCAAAATAGTGGCCAGGGTTGAAGACATAGTGCACTTCCCTTCGGGTCGTGCACTATGTCTTCAACCCTGGCCACTATTTTGGCATAGTGAATGCTAAACACAACATTATTATATAACTAGTCATAAATGCACTTAAATGTTTAAATATTGTTAAACTAAAATTTAACTTTCTGATATCAAAAAGGGCATGTATAGCGGTTTCTAAAACTATAAAAGCTGCTAAAACACGATGCTTGAGTTAAAACGATAAGATGCACTTGGTCAAGCGTGGAGTCAAAATAAAATTCATAGATAGATATACAAGAAGGGTATCATCACTATTGCATTTTTCTATTAAAAACACTAAAAGCATCGGATTATACATAGTTTATATATTTATAGAATCCTGCCCCCCCCTCCTTTAACTGTCTCATCCTTTCCATATGTAGGTTATAGCACATGTTCGTGGTCAGTTCCTCCAGCTCTATATAACCTTGTTTTTTCAGCTTACTGATATACGGCTTCTGTTGGTTTGTACAGTCCAGTATGAGTTTAAGTAGGTTGTTTTGGGTGACAAACTCTTGGTAAACATCGTTTCTGAGGTTATCTAGGTTGCTTTTGATATGTCGGACATGCCTTCTCCGAACGTTTTCCAGCTTTGGACACTTTAGAATAAAATGTTGTAGATCATCTGGCTCATCTCCGCATAGGCAGCATATAGTTTTGATATAACTATCTCCATACTTTTTTCTTGTTGTATTAAACAGGTATGTTTGAGTTATAAGCTGATCTTGTGGCGAAATCCAAACTAACACGGAATCAGGTTTCTAACTTTTATTAACTGCAAACTTCTATTTACAATATGTACAGCTACTTTCATTTTCAACAATACCACATTGAATAACTGCTATTGTCACTGTCTAATCTTACAACTATTACTTGAACTTAAACTTAAACTTGAACTCCTATAAATGTTACAACCATGTCTTATATATATACTATTTTATAAAGAATATTGTAGAAAGTTCTTTTTCAAGTAGTTTCAATTATCTAAATCTTTCTTATCTAATAATAGTTACATGTAAATTCCAGAAGCTTCCAGATAAACAATAGTACAATCAACTAATTTCTAGAATAAACTATAACATCCTTGTTCTAAACAAATTATATAACAATAATAATATGGCATAATTAAAAAATAATCACAATAAAGTTCGCGACAGATATTGACTTCTGCCGCTCTTATTTTTCTATGTACATTTTCTACGTCTTCCCAAATATTATGTGGTTGTGACATCGGGGTTTTCTGTAATTGGAGGTATTAAAGGGTTGACTTCTTAGCTATATCTTCCTCACATTGTTGAGACCAGTATAATTTTTGTGCCTTCCTTAGTTCTTTTTTCCACGCCTTTTTTGATCTAGGGTTTTTCATTAGTTCATGTATTGTCTCCATTCCATATTTCTCTAAAACTAGTTCAGCCCTTTCTGTAAAAAGTTCGTTGCTATGTCTGTTGAAGCAATGTTGTCTAATTAAGATATTATACTCTGCTGATGATGGGCATCTGATTATATTCTTAAGGAGTGACAGTATATTATTAAGATCTATATACATCTGTATTGGAACTGCACCAACGAATAGGTAAACTGGAGGTTTTGTTTGGAAGGCCTCATCATTTTCCTCTGCATCTTTTCTAGTTGTTCTATTTCATATTGCCTACATTTCATTATCTCAAGCCCATATATCATTCCTGCTAGTCCATACCAAAATACTCAAAAAATAAGCAGAGCTAAGTTAGTGATGAAAACCCCGCATAACATTGCGGTAGCAATAATAATAGGCCGACCGCCGTTCGTTTCCACTCGAGAAAAGCCGAGCGATCACGAATCGGTTACGATAAAAAAAGAAAAAATATGCAAGATAATGGGAATTTAACTGTTTTAAAAGGAAAGTCGCATCGATTTGTGTATGTTTATCATAAAATGTGTATCATAAAACTTAAACGGAGAAACACGGAAAAACAAGTGAGAAAAGGAGAACAATTTTAATCTTTTCCTGCTTACTGACAAGGTTCACGTCAACTATCTTACCGCGTAGAATGATGCATCTAGAGCTGCTTAGCATAGTGCATGCTTCATATGCTGACTCTGACCTATATTTTGCGGTTGCCTGATTTGGCTATCTAAACATTGTGTACTTATAATGAAGTGATGTAAATAATAACAATACATAACAACATTAAAAAACAGTACGTATTTTTGTCCACGAAAAATAAAGCTTAGAGACGGCTAGCTTTTTAGGAAAGCTAATACTTGTGTCTTCTATCTTATCTAATATTGACTACAAACTGGAATTATCTTCTGAATGAGGAATTGTTACATTTATCTCCCTTTTATCGTTTTTCTTTTTGAGAAACACATACTTGAGTTATAATCCATTTCACTGCACGTGACATGGAATTGGATGTTTGTTGCGTAACTTATCTCAGCCGTATTCCTTAAAGTGCCAAGGTGTTCGAGTGGTTAAAGTTGTTACCATCTGGTCTGCAAACAGTAAGGCTCCGGCTTCGAGTCTTACTGCGGGCAGAGTGTGCTCGACTCCAATCTTAATTGGCAAGAATTGCCAGTTTTCTTACCGAGGCGCGGGGGTTTTTACCGGGTTCTCAAATTTCCTCAGATATAAACTGGACACCACGCAATAGATGAAAACTTGCAAAACGTGGAGTTTAAAACTATTCAAAGGTAAACGAAAAAAAACCAAACACAATTACTTTTCTGCTTTTTGCAGCTCGATATATCCTCATTGTCTCTTTGTCAGACACTTTCATTAATTTCTTCTTTTTGTATTTTTCTATAAACTATCTACTGTCATTAACTAGTTTTAAGTTTCTTATCTTCATCAGTGGCTATAGCAGATTTATTGCTGCAAGTTAAACATCAGGATAAAAATACCTTATTTAGTGATCAGCAGTGATCAATCATTGATTACAAGTTAACCCCGCCCATTCGCGTGAATTACAGTTGATTGACGTCCAAATCAATAGTTTTCTTAGGCAGGAGAAACTACATTTATAAGGGCATAGTGCACTAAGCATAATTCTTTAGAAATATATGTCAAAATAGTAAAATATTTCTATTAAAGGACATTGTTACAGAAAGTATAATAATATATAAGTATGTACTTCATATGTAATATAGTTTTTTTCTGTAGTCAAACAATTTCATTTCATTAATCATTCAGTGAGTTGTTTCCTCTTTTAGACTGTAACAATAAACGTATGCAAAATGAAGCGGCTGAATTAAAGGTATAACAGTAGTAAATGTGTACCAGGTCAACAGATTGTGTACCATACATTAAGTACAACAGTGAATACTATGCTGAATTCTGATTGTGTCAATAGCGGTTACATATGTACAATATTTTGTCTGTAAGCTCCTGCATGAATATATTTTGAACAAGTGGAAACTTTTTCTCAAATCTTGCAAAATTTTTTTTGTGTGGAATTTTTTAAACTTTTAGCATTTTTACATTCACTATATTAGAAATTGCGCGTACAAGTGATAGCGTCTCAAAATCTTATAACTAGTGAAACAACGAATTGGTCACAGATATGACATAGTAATATCTTTTAATATCCATTGAAAGTTTATTAATTTCCTAGCCCAGGTAAATGCTGAAAAATGTTAGAAAAATAAGCAAACCCCAGAAATGCTAGCATTTTCTACTATGGCCTAAACATTTACTATCATCCTACCTAAAGGTGTTTTAGCAAGATGTCCTTAGTGATTATCTATCAAAATCTATCAGGTATTGACGTAGTTACTCCGGTTTGCTACTCACCTTTCCATATAGATCATCCTATCTTTTTCGTCACCTGCAACCGCTTTATCCTACTTAATGTATTTTTGGAATTGTTCATTATCTGGTGAAAATAAAATGGAATTCAACAACATACCAATATAGAATTCATTCCGTCAGACAAACGATACGTTTATATCAAGTTACCAGTAAATGGTCGAACTTTTGGCAATTTCAAAAACGTATTTGTATTAGTAAATAAACAAAATTATTCATAACGGAAAAAACCACATGCAATGTCTTTTCTACACCGATCCTTATTTATATAGACCATCAATCAAATCAAAGATTGGTGTATTCGTAATCCGAACAGAAGTGTACGTTGCTGATCCACTGAATTGTTGAAACTGGCTAAAAAATAGAAACTATTTTAAGCGCATATAAAAACTATCGAAGCAAAATATTTGGTAGTTGTAGTCGGAATCGTATTCCAGGTATATACGACGAAACGTATTTGATAATGATTTGCAGACATCAATCGGTGATTTGATAGTCTCAAATATCCGTTTACTGCTGCCCTTCAGCATTTCCAGTAAACCAAATTTGCGACCATCAAATCGCCCACTGATTCTTACGAAAATTAAGTTCATGTTCAGACCCATAAAATATCACTAGAAATTACCGATTGAAGTTTCACACTGCATAATATTTTATTCCCCAATTACTCCTGTGCATCAACTGAAAATCTGTTATTTGTATCTCTATTTTATTCTCGTAAACTACATACATAGTTACAGAGATAAGAAAATACAATATACATAAGAAATACAAATAATAGTTACTTGTCTTTTTTTTTAAATGTGCACATTTGAAAATATAATGAAATTCATCACCGATATCGGGTGAGTTGCAAAGATGACAAAATCTATATATTCGTGGTATATTATACCATATCCCCGTTTCCACCGGCAATCAGTGGTTTCCACATCTTTATTTACAAAAGGTATATACTTGATTTATTGGAAGTAATGTGATATACTTTTCAGATATTAATGTATTTTTAAACATTCTATAGCACAAACTTTTTGTTGAATTATATACGTCTTTCAAGCTTTGCTTGATATTTGCTACAATCCATTCTTGTGAATACATAGTAGGGTTATCAAATACATAAGACATACCACAAGTATCAAAAATATGTTTTACAAAACTCAACCATTAGTTCTGAAAGCCGTAGTTGTAAGAAAAAAATATGCAACAGTTTATACAATATACATGTACTAGAAATTTTGATTTCATTTCCATTTAATAAACGTAACCAAACTTTTACAATTCTGATTTTTATCATTATAGTGATATGAAAACGTCCAAGTTCTCCATAGACCATGAAATTTGGAGTTGGCTGTTTTAAGCGTAATAAATGTTTACAAATTATAGGTGGGTTCTTTTAATGTTATCTGAGTTTTCGAAGCTCCATATTTCAGCATCATTGATCATAATTGGAAGAATCATTTTGTAAAACATTTCAAGTTGGCACATAACTGATAAATGATTAGATCTGCATTTTCTAATAACTGTGAACATGGCTTTTCTAGCCTGATTACAATTGTTTGTTCGAGTTTTAAAAAAAGAACCACTTTGTACGAAAGCCCAGAAGGCTCATTCGAAATTCGAGATACGAAATTCGAAATTCAATATAGTTATAACCAATCAGATTGCGTGTGACATAATCGTCTACCAATCAGAATAGTTCTCATATATTCGAGATTCGAAATTCAAAATTCGAGATTCGAAATTCGAAAATCGAGATTCGAAATTCGAAATTCACTGTAGTTTTAGCCAATCAAATTGCGTGTGACATAATCTCTACCAAGCGTGAACCATGATTATTTAGGATTACAGAAATTTTCAAAAGTTCAAAGAGCCATAACTACCATATAAATTATAGGAATCAACAATTCCTGATAATATGCATAAACTACATATATGGTGTACTAGTTACATACCAAGTTTCATAAAATTTTGTATAGTACTGAGAAGTTTCAGAGGAATTGTACTGACGACATAATTAATGGTTATTTGCAGCACTTTCTAAGTTCAAAGGGCCAAAATAAGCCAGTGGCGGATCCAGAAATTTCGAAAAGGGGGGGGGGCACTGACTGGCCAAGGAGTGCCCACTTTGGTCATGCTTTAATGATTTCCTATATATCCAACCAAATTTTCCGTCAAATGGGAGGGCCCCCTCTAGATCCACCTCTGATAGCCCCCCCCCCCCTACAAAATTTGAGGACCAAAATGCCCTGGTAACATGCACAACTACATATGGTGCATTTCCTACACACCAAGTTTTGTTGAATTCCGTTTTACATGTACATTCTTGTTTCTTGATTTGTAAAATAGAGATGTTATTGTGAACTGATTAATTTGATAAAATAACAAATAATACTTATAAATTTGATTTTTTAACAAAGCCATGTTGAACAAGTCATTCTTTGACAAATATGTGGACGGTTAAAACACCAAATAAACATAATAGCATGTGGCTACGTTTATATAAGAACTATTCTGATTGGTAGACGATTATGTTACACACAATCTGATTGGTTATAACTATATTGAATTTCGAATCTCGAATTTTTGAATTTCGAATCTCGAATTTCGAGTTTCGAATCTTGAATCTCGAATTTCGAATATCGAATGAGCCTTCTGGGCTTTCGTAACTTTGTGAAAAAATTACACCAAGATATTTATAACAGTTAACTTCTTCAATTTTAACACCATTTATAAAGAAGTTTAACAGATATCACGCAATTACAACTATCTACATGTATACTTTATTAATGTCATTGATCAGTATCTTTCTATTTCAAGTGTATATTTCAAATGCTTATAATACCTTTTTGTATGTCTTAATTATTGTTACCGCATTAACATCCACCAAGGAAAGTTTTCCAAAACAACAAATTCAATTACTGTTTTTATAACCAGAAAATTGAAAAGAAACACAAGAATAAGGTTGGCACTATATATAAGTTAAAAAGAAAAGTAAAATATACAATAATCTTTTTCCTTTGATGTTTATGTGCGATGTTATTCCATCTCACTCTACTAGCGTGAGATGGGCCCATCTCAGCTCGCTGTCAAGACGTCGTTAAGTAAGCACCGTGACGTCACAATGTTACAAAACAGCGATAAACAGATTACATAAGTTTTTTGAAACTCGATGCAATTTCTCGCCATCTCATCTCAGGGCTGTCGCCCTTCGATCAGATACGACGAGAAAATGCATCTCGTTTCACAAAACGTTAATAATCTAAAAAACGCAATCAACCTTTAACTAAGGATTTCTTTGACAGTAATAAATTTATTTATTTATTTATCAACATTAATTAATGGAGTTTTATTTCCTTTTGGTTTTTTTTTGGCTGCTCTGAGTGATATAAAATAACCCAGATAAACAAACCTGGACAAACACTACTATAATTTCAACTTGAAATCTTTTAATAACAAAAAAAAATGATTTGTTAGCGAAAGACATTGTTATCTTACTTGTTTTCGCCCCTTCTGACATTTAGCACTAGAAAGATCTTTATTTAACCAAATACATTCCGCCGCTGCTATCAGTACTTAATCGTGTAACTATCAAATGTATACAAACAAACAAATAAGGTTTTTTAACCTTGCATATGTACATATATAAACGGATCGCATTAGGCTTAGATGTCAAGTACACGTACGTGACAGTCGGATTACGCTGAGAGCTGACAATCTGTCAGTTTCCCATATCTTTCGAACAATGATTTCAGTCTTGTAAATGGATGCACATGCTATATAAGACTATAGAAGTCAACTTTTTGCAAAATTTATTTTTAAAAAAATGCAAGCATTAGCTAAAAGCTATATTGTTTTTCCTAACACACAATTTATGCACAATGATTAAATATTAATTTCTGTGTTTTTTCTTTGAAGTAATACCTCGGGTGTGATGCGTAAATTAGTAGCATAAAAATTTATAGAGGTAGCTAGATATATAGAACATACTGTACTTTGTTCTGTTTTTAAGAGGTTTACACTAAAGTATATAATGCGTTATTGTATTCAAAAGTTTTAATTTTTGAAATTAAAACCAAGGAGTGATTAAAATATATATATATAAAAAACGGAAATTGGGATTAATTATTACAACGAAAATCAGACGTATTTACTAATTATATCACACCATTTATTGTTGATGGGAATGAAATAGGTAATGAAATATGAGTATTTATCAATAAAGTGTAGTATTGTTTAACAGGATTCATTTCTAGACATCAGAAAATATCAACATAGACAAAGGATTATAACAATGTAAAACTACACTAATAACGTGTTATTTGGCGATCTATATTTGACAGGATATTGTTTTTCATATACATCTGTGAAATATTATGATTTGAAAATAAAGATATTTCTGAAAGTATATTTGCATTTCAATAAACATGTTTTACGATTGAAACAGTCGACTCCTAAAGTCGTGCTTTGTTTGGGGAGATACCAGACTACGAATTTCATGATTTATTGGGAAAATGGGTGGGGGTTAAATAAATAGACAATCGACCCCGAATGATGTGTTTTATTAGGGATATAAGCAAGAATGATGTATCAATGTTAAATCAAAATTAAAAATGAAGAAATTGCAAAAAGCAGTATTGTTCTCATTTATGCTGTTATACTCAGAACGAAAACAAATTATCCACAGAAATATTTTGGTTTTATGGTCTTGGTAATTGTTTAAAACGCAATTATGGAAAGGTATGTTTACAGTTTTGCTTATTTATTTCATCTACGCAAAAACAAAGTACCTAGATGTATTTACTTTACAAATGTTATATTTTTAAGGTCTATATGTTACCAAGAAAAGGAAAGGGAAATGAAACTGTACTTATCAGCAACAATTTTATAAAATTTAATTTGATAAATGTCGCTATGTACCTGGTTGTATTGTCTTTTTTCCCTTGAAATAAAAAGAAGTGCGTACCGAAATATTCTGCTTATTCGCTTTTAAAACAATACATATTACCACGGGGAACATAATAATTTCTGTTTAATAAAGAAAAAAATGTATATATTTCCGCCATACGTTGCACGGTCTATCAATTATCTAAAAAAAGATAAAATACCATGCTAAGCCATTAGATATGTAATTAAATGTAAACACAATTCTGACCAGCACGTGTTACTAGCTAGAGCACTGTACTTGTACTTAAAATATTTATTTCTCATACAGCCAACAGTTCATTGGTTCTGAGAAAAAAAGATGAAGACAAAATATTCAATTTACAATTTCAGAAAAAAATATGTCATTTGCAACAATTAATATTTTATACATTATCTGTATAAGGTTTAGTTTTTGTTCGTTTCTGGCTTAACGCTTTGAGCAATTTTTCGGCTTAATCTAGTTTAAATGGGGACGATTAGCCTGCATCCCCCCAACCTTCGGTAGGTAAACTTGCAATCAAGGTCAATTAATTTTAGAGTCGTATCCGCAATGAGACTCAAACTGACAACATTAGTGTTAGTGGGTTAGTCTCTATCACACAGACATATATAACGTTAAAATGCAATCAAAGCGTTGACAGGCCATGTGGTCAATAGTAGATGACTAACTAGCTTAATGACTCGACCACCGAGCCCCGGATTTAAAAGTTTTAGTGCACGTGACTATGGCAGTTTTCTCGTACTTGCTATTTTTTTACCAAATCTGGAATTAACTCTAATGACGCGATTATATTTTTCAATAAATTACATACTTTGTGCCACAGATCCAATTATTAGGTCACTAAAATGTTGTGTCCGGTCTTTCCTTAATGGAACACCGGTTTTCCGTTGTGACGGTATCACAAAAAAACTATGAGTTGATAGGGTCGTCTGTAAAACTGGTCTGAAATTATTTACAAAATCCGTACCATCAAATCAATGTTATTTTTAGTTTAGTAATTTATATTCAGTATTGAACTGTGAAACTACTTATATTATAATAAACTGTCTTTCCGTGGAAGTCTATCCTCGTGGTTATATCGTTTTTTATAATCCCACTTATACAATGTATGTAAAGGCTGAATTCTGATTGAATAAGAGCAATGATATTTATCTGCAAATTTTCTTATTTAAAATTTTTTCTCTCTGTTTCGTGGCATTTTTTTCCCGCATATAAGGCGCCATGGTATATATTTCAAATACACAACGGTATTTGGAAAATACCTGGTTTAGAAATAAACTTGCACCAAAGATTGTCTCATCAGCAATCAGCACACGGATTAAATGTCGGTACAGACAACCACTGGCTCAACAAACAAAAATTTCGAATACAGACAGTTTACGAAGTCAAAAGGATGATACAACTTAGATCAGTTGTATCTCTTTTTTTAAAATATTTATTATAACTGCGTCATGGATTTAATGAAGATTTTAAAGTATGGAAGACCTGCTTTATTATCAACGGTAAAACTAATAAAATCAGAACCTCTGCTGTCCATTACTTAGATGGGAAAATATTCGGTGGAATAAAAACAATATATCTTGCAAGTGATTGTTATTTGCCAAAGCAGTATGTTTTGGCAAATAGTATAATAATTATATGTCAATGATTTTATTTAATAATTACATACATGATGTTTTGATCAGCATTGAATATTGGTTAAAAACCTGTTTGTTAAAATCTTAGCTATTTTTTTTAAAGAAGATTTCCTATTGAATGGCTTTTACTTTTGTTTTCCTGATTAAAATCGATATTTACTCATAATTTCTTTAAATAAAATGACTACAGCATCACAATTGCATGCATATGTAACCAGGCTACTTTAAAAACGCAATTCTAAGGTAGCTGTATTCGAATCCTCCACACTTTTATTAAAAATGGTATGCAAACATTTCTACCTATAGAAATTATTTGCATATTTATCAACATAATAATTAACAAACACGTACTTTGTATGTTTCCATACGCTTTTATCTATTCGTACAAAAGTGCAGTAAGGCAGCTCTCACAGAAATTTTATGTGTACAGTAAGTATCCAAACGTGATCGAACATTGAGCAAAAACAGGCTGTTTATATGTTTCAAATAAATATAACATGATATCAAGACACATCAATATAGATGAAGCGTAAGTAGAAATAAAGCTAAAAAAATTCCTCATTTCAGACCAACCTTTTTTGTCTGTGATGCCTGTGTACTTTATTGCAATATAAGTCATAGATATGATATCTGATAACATCCTTTTAGAATGACGAAACAATATTCCATAAATTACAAAGTCTGAGTTCACTTATGTATTTGTTCATTCATATGATTATGAGACTACATAATATGTCAACTAATTTTGTAAAAAACAGTATACAATAACTAACAAGTTATTGTAAATAACTGGTAACCCCATTTTCAGACATATGGAGCCTCGGTAGCCGAGTGGTTACGATAGTTCGTCTACTATTAATCACGTGGCCCGTCAACACTGAGATTGCGGGTTCGATTCTCACTGCGGACAGGGTGTACTCTACACCTATCTAAATTGGCAAGGATTGCCAGTTTACCTACCGCATGTCAGGTGTTTTCCGGGCACATCGGCTTTCTTTGCAATAAAAACTGGACGCCATGATATATATGAAAAATTGCTGAAAGTGGCGTTAAACATCATTCAAAACAAATTTAACAAAACACTATCTGGCACAGAGAACATATAATATCATCTTCCACACGTCATAGTCTCTTTACTGCGGGACTACATATTTCGTCTGCCTGTGTTGTTGAAAACAAAGATCGATGTTTGGAAACACACAAAAAACAAAAAATTCAAGAGATCTTAACAAAATGTGTTTGTACTCGAGGCCATCTCGCCATGATATCTCTCATGGTGTCAACGATTGGACGTAGGACAATCGGAATCATTTGCGTGGAGATTGTGGTAACAGTGGCGATGCCAGCATAATCATATTCAAAATAGGATAAATTCAAGCGATGTGCAAAATGTCAATACATTGATCCCCACACTTTTTCGTTTCTTGATTTTCTTGATTTTCGGATACTTGCGGACAGTTTAAATACCCTCTGCATAGGCTGAATTGTTCAGCTGTTGCTATGCAACGTCCATTCCTGGAGGTATTTTAAAACATGTGATTCATTATAGTAATAACCATGTTAACTAGTTTGAAATCTTAATATTATTTCAGCGCCGCATAAATATTATTAAATATATTTCTAAATGGGTTGAAAGGGTTGTGTCAAAAAGGCTAATTTACAAAAATATTGCATATATAGTCGTTATGCGAAACACCATTGAAAAACATGCCGATACTACACATTTAATTTAGTGGTACGAGTCATCGACAAAACATGATAGCCCACTAATAAAAATTATTTTACCATAATCATTTTTAAGTATAATATTTAACATACAAAAATGCCACCCATAGATAACTGAACATAATAGAGTGTACCGAGAACGCCATCAGTAGATTTCTGAACCAGATAGTGTACTGTCACTTTTAGATTAGTAAACCTGATACAGCCTACTGTAGATGCCACATTTACATAACTGAACCCGTAACAGTGTTTTGTTAATGGAACCTGTAGATAACTGAAGTCCATTCAGTGTTCTAAGCATGCTGTCTTCAGATAACTAAACCCAAATACGATGCACTGCTAATGCTACTTTAAAATAATTACCCCAATACAGTTTACTGTGAATGTCACCTAAAGATAACTAAACCCGATATGTGTACTAAACCCGATAAGTGTACTATGCATGTCATCACGTCTCAAGATAACTGAATGCGATCCAGTGTGCCACTTTTAGATAACTGAACACATTACATTATACTGTGAATGTCACCTGTAGGTAACTAAACCCGAGAAGTGTACTGTTAATGCCACCTTGCAATAACTGAACTCAATACAGTGTGCTACGTAATACTATTCATTTCAAAGTCATGTCACAGGTTGTATATAAACAAAACAAAAACTTGGCAAACATTAAACACACACACACACACACACACACACACATACAAAAAAAAACACGGCAAACATTTGAAAAGGGCATAGAATGTATATTTGTATCATACACGTATATTTAGTAATAATATGTTTGTTTTTGCATATGTGATGCCGACAATGTCAGTCAACTCATATCACAAAATGGTGGGGGTGTGATATGGAAGCCATATCACACCCCTCGCTGAACTGACATGGATTTCAGTGCAGGAAGAAAGCTATTTTTTAAATTATTATTTTTCCGTGTAGCATTTACATGTCTTGATCCGTTTTGGGTAATCTTATATTATTTGGGGATTTTACCCCCTTATGTGTCGTCTGCTAAAAAAAATTGAATCAAACGATAACTCAGTGTTTGGAGGTGAAGAGGACTCGGGCACATCTTCTTCATCGAAACTTAATAGAGATATTCCTCATGTTTGTGCACCTGTTATTATGGAATAAGTATTGGGAAATTTATCTATTGCAGAAGACGGCACGTATTTCGTATAATCAACTCCTTAAAAGAGAAAACATATGTATCGAAGTTATAGAATTGTTCAAGGATTATTTTCCTAGTTTTTAAGACTTGAAACTTATTTATTTATCAGAACATTTGCAAAAGATGATTTCATATAATATAGTTTTCAATCCAGATCTCTGAAACTCTCAAGAATGATGTGATTTTGTTGGTGATTCGAACGTAAGCACGCTTATTATAATCAAGAAAATATCATTGAAAGTTATTGTTATTTATTTATTAAAAATGTCGAGTTCATATTTTATTATACCCGATGAAAAAATAGATATCAATAAAATGTCTAAAATATATGATAAAAAGGTTATTATATCGCGATTTTCATATTAAATCCATTTCAACTCTCGACACATATCTACCCTCACAGTTTTAAGTCCTAGGTATGTAGTTCTCAAGTTCCTGGTTCTGATTAGAATTTTTATGACATCGAATAGGACAGTCTAGAAAAATTCTATACTACCGTTGGGTTTGGCTTTTGCCAAATGTCCTCCGCGATATAATCTGCCTCATGCCCCTCCCCCACGCGGGCATATTATCTACCATATTTCCATATATCCTCAGTCATATTATCTGCATGTCCTCCGGCATATAATCTTTAACATGCCCTCCTTCATATAATCTGCAACATGCTTTCCGGCATATATTATGCCTAATGTCCTCGGGCATATAATCTACCTTATCCCCCGGCATATTATCTACCATATATCATTATTCATGTCTGGGACCATACTGGGAGGGTTCCCAGTGCTCGACCCACAGAGCAGCCCAGCGCGACCCCGGGTGGCGGATAAGGGAGACCCTCTCGTTTGGGGGGGGGGGGGGTTGTCCGGTCATAATACAGAAAGCCTGACCGCGGACCGTAGTGGGTAACGTGTTTGGAGAGTGCCACGCTCCTTGAACGATAAAGATCCCATTTGTAGATTTCGAAAAAGAGTAGGCTCATTGTAGCCGCTATAAAAGGCTAAATTTTCCGCCCCTACCCATATTTTTCCAGTGGCAGTCAACATTATATTCCCTGTGACCCATCCCTTCCCCCATTTTTCTGTTGATTAATTGTTTGTTAACTTGTTCCCGTCCTGAATATAGCTGAAATACTGCTCGCTGGACGTAAAGCAGACATCCAATCAATCAATCATTATTCAAGTTATCTGCATGACCGGCATATAATCTGCCTCATGACCTCCGTTATATTATCTGGAATATAATCTCATTAAATCTATCAAATGTTTTATGTGTTGATGTCTCCCATTATATATAATGTCTGCATGTCATCTCTATGTTAATATTTAAAGTACCTTTTTATATATTATAAACTATAAGGTAATCGTATTACCTTTATTAAGTTTATTTTTATTGTACAAAAATGTACATTGAAACTTTATGAAAACATTGGTTTGTTTATTTATATATGACAAACAGTTAAATTTTATATAAACATCTAATACAACTAGACAAAGTTGATCTAGCGATCACCGATACCCCCGCTTTTGTGAAAATTTCTAACGTTTTTCGTGGACTGTGACCTTGAAATTTGATGGATTTCCACCAAAATCAATAGGCTTCTTACCAACAAAATATATAACAATATTTTACAGTTTCATTAAAATCGGATGCAAACTTTTCGAGTTATTGTCCGGAAACAACTTTTTTGTAAAAATTGCTAACGTTATTCGTGGACTGTGATCTTGAAATTTGACGGATTTCCCCCAAAATCGATAGGCTTCTTACCAACCTGATATATAACAATATCCCAAAGTTTCATTCGAATCACATGCAAACTTTTTGAGTTATCGTCGGAAACAACTTTTTCGTCCGGAAACCAAATGTGGACGGACGGACGGACGGACATGAGGACCACTATATACCCCCGACTCTGTCGAGCGGGGGTATAATAACCTCTAATTATTTATTATAATCTCTATTTACATGTATATCTAGTAAGCAGAATGTAAAATGGTCAAATGAATAATAATGCACGTATTTAATACGCCCTGTACAATTCAAGTAAACTATACCAAATCCAAAACAAAAGCCCAATGCTCCATTTTTTTTCTACCTGCTTTATGAAATTTTATAAAATAAAAACTATTCTACTCTGACTCCCACTTAATTCTTTATCCTTAATACTATCTTTAAGCAAAGTATAAGAACTCTTGGATTATCTGGATTAGCTTAATCCCAAACAAAATCAGATATATCGGGTAAATATGACAGTTTTTAAGGCATTTAAGTTTGTGGTAAGAAAATCCTCATCTGCATAACGTTGAAAAGTGGGACTAAATGGCTGTTTACGGATGTAATTTTACTGTCCATTCACTTCATTTAATTAACATGAGAGATGGACTTCATATTTGATGTCTGATATTTCAATAAAGAAAAATAAGTTATTTTGTTGTTTAATTTATCTTTTACTGCAGTCAAACAACATGAGACTATGTGTTATGCCCGCTATTTTTGTATTTTGTATACATTATTATTTTTGAGCCACTGTGACCGAGTAGTTAAGGTACTTTACTATTGATCAACGGAGTGTCAACACTGACCATGCGAGTTCCAGATAATAAGGCTTACTAACCCATAAAAATGAACACTATACTGAAAATTTGGCATTAAACCAAAGTTCAACAAACAAAACGTTTAAACGTTTGAAACAAAACGAAAACTGCTTTTGTTCATAGTCTGCATATAAAAAAAACAAATCAATACAAATAATGTTTTCAAAACAAATAAAATAGAAACTACTAACATATCAATCAAACAACTTTTTAATACGTCTGACTGTGTTGACTGTATTCACTTACTGCTTCAATTACATGTCATCCCCACTTAGAGTGCAGTTTTTGCTTGGATTTTTATTATTAAATTGTTTTACCTTTTTATTAAGAAAACCCAGTAGAAAACAATTAGATACGATAAAATGTTCAATTTTTTGGTACTTTGCCTCATTTTACTGGTCATAAATCGTCCTTGATTTTTGCTGCGGGAAATGTTCATTGTTAGTAAGCCATTTTTGTTCATAAAGGGATCTTACGTTGTTTACAAAAGTTTGTCTATTTCAGTGACGTTTCATCGTATGCGTGCAATATGTGAGACTCTTACCATCTTAACTGCAGACGACATTACCCGAAGAATTTCGAATAAACAACAATAGATTGTTCCTAACGTAAACTACCGTTTTTATTTAGGTCAAATTTTATTAAGTGAAAATCACCAGTGCTATCACAATGGAAAAAAGCAACATTTCAAAAGCTGAATATCTCGAAAAAATAAAGTACCTTTCTTGATCTACAAAAGGAACATTATCTGGACCATACGCGGTAATCAGTTTTCATTTGTCACTCAAATACCCTCACCAAAAGACGTTCACTTGTAGTATTCAGAATAAAACCGTTAGCTTGATTTCAGTTATACATATATATTTATATATTAGGAATAACTGCTTTATTGATTCCATCGGACTTTATTGATATGTTGGTTTTGGAGTTTGCGGGTTTCTCGGACTATGATTTTTGGATTGTCTTTGACAGTTTCCTTGGTGTTCGGCTTTTTGGTATTACCTCCATTCAGCATAAAACAGCTTGCATTGATTTAGTCACACAATGTACCGTTAGTCAGACAATGTAACGTCGGTCAGATATATCCTACATGTAGACAAATTACTGTTAGTCACGGGACGTAGCGTTTGTCGGTACCTTACCGTTAGTCGTATGTCGTACCGTTAGTCAAAAAACACACCGTTAGTCTTATGACTAACATCAAGTCAGACAACGCACCATTAGTCAGGCGTTAGTCATATGACATACCGTTAGTCACATGACATACCGTAAGTCATATGACGTACCGTTAAACATATGACAACTGTTAGTCAGACAACGTACCGTTAAGGTGTCAAGACACTAGAGGGGACCAATCAAATTTAGAACATATAAGAAAATAGTACTTACAAACAAAATAGTCCTGTTTATCTTAGTGTATATTAAAAACTACTGTATGGATTTTAATAAATGAAAGTTTTTCTGAAAGGTAAATATATTGGAAAAATTTTGAGTCCTAACATGGTCTGTTCTAATGTTGTTTAGTATATTTTATGTCCCATTTACTTCGTGACCTATAAACCAAGATTTTCTGAAAAGAAAGTTCTATTTTTAGAGTGGGGTTTACCCCGGAAGTTGGTTTTCTCTTGGAAGGTTTTAAGACCAATTATCCCTAAGCACCAAAATAACTGGGACATGAAATGTCTCAGATTTTGCTGATTTTCATTTCATAAGTTGCAATTGACCGTTGGATCACAAAAATGATGACTGTTTGTTATGATTGACCACGGTTGCCATGGTAACCGAGGCGGTCATTTTTTATCATTTCTCATACTGCGAAATATCCTATATTCAATTCCCAATTTGTTATTCAAAAATCAAAGCATATTCAATATAACATTTTATTTGCTTAATTCAATACCTCATAGACAATATTCAAAACAGTTTCAAGACTATACATACATGTGTAGTCACAACCAGGCTATGGAATATGTCAAGAAATCATGGATTTTCTCTGGAATTTTTCTACCAAAAAATTTCCATTTTTGCCACTTTTCTGACTCCATTTTCAGAAAATGCACCAATCACAAATACTCATGATGAATATAATTACATAAATTGATGATTAATATTTAAAACTTATAAAAATCTCAATGGGGTAACAAAAGATGTCTTTAGAAAACACTGTCAAAGATGGTTACCATTGTAATTTGTGAAAAAGGCCATTTCTGTATTGTTCAATATTTCCACGAAACTACTATTTCTTAGGGTTAAATTAAATCATCCTTAATTATTATTTTTTACAGGTATCCTATAAACTTAAAATGACATTGAAATCATTTCAGGGTACAGTGTCTCAAGGTCAAGGTCAACTAAAAATTGAGCTTTAAAATATGAAATTCTCGACGCAAAATCAATTTTAAGTGACCTTGAAAACCACACAAGTGACCTTGAAAGTTTTCCGAGGTCATGCTTTGTTGAAAAGATCCATTTTAGGTACATATGATGACAACAATTGTTTTCTTGGCTCATATTAGAAGTATGGTCATACATATATTTAAATATCGAAAAATTGCCTTTTTTGTTTTATTACCATGGTAACCAACTTTAACTGTGTTTTCTAAAGACATTTTTTCTTACCCCATCGAGATTTTAAAATTTTTTTAATATTAATCATCAATCTATGTAATTATATTCACGATGAGTATTTGTGATTGGTGCATTTTCTGAAAATGGAGTCAGAAAAGTGGCAAAAATGGTAATATTTTTAACCAAAAATTATAGAGAATAATTCCCTATTTCTTGACATGTTCAATAGTCTCAGTCTGATCACACATATATTGAAAGTGTTGTAACTGTTTAGAATATTGTCAATGAGATATTAAATTAAGCAAATAAAAAACTTCTATTGAATATGAATTGATTTTGCCCTGAAAAATTGGGATTTCAATATCGCCCTTTTCACTGTATTTTAATCGGCCCAAAATGGCTGCCACAGTTACCATGGCAACCGAAGTCAAATCATAACAAACAATCATTATTTTGTGATCCAATGGTCAATTTCATCTAATAAAATGAAAATCAGCAAAAATCTGAGACATGTCATGTCTCACCCTATATGGAAATCCTTTGATCCTTGTGGAGAATTAAAGTGGTCATGAAATTTGGAGAGAACATAGGCCTGTCACGTACAATTCTGGATATATATGGTGTCGGTCAAGCTACGCTTAAGGTAAAAGAGCTGTGCTAATTCCAAAAATAACAAATTTAGTAGAAAATCTTGAAGAATTGGAATTGTGTTTTCACACCTGTAATACAAAAGCACCATTTTTTGATATTCCCTCCATTTGCCTGAAAATGTTTGAGAATGAAAGATTATAACCCATTAACTCATTTTAAATGCATATTTGGGGGAAAACCATGCGAGTTTCAGCTTAAAAATGATATTATGTAACATTTTAGATTTTTTTTCAATAAAAACTGTATTCTCTGCATAGAACAGTGTGCTTGGAGTTAAAAAATATATTGTTTTAGCGTTTCTCAGAAGTAGTTAAAGCAGACAGTCTAAATATTAGGTCGCAAAGACATCTTTGTTGCCACAAATATTCAATATGGTGCCTATTTTTAAAAATTTTTTTATGCGGAATTTGTCAGTTGATACTATTGGACAGAGGCATGCTAAAATTGTTCTTTTTGGAATTTTATTGTTTGTTGAGGTTCAGTTCTATCTTTTTGAGAAACAAGAAATATGAAATGGTTTAGGAGGAAATTTACAGATATTAAAAGTTTATCAGAGATCTAATATACCCTCTAAATAAAGGGGGGAGGCTGGTCCCCCAACCTGAAACTTCATATTTTTTATTTGTGAGATATAAATATAATGTATGTTTTTATTAGTATTCGGTATGTTATACTATAGTGTTAATGTGTGGTATATATTGAAATTTACATCTGAACTAAGGAAATTGAATATATTGCAAATAATGCATTACTTGATCTGTACACACAGTTTGTGCTGATTAAGTATGTGCGCAGTCATTAATTTTTTTTCTGCTTTTCTCCAAAACTGTGTTATAGAATGCAAAGAAATTTTAGGGTGTTGGTCAGATATATTTAGGCTACAAATAGGCAAAATTTTGTACAATTTGATGGACAAATACATGATCTTTATTAATCAGACAACGTACCGTTAGTCAAGCGACGTACCTGTATTTAGGCAATGTACCGTTAGTAGTAGGGTGTGATCAGTTTTAGGCCCCGCTAAAACGCAAGGCGTTCAGGCGTTCCCAAATATGGGAATGCTCCGCCTCTTTTTATATATGGCCATGACGTCAATCTGTTTATATACCGATTTAATACGTGAAAGATTAATCGTTGAAGGATAATCTGAGGATAATAAAATTAAGTATCGTCCGCTATTTCATGTATTTAGAAACATTTAAGGTATCCGACCCATAATTGAAATTACCGTTTAATTTTATTTTTCGACCAAGAAATGTGGCTTTATTAAATAAATATATTGCTAATTAATGAAGCAAATTATATATATTGTGCTACTTTGAGTCAATGTAAACATTTTTGAGCAAAAAATTTAGTTACTCAAATAGTATTTCCGATGTTTGCCGAAGATCACCGAGGTCTGCTCCATTGAAATACAATGGACATCCGGGACACCAAATATGATCACGTGGTCAATTATGGTCCGGATACCTTAAATCTCTAAATAACTGACCGTTGCGTGTTATTATTGGATCGCTTTTCGGCGTTATGTTTGAAATATTTTATTGTTTCATCAATAATTATTGTTTTAGTTATAGTAATTAAAATAACAGAAAAAAGCTTAAAATAATTGTTTTATTGTTTCATCTATAATTAATGTTTTAGATATAATAATTAAAATAATTATAAAAAGAAAAATAATAAAGCTTAAATTAATTTTATGTGTTTATATACAGAAAGACGTAGACAATAATAAAAATAATTTTGTAGAGAAGAGATATTGTAAATGACTATAGAAAAAAAATGTAACCCTGAAGACATAACTAGAACGAGATCATATCATTGTTTGATATTAATTTATAACGTACTGGCGGTATAGTCACATTTTCTAAAATATTTGGTTAGAGAGAAAGGTTTAATTCGACATCCATAAATACGCATTTATATAGAGATCGTTATACTTGACCTGAATTATTACTTTATTTTATTTTTATTTCGTGGAAGTGATGATATATGTAACACAGCAGATTACCGAAATTTACTAACATTGTCGTAACGCGGAATATACCGATTAAATAACTAGAACGAGATCATATCATTATTTAATTCAAATAATGTTAACAACCATTCGGAATGATCGTTTATATTGGTGCATTCAAATATTTAAATCTCTAGTTTACTGACTGTATCGCGCTATGACAGGTGTGTAAGCCCGGATCGATAATCGGCGTTGTTTGTAATAATTTATTGTACCAATAAATTAATGTTTTAGATATCGTTAAATTAAGCGAATGGGAATTAATTCCTGAAAATTATCCGTTTTATTGGTTGAAAAATATATATTGAATGGCGCTGGATCATTTTACGCCGCCCGATGATTCATGCTATCGGTCCGGAATCTCGTGGTTGGCGTCATAGACGACTTCCGGTGACCTCATTGCCATATTAGAAAAGGGCGGAACATGCCTATATTTGGGAACGCCTGAACGCCTTACGTAATGCTATTCGAACAACTTTTTAGTCCTTGTTTAGATGAATAATTCATGGATTACTGTTACTGTTTTTGTCTCAAATTGGCTGCGTAGTTTAATAGGTACAGATTATTATGTAAAACGTAAGCTGACGGAAGACAGACAAAAAGAAATGAAACTATATCTCATTTTCTTTCAATCATATTTAAAAAAAAACTGTCAGTATACTCGATGACCTTGTGGTTTGCCCTATACCTTATCTTAATTATCACTGACGAATGTATCGTCACTGCGGTGTTGATATCTAGCGATAATTGGGGGAACAAATTAAGTCAACTCTAATTTTAAAATTACAACGTTCACCTGTCAAAGTTAACTTTGATACTTAGGTATTTTTGCTTTATCTCTATTTTCAAACTGGATGCTGTGATATAGCTGTATTATTGTTAAAAGTGGTGCGAAATGATATTCAAACTTATAACTACCATTAAAATTCACAATAATGTGTAATATTTCTCAAATCGTCTAGGATAGAACGCGCTCCGCTACACCAAAATCTACCTAGACATCGAATTTTTTTGAAATCGGACAACGTTGAAAATTTGACTATTTTGAAACGCGCGCTTGGAAAAAATATAACAATATAGCACAAAAATCTACCTCCACACAAAATTTTGTAGAGCTCAGACCACGTAACAATTTTCCTTTTTTCCTCCGTGTTGTAAAGTTGCTGCTATTTTGAAAAGTTGTCATCATCAAAGCTCCGATTGTTGATTACACACTTCAATATGTTGATCTACCTACAATTTTGTTTATACACGATTCTTTAAGAGATCTCCAAAAAAATATGTCGCATATTCCATTCCCTTTAAACGTTTGAAAATATAATAAAGACAGAAATACTACTATACTACTACTACTGCTACTAACTACTATTACTACTACTACTAATAATAATAATACATGTAGTAATAGTATTATAATGGCATCGGTGGCCGAATGTTAAGGGTAGTTAATCTGCAACTGATCACGTTCCAGTTAAAATGATTATTTTCGTTGCGAAAACTATCTCGGAGCGATCTATAAATAGTTGAAACACACGAAAAATATAAAACATCCGGATAAAGTGGAATATGGCGACTCAGACTCGTGTCGCAAAATCAGCTATTTTGTCGATGGCGAGCTCTCTAACGTCTCACGCTCCCATCAGCTTGAAAATGCGTCGAACGGCAGAGATTCCCCTTACCAAACGTTACTTGTAACATTTACAGAGTCATGTAATTCCCCAATTCAGACACATTTAATACAGTAAGAAAGGCAAGGAGTTTACCATTACGGAGCAAAGGCTAGTACCATGCAGAGTGAAATATTGTCGCTCAATACTGACACAAGTGTGTTGCTTGCATAGAACAGTGAAGTCCGCTGTACAATCCAAACATTTGTTAAGTGAAGAACGTAATCTAGTCACCTAACACAGACAAATTATTATAACAAGCAAAACACTATGCAGTTTCCCAGCTTTTTTGTAGGTTTGATGTCCTTCTAATCTTCTTTCTAAGAATTGCTGAAGTGGACGTTTGATTAACGGAGTTTATTACCTTCTTTCATACCTAATTCTTTTACGGACATAACACATGCTAATTCCTGAAGGTATTTTACTAAATTGTTATGTCTATTCTGTGATACAAAACGCATTATGTTAGTCATAAATCAAATATTAAGTGTACTGTTGGGCATTTCATTTGACAGTCAAATGTCTAGATAATTTAAAAAAATAATAAAATCGAAACTAAATATCAGCTCTATATATGCTGACATGATCAAAACGTTTTTTAAAAGTTAATTCCAGTTTCATGGTATATATTTTTGAGCAGATTTTTAGTTAAATTACTAAATAAAATTTAATCACGCGACTATCATTATTGTATGTAACTGTCATTTCTATGCCTTTAATAGCCCTTTGCTTTAAATGTTTATTTATCAGGCATTGTTTCAAGAATATGTTAATTTGTATATTAAAGATCAACGTCGAGAAGTTATTAACAATAGCTTATTTTAATACACCTAACTGATCAACGCCAATTTTCTGACAATTTCTATAAACCCACATTTTTATGTTACAATCAGGTTGTTGTATCATAGGGCCATGCCAATGGTGCCCGTTTGTGGAATATATTTAATTGAGATCTTATTTGATAACTTTTTATTATTAAAAATTAAAAAAAAATATAGCTCCATAAAATTTCTTTTTTGTTAATGTATTTGAAGTTGTTATTAATTGTATTGTATTGTATTGTATTATGATGCAGATGTCTAAAATATGTTGTCATTGTATTATGTAATGGATTCACCTGCAGTCAAGATATGATTTTGTGTACTATGTAATCTGTACAGTGGTCATTTTGTGTTATGCAATATAGATAGATTTGTCAGTCATATGCTGTTTATGTATAGATGTTCATCATTGTTTAGTTATGTTCCTGTTAGATAGGAGAGAGACCAAGGTGGCCGAGTTGTTAGGTTAGTTAGTCTTCTATTCATCACGCAGTTGTCAACACTAAAATTGCAGGTTCAAGACGCACTGCGGGCCGGGTGTGCTCGCCTTCAATCATAATCGACAGGGATTATTATTTTTCTTACCGTTGGTCAAGTATATTCTCCAGGAACTCCTGATTCCTCCCCCAACAAAATCTGTACGTCACAATATAGCAGAAAAAATTGCGGAAAATGGCGTTTAACATCATTTAAGCAAACAAAAACCAACAAGTTTATTAGGAATGAGCTGCATCTTGTGGGACCATTTTATTTTTGTTTAAACTATAAATTCCAAGTGCAGTAAAACACTGTATAGGGTATTATTGCATATATATAAGGGCCTCGGTAATGTTTGATATTGTTGGTGACACATTTTATGATATCATTGTTGATAATGTGTTTTATTCGTATCGATGGGGGCGATGTAAAAGTATATGTGGACAATTATTAGTACATTTGAAACATAATTCTGTGAGCCTTTAGTCTTGTTTTACATAGATTGTGACTCATATTTTGATTAAGATTAAATGGTTATGTCTCTTATGACGTATGATAGTGCTTGCTGCTTAGTGTAAATACACGTGCACTTAGTTTTTAAATTTATGTTATAAAGTGGCATCTTTTTTCAAGCAGCTGGACATAATGTTATGAAAACTTTGTCTTGTTTTTTTTCGTTTGTTGTCTCAATATTCTGTTGACATTTATGGTCTGAATGATCTGCTGACATTTAATGAAAATGATATTTTGTCTTTATTTACGATTATAAACTTGTACACAATCAGACAGAATTATTGCTGTCTCTAAATTGCCATATTTAGTTGCAAGAGTTGAATTAAAAATAACAAGCTTTTAATTTACTTGAGTTTTAAATGTAATGTTTTATATACTTTCATACGCATCTGCAGTACAATATTACAGTTACCCATCAGTTAATGACATTGCAGATACCCTGTTTAAAAATCCTGCTGTATGCAGACTGCTATAGAGGCAAAGACGGAGAATTCAGATGAACCTGACATACAATCATCATACAGCAGTTCCTTAGTACTAGTCCACTCCATCAGGTAATGACTGCAAAAGCCCTGTTTCTAAAACGTCGAAATGCTGCCACTTCTATTTATGCTTGAAGTACATTATTAAACATACTGAATATGCTAGTAGTTTACCAACGTAACAGTCGACAAGAATATTCGCCTCAAAAATTCATTCTTTCGTCAATTGACAATACTTTACACGTCTGGTATCAGACCCAAACGTGATATTCGTCTACCATTCTTAAGGAAGTGTACTGCTTTTACCCATGCATATAACATGATACGACTTTCTTTTTCAATAATGTTTCATTAAAATGATAAGTTAAGACTAACAATGACATTATTTTGCAATGTTACTTCCATAAAATATGTCCATTTTTGTCGAATGTTTATTGGTTGAACATTTTAATTAAACATTTTTGAAAAGAAATAAATTGATGAATTTTATGCCAATAAAGGAAGGTATAACTAGTCATCGATGGATGAACGCGGTTAATATTTTTATATCCAAATTTGATTTAATAAATTATCGTTCCAATGTCTACTCGCTCTGTATGTCTGTTGATTTGCGAGCATATTTAGATCCACAATCATAAGATTGATTAACAATCATATAACAACATAATGACACAGAAATATAATAAAAATATATGTGAAGTTTAGCAACTATTTAAACATTAACTACTTTTTTTTTCAATATTACATATATTACAATATCACAATTGAATTAAGGACTACGAATACCGTACAAAAACTTGTCTGACACAAAGACGCAAGCCTTCTTATCGATTTTTCGTCATTAACATACTTGGTCCAGTTGTCAAATAAAATTTTCTGAATGGATTTACAGCGTTTTCCCTTCAGCTTTTTCAATTTATCCTCGCCCGGAAACTAGTCTTCAGCGGCAACAGTGATTCTTCTTCTTAAAGAAGTGGTGCTAGCGTATATCATCTTTTTTGCCTGAACCTACGTGTCACTAATGTGGATGGGTAGCTCTTTAAGCATCACTGAGTCATCGTTTAGCTGTTCTTCCAGGCGATTAAAGACTGGCAAAATGTGTTCGTGAGGAATATAACACAGAGCCATCAACTTTCGTATATTGAATAATATTGAATATATCTTCTTACTTAGTGTAGTTGTAAAATGTATTCATTGAGTTTTATATATTATAGTATTCCAATTTTATGCTTGGCAAGAATTGTTTACATATTGTACGAATTTGTTTAATATGGTACGAAATAGTTAGCATGTGGTACGATTTTATTTACATATGGTACGAAATGACAATAAGTTATGGTATGAAATTGCATATCGATGGTACGAAATGGTAACTTTGGCTACGAAATGGTAATGGTACGAAATGACTGTAATTTATATGGGTCCGGTTGTCAGGTACCTGCAGTAAAGACATGGATGTTTATAGTATGATCAGTCTGAATATTAACAATATTTTGATAACTTTTGCTATATGAAACAAATATCTTTTTGGCACCCAAAGTTTGCTTATAGTAACAAGAATTTTAGTCGAGCTGAATGTAATTTATTTAAACATACAAAAAAAAAATCATTTATAATTATTAAAAGTGGCGATTAAAAATATGCCCTAAAATCTATCAAGGGATGCCTCAACCGATGAGTCCAAATAAAGTCTGGAAGGGCTAAAATCTAAATGAATATGGTAGCTATTTTAGAACTGAAAAACATACCAAAGGGGGAATCAATCTCTTAGTTCAAAAAAACTGATACAAAACTGAACATACTACAGCAAACACAAGTCAGCTACACGAACTCTTTAAGTAAGTTAGATTAACTACAAATACTGCGGACGAGTTGCGATAAGCAAGAACAACTTAATCATAAAGAATTGCATGTTTGTATTATGTAATCCGTATAGTCGTTTTCTTAGTGTTATGTACTATTAGTATCTTCCTCAGCCGCCTGCAGTCAAGGTATGTTATCAATTCATAATTAGTCTGTTATTAAACTCGTGACGAGTCAGTAAGGTTACAGCCCTATGCTTGGGTATGCGGTAATTTTGCCAATTTAAGTCAAAGTAAAGGGGTTAGGTTTTTTCTTTACTGATTTTTACACAAGATTGTAAAAGTTAAAGAAAACAAACAATTTTGTCACCTCTGTTTTAGCACGATCGACATTTTTAAAATTACGATTGCTCTTGAAAGAGAAATAACTGAAATAGCATTTACAGTTTGATTTGACGACTTGGCAGTGAGGATGGTGGAAATTTTTGACATAATAACAATGTGACACTCTTTATCCGACCGCTAACTGATGACCGTTTGGCAGATCAGTTGATTGACGTCTGGCAACCTTTTCAGTATTCAGAAATTATAATAAACCCAACTAAGAATATTTGCTGAACAAACTTATGTTAATAAAATATTTAAATTAATTTTAACATATTTATTGTCATAATGTTATAACACTGGATCAGATACAAGTTATCACAACTTATATCATCCTCTCCATATAACACAATGAATGCTACATATGCATGCATAAATCAGCATATAATTTAATACATACATATACATACAATAAATTTTAACAAATCAAGCATTCCAAGCCGTTTTATTCTACACACATGTGAATTTTTGCTTAAAGCTTTATTCATGGATTTCGGTGTATTCCGGTGCAATAAACCTTGCTGTGTTCAGGGTATTGAACTTTACTACAAGAAATAACAAAATAACAAAAAAATTGTTCCATTCATCAGAATTAAACCGTCTATAAAGTAGACAACGAAAATGTGTAACAAATAATTCGCTATTTATAGTTACTCAATTTAAGCACTGTTTTCTTTATTATATAGCAAATTTCATACATGTTGCTATAAAAATCGATGCGTTGTGGTAAACATAAAGAGTGTAAACACATTAAAAAATTATGGACAAGGATATTCTTTAAAGCGAGTTAGACTCCAGAACGGACAGCTTATATTGTACTCATTATTGTCTGCAAATTCAAAGTCAGTAGTCGTAACGTTGAAAGATCAGAATATGCATGTTTTTGTAATGGGATGTACATGTATCTTTGCTTAAATATTGTCAACACAGACACACTGCTATATGCAATCTAGCAGCATTTATTATTTGAAAAAAATTACTTTTATTTGTCCTGCAATATAGAGACGAAGTACACAAACTGGTATTGGTTTTGTTTGGATTTGTCATCTATATCCTTGTTAATTAAGATTGGAGTCGAGGACATTTTGAAAGCATTAATGCTCAAACAGCAAACCTCAGTGTTGACACCTTGAAAATCCATAGTACATAGCTACCTTACCGTTTGGCCTACGAGAACGCAAAGTAATAAATTTAAGCCAGCATGACATACAATCTCAATTATTTACCATAAGTGAACGATAAATTCAACAGCGGTATTGCCATGATACAGTTTTAACATCAAGGTCAGAGGTATTGTATAAATCCAGGATTGTTTTAAGCAAAGAACAGTGCAATCATGTGTTATATGATCCAGTTGGGAAAACGCTAATCCAGATAATCAAAGAGTTATATTTGGCATGAGAATATGATTGAAATATAAGTATGTAAATTTCAGATTTCTACAAGTATAATCTTGTGTATAATTCATATGACGTTTAAAGCAATACGGAATGCGGCCAAGTCAATATTGCTGTTTTGAGTCAATAGGCCTAGTTGTTACCGTCTCCCATTGGAGACGGTATACATAACGACGAACAATCGTCGGAGTTAATGACTATCCGTTACTTGTTCGGGTTGTTCAATAAATCTATAAATATTTTTGTCATATCATTGTTTACGTCAGTATCGCACTAGTATGTGTACTGAAATTTCGATATGGCCTTAGGTTTATTCGGAATTGTAATCAGTATTTTGTAATGCTACTTACCACACATTAGCTTCTATTTCATTTAGTGCATTGGTCACAGAAAAATTAAAAGGTAAACATTGTACCAAACTCTCCATACCTTGGAAAGCTGTTTGGGAACAAAAGATATTTTCTATTTCTTTATTTTCATTCCGATATTGATGCAATGGAACAACATATTTTTACCGCTTATTTTACACTTTTGTTCACATGTAAGGGAGTCCTTTTGTTAGTTATTTTTTTAAAGTAAATTGTTGACTTTATCCTACATATAAATTACAAATAACAGATACTTTATTAAAACTCATAAAACGGGTAATGCAGCTATGAGCTCGAGACGGTTAGCTTTTTAGAAAAGCTTAACTTGTGGTATGATAGAATAAGTTTAACTGGTTAAACTGGTTAAATACTGATTCATGGAAGTGAAAGTCAGTCAAAATCGATATCGATATTTAATAAAGAAAACGACAGTAGCTAGATTATAACTTTGGTAATCCAAATTCTCTATGATTCCGGACGTATTAATACATATTTTTTCAATTTAAAATTTTCTCAAAAGTCCACGAGAGGTAACCAAAGTTTCATCTTCCTGCTCACAGAAGCTGCATTTAGAATTATCAGTAATTTTGATTTTGTTAAGAATCTGGTTGGTAACTAATATATTGTGATTTATCCTATATTTCAGCCACTGAAGTTTGTTATTTGTAGTGGCAAATGGCAGTATAATATGTTCTTCCGATCATCTTTTGTAAAGTTTAAAATCGTATTGAATTTATTCTGTACAGATGGACCACTCTTGTTTTTATTCAATACTGTACATATCTCTAGAGCCCCTTTCGTGTCTAAGAATGTTCAATAATGTGACTGGGATAAATGGGTTTTCTAGAACAATAATTGTGTTTTTTCAGTGTTTTCGTACATTTTTGACATTTCTTTCAAAGAGCTACTATTATATTCCATAACATTTATCTGGATATTATATTTCTGTTTGAAAAGATTAAAAGTAAGATGTGTGTCTTTCTCTGTATATAGATCATTTATACCTTTATCAAACAATTTTTTTCTAGAAAAACTCTTGTCCCCCTATTTGTATCTGTACGTTGCACCATATCGGACTTGAAAGGAAGTCATTCCAACTTCTCCTGTTTTCATTTTCGTTTTCAATAATACATTTTGTTATTCTTTCGATTATTTGTTTAACATAAATTTTTCACAGCTTAATAGTTTGTTTAAATCAACTGATGTTTTGAAATATTTTGCCATTTACTTAAAAACTTTTAAAAAGTCTTCTTAACCATCTTAGATTAGGTGCCAGGATGAAAATTATGACATTAGTCATTTTATCACCCGATCCTGATATTCTTCCACCTCCTTTTTACTTTACCTAATGGTGATTTCCAAATAAATTTAAGTAGCATAATTTCTACTGTTTAAATAAGGTCGTCAATAGGGTTTGGAGACTGAAATAAACAGTAGTGGAAGAATTACAGACCTTACTACTATGACTTTGCCACAAAGGTAAGACTTCTATTGTTCCACTACTGAATATGGCATTTATCTTATGAATATATGGTACATAATTTATATTTATCCTTTTTGTACCAGATCCACATCAAAATGTTTTTTAAAGGAGGAATTTCCTAATGATAATTAGCAGTTGGTACATAATATATGTTTGCTGTACTTTTTACTACCAAACCAAATGACTTGTGTCTTGAAAAAAATTATTTTAAGTCCTAACAATTAAGCAGATCAACCCAATTCTAAAAATGTTTCTGACAGTGACTCTATAGTGCCATTTAAAATAATAAATGTATCGTCTTCAACTTGTGATACTTTGTGTTCAATATGACAAACTTGTATAGCCTTAAATGTTTCATTGCTTCTATTTTTTATTGCCAGGATTTCTGATTTCTGATTAGTTTAAAAAACAGTATTTCCATTGAAAGCGTCCTATTAGAGCCGCTTTGAAATTTTAAAACAATTGTTAGGCATAGTAGAATCGAAATAGATTATTGCAATTGCGCTCTATGCGAATTAGAACATGGTCAGACTTTATATTTGGCTTCATTTTATACCTCGCTATCGCTCGGTAGAAAATATTGTCAAATATAAGGTCTGACCATGTTCTTATTCGCATTGCACCCGCTCGCAATAATCTATTTCTTAAATAAAAAGGATACTGTATGTATACAGGACAACTTCCAATGATGATTATCAAGCAAAACTGAAATAATCCTATTTCTGAATAGAGAATCATACGAAAAGTAGAACATATACAAGATGAGAAAAAAGGTATAAGAAAAAGACAAATTTTTGATATGGCTCGCACACTTTTACAAATATATATGTGTGATTAACACAAGCAGTCTCTGCAGCTATAGTACAATATTATTTATATTATGTTTAAGGTTAAAAAGTAATATTGACATTTTGATTATTACAAGTATATTTTTCTATTTTTATACTATTTCCAGTTTTAAATCATGCTGACAATTATCAAGTCCACACAAAAGAATTCAAAACATTACAGTTGAAAAATATTTTTGGAAATTAATTATTACTCACTCTACTTCTATATACATTTTAGTATTGAAATACCAAGTAGGATTACATTATGAATACAGACAATTAAATTTCTTTCAGCATGATTTGCATTCACATTTTACCAATTAGAAAATAAATTTATGTTGTTAAAAGCATGAAAAATAAGATTTGTTATCTCTTAATCTATATATTCTGAAAATTTCCGCTCAGATGATTTAACTGTTACATGTACCATTGTAAAGTATTCCCTAACTAATAATATATAATATAAGTTAGAATTAATCACCTGCCTGAATTGGAGAGAATTGAGTATAGAACATAAATCACATATCATATCTTAGTATTTAGTGTAAGAAGAATTGTACGTTTTAACATTTAGTTCGCTGTTGAACAATGAAATATAGTTTTTTTTAAGATTGTTAAACCGAAAAGTGATATATACATAAATGTACAAATATAAGTTGTTAATGATCATTATTTCGTGCACATATTAAAATAAGTTGTTAAGTACCTTTATTACTTCCCGTTCAGAATTATTTGGTCTATATCATCAAACAGATTGAGGGGGCCTCGGTGGCCGAGTGGTCAAGGTAGTTCGTCTACTATTGACCACGTGGACTATCAACACTGAGATTGCGGGTTCGATTCTCACTGCAGGCAGGGTGTACTCGACTCCAATCTTAATTGACAAGGATTGCCAGTTTTCCTACCGCAGGTCGGGGGTTTTCTCCGGGTACTCCGGCTTCCTCCCCAGTAAAAACTGGACGCCATGATATAGCTGAAAAATTGCTGAAAGTGGCGTTAAACACCATCAAACAAACAAACAAACATCAAACAGATTGAAGTTTTAATACAAAGTACCTGGTTTTTCTCCAGTCCTACTGAATGGTAGTCTATGTATCGCCTCAACATCTTTGTTATTTAGCTCTACTTTCAAGTCATTTTTTACCATTTGTATGAAGTCTTCCCTTAGGTCTAATTATTCTCTTCACCTCATGTTGAATACTTAAATATTGATTTTCCGTGAAAATTGTTCATTTTTATAACATTTTGTCAGTGCTTCCAAAGTCATATGTTCCAACCTTCTGCAGTCAATCCTGGTCTTATTTGTTTGTTGCTTGGCATGTTTTAGCTGTTTTTTAATATGTTCGCTTGCTAAAACTTTTACATCCATTTGATCTTGCATATCATTTATTTTCGCATCAAATTTTTCTTCTAATGAGTTCACAGTTTTTCAACTATAACATTCACTAATTACATGTACTCACTTCTTTTAACAAGATTGTTTGGTTCTTCCTTTGGAGCATCTACTTAAGGTATTTCATGTAGGTGTTATTTAATACCATTCAAGTCGTTTGGTATATAATCAATACCAGATATTTCTAGTTCTATGCTATTGTTTGATTTATTACTGGAGTCATTAGATAATTATAAAAAAGTTCTCCCTTTCTTAGTGAGCTTTTCTTTAAATGAATCAACTTGTGCACTTAATAAGATTTGAATTGTGTTCACTTGCCTTCTTTGTCCAGGATTTAAGTTCTTGTTTCCTGCCTCCAGATATATTGGTAAAATTTTACAATAAGAATGTCTAATGCAAAAATGTTTTGATCAAATTTAATCTACAAATTCCAAATTTTAACGCACTTCTTGTTTCTTTTATTTTGGCTAAAGGTACACCGTCTAAACCAATAAAAAATGGCAAGAAATGAAATTTTAACCAATACTGATGATTCAAAATTATTATATTATAAAACAAACATGAAACATTAACAATATGGTTTAGTCTTGGATTTAAATGACGGAAGGTACAGTATTATGTAACGATATTAAATAAAATTTCTATAATAAATTTGTTTTAAGTTATGTTGAAACATTACTTTTGGTTTTTCCGCTGTTGCATCTGTAGATGGATAGTTACATCTCTAAAGTGCTTTATATTTAGTATCAACGATATTACAATTACAAGATTTTAATACGAACATAAACGTGATTTTGTCGGTTTTAGACTAAAACATTTAATAACTATGTACATGTATATTTTACGTACATGTGAAAGTGAAGTTTCGGGATCAGAAAATAAACCACTTTTAAATTGATAATAATTATATTTCATTGTTTATTAATAAAATTTATTTTTGAAAGCGTTTCCAATTTCTTTATTGAATAAGTTATTTAACGCTATTAAACAAGAAGAGCAATAACAGGCTGTCTAAAGCAATTAATTTTATTTACTATTTAATCTTGATGGTGTTTTAATTAAATTCTTCTGGACTACATGAGCTTTGTGTTTGATAATGTTTCATTTAAATAAGTATGATTATAATTATAATTAATTTTTTAATCTGAATTCTTTGTTCTTATTGTTATCTTTGTCTCGTACCGTTAAATAAAACAATGTATATTACGTTATGCAATAAAATACCTAAGAGTATATAGATGTAAATTTTCAAATAATACTTACAATGAATTTAAATGAGTAACGTGTTGATGAGATCACTAACAAAGCAGTACAAAAATTTGTTTTTAATCTGACCATCGTTAAAGACCACTACGTTGGTTTAAAAATAAAACGTGTATTTGCAATGATTTTGGATTTCAAATGTTTTAGGATATTCAAATCCTAAAGTCCAGGACAATATAACCATCGTTGATTTATATGTATTTCCATTTATTTTCTTTACTTCAGTGTTAAGATGTTTCTTCTGAAACCTACAGTGATATTGGGATTGTGGGTACATGTTTTCAACAATATTTTACCAATTGAAGCTTACGCGTATGATTTCTAGCTACACAAAGTAGTATTTACCTTTAGTTCATTTAAAATAATATCAATGTTATATGTGATATCAATGTTACTTAAACGATATGTGCGAAAAGGGTGTTAGAGTAAACTTCAAATGTCAGAGATTTTCTTATCGTCTTACACCAAATGGATTTAGGACACCATTCGCCATTTATATAAAAATCTTAAAATAGATATCACATTTATGGTAAAATAAATATTTATTTATGTTAATATGTACTATTGAATTTGACTTAATAAATTATTAAAGAACTGTACCTAAAATGTTAAATTAGTTTATTTACAGTTAACAATTAATTGTAGCTGTAATAAGTTAATTCTAAGTAAAAATGATGACCCAGAAAAGTAATTTTGTTTAAAACAATTCCCAGTTTTTAGTTCATTTTGATTAGTTATTTGCCAAAAAACAAATTTGACTTGGAAATACTATTTTGACCATCAATAAATAATATACCAAATGTTTAATGTTACAATAACAATTCAATCAAACATAATTGTGTTGACAAATTAGTATAAATCGTGTGTTAAACAGTTACATAAAAATATATTGGTACACTATAAAAACAATATAAAGCATTATCTTTGTTAAACATTTTATAGATAAAATAGAAAAAAGGCATAGAATGTTTAAAGACGAACAAATTAAAACACAAAAACAAAAAAAGTAACGAAAACAAACATAACAATAAACATGAAAAATGAGAAAACAAACAAACAAAACCCCCAAAATAAGGCCTGTTTTACCTGAGTTATACTGTTCATATTTATATAAGTACCTTTTTGCTCAAAGTCCATAACCGGAAAAAGGTTAGTTATAAAATTTACCTCGTTCTTGGAAAATGTCAAGAGAACAAAATGCGAAAGTCTATTGCAGTGCAATGTTTTCGGTTTCTATTGAAACGTTGTAAGGATAAAAATACAAACACAACTTTTAATAACACGATAATATGCTTAACACTGCTATTATGTCGTTTATGTAAATAGTTGGTATAAGGTCAACTTATGACATATCAGCTAGAAATACCTTTTAAAAATATATCTAATAAACTTTGGAAATCATTTATTCTAATGTTGTGACCATTCCTTCTGCATTCTTAGACAAACATACTTTGGTTTTTGCCAACTCGCAATATTCTTTAAATGCGTCGATTGATAATGATTTTTTCCAATCAACACATATCTTTAACATTTTATTGACAACTTGTAATATGTTATGGACACGTTATTCATACTCCTGTCCAAATAATACTATTCGAAATACTATATAGAAATCACAGCAAAAAGTTTCGGGTATGTATTGATCCAAATAAAAACCACAAACTTTGTAAAGGTCCATCCAATGAACATTATGGCCAAGTTTGGTTTCAATTGGCCAAGTGGTTTCAGAGAAGAAGATTAAAATGTAAAAAGTGTACAGACGACGACGACAACAACGACGACGCCGACGGACGCAAAGTGATTTCAATAGCTCACAGGACACTTTGGGTCAGGTGAGCTAAAACAAACTAACATTAATAAAAACTGTAACTATTTTTTTGTAAAAATGACAATTGTATATCTCTTACGAGACTATCTGCTATCGACACATCGTGTTTTATTTCCACATTTATCTATAAAATATAAAATAACGTATAATCCACGAACACACACAATATGTTTATGTTTGTGTTCCGTTACTTAATTCATTGGAAATTCAAAATGGCCACCAACACAGGACTTTGTTTAACATTGGACCCCATAGGAAAAAAGTTTAAAATGGCTTCTTCTCTGAAACCGGTTAACCAATTGAATCAAAACTTACAACCAATATTGTCAGGATGGTCCTTTATGAAGTTTATGTTTTTATGGCAATTAGAAAACAAAATAGATGCCACCGCAGGACTTAGTTTAACGTAGTACCCTATGGAGAAAAGATAAAAAAGACATCTTCTCTGAAACCGGTTAACCAATGTAAACAAAACTTACTAGAAATATTATTTGGATGGTCCTCTATAAAGTTTATGTTTTTAATGACAATTGCAAATTCATAATGGCCACCAACGCAGGACGCAGTTTAACATAGGACCCTATGGGAAAAAAGTTAAAAAGGCTTCTTCTCTGAAACCTTTTACCAATCGAAACAAAACTTACTAGCAATATTGTTTGGATGGTACTTTATAAAGGTAATGTGTTTTACCCCAATCAAAAATTCAAAAATGGCCGCTACTGCAGGACTTACTTTGGGTCCTATGGGAAAATAGTTATAAAAAGCTTCTTTTCTGAAACCTATTAATCAATGAAAACAAAACTTACCACCAATATTATTTTGCATGGTCCTTTAAAAATTTTGTGTTTTTTATGCCAATTAGTAAATCAAAATGGCCACCACCGCAGAACATAGTTTAACATAGAAACCTTTAGGGTAAATGTTATAAAGGCTTCTTCTCTAAAACCGGTTAACCAATTGAAACAAAACTTACTAGCAATATTGTTTGGATGGTCCTTTTTGAAGTTTTTTTTATGCCAATAGGACAATCAAAATTGCCACCACAGCATTACATAGTTTAATAGTGGACCCTATGGGAAAAAGTTTTAAAAGGTTTCTTCTCTGAAACTGATTAACCAATGCAAACAAAACTTACTGCCACTATTATTTGGATAGTCTTCTTTTAAGTTTAATGTTTTTTTATTGCCAATTGGAATTTCAAAACGGCCACCACCGCAGGACTTAGTTTAACATAGAACCCTATGGGCAAATTTTAAAACAATCTTCTTTTCTATAAAACCCGTTAACTAATGGAAACAAAACTTTCTAGCAATATTGTTTGATTGGTCCCCTTTAACGTTTATTGATAATTACAGGACTTAGTTTAACATCAGGGAAATGCCATTTTCATTGCCTATAAAATCAGGTGAGCGATACAGGCTCTTTATGAGCCTCTGGTTTGATAAATTTCAACTTGCGCATTTTTTTAACAGTCTTATCTTAAAACAAAATGAGGTGTTGATTAGTATTTTTGTATAACCCTCAAACAGTTGATAAATAGTCCATTCATAAGAGCTCGTCTAAGCTTTATGTGTTGCAAACACTCCGATATTTTTGGCTATCGAGTGTATTTAGTTTAAATTTTCCTATTTAATATGTATCCAACATGCATTTTGTGCCAAATTATCAATTATGTCCTTATTCTATTTTCCTTCATTGCATTTATTTACAGCCACATCTGGTAGACTGTAAGTTTCCAAGGCTATCAGTTACACCTGTGCAGACAGTATTCCATTCTTTGAGGTCGTCATTGATTAACTAGCTTTTAAGCAGCGTCAGTTTTTGTGTTGGCTTAAATTTGTGGTTTGTTTGAATGATGTTGAACGTCACTTTTCTTACCTTTTAGCTTGATCGTGGCCATCAATTCGTTTGCGGGAGAACAAATTTGACCTTAAAATCCTTGTCAATTCAGATTGAAGACAATTACACACTGCACGAATTTGGGTTCGAATCTGTTACCTCAGTGTTGGGTCGCCAACTGATTAATTGTATAATAACTATGCCGCCAATAAGACCCTTTTGAATACTAGGTCTTAAGTACCCTTTATCAACCTTGATTATGCGAAATGCAGTTCTAGTGTACTAAATGTTACCATAGCATCTTTGACTTCTTTTATTTATATCGCCTTCTTCCTTTTGATCATTTGTATTAGAATAAATCTTGTTTCAAAAGATTTATCTCTTCATTGAAACATTTCATTAACTGTGTTAACGTTGATCTTGCTTTGATTTAAAATTGCATAATCCAATGGAGTAACACAGGTTATATAATTCCTAAATGTCCATCGTTATAAATTGTTGAATAAGCAAATGTTTTGAATATTTTATTGTCACTATGAAATAATTTTAGAAATATTTTATGTTTTAGACACGTTTTTCGAAAGAACCTTTTGAAAACCTTGAAATATTCCTAAAGTTATTAAATTCTACTACAAACAAAGCAATGATGTTGAATTTAAAATAATATAAAATGTTTTCTGAATCCCACTTTATATTCGATGCACGTATCCTCAACTTGTATCACACAATTTAGTGTCGTTTAATCCGGCGAGTTTATTATCCGAGTGGGAAAAAGCTAATACAAAAGTTATTCGACATGTGTTGCATATTTCGCGTAAAGTTAGTATAAGATTAAAAACTTTGTAGGCGAACATCCTATGTGTATTTTCTATAAATATAACAGAAGTCGGGAAAAGTTAGCGTATAGTTAGGTCTTGGATTTGAAGAACAACAGGTACAGTTTTAGATAATTAGATAATTATATATTTAAGTAAATTTGATATGTGACTTTTTTAGTAAATAACTAAAATGTACGTTGATTATTTCTAATCTTAATATTTCACAATTTTTTGGCAGGATATAAACAAGTTGTTATAAAAAAACTTATTAATATGTGTTAGTTATTAAAACCTGTTTATCATATAGATATTCAATATCAGTTGTTTTTAATATCAGCAGGGTTTATTTAAATACTATAAAATATACCTGAAAAAAGTGAAGCACCCCTATTTTTTTTAAGTCATACATAATCGAACATCTTTGGACTAATATTGACCTCCATTTGTTTTTAATTTGTATAGCAAACAAAAATATACCTTGTTGGGCAAAATGAAACATTTTTTAACAAAAAACTAATTATTTTTTTATACATATCATCTCATCAAAATATGGACGGTCTTTGTCCTTTCACATAGTCTTCAAAAAGTATTGTCACCGAAAGCACTAGATTGTTATTTAATTGTCCAATCACAGTTATTAGCGTCAATCATAAGCACCAAATTGATAATTAGCTGTCGAAGGGTCAATAACAGGTATATCCACCGTTAGCAATAATGACTGCTACGACCCTGCGTCGCATACTGCCAGTAAGGCGTCTAATTTGTTGAAGCGTTATCTGTCGCCATTCCCGGTGTAATTGAGATTCTACATTTTGCAGGTTCTGTGGAGCAGGTTCCAGAGCTCGTAATTGCCTACCCAATTGATCCCATAAATGCTATATTAGGTTGAGATCTTACAGGGCACGAAAGGGTAGTTACAGTTTTGTTCTCCAGATATTTCCTGAGTGTCCGGCAACGACGGGGTCTAGCGCTTTTATCCATGAAAACAGGTCTTGACTCTAAGGGTTGGTTTTCAAAATAAGGGACAACTACATGTGTAAGCACGTCCATGATGTACTTTTCAGCATTACGGTTGCCATTGATTGTTACTAGATCCATTTTTGCCTTCCAACAGGCCAACCTGTCCTGCGATGGCGATCATCGAGCATTAGGCGTCCAATGACTCCTTGACCTCAATCCGGCAGCTATAAGACGATTTTGAACTGTTATGGCTGACAGATTACGACCAGGTAACCACAGTTGCTTCATACAGGTGCTTGCTGCAATCTACCAAGGCTCCTATCTTCTTGTAGGCTGTAACAGATGGTCGACCAGATCGAGAACTGTCTTTAACATCTTGGGTGACAGCGTGTTTTCTGACCAAACGACTAATGACTGTATACCGATAGCCAAGCTCACGTCCTATTGCCTTATAAGACATACATGTACCAGGGGAATGCATGCCGGTGATTTGCCATCTCTGCTTCTGATATCCGCCTCCTTGCCATGCTCACTTTAAAAAATTTGTCACGTAGAAATTCAGGATTAAAATACCGATATGTTTCACGAAAAAAGTTCGCTTTGGTAGTGATGTAGGGAGTAAGCTTCACGTGGACAAAAAACCACGCTTGATTTAAAGTTCACAGCAGAATGCTCACATTCTTTTACATATACATTAAAGAATTAATACTGACCAAATTCATAAAGAACAATTAACAAAAAACATAAATATTCCGTAGTGCTTAACATTTGACCAGGTGTACAGTAAAAAATAATTAAGATATTTAAAGACGATTACCATAATACAAATATATGATGTTTTGTAGGCGTAATAACCTAATAAAATTAATGTATTACTCATCAGGTATGTCCAAATAACATGAGTTTGTTTTGCAAAAAAATTCGAATACAAATTGCATGTTTTTTTTCATTACACTTGAACTTGAGCTTCCGAATCATAAATACTGGTTTAAATTTTGCGATTCAATTATATATATTGTTAATGCATGCAATTGAATTTTCTTATGGTGACGTCACGGCCGTTTACATCAATTGGTTTTCATATTTTTAAATTGCTGGATTCTTTGGCCCGAGAAGAGCTATGTTGTGTTTGGTGTCCGGTTTTTCCAAAAATTAGCGTTATATTAGATAATAATTCAAAACTGTAAAAAGAATAAATGAAGAAAAGAGAGAGAAATATTCCAGCACTATACATTTATTTAATGGATGATTCGCCACAGTCTACATTCATTTTAAGATGAATATCAATAAATAATTTGAAAATATAGAGAAATTAAATTTATGAGAATATTTGCAAGCCCAACGTACACGAAATATTATTACAATTGAGAAAATTAATAAATTTAATAACAATTTGTATGAAGTGAAAGAGAGAAAAAATAATGATTTTTTATGTTATATTTACACCTAAAACTTATGATTCGGACATCTTTTTTATGAAGCTAAAAGTAGAAAAAAAAATATCTTGATTTTTGGTAATTTATTTATAAAACTACATTAAATGTTGAAATGTAAATTATTTAAGTAGGAAATTGTTATAATTACAAAGTACGGAAAGAAATACTAGGCGGTACTGGATTATTCCGCTATATTGCTAGGAGCAATTTGACAGACGCGGTCCCGGAGTATTTCTGTCAACCTCTATGACCAGGAGCAGTGTGATATGCAAAGCCAAGGAATATTTTTTGTCAGCTTTATTGCCGGGAGCAATTGAATTTGTACGGTCCTTGTGTATTTTCTTTCCGTTTAATTGAGGGTAGCAGTGTGATACGCGCGGTCCTGAATTATTTTGTCCAATTTATTACTGGAGAGCCGTGTCACGTGCGCGGTCCGTTGTAGTTTTAGTCCGCTTTATTGCCGAGAGCAGTGTGATACTTAATATGTCGACATTGCTTCGTGGTGTTTAAGTATCTGTATACATTTGTATTAAAAAAGTTTGTAATTTTCTTTTTATTTCCTTCTTTACTTACAGAATGAGTAAGTGTCTTGCAGCATTTATACTAACAATTATATGCGTTTTTGACTTTGGAATGTGCCTTTTCTATACTGACAGTAAAGAAAACGACGTCATATTAATAGGCAAGAGAAAACGCCTTGACGACATAATAGAAAGGGGAATAATTGGTCATAAATATAGAGAATCCACAAAACCTATCAGCACATTATCTATGAGTGAACCAGTTATACCAGCAGTTTTATTGCTTCGGCGTTTTGATATTGACAGTAAGTATGTTATGAGATCAACCGATGTTAGTATTGGTCTGTATAATTTAAGTGCCCTGGCCCGTCAGAAGTTACGTAAAATGCGTCTCTATTTTGAAAACTATATGTACTGCGCTTTATTAACTTAATTGATCTCGTCTGTCTAACTTTTCACATTTCAAATTGAATTCCCGAATAACCCTTCGGAATCAATCTTTCTGTCTGTTAACTGTCGTTTAGACAGATTTAGTATTTGTTATTGTTTGTTTACTTGTTTTCTCACAGTTTACATGTGACTAACAGAAGAATAATAAATGCTTATTATTATTAATTACTAAACAAATTTTGGGACACTCCGTCATTTACTACATATCTCCCATGTATTGTTCTTCTGATGTTATAAGAACTAGTTTTATTGTGAAAAACCAGTCTTGCTTACTAGCGATAGAAGAATTTAAAGTTTGGATCGATTCAGATTAGTGAAACCAATGTTATTGTTTTTATATTACTGTGAAAGTACTTTTCTTCGTAGGCATCAAATTTCGTGGTTTGCTGAAAGTTTACGTTTTCGTGGGTTCTTAAATTTGTCGACTGACGTTTCCGAAAATGCGAAAAACTGATGTAGTGATTAATATAATTGATAACCAAAGAATTCTTTGCACTGTTGGTAATAAATATCAACATATAAACGCACTTGGTTACCATTGTTCACTCGAGTGTTCATTATTGGTCATGATTGTGTTTATTTAGTAATAAGAATACTTTATATTTTTGTTTGAAAGCTACTTATGTGCATCAATATATGAGCCTTCATTAAACGCAAAATTATTGCTAATTATAAACTTATAATTAATTAATAAACTTGTAATATACAAATATATAATAAAAATACTTTGAGTCTAGTAAATTCTGTAATTGTTATGAAACAAGCATTCCTAGCCAACGTAGTAGTATTTAACTAAATAAACTAAACAACTAAATATATTTGCTGAATTAGCATGAACTTTATTATATCACCCTTTTAAGACCTTCAGTAGAATCTATTTTTTTATTCGCACAAACTCCCATCCATGTCCTTACTTCAAACGATATTTAGTATTCATTTCTTCTTTATGACATGTTGAAAGACAATATTTGGTTGTGACGTTGTTTGATCAGAAGAATATACACAAACATTTTAAGCCTTGAAAGAGACTAGAAATGCCTTCTTTAAAATGTTTATGAATTCCCGGATTTTTCAGAAAGTGGTAACTTAAAGGTGATTTGCACAAGCAGTGATTAAGGCAAGATTAAAACTATCTTAGGAGATTATAGAAAGTAATGCACATTTCCTGTTTCAATGATATATTTTCCGTCACTCCCAGCAATGTTTTGCTATAGTTTCTATGTAGGGAACCCGGAGTAACTATTGATCATATACGTTGGTCTGTGAAAACAAGGGTCCTGTGAGATACTGCCTACTCAGTATACCCGCTATTTACATCTCTTTATAATCAGTCTGTAAACAGGAAGTAGATAACAGGCCTGAAATCGGTACTCGCGATATAGAACTACATGGTAAGGTCACATATGAAAATATCAAGTGGTTGTGATAAATAGTTGCGAAAATTTTGTATGTTCTACATTTTGTAAGTATCTTCCGATACTACTGGGAATCAACATTTTACATTCATTAATCTGTCTTATTACTTCATAGCGTATCAGCTGAATGCCTAATTAGGTTTTTGTTTTAAAATGTTGTTTAACGCAACCTTCAGGAACAAATTCTGTTGGTGTTGTTAAAAAAAAATTACTAAACCATGATAGAATATGTAACAACCCATTCCAACGGAACATAAAACCAAAAACAGCAATTATATTGCCATTGTTGTCTCGATGGTCGAGTTGTTAAGGTAGTTATTCATCTTATATTAATAACATGCTATATCATTGCGTACTGTAAATTAAGAAATTTTGCGATATTTTTATTATTGAGAATAATGCGATCGTTCTGTGATCGCAATAATTAAACCTCGCAATTATGTTTAACCACTGACAAAATTACTCAACCTAGCGCGCATACATAAACCATCTGTAAAGCCCTACCAGAGCCATTAAATTTGAACACGATAATTATTTTTACACAACAAAATTGATTGTTCTTTGATGTAAACAAATAACCGTTTTAGTACCCACGCTGAACCTCAAAATCCAAAGAAATCATCTCATTATAAAAGACATTTGACAAGTGTTTCTGATCTTCAAAGAGGTAAATCATTTTAGAAAATGAAATGTGCATTCCGTAGAGCGAATATATACAGATGACAAACATTTCATGAAAAACTGACAAGTGCTGAGTAATTATTTGTTGTCATTTCATTTTTTGCTACCTCAACCGATAGCAAAAATATATGATCTCGCATTTTTTGAAGGGGTCCCAGAATCGCAATAATAAATGCATGCAACAATTTCCAAATTTACAGCATATGTTTTGCATGAATTAAGCATGTATTTCATCATCTATAGTTTGCGTTTCGCTATTCGGGAGAATACTATTGGCTTAAACTATTTCTTGGTAGGTTCTTGTATTGACACACATTTGTTCAGTAAACAAAAACACTTTATATATTGAAAAAACCATTATCAACATAAACACTGCAATTAATTGATAAACAATAAGAGTGTCCCTTTTTGACTATTGTATGTTTTTAATCCTTTATTGCCTGTTGAGTGCTGTATAATAATATATGCCAGATCTAGGTTGCTGCTGGACAATTAACAATAAGAAGTTTAAACAGAGAATTACAATAATGTATTGTGTTATTGAAGGATTTAGATGTTAGTATTTTCAGTTCTATACAAGTACACTACATATTATTATGCAGGATTAACATTGAGAAGTGTGTTTGTACAATCGTTATCTTGCCATATAAATTATGTGCTTAGTGTTTAATGTTAAGGCCACCAGTGTTATAGCTTGGAGGAATAAAACGGGGAAAACCTATAAACTGTACTCACGACGATAGTAAAAAGGATGTATGCTGAAGAAATACCCCCATTTCATCCGCTTTACAACTCCGTGAATATATATATAAATGCCCAAGACTTTATTGTTGAATTTATGATTATTATAAAATGAAATACTTATGTGTTTAATGCGAAAATGATAGTTGTTGTCGACGGTTGTATATTAATATAACAAACAAGCGAAACAATTGTGGTCAATGATACTAAGGTAAAAAAATTTACTGCGCCAGACGTAAATCATATTAAAATAAAACCTCTAAGGATCAAATTATTCCGATGTTTAAGAGCCTTTATCACCAGAGTTTCAAAATGCCAATCCTGTTAAGGTCACTTCTTACACATTGGGTATAGAATATTTGAAGACTTTAAATATTAATATGACATACAATTCTCTCACACAATACTGGGAATTGAAATGAAATTTTAAACACAACTTTGATATTAAAACAATATGTGTCTTATCATAAAAAATGATGAAAATTGTAATAAGAGTTGGTTTTGTATTAATCACAGTTGCAATTTTAAAGGATTGTAACCCGATAATTTTACGTTTAAAAGTGTACTTTAAATAAAAAAATCTGGTCTGTTTTCATTCGTTTAAAATATTGAAATTGAAATTAATTTTGAAACTTTATTTCAACAAGTAATTCTATTTTGCACGCCTTAGTGGAAGTAAACATATTGGATATATTAAGCACGAGGACATGATTTACAAGGAATAATATCGCAAAGTTGAGGTTGACAGCTCAATATGAAGGACAATTTATCAACAGAGTCATTTTCTTCTCTTAAGCAGAATTATCGGTATCTGCTTATTGAATGATTTTCGAATTATTACAGTCATTTCAAAGTCCGTACAAACAGTACAATCAAGTTTTCATTAGTGATCATGATTGTTTTTTTTTGTAAATATAATACATCATATTTGAAAAAAGAAAGTTAGTTATTGCATCTGAATATTGGCCTTAAAACACGGAAATCAAAAGCTTATTATAAACTTTGCAATGTATTAATTGATTAATTGCAATTAAAATAACTTTGAGGCTATTTAATTCTCTAATTGTTATCAAAAGGACCTTTCAAAGCCGAAGGGTCATTTGTCACTACAGATGTTGAGTAGCAATAACAACACGGAAGTCAATAGCTATTTATAAACTCGGTAATGTATTAATTGATTAATTGGAATTAAAACCACTTTGAGTCTATTTAATTTTCTAATTGATATCAAAAGAAGCATTCATAGCCGAATGGTCATTTCAGGTGTTGAGTAGCAATAAACAACTGTTACAAAGGATTAATTTAATGTCATTTGTGCCAGGATCGGTATTTTCATCTGTTTGATATAGTGTGTCATGCACTAATGAAGATAAAATAAAGCCTATCTTTTAAATATTTTATTTAGTTATTTTAATTTATGTTAAAAGGAGCAACTAAACTCATAATTCAAATAATATTTTAAACTTTTTTTACATCGAAAATAAACACCTTATATATTCCACTCTTGACCGGAAGTCGATGTTTCTTTACAGCTCATTCATTCATTCATTCGTCACTTCATTTCCTCTTAAAGAGATTAAATGATAAAGATACACTCATTTAGAATAAAATCAAACAGTTACAAAATGAAAATATCTACAATGAATTACATATACATAAGAAAAAGAAAAGGTCATAATTATATAGCATATAAGATAATTAGTAACTAAGTTTATTTAATAATGACAATCGCTGTACTAGCCTCTCCCCAACAATGCGTTGTAATGGTCTGGAAAGGTCGGTTACAGAGTACACAAGTACCTATTATACTGTTACGTGGAGCCGTTAGTAGTTTAGTTACAAAGTAATAGTTCTTCAGGTCATTAAGATGGATATTAAACTAAAAACTAGGTATGAAGCGAACCACAAAAATCATATATCAAATTTATAAATGACCAATCTCGGACATTTTCAGGTCGTTAGTCCCAAGTCAGATCGGTTTTATTCTTCGTTGGATTTTAATTTCGAGGTCAACAACAAAAATTTATACCATACAAATAAAAAGTATTTCACAGTATGCAAATTCAAGGTAACACACTATACATAGTTATTGAAAAGTCTCAAATTGGCATGACTATATATAAATAGACAATTTAACTTATCGATAAATGCCATAGTTTTTGGCGATAATCATGTGTACAATACCATCTCTTGCCTTTGAGACAAAATTTTCTGCGGATTACGCATCTAATATGTAAACACTCTTAATATATTGTTTGCTAAAAGAATCAGGCATTTATAGTTCACAAGTCAATCATGAGTGCATGCCTTCTAGGCCCTCAAAATTGCAAGTTTGGCTTCATTTGTCTACCCATCCAAGATGATAACTGCGATTTTTTTTGCAAAGTACGCAAACATCCGTTTAAACAGGGTTACATATGAGGATCTCAAATAAACCTATTTCTACACCCATGAAACCATTTTAACAACTATAAAACAGGCCTTATAAATAATCTGATGCATGTTATTCTAGGGTGGCATAAATCAAATTTGGATACTAACAAATGTAGCAGCAATAATGCCTTCCATTTTTCTACACTGTGTACAATAGTTCATTATATGTAGCTTAAACTGCAAGATCTTATGAAACGCTGATTTTTCTTAAAATGCAAAAATTGTCGTGAAAACTAATTGTATTGTCTTTAAAAAGTGCGCATTATAAACATGATTTTACAAAATCTGGGCAACTCAAGGTTTTGTAATGGTAAATAAGGATTAACATATCTAAACAAACGGGACAACAACTATTTATACTTCAGAGGGATATTTTGTAGAATTTAGTGCTGGATCATAATTGTTACTGCTTATGTCAAAGCAATTACTACCGTTCTACTTATTTAATAAATATCCATGTCGTGTGTCATTTAGCTCTATCGGTAATGAAGGTAAAGTAAAATTTAATTTTTACGTCCACTATAAATTTGGACAACTAACCGCGATTGCACTCTTTTCTTTTTCAACATTTCTCTTAACATTTTCCTAGTTTTTGTTTGTGTTATGTAATTTTAACACCACATATGTCACGGGTTTTAGTTTTTTTAAAGAATGATAACATTTATAGCGAAGAAATAAACAAACATGTGTCTGTCCTACTAATTTTGAGTCCTTGTCTAATTTATAGGAAAACCTTGTTTATTTATTCGTCAGTGCTGTGGATTGTGAGTCCTTACAGTGTATAAAATCTACATGTATATTTGTTATTTGCAGGCATTTTGATTAAGAATCCTTGTTTCATTTATTGGTTAACTTGTAATTGGTATGTCTTGTATCTTGTCAGTTATTGTATTATGCCCCTCGCATTGTAAGTCTAATTTATTGGTTAACTTGTAATTGGTATGTCTTGTATCTTGTCAGTTATTGTATTATGCCCCTCGCATTGTAAGTCTAATTCTTTGATGAACTTATATGTCCGTCCTGCAGATTGTGAGTTTTATTCTTTCTGCGAATGGAGTCTTTGTTTAATCTTCTTGTTCACTTTGTTACCTTCGATGTGTGAGTTATCGTCAAATGCAAGCGTAAACGTGTTACTTTGTGTTTTTCTAATGTGTATTCTGGTCTAATCCATTGATTAATCTATTTGCTTGGCCTCCGTGTTTTTAGTCCATGTTTTATTGATGATTTAGCATTTAATTTGTTCGTTCGTCGTAATTTGATTGTCTTATTTAAGGATTAATTGCTACCTGTTCATGCCATAATTTAGTTATTTGTGTATTTTGATAAAAGATCACACCTTTCAATTGGACGAAACGAGTTACATGTCAATTTAGCCTAGATGAGGACAATGATGCATTGTTCTCTTAAAATCATCATAAACAAGGTAGGATGCAGATGAAGTTTAGAGAATATTTAAAAAAAGCAAGGCATTTTAAGCAATTCGATCAAGCTACATTTCCGCTATTTAGAGGACTACATACAAGCTACACATCAGTGTGATTGTTTTTACAGTCAACCCTCTTTAAAAAGACCATGTTAGTTAATGCCAATTTTGACGTTAAACTGAATTTGCTGTTATAATCATCGTTTAGTCTTTTCAGGGCAAGATCACTTATAAGAAAAAATATATATGCTTGATTTCTTTGCCGATTGGAAAAAAACCTTTATTTTATTAATATTTTATAACAAAAAAAGGTTTAAATTATCAGTCCCCAGAACGTATAAGTTAACGATTTTATCATTCGTACATAATGCGTTTATCGTTCGTAAAACTTCCGTACATCGTTCGTACATCGTGTATATATCGTTCTTAAATGGTAGCGTATAACGTATTGTATATATTGCATCGTTTTCTCCAGCGTGCATCGTATGGTGGATCGTTTGTTCTATCGTTTATCGTATGGTTTTCCGTTTATATAAAAGTATATCGTATTGTTTATCGTACATCGTATGGTTTATCGTACATCGTATGGGTTATCGTACATCGTATGGGTTATCGTACATCGCATGGTTTATCGTACATCGTATGGTTTATCGTACATCGTATGGTTTATCGTACATCGTATGGTTTATCGTTTGTGTTATCATTCGCCATATTGTTGTTCTGTTGTATTAGCGTACATCGTATAGTGCTTGGGTAATTTGATTTTACATGTGCATCGTTATTTACGTTTAGTAAACTGCAACATTAAATAACTTCTTTTTGCTCTAAGGATAATAACTATGCATTAATAGTTTTAAATAACTTTGAATCATTGAGGTAAAAAAAATTCCTATACGTTGATACAATATTGCATTAAACAGGATCTGAATTTTGTTTTACATAATATAAACTGCGATTAATTATAAATAAATAAATAAATAAGTACGAATACATCGGCACATATAAAAAAGTTTTATTTAAAGTCTCATCAGCTGGTTAACCGACAGTGTCCTAGGGAACATGTCCATGTGTAGTTTATATGTACACTTACACGTTACAGGAAACAAATAAGTACACTGAACAGGAGATATGATGCCAATTTGTATTAAATAAATTCATTAATAGCAGATGCTACAGATACAAAAACAGAAACCGCTACACTTGTGTGTAATAGCTACAGTAATGTAGCTCCGGCGAGATAAAAAATGTTCAAAGGAGTTACATTAATGTAGCTTTTGTGCGTAATTGCATGTACGAGACACTCCTATTTCAAATTGATTTTATACCATTTTTATATGTAAAATTTAATTTTGAGCTGTCTAATTGATGAGTATTGTATACATATATGAATTGCCGGGTTTGGCATTCGCATGTAACAAGCGGGACTAGTATATTATGTTTGTTAAAAAAGGATTTTTTTTCATAAGAACCTGTGTTAGTTTGTAATTAAACGAAAACTTGATGTATTGATTCGAACTTTTAATATGACCGCTTGCACCCGAATCGATTTAAAATTATAACATTTATCCACAATTTTTACTCTTTACGATTAGTAACTTCCCGCGGCTTATTTACCACCTAATACATATAAACAATCATTAGAAGTAGATAAGAAAACAAAAATAGTTTTATCTCAAACAAAGTACATGTAGTCACAACAATTTTGTAGTTTAACTCTTAGAACTGAACACAAATGCGTCTGTGATTACAATTAACGATCTTTCTAAATTTTAGAAAGAGGTGTCAGTAATATTGTTGAATAAAATTATAGTTAAAAGAATAAACTATTATAGCTGAATAAATGAATATTTGATCGATTGATTGATTGATTGATTGATTGCTTGACGTCCACCAAGCAATATTTTAGCTTATTTTCGGGACTTATGAATATTTGAATTTACATATAAACAAAGTACACATTTAATGATAGGAAACTAAGATTTATGTTGAATATAATATACGATAGACAAAACGATCTATCAAAACGATATACGCCGTCTCACCGTTTCCATCGTTTATCGTTTCGTGCATCGTGCGTACATCGTTTGTATATCGTGCGTACAACGTTCGTATATTGTCCGTTCATCGTTCGTGCATCGTTCTTGCATCGTGCGTTTTGTTAACTTATACGTTACAGGGACTGTATGCTATTTCTGATATGCCGCATTTATCTTAACTCACTTGTAAATAACCCAAGTGTGAAATATTTGAAAAAATGTTAAAAAGCCTTTGACTCCTTTACATCGAAACCATATCTCTGTTATCGATTTGTTTTGTAACGGAAATGTTCATGTCACGCAAGGTTTATTAGACTATAGATACAGGTGTTGGCCTGTGCAATCAACCGTTAGAAAAATCAATACTCTATAGTAAAAGTGGAAGTTTTAACCTGACAAATACTGCTTACCCCGTATGGTCTATCTTATGCTTCTTTTGAAGATCCTAAAAATTTTATTTTGAAATCAACAATTATTTCCTTATCGTTTTTAAAATGTAGCGATTTTTTTCAGTTTGATAGGGTGATTTACTACAGTAAGTCGGTCATTTTTGTTTATCTAAAGGATCTTATATTGTTTACAAACATTCGTCTGCTTTCATGACGTACAATAGTATTCGGACAAACTGCGAGAATTTTCCTGAGTCAACCGCTAAGGATAAAGCCTGAAGGGTTTCAGAAACACAAAATATACTTCATACTTCCGTTATAACATGTATAATTTATAATTTAGTTTACTCAGATGTTGCTAAATCATATACCTGGGTGTTGTTGATCACTAGTGTAATCCTAGCGTAAGATGCGTGTATAGAGTAAAGCCGAATTGGTTAACTGCAAACAAAAAAGTTAATTTCACAAAGTCAATTGTTCAATTGAAGAAATTGCTGTGTCAAAACTAACAAAAATCCATCATTTCTGACATGAGCACCGTGTAAACATAAGTTTCATCTCACGGCGTATTTAGGCACCCGTGTCTTAAAATCTTCATATCTACAGATAGAAACGTATATAATATAATATTATTTACGAATAAATAAAACAATGGCGTTTCCTTTTCAGGTGATGGTTACATATCTGAAGGCGAGTTTGAAAAAAGATTGTCCAGAGAGTTATTGAACATGAAAGAACAGGAAGTTAAATAGATCAAAATTGTGTTACCATGTCCCATTCAACCCCTTTTTCCATTGATGTATAGTTTGTAAACTTTATCCAGGCCTGAATATAGCTGATATACTGCTCGCTAGACGTAAAGTAAAAATCCAATAAAAAAATCGAACTAGTCAATATTTACACATTTAATTGTTTTAACTTGAACTTCTAATATGAGAAGTTTTAAAAAGTGATATATCTTTCACATCTCGCAAAAAAAAAGATTTTCTATTGACATTGTAATATTTGTATCTAAATTGCATTAACAAGTAAAAGTAAAAGTAAGTATGGTTCTTTAACATATTTAAACGGTTGTTAAAAGGTATTGATAACAGATATAAGGAAAATGAATCGAAGATACTAGCGTAGGAAGCCGGGGTACCCAGAGAAAAAATCCGTACCTTCGGTAGGAAAAAAGGCAATCTTTGTCAATTAAGATTGAAGTCGAGTTCACTCTGCCCACATGAGACTCGAACCCGCAACCTCAGTGTTGACAGACCACGTGATCAATAGTAGACGAACTACCTTAACCACCGTGGCCCCTCGAAGATTATGAGGAGTATTAATAAGAGAATAAGTCAAAGATAAACAATATGAGTTATATGTTAAAACCTTAAAACTTTTTGTTACCATGGCAATGGGTAACATAGGTAAGGGTCAAAATAATGAAATATTTCTGAGATTTTATCAATTTAAAATGACTGTCTGCTTTTTTGAAGATCATAATAAATATTCTAGTAGCAAATAGATATTGCAGTAATCCACAGTTATTAATGTTTATACAACACTTTTTTGTTATCTTATGCAAATTTATTTTTGGGGGGTTACTAGGTAACAAGTGATAAAATATTATAAAACGCACTTTTTCGTGATTTGGGAGGGGGTTGTTTTTGTTTTTATTCTTTTTTGACTAAAAATGACAACTCATAATAATGTTTAGGGTAATAATTATTTTAAAAAATATATTATAATAATTTTTTTGAAAATTAATTTGGTTGCTATGGTTACCGCAATTAAAACAGCAGACACAGTCATATGTATATGTTTGCAAAATTGTCTGTTAACCAGATATATGTTACAGCCAATCTGTGAAATCAGCAGTTTAATGAAATGGCTAAAACTTTTAGCCTTTTCGTGAAATGACTATTTCACACAGCCGTTTCATGAAACGGCTAAATATTTCAGCCATTTCATGAAATGACTAAACATTTGCTTAAGTCATTTCATGAAATGGCTAAACTAAAAAAACAAGCCTTTAAATCAAAATAGACAAAGACGGAAGTTTACACCATCTTTTTTTATCAAAGTTCTGAACAATGGATAAAACAATTAGCATTATGAAGCACATTATGTAAGCACATCAAATGATCAGTGCCATGAGTGATCCAGATAATATGAGATTTTCAATTTCCTCCTGGCACAATAATTACATTACAATTTTTTTTATTATCAACACCACACAAAATGTTCATGTTTAATTCACATACATCGTTCTACTTATTCTTGCACGTGAGACTGTTGTGGCATCTGCTGTTACACATTTTACCAGCCTTAAAACACTTGCATCTGTTGGTTTGACATTGTTTGTTACCATTTGCTCAATCACATCGATAAAACCCTTACCCGCCTGATGTTGTTGCTGTCACAGCTTGGCGAAGTGTCACTGTACATTCCATAAACGTTAACATCACAATTAGCCAGCAGCTTTGTGGAAATAGATCAAATTGATTCCTTGCGTATTTGGAACTTATTATTCCAGACTTGACAGCAACAGTGTAAATATTTTGTTCATCACAATCCAGAATTACACCAATGTTTCGTGGGTCATCTCTTCCTCTGTCAACCATAGGTATAGGAATAGCAACATTGTCTCCTACTTCGCCAGACTTTATTCCTACACGTGATTTTATTTTACCATTCTCTCAGCTTGGGACAAATGAGAATCACAAGCCCTCTTTCTCTGCTGGAGTATTGTTTCGTGCCGTTTAGCCATGTTGGAATCAGATGCAGGCACTGGTTGTGGCTTGTCGGTTATAGTAGGTGTGAATTGTGGCTCGTCGGTTCTAGCAGATTAGGTTGTGGCTCGTCACTTCTATTAGATGTAGGTTGTGGCTCGTCGGTTCTAACTAACGGCATAACTAAACTCAAGACATTATTACATAGATTGGCTGAAACTGAACCATTCAATCTGTGTAACACTGACATGGAGATTTTAGTCATTTCATGAAATGGCTTAAACATTTAGCCTTTCATGAAACGGCTGAGTGAATTAGTCATTTCACGAAAAGACTAAAATTTTTAGCCATTTCATGAAACGGCTGACTTCACAGATTGGCTGTAACATATATACATGTACTGATGACTTCTGTTGGCAATGCATGTCAGAAGCTAATTATCTAAATGGTTTGGAAATTTATATCTCTGCTATAGTGCTACGGATATTCGTGATGACCAATGTCCGTCCGTCCTACCTCCAATTGTCCATCCACATGTAGAAATTGGCATCTTGTGTTCGAGAATCCTAAATGAGTTGCTACAAACTATTCAAACAATCAACTAATTCTGCAACATTTATTATTTGAAAAAAAACAAGACAAATACAGTACTCAATTAAAATGCATAACATGTCTAAGAAAAAACTTATTATTAGTAGGTGATGGTAAACCACTAAAAATCGCCTTTGCATTACAATATAGACATTCTCTTCGTGTATCCAAAACACAGTCATATGTTCTGTACTCTTATGCCTTGTATCTTTATTTTTTTCATCTAGTTTCATTAATTGTGTTTAAATTGCTTTTCTGAATTCTAATTGTCCGAATCAAAAATCACATGGAGTATCCAAAAAATTTTTTGAGTTTTTTTTCAATTAAATCTTGAAAAAGAATATAAGAATTTACAACCATTATATCTATACAGTGAAAGAAAAGTACATTCCACCAACATGACAAATGACATCATGTTCATTATAAAAAGAATATTTATTAAGATATTGGTTTCACAGATCAACATCACCCCGTAGTTTTAATGTAATCATTGGTAATTGTGGGCTGTTAAACTTTCTTTACCTCCAGCCACTACGATTCGCTATTGTACGTATACAGCTATTAATATCAGAGCCTTTATATAGTGGTGACATTAAGGTAATAACTTAGAAATCTTTTACAGAACTATTACATTTAACAGCACCAATTAAATAAACTTTTTTCAAAAGATATACAGCCAATCAACAAATAACCTATAACCCTGCCCAAAATATCTTTACACAATGTTGTGACTATATTATAAGCAAGTCCTTTCGCAATATCAAATGGATCTGTCCTTTCTTGCCCAAATAAACAAAACGTTTTTAGTATATCCAGTTTTATACCAAAACGTATATGTTATTCTTTACAAACTGCCTGATACCAAAACATTTTTGTTTCGAGGCAACCATCCGTTCATCAGCTGAAATATTTCAATATGGATTATACAGACTTTGAGAAACTCATTTCACATGATCAATCAAATAATTAATTCTTGTCATCTGTAAAAAGTCACAAAACTACATAATTAATAATTCAGATATAAAAGGGAAAAAATCCTCAAAAGCTGGAGAAAGGACAAAAACAACATTATTAAGTTTTATAAAAATTACTGCATTTTCTATATAATGAACAGTGTAAAATGTGGATGTAATAAAACAGTAAGTATTTCATATTGTTTTTTGCTAGTCTGAATTGTCTTTTTGGTCTCCATTGAATATATATACGTATTAAGAAACAACATTGTCCAGCAATGAATGCCATCCTCGTTCAGTCATCTATTGGTTATGATCCTCAACCAAACTGTAATTGAAAAACGTTGGGACCACAAAGCAAGCAAGCTCAAGAAAATGGCATGATACAGCAACACTTTCATGAAATTATTGTTCCATTTCGAATTATAATGGCATAAAAGGAATCACACACAAATGAAAATTCACAATAAGAAACTTAAATTCATACCTTTTTTCGTTAATTTCGGTTCTCAAGGTTCCAATATATTTAAAAGCAACACCTAGGTATGAATATGTATCAATAATTTCGAATAGTTTACTTTGTAATGAACCCGTGCGGGATCCGGGTGGCTAAAAGAATAGACCGCAGTCGCGCTAGCTTGTCGTAAAAGGCGACTAAATAGCGCCCAGTACCCTGACCGGCGTGTCAGGTCGGTTTGCCTAAAGACCGACTGGGATGTGTGCCCCAGGTGGTTGAATGGGGTACCCCTGGCAAGCTGGGGTTGTCAGGCCATAATACGGAAAACCTGACCGCAAACCATATTAGTGCACCGTGTTGGGAAAAATGCCACGTTCCTCGCACGTTAAAGAACGTTGCTGTAGTATTCGCTATGAGTAGGGATTTCGATCCCGCTACAGGAGGCTAAATTGCCCGACCCTATCCATCCACCCATTTGCCAGTGGCAATCTAAAATCCGTTACCCCTTTTTTCCTTGTGTCCCATCCCATTTTCATTCATCATCATTTCATGTTCATTTTATCATCCATTTCATGTTCATCGCCTGAATATAGCTGAAATATTTCTGCTCGGGCGTTAAACACCATTAATCAATCAATCAATCATTTACTTTGTAATGTAAAATTAAAGTCTTATTTCAATTTTCTTCTGCAAAGCACAATAACGTTTGTTTTATTAACATTGATTTCTAGTTTCAAAAGTTAACAATATTTTTCTAATATATTGAACGCTTGTTGCATACCTTCTTTTAATTTTGAAAAAAATACAGTGTCGTTTGCAAATCAAAGTGCAAATATTTCAACAAAATTACTCAATTCTCGATCTATAATTTCTTTTATCTTGTCTAGAGGTACACCGTCTAATCCAATAAAATAGAATTGCAAAAAATGAAATTTGAACTAATGAAATACTTTAAAATTATTATGTCATACAACAAGCAGGAAAAACTTACTATAAGGTTTTGTCTTGGATTTAAATGACGGCAGGTACAGTATTAGGTAACGACTTTAACTAAATTTTGAATTTATAATAAGGTATATTGAAACAATATTTTAATTATGTGTTGTTGCAGAAGTACACGTAAATGCATAATAATATCTCTGAAGTGCTTTAAATTAAGTATCAATGATAATTTAATCAAGATTTTAAATAATATTATAAACGTAAACCTGTCAGTTTCAGACTTAAACATGCAGTTAATATTTATATTTTACATGTAGAATTGAAATTTCGATAACAGCAAATTAATTAACTTTAAATTGATGACAAGTGTATGTCATTGTCATTTAATTTTCAAAGTGTTCCCCATTTCTTCATGGAATACGTTTTGTTTGTTGACAATATTTAATTATTTTCATAACTCAAATCATTGTATTGTATCACACGTGGGGTTATAACTAATTTCAGGTACGGTTTACTGAGCTATTGCGCGATAATATTGTTCGATGTTTGCATTTACCAAAGAAAGTACTTTCTATCTGTAATATTGTTTTGATTATTTTTCAGGTGAAAAACAGTATGTTTTGTATTGCGAAATGTAATAATTTTGTTCTTTGCATTTGAATTAAAATATAATTATGTTCATTTATTCTTACGCGATCAAGCTGGCTAGGTGAACGATCATATTGTTGTATTCATTACATTATGTGCACGTGATTATGTGTCATAACCATTTATTGTAAATGTGAATAAATACACATTCCGTACTATTTCGTACTATTATCATAAATGCACATTAAATCTGCTCTCATCTTAATATAATTATATAATTAACGCATTGTAAATCTTTCTAATATTATATCATAAATGCACATTCAATCTGCTTTCATCTGAATTGTTAATTGTATAATTAACGCATTATAAGTATGTCCAACAATAATGAACTTCTTGCTACTGTTTTAATGGTGTATTAAACAATTTTCGTGATGTTAACAGTTAATATTCCATGGCTGCCTGTGCTGCTGCAGCTGATCATCATGATGTCCTAACAGTAAACACGATTTACACATGTACATCTTTGCAAAATAAAATAATACATAAATCAATGTATTCAGAATTTCGAATATTTTTAAAACAAACAAAAACCAGTCCTTTATCCCAATTCGGATTGCAGATTTAACAAACAGTACAAATGTAAATAATTTGGGACAAAGATGGCGTTGCTGAGGTCTCATTCCATCGTAAATGTTGCATTTTAAAGAAAAACATGTCGTCAAACTTTCAAGTCGAATATTTCTTCAGTGAACACTGAAAGTCTCAATAAATTATTTCTTGTACAGAAAATGTATCAATGTCGATGTTTTGCAGACGGAAGGTTCACCCAATCTTGACATTTGAGTTTTTACATTGCATACATTACTTTTAATAATTGTGTACAGTACTGCTCAAATTTACCATGTCGCTTTCTTGCATCAAGTACTTTTGAGTTTATAAATAATCATTAAACGCACCCGGAAAATATTCTTTTGATGATTTTTCTTATTAATAAATTGTTGTATTGTATGAAGACAGAAATATAGTCTTGATTCTCGATAAAAGTTGTTATTTTTTACAAATTATGTGTCCTTGATTGCAAGTCGCCAAAAACGGGTCCATAGAAATACCCAAGAATACCCCAGAATACCCAAGAATACCTCATAAAACTACAAAATTGCTTCATTGATCTAACATCTATATATTTAGGTTATTAATGTACTCATTTTTTCTTGAGTATGCTTTTTGTATGAAATATTTTTATAAATATGTTTTAAATATTTATATAAATATGTTTTACGATAAATGAGGCTGAATGCCGCTTTCAGTGTGACATCAATAGTGTGATTATTCAGCTCTGAAGAAAATGTTATTTGCAATTAACAAATTGCGTAACGATATTTATTATAGACTTATGCTCGTAAATCATTAATATTTTGCTAATTTACTGTACGTTTGATAGCATTCTTTGTATTATGGGATTAGGACTTAAATTATAAGCAAAAATCATTGTTTAATTTATTTTTTTTACAATAAATCAAATTAAATTAAATGTCAAAAATTTTTTTTGATGTTTTCGCAAGCAGTGGACGTTTTCTTTGGCCTGGTTTCTTTGCAATGTCTTTGCTTTCGTTTGGCAACCTGTATTGACCATTCGTTGCAGTAATTGTTGTAGGTCTCCGCGTAGACGATTTCAAAAAGTTCACAAAGTATTTGTTCTGGTCAGTTGCTGATTTAGATCGGAAAATGTCCTCTCTGATGTAAAACCGTTTACTTACAAAACCTTTAAACATAATAGGAATGCAAAAAAAATTTTAATGTATGTTTGGGTATAGTTTGGGTAAGTTTCATGTAAAATTCGGCTTTCGCTGGTTTATTCATTTTTATATTTTTATTTCATTTTTTTGTTACAACCCGTATGTATGGGTTGTTTTTTAAGAATGTTTATCACTTATTATATATTTAAAAAGTTTTATCAAAGAAAAAAAGCTATTTTATAGTTCTGTAGTGTTCTGTAAAAAGACGCAACGATGTTACGCACGTCATGAACATAACTAAACTCTTAATTGCTGGATGTTAAACACTAATGTTACGTTTATATACACAACAAAATTCTTGTTTGTGAAGGACATTCTTTTCTTACAATTTGGTCCTATTTTTCAGAATGATTGATGAATGCAAAATTAAATACAAAAACGTACAATTTTCTAGAAATAAAGGAACAGAATTACCTCATCTAGCCTCTGCATTGACTCTAAAAAAGTCTAAAGTCTTTATAAGACCCCAAGGTCGCCAAAACATGTCAGAGTGAAAAACTGCGTTAAATAGTATAGGAAAAGAACGAGAATGATGAATTTTATAAATGGATTTGTTTTTAAGTGCCAGCGTATTTATAAACTTCACTTTTTTTGTAATTTTGAGAAAATTTCGCAGAATATTTGATGTTGTACATTTACAAAAAACTAAGCCATTTATCATCGTAATAACATGTATTATTGTTTACCATAGAACAATAATAAAGTGTAAATTAAAATAAGTCAGTGCTGAAACAACCGCCACACGCAGGAATGCTCTTGACAAGGTTTATCACTACATCAAAGGATTATGCAGCGCGTGCCAATTGAATCACAATACACATTCAGACTGACCGATTTTGCTCATTTATGAACCAATTTAATGGTTTAAATGTATATAAAAACATTTTTGATGTCATTCATGTCAATTTTGTAGTTTTATGAGGTATTCTGGGGTATTTCTATGGACTGGCCAAAAACCTATTAATGTATGTAACAAAACGCCTGAACATAACTGAAATACTGCTCGCTGGACATAAAGCAAACATCCATCCAAACAATCAATCTATTTTCTCTATCAAGCATGACCAATACACGTTTATTGACGTTCTTTTATTGGTTTTAGATCAAGTTGAATCCAATTATCATCATAACAAATGCTTATCTATGTTTCATTTAAATTGTTGTCAGCAACGAATAAAACAGCGAAATTTATTGTGTCACGTTTAAGAAATTAAGGTCCGTAACACCGTTTGAGAGCGCTGAAACACTAAAGTCATTTAAATAATGTGTCATAACTGCTAAAATACATTGAAAAGCACTTCAGAACATCATTAATATATTACTTATATTTAGCACCTAAAGGCAAAATAATTTAAAATGCAGTGCCTTTATTGTACGTAACATATAATGTACGTAATGTTCATGTATGTAACGGTAATTTACGTTACATTACACGTGATGTTATATATTATTTTCCATTACACTATTTATTGTAGATGAGTTTGAGCCAATACAATTATTTATATTTGTATTTGTATGGTATTAATCTCTCATATTACAATACAAAATGGGTTCCTGTTTCAATCCTCCATTACTATAATTGAGTTTCCCCGATATGGTTCAACCATATCTTCTCTTGTTATTGTATTATCCAGGTAAGCGAATACAGTTTTTAGTTTTATTTGTTAATCAGTTTTGTTGTTTTTTTTTGCGTTCTGTTCTTAATATAATGCGCTTTTGTTTATGCTTAATAATATGTTTCACTTTGATTAGTATAATAACAACTATTTGTACGTTTTATCTGTAGTGTTGTTTATAGTTTGTTAAGTTGTCCTCTCATACAGTTTCCAAATAAAACAGTGTATTTAATATTATGCATTAAAGTATCTAAGAGTACATAGATTTAAGTGTTCAAAATGATACGAACATAACATTTTGATGAGTTCACTAAAAATAGTAATATTTAATATATTTTAAAATATACATATCCTTAAACTAAAGATAAATTCATAACAGAATTTTAATTGTGCGGTTTTATGATCAATAGTATTTCTTTTGTTGATTAATAGGTATTTCCATCTATTTCATTTACTTATGTGTTTAGTAGTTTACTTTGACACAAACTGGGAGTATGTGTACATATTTCAATTAATATAATAGGCGTATGGTTTTGCCCTTTGGTTCATATAAACTAATATCATTGTGAAATGTGATATTAATGTTACTTAAACGATATATATGTTAGAGTATACATCAAATGGCTGTGATTTTCTTGTTTGAAAAAATCAGTTGAATTAGGTTACCATTTGCCATTTAGTTGGAAAATCTTATAATAGATATAACGTTGATGATAAAATTTATATTAATTTTTGTTACTATGTACTATTAAATTTCAATTTAAAAAACTAAAAAAGGATTATAATCTAAAATGTTTAATTAATTTATTCATAGTTTTAAAACTAAGGTGTAGCTACAATAAGTTTATTATAAGTAAAATAATAATGAATATTGCTTTAGCATAATAAGTAATTTTGTTTAAAATATTTATTTGTATTACATTTTTAATAGTTCTTTTCCAATCAGCAAACATTTGACATGGAAACGCTTTTTTGTTCATTAAAATATAAAAATGTTCTATTCCAAATGTTAAGTATTACAACATAATTTAATTACACAAAATTTTGTTGATCAATAAGCATTATTTGTGTGGTTTTTTTATTCTCTAGTAAGTAAAACCCATTGAAATATTTACAATTTTGGTGCTCAACCTATGAACAATAGGAATTATTTTTAATTTGAAGTATTACTTGTATTGACATGATAACTATAAAACAAGTATGCAAAATATTTATTCAGAATAGTTTCAATATACGTGTCTTGACCCCATAAACCTTTTTATCTGTTAAGCAATAACATATATGTACAAAGTGGTACAGTATAAAAACAATATAAAAATATCTGTGTTAACCATTGTATAGAAAAATTAGTACCTAAATATGAACTCCCATTTGAATGAGAAACGATGCTAAACTTGTATGCGATTTATTAGATATATTTGTTTAAAGCGGTAAGCATTTAATTGGTTAATTTTCATCTTTAAGATGAAATACGTATACCGCAGTTAACCGGTGATCAATGACCAGGTCTTAAGAATGTCTTGTTTGACATTTTCTTGGATTTTTGAATTGTGAATTTTCTTATTTGCAACTTCCTTCGTGCTGGGTATTTTTTTATTACCTTCAGTTAGGAATACCATATGTTATTCATAAGTTAACAAGAAAACCTAACCACACAAAAAACCGAAAATCAAATAAGGCGTTGTTTATCAGAGTGAACATGTTTAATAATACTTTATATTAACATAAGCACTTTTTTGTTCAAATAGCCATTAGTCTGAAAATTTAAGTTATAAAACTTACCTCGTTCTAGGAAAATGTTAAGAGAACACAATTGCGGAATTCCTTTGCCGTGCAACTGTTTCCAAACTGTGAAGGTTCATATTGAACAATTAAAACGTTGTAAGGATTAAAATATAAACAAAACTATTTATAACATGATAATATGCCTAACATCGTGTACGTAAATAATTTGGTACAAAGTCAACTTATGACCTACCTCTATAAATACTTTTTAACAATATCTGATAACCTTTGAAAATCGATTATTCTAACATTGTGACCGTTTCTTCCAAATTTTAAGACCAACACATTTTGCTGTTTGTCATCATCACAATCTTTTAAATGCGTTGATTGTGAATGTTGTTTCCCAAATTAGCATATTTCTGTGACATTTTTTTGAAAACTTGTAATCTGCTATGGGCACGTTTTATATGTCTTTGTCCGAAATAATACGATTCAGAATACCATATATTTTCACGACCTGATAAAAAAACATTTGCAAAACGTTTTTGGTGTGAATTATCCGAAAATAACTACATGTAAGCATAGATACGGAGGTTCAATCCTTGAGGCACATGTATAAAACTTTTAGATATATTCCTTTCGTATTTTAAAATCGTCCATCATACTTCATTCGTTTAATTTTAGTAAGTAAAAACGAACCCTGTTCCAATTCTTTGCGCCTTTAATTTAATGCTTTCTAGTTTATATGATGAACATTTTCTCAAATTTGTCCAATACACATTAAAGTCTAAGAAAGCTTCTACCAATTTAAAATTTCTAGCTTCCGCATAATATTGAAATGACGCGTACAACTAGATCAAATGCGGTCAATATACAGATTACATTTTACAATACAACACAAAATGATTTTTTTAGAGAATTTACAACTAGTATATCTTGATTGTCCAAAATAAATTCTATATTGGGGGTTTCCATATAACGTAAGTTTTTTCGGATTAAAACTCATAAACCATTTCTTTGACCATAAATAAAACTTCTTTAGATCACGATCAATAACATTTTTGTTATATATATATTATGGGTTACAGTGGAAAAAAGAACACGATGTGTTGTCAGCAAATAGTCTCGAGATATACAATTGTCATTTTTACACAAAATAAATAATAACGAGTTTTTCGTAATGTTTGTTATTTTGATTAATTTTAACTGTCGCGAACAGGCATTTTTAAACACTCTTATCTTAAAACAAAATGAAGTGTTCATTAGTATTCTTGTATAGCCCTCAAACCGTTGATAAATCCATAAGAAATAATACAAGCTTTATGTTGAAAGCACTCCTAATGTTTTTGGTTATTTATGGTATTTAATGTATTATAAATATTATTATTTGTCCTATTTAGTTTATAAATATAAATAGCTATAATATTTATCATACATGTTTTGTGTGCCAAAATTATCAATTATTTACTGATTCGTTTTTCCTTGATTGCATTTTATTTACAACCAGAGCAGTTAGACTGTAAGTTTCCGGGGGTATCGCCAACCTATCAGAAACGTCTGTACCGACATTATTAAATTAATTGATATCGTCATTGATTGGATAACGTTTTTGCAGCTCTAATGTTTGGCTTTTAAATTTTTGATTTGTTTGTTTGCTTGAACAATGTTGAACGTCATTATTCTTTCTTGTCAGCTATATTGTGGCCATCAGTGTTTGGCAAAATGTAGCCTGAGCTCTTGGAGAAAATTTCCGACCCTAATATCTTTGTCAAGTAACAGTTTTAGTTATATAAGCTATAAGCACATGTTCACGAAGTATAAGTGCATGACGACGAAGTTTTCATATATTATATTAAAATTATTATAAAGTATTATAATAATTTTAATATTATATCAAAGTAAAAGATAACATCACTTTTGACACATAAAACGACCCCGCCTTTTAAAAATTAGTCTAAGCAGCGTATACATTACAATTATAGTTAATTTAGTAACCTTTTTGCGGCTTTTAGTTTACAACTAACAATATTGATAAATAAATCCATAATGAGTGATAAAATAATGTTAAATGTACCGGGTGAATATTTAATTTAAGACACCGAATCATTGCTGTTTAATTTAAAGTAATAAAAATATGTTTTCTAAATCCCTCTTTATATGCGATGCAATTTTTCTTATATTCACAACGCGTATCACAATATATAGTGTCGTATAATCCGGCAAGTTTATTATCCGAGTGGGAAAAAGCTAATACAACAGTTATTCGATATTTCGCGTAAAGTAAGTATAAGATTACATACTTAGTAGGCGAATATCAAATGTGCTTATCCTATAAATTGTTACAGCAGACCGGAAAAATTAGTGTATAGTTAGGTCTTGGATTAAAGAACGTCAGGTACAGTTTTAGATAATTATTATAACTAAATTGTATATGAGATGTATTTAGTAAATAGCTAAAATGTACGTTTATTATTTACTATTTTAATATCTTCCATTGTTTGGCAGAATAAACAGAAGTTGTTACAAGAAACCTTTTGATGCAAAGCATCAGTTCGCCGCCATTTTATTCTGCATTCTGCACGCGTTTGTCAAAATGACTTGATAATAATTTTACGGGACACATTTTAAAGCATGTTTTTATGTTATTTATTATGTTCTTTCAAGCCTTGAATATCGGTTTTTCTTTTTGCATTTGCTTCAATGCAAAATACAGATTATCTCGACAATATGGCAGCTATAGGAGAAGATAATCTCAATTTTAGATTGGATTAAAACATTGTACATGTAGAGGACCAGATAAGCATAAATAATCACAGTTTGTTTTTAAATAACATAAAAGCTTACGTAGCAGGCATCTCAGATTTTCATTCGAACTAAACTCACATTTTCTAAGGACTATCTCATGAATATTCGCTTAGATAGCATTGCAATTTCAAAAAGAAAGCATTTAAACTTTTTTCCCATACGGTTCTATGTAAAGCCAAGTCCTGCAGTTGTGGTTAGTTTGAATTGTCGATTTCTAAATTTGCGCACATGTAATCTCTTGTCATATATTAAATCATAAATATACTTGAATAAAAACTAATATTCACGTGGTTTAATTAAATTATTGACAAAACATTTATTTAATTATTTATTTATTTATTTATTTATTTATTTATTTATTTATTTATTTATTTATTTATTTATTTATTTATTTATTTATTTATTTATTTATTTAATCTTACAAATGTTGGCATACTCCGGAATTGTATACACAAAATAGCCTTTTATTCTGGATTCCGATTTAAAAGCTACCCTCGTCGATAGAGCTATAACCGAAAGACACAGTACCAGGATAAAAATGGTCTCCCTGTATTATTAACTTCCGTAAATAGAATACCAACAAAATGTATTATTAGATGAAACTTTGATATCACCCAAGCATTTTTGCAGTCAAACCTCATACATCATCTTTATTTTTCACTCAAGTTAAATGATTGACATTCTTGTAGCAAAATTCTGTTCATTTACGGTAACTAAGTGTACTTCGAAATATTTTCTCCTTTATCCATCGTTAGCAACGAAAGTGAATACAAATATATCGCCGCCCTCCTGGGTGGCGATAATAAAAAAGTGTTAAGATGTGTTAGTTAGCCGTTGATACACCTGTTTGTACATATAAATATTCAATTGCAGTTGTCATTAATATCGCAGGAATAATTTCAATACTAGAAAATAATAGTACCAAACATTGATTAAGATATGTAATGACTTACATCATGCAAATATATGTTTCTACGTGTATTCCTCATCAGGTATGTCCAATACGTTTTTCCCCAAACACAAATTCGAATACAAATTGTATGGTTTTTTTATCACAATTAAACTTGAGCTTCCAAATCATCAATACTGGTTTTAATTTTGCAATTGAATTATATATATTTTTCATGCATATAATCGACTTTTACTATGGTTTTTGAAAACGTGATGGCCATTCAACATCAATTGGTCTTCAGATTTTTATGGCTTCGTACGCTTATTGTAACATTTTTAAAATGCTGGATCTTTGAACCCGAAAACGGTCATTTTGTGTTTAGTGTCCGTTGTTTTTAACAATTAGCGTTATATTGGATAATAATTTAAAACTGTATAAAGGTTATATGGAGAGAAAAAAGAAATATTCCAGCACTAGACATTTATTTAATGATTGATTGGCCATTTTATTTGTGATGCTGTATTATGTTTCCTCTTTTAGCCTAGAGCCGTGTGACGGAGTTCTCTGGTTGTAAGTGTCAGCTTTATTGACAGGAGCAGAGTGAAATGCGCGTACTAGAGTATTTTGTTGGAACCGCTAGCTTGAAAATCAATTGTAACTCCCTATAAATGTCACATATGTCGACATTGCTTTAAGGTGTTTGATTTTCTGTATACATATGTATTAAAATATGTGTATAATTTTCTTTTAATTTCAATCTTTACTAACAGAATGAGTAAGTGTCTAGCAGCATATATACTAACAATCATATGCGTTTTTGACTTTGGAATGTGCCTTTTCTACACTGACAGTAAAGAAAACGACTACCCAAGAATAGGAAAGAGAAAACGCTTTGAGGACATCATAGAAAAGGGAATAATCAGTCATAAATATAGAGAATCCACAAAACCTATCGACACATTATCTATTAGTGAAGCGGTTATACCGTCAGTTTTATTGTTTCAGTATTTTGATATTGACAGTAAGTATATTATGATATCATCAAATGTTAATGTTGGTCTGTAACTCACCCGTCGCACGTGACTTAAAATGCGTCTTTAGTTTGGAAACTTTATTAACTTTAGCGATAGCGTTTGACTTTAGCGATAGCGTTTGACAAACTTATCACATTGCAAACTGAATTCAAAATGAACCCAACAGTATCAATCTTTCTTGTTTGTTAACTGTCCTTTGACCATATTTAATATTTTGTTATTGTTTGTTTGTTTCCTAGTTTTCATACAGTTAACATGTAACTAACAAAATGTTAATAAATGTTTTTTTGTTAAAACACTTTATAGCTTGATTTTTAAAGAATTAGGTATTTATAGTTGCCTCTCGAAAAAGAGATTAATAAAACTTACATATCATTTTGCCTTATTGTTCTACTCCATCCAAGATGATATCTGCGATCTGAGCTTTGTTTCACAAAGTAAACAAATTCCGTTCAAACAACCTTACATAGAATGACCCGTAACAAACCTCTTTATAAACTCATGACAACAATAACAAGTATAAAACAGGCCTTTAAAATACTGTAATATCTGTTATTTCATAGTGGCATACAAATAATAAGATGCCGCAGAGATTTTGAGCACAGTGTGGCCTTTTCAATGCAACAGCAACAAAGCCTTCCGTTTATCTACAATGTGTACCCTTGTTTATTATATTTAGCTTAAATCTGATCTGTAAGGTCTTGGTAGCGCTGATTTTCCGGGGCATTGGCGATATAATTGCAAAATGTACATTGTCGTCGGTGATGTACCATCCCAGAATACATTCCCCGAGATGAAAATGATTAATGTTAATTTTGTGAACAGATATGGCATGAATGGAGTGCATATTTTTAAAAGCTGTTGACATTACTAAAAATTAACTTGTACTCGAATGTCTAATGTCGATTGAATTATGAGAACAGACTTTGGTCAAGAGTTATTATTTCACCCTTCGTTATTTAGAAATATATAAATTATGTATTGTCAATGATAAACATTTTACATTTTATTTTGTTAAACAGTACGACAAGCGGAAAGTTTAAATATGCCAAAATTGTCATAAAAACTAAATTACCTACTCTTTAAATGTGCCCATTATAAACACAATTTTACAAAATCTGGTTAACTGAAGGTTTGAAATGGCAAAATAATGATCAACATATCTAAACAAAAAGAGATTACAACTTTTAATACTGAATATTTTGTAGACGTTTTTGCTGGAAAATGAATGCTTTTGCTTATGTCAAAGCAATTACTACCGTTCTACCTGAATAGTACATATCCATGTCGTGTAACATTTATATTCGATCGGTAATGTGTTTATGTCAATGTAATTTTTACGCCCAATATAAACTAGGACAACTAACAACGGTTGACTCTTTTCTTTTCAAAATTTCTTTGTACAATTATCAAGTTATTGTTTTTGGTTATAAAATTTAAATTTCACATTTGGCTATGTAATGGGGTTGGTTTTATTGAAAGCGAGATAATAATTTATGGTGAAGAAATAAACGAACACGTGTTTGTCCCACTAACTTTGAGTCCTTGTCTAATTTATGGGGAAACCTTGTTATTTTTATTAGTCAGTCTTCTGGATTGTGAGTCCTTACAATGTATCAAATCTGCATGTATACTTGTTATTTGCCTGTATTTTGATATCAATCAATCATATGTTATCATTTTTATACCGAAGAACAAATCTTCTAAAACATTCTATATTGACTCTGGTACGCCTTACTCTGTAAAAGACAAATTGGCGCAACATACAAGTTACTCACTAGTTTAATAGCATTATGTAAGCTGCTTGTATATAGTAAAAGGCAAACCGGTTATCTTTGCTTACACAAAAGTTTAGGTCACAAATATATTCCATATAAAAGAGAAAAAAACAGGGAAAATGCACACTTTTTGAACTTTTAATTAAAAAATGTGATAAAATTGTCAGGATATTTTGTATTAAATTGAAACAACTGTGTAACTATTACATAACAATCCACCATTTCAGACTTGAGCATACGTTTAACTTTATTAGTTCATCTCACGCGTATTTAAAATCGCATGTGTTAAAATCTCCATATCTTCAGGTATGAACGTATAATTACATAAAAATTACGAATAATTTAAACAATTGTATTTTCTTTTCAGACGATGGCTACATATCTGAGGGCGAGTTTGAAAAAAGATTGTCCAAGGAGTTATTGAACTTGATAGAGAAGGAAGTTAAATAAATACTTTAACAGATATAGCATGTTACACATTTTTTAGAAGTGGAAATTTATTGATTCGTTTTAAGAAGAATAAATGTGCATTGTTAATAAATTAATACTACAAATGTACTGTGGTGTAACCTGACAATGAGTTTATATTTTTTAAATATGTAAAGTTGTAAAACAGTTTAAAATGTTAAAATTACAAACCTTTTTGATGTTATGTTGTCAAATTTGTGCAATTTTCTAAAGGATTTACAGTTATCAAAATGGTCTTAAATAACAAAATCATATACAAAAACATTTGTCGTCATACTTTATTATATTTATAGTTTGTTTTCCCTTATAATAGGAAAAAAACAGCTTCATAGATCGAGATGTCTGTCTGCAGTAATTTAAGGTTAATCCACAACACGAATGCTTGATGTTTTCTCGTTTTATTCTAAAAACAAAGAGGACTATAGCAGCCTAGCTCGTCCCCGTGTGTCAGATAGGGGAACCCTTAATGTAGGGGTTGTCAAGTCAATATTACGGAAAGCCTGTGTGAGGACCTAAAGTGATTGACGTATTTGAAAAGTGTCACGCTCCTTGCACGAAAAAGACAACTTTAAATTTGTAAATTGCCTGAAAATGTTGGGCTCATTGATGCCGATACAGATACAAAAGGTTAAATTCTCCTACCCAATACTACATTCTTTTCCAGTGTCATTCAGAATCGTGTTCTCATATCCCAAGTAAACCCTTTTCCATTGATTTATTTTTTTATTTTACCTTTTTTATTCGTGAATAAAGCTGAAATAATTCTTGCTGAAAGTAAAGCAAACATCTTATCAATCAATCAATCAATCAATCTAGTCAATATTGACAGCATGTAATTTGTTTTAACGTAATACCTTTAAGATGAGTTAAGTTTTAAAAGTTGTACATGTAGACTGTTCAGATTTTGTAGGATGTGGATTTTTTATTGACAATTTTTTTTTCCACTTAAGTGGCATTAAAAATTGAGAGAAAAAGTAAGTCTGGTCATCTAAAAATATTAAAACGGTTGCAAAAACAGTGTTGGGCAGTGATATAAGAAAATGGAATAAAAATCATGTGTAAACAACAAAACAAAACAAAAAGTCACACAAACACAAATATAGAAAATAAGAGAAACGAACCCCACTAAAACCTGTGACTGAGTACTCCGGGAAAGTAAACAGCAATCCGGTATTTGTATTATTAGAAGGCAGTTATAATCTAGTAAGAACGTGGACAAGTGGTACCGACAAACGAAACAAATCATTTTTCTTGTTAAACATTCCATAACGTTCACCCAAGTCATGATGACGATTCAATTTTCTATGCGATTATTTCAATCTTGCAAACGTGAACCGCTGAATAGGTAGCTTTCCTGTCAACTGTCAAGTAGATAGGAAATACGAGCTCTTGCTTACCAGATCGAATGGCGGATGTATACTCTATATGCAGGTGTTCCTTGCATGTTTCCACACAAAAGTTGAAATAGTAGAAGCTAGATCCCTTAAAGATGTATTGATGTCCTTTTTATTAGCAACCTTAAATTTGCCTTCTGTTAATATATCCTTTTAGAACCTAAATAAAAGAAACCAAAGAAACAGCTTACAGACCTACAAATTGTCCTTACATGTGCATCATTATTCTAGCTTTTCCTGCCTAAGTTTTCTTTATTGCTCAGATTAGTAAGGTATGCAAGAGCTTTTTAAGTATACTGAATTTTGCCAACGCCACCAATGTCTTCGAGATCAGAAAATAAGCCTTGTTCGCGCCTTCAATAGTGATATTACATGTAACATTTCTTTGTTAATAAATATTCTCATGTGAATCTAAAACTGCAGAAAGTAGTTCAATTTGTTAAATCAGGTTGCGAAGATCGTTGAGTACACCTATAAAGGACTTGCAGTGTATGATTACAAATCTTTTTCATTTTACACACCAACTCACGTCCTGTCGTCGTAAAAGCGGGAGGTTTGGTATGAAAAAAAACTGGTTTAATGTAGTTTTGAAATGCCAGTAAAAAGTCAGTACTGTTGCAGTAGTCGCTCCATTTTTGACTTCTTGATTCTTGAGTTGAACGCTGATTTTATACTTGATTTTTGGAATATTTTTCTTGTTCTTTTCCTATTAAATATTACCTTCATTTTTATCACCAATAAATTTAAATTACAGAAGTCGAGGGCACTTATGTTAAATATGATAAATATTGTAAAATCAAGAGCAGTTAAAACATAAAATGTTTTATCATTTATATCATAATATTTTCATGTTAACATATTAATAATTTTAACTAAACACTTTATGCAGCTGTTTTAGACAGTCAACGTACGATTAATTCTATCAGTAACAATTGTTTTTAATAATTGAGCATAGTAACATGAATAAAGTTATTCTTTGTTCACATTGTGTATTTATAAATATGCAAGGGACGTTGAATATGTATGCTCTAAGCTTACACACTTGGTAATGTTGCATGACAGTTTATATGTCCTTGCTCAAGTCAAACTGTAATCAAAACTGTTAAGCAATAATCAACTACAAATAAACGATTAAAATAGGCTTTACACTTTTCAAAAGAAAACCTATACTTGTATTAAATGACCTTGGCATAAAGTTTGTCTTTTGAAATAAACGGATTGATATTTGATAGAAAAAATATATTTAGATTTCTATAAGAGAAGTAATTAAATATAATGTTTAGGAACTTAAATGACTGTAACCACTAACTTTTTGATTCATTCCGATATTCCTCATACAAAAAATCACTTAAAAGAATAAGCCACTTTACATACATCGGAAATGAAAAAATGTAAGAATCAGACTTTGAACTTGACCTGTAACAGCGTGACCTTGGCCAAACTGAAGGTCAACGGGAGCAGCAGTAAAGATCCCATGTCAACATCACATAGTTATTGATATGCTATTTACAATTAATTTCATCGATACAATGGAAAAAAAACTTACAAAAGATCATTCAAAATACATACCACTGGAAGACCTTAAAGATATATTTTAGGTAAGGTTTAAATTTTGTATCTTTAATGGTTAGGGATAAGATCTGAAAACAACATTATATCAACAATTAGAAAAATCTTGAACTTTGACCTTTCGAAAGGTCTTTGTCAGTTAAAACTAAAATGAAGGTCCTATATCAATATGTTATTGTTTCTAAAATATGTTAATTTACAATAAATGCCATTATTACAGGGGAGGCATCTCTAACAAAGAGTAAATCAAAAAATAGGGCAGTTCAAGACAAAACAGATAATCAATTTTGTATTTGTTATGGCTAAAGAGGTGATGTTTACACAATACAAAATTAAAACTTAGAATCTGACCTTGACCTTTGATCTTGTGACGTTTTTCAGCTTAAGATCCATGGTGACCATCAGTGATTACCCCAAGTCTCATCACATCTGGTTCATTACAATGTTACGCTATTAAAATATGGGGAAAAACTCCTATATGATCCGTCAAAATCCTTTGCGCGATATGTAAAAAAATGGACCATGACTACTGGAATGTGTCGTTTTGTTTTCTTGTTGTAAACACGTCTGTTTATCCATTTGTCGTCCTTGATGTAATGTCTATTTGTATATTTGTAAATATCTTTGACTAGTTTTCCTTATTATAGTATGGATGTCGAATTAATGTTTACTTAGGTCTGCTTAAATTTGGCTGTTGTTTTTTTTCTTTAAAATACAAACACACATATGTCAAGAAATTATTTTTTTAAATGTAAGAAAGTATTAAGGCATGCATAACAACAAACAAAATAGAATGAAATAAATTGCTACTAAAGTTATATGAACCACTATTTTCAGGACGAGAACAATTGTTACATGGTTTCAAAGTTTGAACATAAAAAAAATATAAGTAGCTTTCATGTCTTCGCGGGTCTTTTACATTTGACTACCATCGCCTGCAAATTAACATACATTAAAATATTAATATATAAAAACGATGATCTTACTTTTTATTTGAACTGAAACTAGGGCATACATATTTATGGTAAAATATAAGTTACAGTGAATTACAGTGTATATGTACTGGAGGGTTTTGATATGCCATTCTAAGTTAGTGTGCCTTGATTATTAGAACATATTTCATTGAAGAGAATAGTTATTGAATATAACATATATTTACCGTAACAAAAAACTTTAAAAAAATTCAAATGATAATCTGTACAATAAAACTGTGTCCAAATATTTGTTTTATGAGTGTAATAAAACCAGACCGACAAAAACGTAAAATTATCAGTCTACCAATAATTTTATTGTGGTTTGTTTTTTTTGTTTCTTGTTCATTAGTATATTTTGAAATGCTTCATAGGAGTGGTTAGTGTATGTATGTTGATGACATTTTCAGCATCATTCCAATATTTGTATTACTGTGGGGTCTAATATTGTAAAACTGGGTTAATATATAACAAATAACAATAACTAAATCATAGATATGTTTTCACAATAATACGCAATAATTAAAGCTATCTCAATTTTTTTATAACAACATAAAAGTGTTAAAGGTGAGTCAACTTTTATTATCAGACCCTCCTTAAAATCATAATGAAAACCATAATGAGATTGCAAAGATCATAGTTTATTTATCTTGCAGTCCCATAATTTCTTAATGTATAAATTTAATGTGATTCTAGAGATACATGTAGACATAGTTCATGTGTATTGACGTGAAACGATGTAAATTTCGTAAACAATACGTTTCAATCTGACAGTAATTTAACTCAGCATTTTGTCAGAAGGTACTTGTCATACAGTCACAATAAGTAACTATATGCATAGGATATGTGTCTAATAGTGCAATGCTCTTTAACTAAGAGAAGATACAATGTAATAAAAAAAATACCCAACACAGATGAAGGTGTCAAAAAAGACAATCCACAAATCACGGTCCAAGAAACGGCAAACTCCAGAACCAACTACCAAATATATAATAACTAAAACAATGGTCCTGACTTGATAAAGGCATTTCAAAAGAAATGGTTGATTGAACCAGGTTTTATGGCATGCCAAACCTCCCGCTTCCATTACTGTAGTATGTAAGTTGGTTTGTTGATAAAAATGAATGGGTAAAATATAGCACTAGTCAGTAATAGAATCATCATAGTAGAAATATTGCTTGTTTGTGTTAATGGTTTTAGCGATATCCCGGCATCTTGTTTTATTGGACGAGTAAGCGTCTTAAAGATAAGCTGTTAAAGATACAAATATCTCTATGTGGTTGCCTTTTGCTTAATTATTTCATTTGAGAAATTTTACACCTAAGTTGTTTAAGATTTTAGCAGTGGCGTGTTTAAAGTAGTTAAGTAAAACTTGTAAGACACTGATTGGGACTTTATCTAAACTGATCTTAATGAAGTAGTTCGAATCAAGGTACATAATAATAGTACCATTTCGTAATCACCACAAACAATTGCATCTATTCAACAAGACACTCGTATTGGTTTCACAAAACGAAAAAATATAACTCTTGTTTCACTTTATTTTATTGCAAACACTGTCCATCATTCATTATTTCAAAATATAATTTAATATTTTCAAACCTAAGATACACCTTATATAACATGTTGATTATTGGTCGGATCTGGCTATCAAATAAACTAAATAACGAAATCCGCTTGTGTCATACAAAACATGATCACAGTTTTATATTTCTTATTTCCATGAAATATCTATACAGCAGTACGCCGAATCTATTATGAGATTCTAAAGTCACGCACTTTGAAGGTTATGTTGACACACGCATGTTGCATAACAGTTTGTAGTCGTTTTGAAAGATCTGAGTACTTTTAGACCTCATGTGCAAATGCCCATCTACTTGCAATACAGTATCTTAATGATTTTAATATGTGGTTGAATTTATATTTATTTTTAAAACATAGTTCTGGCGCATAGTTATTACACACTCTGTAAAAAGGATACGCATATTAAGTTGTGTGAAATGTTAAATCGCATACTTGACTTGATTACATATTTGCGTCATTATATCGACGACAAATCGAACCCTTAAATGTAATAAGGTGTATTTTAACCTAGTTCATTTTGTGCCAAGAATCGTCGATTGGATTCAAGATTGCGACCTTGAAAGCCAATGTTACACATGCACTGTGCGGCTGAGCATTATTATGCAAAACTACTCTGTCATTTGACCGATAAATTTGTTATGTTAATTACTCAAATAACTGAGAAGTACTAACAAAAACAAAAACATTATCACCATTTATATTAAGAAATAATTGTATTATTATCATTAAGGTAGGCACAATTATTATGTAGATGTTTTATCTTCGATATTTGAAACTATGGTAAATTATATCCATTTTATTACCATTTTATGCTTTCAAACAGTAAGCAGACAGACGTAAAACTGATCTTGTGTTAGATCTTACGTGAATGCAGACAGACATAAAACAGATTTCTAATTTAGATTTTGTCGTGAATGCACCCGTCTTTTAATCTTGCAACATTTACTATTTCTTTGAATGTGCTTACCACCAGCTTCAAAGAAAGCTACACTTATCCATTACCCATTGTCAATAAGAAAGAAATATATTCTGTATAAGTGTCAAAATGTCTGTGGCGAAGTCTACTTGTTTTTTTTTACCAATACCTTTAAATTCATTACTTGGTACATGTCCAACAAGAGTTTGTGTGTCGTCGTTGTGATGGTAGTAAAAGTGATACAGTGTCTTGGATTTTCTGCGTTCTACATTTGTAGTAGTGGGAAATGCAACCCTATGAGTGATGACAAGAAACAGTACTGTTGCTTAGTTTAGTTGTGTAGAGAAAGAACGAGAGCACAACCAGTTTGTATATGCGTAATAAACTCACGTAGGTAGAGACTAAAGTAAAATAAAGAAAATCTAAAGGTAAGAAAGAATCAAAAACAATAGTTCAGTGGCATAATGCAGATTACGACGTATTGCGATAGAAAAACTAAAATTGTTCACGAAGATTTCTATTCGCATTTTGGGGACAATGTGCTGGTTACGCCATTGAACCCATTAATTGGTGACATCATCCTAAACAAGAAACCCATTGTATTATGTTTATTAGTTAACAGCATCGTCCGGTCTAGATCAATTATTTTTGCAAAATCTCAGATAACGCATAAATTTTCGCACAGTTTAGTTTGTAGTATTTCTTTCGTATTTTGAAAAGAAAAGTTACGGCACGAAGGCCGAATTAATTGTTAAGGTAGTGTTCTTAATCTGATGCTTCCATGGATAGGTAAAGTGTGAAGACGGAATGAGGAGTATGCCACAGTCATCAATTATGAGGCACTTTTCTTCAATGGTTGTCAGTCTCTGTGTTTAGTTTGAGTCTTTTTTAAATCTAGATCCTGGATGTTCCTTTTACTTCTCCTGAAGTGGAGCTAAGATTTATATGATTTGGGTGTACGTATCTCTTATACCAGTCGTTGGGTGGCAGCATAAAATTATATTCTATAAAGTGTTTTTAACTCGTAATACTTAGGTGTGCTCACCGTTGCACGAGTACGTATCTGTTAGTTATTGGTGAGCATGTGGTTGTAGTGCCGTTTGATGGATTGATGTGGTAATCTGGAATATTGTTTTGTATATAAATATTTGATGGGCAGCTGCCATTTAACATCCTTTATACAATGTTCGCAAGATTTGAAAAAGTTAGAATTGTAGTTATTACAAATAAGACAACATAGAAGGGTTTAAAAAACAAACTGCAATTTACTGTGCATAAGACATGACTGTGGAAATTATAGTTGATATTAATAGCATTTGTGAAAGTAGAATAAACAGATCCACGAGTTTATTGTGATAAAATATTTTGAATGTTTTTCGCTGGCATTCCAAAAAAGAAAATACCGTGTAAATTATTTGTAAATTTACAGGTAAATATAGGGCAAGTTAAGCAAAATAATGCCTTATTTTGTTTAAAATGTTGTTTTATTCTGTACTTTTTCTGTAATTAAGTATTTGCACAAGATGACACCCGATAAACATGAAGTCTGAAATGAAATAGGAACTGGATTTGGCGGATTATCGTAGATCATTGTTATATAAACAAGACCACCTTATTAGTACATATCATACGTCACATGATCAGAGATATATATTTCCGATATATTTATTATACATTTAAATGATATTTCAGTATGATATGTTATCTGATATTGTAATATAACGAACTTTCAACGTCATGTGTGTCGACGTGATTATTTATGTTCGCGTTTAGTCGTCTCTTGTTACATGTAATGCCCATCTAACACAATACAAAACAGCAAAACATTTGTAATACATTTTGTTCCTTGCAAAGCAGGAAGTAACTTACATGTATAAACACTTGTAATAGCGTATCACATTTTGTAAATATTACACATTTAATACACTATGACGATTTCATCTTAATTACATAAAATGGGCTACTGATGTACACTGCGATTGTTTACATGCCAGTAAACCTTCTATGAATTTATCCTTTTAAATATAAGGAAAATTGACCTGTTGAGATTTTTGCAAAATTAATTACTGCTATCGACATTATTGATTTCAAAACAATTGCTTCAGAATTAGAAAAAAACAAAAACAAAGTGTTACTTATCCATTACTCAGTAGTCTGCCTACAAAAAGAAAAAGCGCGAACCATTTCGCACAGCCCTATAGAATTTGCCAGTAAACAGAACTCGTCATGTTGTAACTATGTATAAGTTTCATTAAGATGTGAAGTCATCTTCATAAAAAGCTTCAAGGCAAAGGTAACGGCGAGTTTGGACGGACATACGACCGACGAACAGACCGGAAATTTATAAGGACCCAACTTTCTTTGGCAAGATATAAAAATGCAATGTGTTCGCAGCTAGAGCCGAGCTAGAACTGATAAAACCTCATAAAATTCTCTGAGATTTTGTTCTTTTTGCCAATATTTGACCAATACATCAAGTCTATCGACCCATACTTGAATTTACCATTTAAATTAATTTTTCAACCAAGAAAATTTATTAAATTAACGTATTCCTATTTATTGGTAAAACATATGTAATGTTGAGTGAAAAATAGTTACTCATGTTGTATTTCCGATGTTTGCCGAACATTATCGAGGTTTGCTTCATTAAACATCAATGGGCATCCGGGATATCAACTATGATTACTTGGTCCGGGCACCTCCAAGTTTATTCATTTTGGTGTTCCCTTTATTATAATTAACCAATACAATTGAATACATTGTTACTTAAAAAGATGGCCAAAGCACCTTTTGGATTTTGTCAGAAAACAATCATTTTTCATAACTTTGACCCCCACCCGTCTATACCCACAAAACACCATACGTATGAAGCATTGTCTAAAAATGAGATAAATCATAAAACTTAAAACACCATACGTATGAAGCATTGTCTAAAAATGAGATAAATCATAAAACTTATATGCTCATCTCTTAAAAAATATGACACTAGGCCAAAATCACCCCTTATTGCCCCTACTCCTTTAACACATTTTATTAACACAATATACACTATACACAAACTAAAAAAACTGGTGTATCCTGTTATATGACCATAACTGTTTATTTTTATAAAATGAGATTAGGTTAATGCATAATACAAATGTCAATGTAATAAAGTTCAAATTAATGTTAATATATCCGATTAAAAATAAGTTAATTTTACTGTTACGAATAATGCAATATAATTTCCAAGACACATTGCTTTACTACAAAAAACGAAATCTTGCAAAAGTCAAAAAATGGTTTATTTAGATTGAATAAAACTTCCTGATACGCAATACAGCTAAACAGTTTTAAATTACATAAATGCAAATCTAAAATACATATCTGGAATTGAAATATTTAAAACAAAGAACAGACCAGCCAATAAGATCTTAAGGTCATGTGACGATTACAAATTCGAATTTAAAAAATTACACCACAGAAAACGCAAGCGGTCATATCGACAGTTTGTTGAAAACGCTTTTTACCTGACCAAAGGGTCAATTAAATGTCTATTTTTTTTAAATTAATATATATGTAACGCAGTCTTTAAGGTTGCTTTTAGGCTAAATTTACTTATGAGAATCATAAAGTATAGTTTAAAAAAATATAGTTTAGACTGGTACGTTGAAAAATAACACAACAAAAAATGTCTACCAGGTCTAGTGAATTTAAAGCATCAACATTTAATTTCTGATCGTCTTTAAACCGTCACTGTATATTTAGGTGCCCATATTTATAGCTATTATGCGCCAAAGGTTCAGTGGCTAGTAACACGTTGAATGGATTATTATGTAATTTGGTATTCACTACAGGGATGGTAGATCACAGTCATCGAAGTTGATAGATAAACCAAAATGTTCAAAACTGATGTTTCAGTATTAGAGATATGGAAATATGATTGACAAAGACATTGTCAGTTGGAAATACACTATATTTGTCATGAATATCTTATAAAGATTTAGTATCATCAGGTAGCCTTAAGACTAAACGATGCTTTCTGGTCATAAATAAAATGTCATCAAAGATACCAAGGTTAATAAACCTTCTTTAGCGGCTGATTCTGATTTGAATCATTGATCTCAAAACTTTCACATATTCAGGTAAGGTGTCAACCCCGTTGTATCACTATTTTCTTAACAATGAAACAATATTTTAAAACTATACAGTTGATGGCTTTTATGCTTTTTCGGTTTTTTGGAAAAACTATTACGTTAGCTTTTATTTTCGACAATAGTAATGTCTCAAGTTATCGCGCGATTTTTATAACTATATTTAAACCGAGAATGAGCGAAGGAGCAGTCAAGATCTTTTGGAATTTTAATTCATTAAAGATTATCATGTAAAATGTTTTATTTTCATTTATTTGTGTTTTACAGCAATTGTTTTCTTTCTGCACTCGGTTTTAATCATTAATTTAATGTAACTATACATGAAAATTGCTTAATACGCGATATCAGACAATTTGAAAAATTATATAAAACTTCCAAGACGTATAAAAATGTCTAAAGAGAAAATACAAAATCAGTTTACGAGTTCAATTTATTCCTGCTACCAGTACGTTTGCTGTACAATAATGGTAAGGAAATACATTTTACCTACTGTCCATGTGGTCAGTTTCAACAATATTTCATAATATGTTCTGCTTCACTACGTGTTGTCGTATTAAACATTTGTTTGAGTTTCATGGTATGACTCAATTACGCTTCAACATATGTAACTCTAAAATCGCTTTGATATTATCTTTTTAATTCTTATTTAAATATAAATGCCAAATATTTTATCGTTGCAAAATGAAAACAATAATCCGTGTCAGAATATATAAAGTTTATCTGTACTCGTCACGAAAGAGGCATTAAATGTTTGTAATATCCTCGTATTTCTACTTGTTTCTTAGGCTCGTAAAAATATTTTTTCGGTTTATATTCGGATATTGTATATTTCAAAAATGATAGTTCAGAATGAAAAACAAAAACCAGATATTAGTGTGTTGTCATTTAGTTGTACAGATACCGTCAAATCAAGAATAACTATGTTTATCTTGTCATTGTCAGTTAGAAGGGAAATATTAAATACAAACAACGTCTTATACTTTGAGAAGAAATCAGTTTTGTAATGTTATAAAATTTTAAGTGGTTGTGATAAGTAGTTGCTGTGAAAACTGTTACGAAAATTATGTTACGGACGGAAGGACCGACAGGGGTAAACAAGTATAATCCCTTCTTCTTCGAAGCGTGGGTATAATATCACATCAGGTATATGATTATGGAAGAATCTTTTGATATTGAAGTATAGTAGGCTGTACAACTTACTTCAGGAATCCTTTGTTTCACACAATTAATAAAATAAGTATACATTCGTATATGTATTTTAATTCAAATATTGAAACATAATACATAATAACTAAACATGTCTCGCCTGAACAACACAGATATTATTTGAAGTTATTGCTGAGATATTAGGAGTGTGCGGCAAATGGACTTTGTATATTTTTTCAATTTTTACGAAGTTGTTTATAAAGATGTATTTAAAAAAGACTTACAGCATCAGAGTGCATATATCCTACCAGTGAACAATTTGGTCAATAAGTTACTAAGCTGTGTACATTCTGCTTTAGTTTCCAACTAACGTTATTGAGATATACGCTTGCAGTGCAGTTGATTCTATTTCTTGGATGAAAATCAAACTTTATAACTAAAGTCTTACAATAAACTATTTATATAAAAACTCAAATTTAACTACCTAATTAAATCACAATTTTATTTGTAGTCCATGGATATGATGATAGCTTTTTTGAGAATTGCAATAAGCAGTGTGTGGTCGACACAAAACTTAATTAAGATGGCCAGTTTACCTGAGAAAAGTGGTGCTTTCCGGTTTCCAATAAATGTTGCAACAGTGATAAAGCTAAAACATTTCAAGAAATGTAGAACATCCACATAAAAATAAAAAAATATTTAGTTACAATATTAGTTTAATGTAGTTTATAATTTACCGGTTTGAATAATGTTTTGAATACAATACCAGAGCTCAAGGGCAACTAGTTATGGGCAGAAATAAGGGATGATTTGCTCCTTAAAATATTGATAATGCTGCTTGTAACAAATCGTAGGCACAATTTAGAAGACGGCATTATGGTTAATTTTTCAACTGAAAACTGTAGTACCTTACTTAACAAATCAAACAAACATTGAAAATAGGTGAATATACATTTTGAGGGCCGTGAAATCCTAATATATCAAATTCAGTAATTGTTTTATAACATGAATATAATCACTATCTTCCTTTATCAGAAAACCAAAGGATGCTACATTTTGTAATTGTTATAACGCTGGTTACCCTTAAAAATTTCTGTTACATGTAACAATACATTTTGATACATATTTGCTGATAATTCCAGTTTAATCACATTTCAAACTTTGAAAAGAGTATAAATAAATAAATAATGTTATTCTTATATTTTTAACGGTATATTTTATAATTACAGATGATTTAATGACCACAAAAATTGAAATTTATATTTATGTTGGAACAGTCATGAAACTCAAGATTAAACTGGTCAAAACGAGGTCAATATCGAATTCCACTTGACTACTGTGCAGCAGACAACAATTTCCTTATGTTTAGGTAATTTTAATACTGTTGCGATTGATCGTGACCAAAACGTTGTTTTCATGTAGAAATTTTTAATGTCTTTTGGACCAGTATCCAGAAAATAATACTTAAAATCATGTCGTACCAAACGATATCAATAATAACAGATATTTTAAAAAGTTTTAGTTATATCTGGTCATGAGCATACATATTTATAATTTGAAACCAAATTGTTTTAAATTTAACAACAATTTTTTCAAATTCCCGCTTCTGTTGCCTATAGCTTATTTTATTTTATCCTTTCGCACTGGTTCTGCAATTGTATAGTTATTTTTGCGCCTGCTGCCGGTTCATTACTCCTATTCGCACTTTTTTAAAATTCAGGAAAGAAAAGGTTAAATTTCAAGTGGGAGTAGGTACAGGTCAATAGTTATTTTGTATTAATTTTGATTTATTTATAACTGCTTTATGATTTATTTTTGCATATCGTCATTTTTCCTTCGGACTAGTTAAAAATCCTTTGTTCGCTTATATACTTAATTCTTACTAAATTGTATGGAAATCTACACTGGTCGATTGTTTGTGTTAATTACTCACTTTACTAAAAAGAACTATTCTTTGTTGTCATATGATTTTGATATTGCTGTCACAATGATTTCAGATGAAGTGTGAAATATGAAGTGTGAAAGATATTTTATTAAGATTTACTATAGATGTCATTACTATGAAGAATTAATACTTTGCTAGGGTTTAATGTGAAATTCATATATACGTATTTAATGTCCATATTTTTATTTAAATCTTGTGTTTGAGAGAATATATATTGACTTGTAATATTATCCTTTTATTTATTTCAGAAATAACTGAAATGAAATTGAATTGAATCAGAATACTTGCGGAAACAGTTCAGAATTTTCACAGATAAAAAAAGGCTACATCCTGGTTTACAAACATTACCTTAATTGATACGGTGTTTTAGTCGAGAAATTCGATATAATAGTTATCGTCAAATTTACCATGTGATTAGTGTTCATATTACATATTTATATAGTAAATGTTTTTCAGCACAATTCGTTTTCAATACAAAACTTCAATATTGTTATTTAAAATAGACAGAATTATTAAAAAGTCTTTCTAATTTCGAAATTTTAAAATACTAGAAATGACGTTCATTTTTCCTTTATAAATATGTAGATATACATATGACACGAGATCTCCGATTCGGGTATTTTTCCAAATTCTCAAATCCTTAAATTTTCCAACACATTTTCTCTATACTTTCTCTGAATGTGTTTACCGGCAGCTGCGTTTCGAAGTATTCTTCCTGTACAGTGTTTGTGTTGACGTTGTAGCAGCTCAAATTACGATTGTTCTTAACCCAGTAGGAGGTAACCGGTGTAAGTGTCATAGTTTCTATTCAATCTATTTCTGTACATTTTACATCTTCTACCCTGTTACTTGGAACACGACTGCTCGTCCAACAAGACGTTTTTTATTAGTATTGTTGTCAAGCAAGAGTTTAAACAATCAGACGATATCTTCCTATAAGGTATTTTGAAACATAGTCATGTAACTGAAAAAAATGCTGAAAAATTAATTCATATTTTTATGATTTAAATTTATCTTATTGAGGCCTTTTTATTACAAAATAAATGGCCATTATAAGAACATTAATTTACTAAAACAATGTCTAATGTGTTTATTTTGTTGCATTTGGGAGTTTCTATATTACAAATGTTGGCATTTCGAAGACAAATTAGGTAAAAAATAATACAAGTAAATTAAGTAAATTTAGTAAAACTAGATACAGGGCATTTTATAATTACTTAACAAAAATACTTCACATTTAAAAAGCTTACTCATGCTTAAAAACCTTCTGTTTTTAAACCATTTGATAACCCAAGAATCCAAAGTCATCTTACAATTTCTAGCCTTTCATAGCAGTTACCGAATCGATCAGCACAATTCGCCAGAGAACCATTTGCATAGTTTCATTTTGTTATAAAACAACATAAAGCTTTCTCGATATATTGAACTATGTTCGTGTGAGTAAAACCTTCATGCAAACTTGTACATTTTTGTTTGAAAACTCTTACTTGGTTATTTCTCTTTTGTAATTTTAACTTTTCTTTTTTTAACTTTAAGTACAAAGATTATGAATACTAAAAGCAGATTAAGACAGAACAATTTGAGAAACACATTTGTGTTATCCAAATTTAGAATTGGAGATTTATAAAATTAAAATAACGAAATCAGAAATTAAGAGGGTGAAAAAAACCATTCCAGATCAAGAATTTAGGATTTTCAAATAAAGCTGTTAGAATATGTTATACAAAATGTGTTTATCAGCGTTAAAATTTTAGAATGAAATATCAAGCAAAACAAATTTTAAATGACCCCGATTGCTTTCCATAAAAGGTATGGTACTAATTGTTCGTCAGACCAGGATTATTATTTAAGACGATTGTCACGACCAAAAAAACCGATCAACTAAATGAGCACGCATCATAAATAAGCTTATCATAGTTTCATATTGCAAATATAATTACAGTTACCATGCATAATAGTTTAATACAGTACTGATTTAAACCAAAGTTTTTGTTTGGTCACTTTTGCCGCACAATCTACGCTTCTTTATTTGTTTATAATGAAGTTTAGCATTTCAACGTACAAAAATAACTGTTTCCAGCAACGAGGAGAAACAAAGAGGTTTTACTCATATAGGTCCTTAATTGCTCGGCTACTATATGTAAAACGCATTATTATAGGAATGATTGCGCTGTTCTGACTTATAATACTATGTTTTTCCAGAATACTTGATTTATTAATCCATTCATATTTTTTTTTCTTTTTCGTCCCAGCATTACAAGTTGTGGCAAAATTATAAACTGTTTCTAAAAATACACTTTTAACAATAAAAAACTAGGAAAAGATTCTAACACGAGATTTTGTAGGGGCCGGTTGGGGTCTGCTGGTAGACTTGTAGAGATGTTTTTCAAGTAATTTATACAACACATTTAAATGCAGCGGTTCCTACCAAAAACGCTTATTTTGTTTTCAAGCAAAGGTATTGATTTTATAAACAATACCTTACTTGTTTTTTTCTGCAATTGTAATAAAAACAAAGAAAACTTTACACGCAGATGATTTACGAGCACTCGTGCTTAACCTTTCCTTATTTGGTGTTTGGGATTTTGTTAATGCAATTATTAGAAAGCTGTATGTCGTAGACTTGGCAAATTTTTGTGTTATAACAGCTAATGATGTTCTTAAATATTGTATTTGTATCTAAATGCATTACATTAACTGTTGATACAGAATTATGTTTTGACAAGTCAGCTGGCAGCCGCAAACAGAAAATCATAGGAAATAGTGGATCGTTTTACATGTCGACCAAAGATGAGGAATTGGATCTTCAATTGCTACACTGGATTCCTTATTTATAAAAGTGTTCTTATAAACAACGTTACATTTCTGAGTTTGCAATATGTTTCACAACACCACTTTCCAAACTGTTAACATCCATTTTTTGTTGTGATCACTAAACAGCCGGCTTCAGAGATAATTTGATACCAGCTGCTACAGAGGTGGTATAATTCAGATGTGGATTCTGAAAAAATTTTAAAATGTTTTTGAAAACCTGCAGTGTATGTCACTTTCTTAATGCAAAAGTACGAAAGCCCAGAAGGCTCATTCGATATTCGAGATTCGAGATTCAAGATTCGAAACTCGAAATTCGAGATTCGAAATTCGAGATTCGAGATTCGAAACTCGAGATTCGAAATTCGAAATTCGAAATTCGAGATTCGAAATTCAATATAGTTATAACCAATCAAATTGTGTGTAACATAATCGTCTACCAATCAGAATAATTCTTATATAAACGTAGCCACGTGCTATTATGTTTATTTGGTGTTTTAACAGTCGACATATTTGTCAACGAATGACTTGTTCAACATGGTTTTGTTAAAAAAATCAAATTTATAAGCTTTATTTGTTATTTTATCAAATGAATTCAGTTTACAATAACATCTTGATTTTACAAATCAAGAAACAAACATGTACATTTACAACGGAATTTTTGGTGGGGGGGGGGGCTATCAGGGGAGGATCCAGAGGGGGCCCTCCCTTTTGACGGACAAATTTGGTTGGATATATAGGAAATCATTGAAGCATGACCAAAGTGGGCCCCCTTGGCCAGTCAGTGCCCCCCTTTTCGAAATTTTGGATCCGCCACTGGCTTATTTTAGCCCTTTGAACTTAGAAATGTGCTGAAAATACCCATTAATTATCTTGTCAGCACAAATTCTCTGAAACTACTCAGTACTATACAAAATGTTATGAAACTTGGTATGTAACTAGTACACCATATATGTAGTGCATATTATCAGGAATTGTTGATTCCTAAATTTATATGGTAGTTATGGCTCTTTGAACTTAATTAGGAATTTTCAGTAATCCTCAATAATCATGGTTTTCGCATTAATTCCCCTAAAACTACTCAACCAAATTTTATGTAGTTTCGAAACAACCAAGGAATTCTGATTGGTAGAGATTATGTCACACGCAATCTGATTGGCTAAAACTATATTGAATTTCGAATTTCGAATCTCGATTTTCGAATATCGAATCTCGAATTTCGAATCTCGAATTTCGAATTTCGAATATATAAGAACTATTCTGATTGGTAGACGATTATGTCACACGCAATCTGATTGGTTATAACTATATTGAATTTCGAATCTCGAATCTCGAATTTCGATTCTCGAATTTCGAATGAGCCTTCTGGGCTTTCGTACAAAAGCGTTAAACCGATTGATTTTTCAAACCCAAATACTATTATTCACCATGATACCAAAAAGATCAAAATAATTAGTTTAACTCTACTTCACTAAAAGAAAGTACAAACATAGTTACAATCATATTTCGTAAAGGACCAATTTCATATAATTTTTTTCTGTTACTAAAATCATCGGAATGATTGGCTTTCTTATTGATAGATATTTGTCAAGTTTAGCGGTCGTGTGTATTATAGAAAGATGCCATTCCAATGGATACATACTGTGTTTCCCTTCTTGCTGACCTTTTTCTTTATACTCACTAGGCGGATTATATACAATGGATTATATAAAAGGAGGTCAAATGGCTATAATTTTCATGAAATTTTACGGTCAGGTTTACAGATGACCTGCATTGATTGAATTATCCCAAACTTATTGAGTATGCTGATCGCATCTATCTTATTGAATTTGAAATGACGAATACAGCAGAGATAGCTAGGTATGCATCAATATTTGATCTACTTTGAGTTAAATCTAAAAATTGCTGGCGGGATATTTTTGCACTAATGACAATTGAATGTTTCGTTTGTCGTAGCCATTTCACCAATTTCTTAAAGGATAATGACAACTCATGAAATTACTAGATTTCAACCTGAAGGATACTCATTGCGTCACGTAGACAGGATTTATCATGACCCTTACGAATCACCTGGACTCAATCCCGCTTTCACCGGTGAGCTTGTTTCTCAATTTTAAGTTTTTGTTGGTATTTCTGTTTGCTGTTTGTGTTTGTTTAACCATGGTTTTCCTTGTCTTTGAATGACTGTGTTTTCTGGTTGTCTGCGATTCTGTTTTCTAACTGTAGACTTGTCTTTTAGCCGACTTTTGGATTTTTTGTCTATTAATTCTATCACCTTTGCAAAATTTGAAAACAGTAATCTTAAACAAAAACATGTATCATCAAAGTTTGTTATAATCTGTTTTAATTATTGTACCACGGAAGCGTGTGTTTGTTGTCTAAGGATTATACAATTTAGGAATTAATCTGACTCTATTAAAGTCAGAATAATTGAATATACCTCATATATGACAACAAACTCTTATAAGGCCCATGGTTACCACGACGTAATGGACGTGATGAGCCCTTTCGTACCTTCCCTGCCTATGCACATCTACTTACTTTTCAAAACTTTTGATACAAAGCAGTAGATAACGTATACAAAATCAGTGCTCACTTAACTAATTGTGCAATAAATATAATATACTCTGTATAAATGTATCATGTGCAATAATAGCCTGAAATGTGTGATTGTCGTCTTCTTATGATTACTTTAATTAGTCACATATAAAAAAATCTACTTCAGTTTTTTTTCTCTAATGTGTTATAAATTCTACTTTGTCCCACCATTTCTTTCGAAAAGCATGTACCTTGTCAGAACCATTGCTGTAGTTACTATATTTTTAGTTGTTGGTTCTTGAGTTTGCAGGTTTCTCGGACTTTGATTTGTTCAATCTTAAATTTGAACACCCCATACATATAGTTATATATTAATAATTTTTCATATATTATATTATGTTCAAAGTCACATGCGTCCTACAAAACTTGACAATTTATTTAAACGGCGGCAGGAAATCATATAAAAGAACTGCTTTTAAACTCCATTTCTGAATCGGTCAAGGACCATTAACACTTAGAGTGATTGACCACTGAAACTGGCGGTCGACAATGTACGTCTACGTATTATAGGAAATAATCTTGCAAATTGTCAAAGCAAGGCGATTTCAGAGGAGATGCTTTCACAAAGTCTGCAATTGTAAAATATTGCTGAAATGGCAAAAGAGCTATAACTCCTTCAAAACTTTCAAAACTTGACAAATCCATACGGCAGAAGAATGTGCATGTCATAAATATTATTATAAATTGTATATCTATTTTGGAATTTTTGTCATTGAATTTCTTGTTGAAAGGGCAATATTTAATTGGCAAGGAAATTTATAAGTTGCGTTTACAAAAACCAAACAATATTATACAACAAGTATACGTTGTTTTTAACTCTTTGTTCACATATTTAATCCCAGAGTAGACTATATTACACGGACTGCACAGAAAGCACCTTCCATCCACAATGTGCAAGTCCTTGAACAATTGCTGAAACTTGTCAGAATTTGAAACTTACTTTATACTGGTGAAATAAAATGAACAATGCCGAAAACTTTAAATCGATTTGTTTTAAATTGTTTACTTAATTTTTTTCCCAATTTCGCCCTGTTGCTTTCATTTTTCATTGTGCAAAAATATGATGAAAACGCGATTTCATACCCATGGGACCAGGTTCTAGGCATGATTTCAAGCAGATTAATGATATGAATTAAAATTCATCGACTCTTCACCCATTCTCTTAAAATCATCATTCGTTGTTTCTTGAGTGAACGTGATCGTTGTAAGATGAAGCCTATTTTCGAAGTTTTAGGATAATTAGAAAAATAATGAAAACGTTATTATTTATATTTTTGGCCGGGCTGCACGAACCGCATACATGGGTTATAGTATGGTGAAGTCGGGCGAGCTGTCGGGGAAAACATATATTGAAGATTTGACCTGTTATTAAATTGATTGTTACAGGATTTTTTTCCTAATATGTTCCAGACTTGGAACTTAAAATCATTTTGCAGAATACTGTACCTATTTTGTGTAATCAACTCTTCCTACAGTTTTCAACCCAGATCTATGAAACTTCACAGAAATATATTGAAGTTGTGCACCTGCAATTATGAAGTTGTTCGGGCATTTTTTCCTTGTTTTCCAGACTGGGATCTTAGTAATTTTTCGAATATTTGCACAAGACGTACCTATTTTGTTTAATCAACTCCTCCTACAGTTTTTTACATAGACCTTAAACCCAGCACCCCCCTACTTGAACAACTTATCCCTTTAAACCCTCCATTATGTCAGCCATGAATGATGTAATTTTTAACAACAACAGCTATTACAGCGTTTATTGTGCATATGTTGTATATGATAGTAACGACGAAACATTAATGTAAAAGTAATGTATTATGATACAGGTAAAAATATAGAATTGCAATTGACATACATCTTATTGTGAATCTCCTAAATGTAATACTGACATGCATTTACTAGGTCACTGAAATGAAATTGAAAATGTGGCAACTATTGGTGACATTTCCAATATGCTGGCGATGCATGTCCAATAAAGTCAAAATACGGTTGAAAATGAATTAAAAATAGACAAAAATATTAATCCTTACTTCAATAAACTCTTACTGGTTAGCTCAAAAATATCACTTGATTTTTATGAATGAGATGTCTTGAGGGCAACGCCAAAAATTTGTATGCAGAGGGTAACAACCTCGAAACCGAACCGGAAACGTGGTGACAATCCTATTCCTCGACCTGGACAATCCTTATTCATTACCATTACACGCAAGTAATTGATAATTGGAAACAGTTTGTATTATTTAAATTTGCAATAATGGATGGCAACGAAGTTTTGAAAACATACAACTCCATTAAAAGCATGTAATGTATATGTTGATTTGCTCGGTTTAATTAAAAACTGTTGCCTCCATAATCGGTGGACATCCAGAACTGTCTACTTGCTTGGGTTGTCTTCCCTCTAGCTAAAGCCGTCGGGAAACACAACCCGCGCAAGTTGACAATTCTGGATTAAGAAGGCCATCATTGTATTTTAAAAATAAATGTTGTCTTATGTCACATTAACCAGATTTTATAGGCCTCCTATAGGGCTATGACTTGTATGTATGGTTGAAACAAAAACCGACAACTTAGATCAGTGAAAAAAATCGTGACCTCATCAAGTTTAGAACGGAAATTGCAAACAAATGTTCTGATGATATTGTAGTTATTGTAGTATGGTATGAAGTATTTTCAATTTATTATTTCCTGCTTTGTACAAAAAGTATATCTGTAAACTTAGATTATCGTCACATAACCTTGCTATTGAGCAAGGAAGATACACAAATAGAGACAGAAATACACGTGTCTGCCAATATTGTCAAGCTGATATTGAAGATGAGTTTCATTTTATCTTTATTTGTCCTTTATATAAGAATTTCCGTTGTCAATTGATAAAACCATTTTATTGGACAAAGCCATCTGTATATAAACTGGTGCAATTACTTAACACTAATAGTGTTTGGGAATTGTGTAACCTCTGTAAATACATATATAGAGCTTTTAAATTGAGAGACAGTGTTATTTAGAAAACAATGCATCAATGTTTTTCTGTGTAATTGAGATTTTCGGTACATTGCTTATATTTTGTATTGCCTTTTATTTTTCATTGTCATACATAAATCGTCCGCACCTTCTGTCTTAATTTGTCTGTACCTATATGTTGTACAACATTTGGTAATAAAGAATATATATATATATATATATATATATATATATATATATATATATATATATATATATATATATATATATATATATATATATATATATATATATATAATATATATGTTAAGAGAGACAACCGGGATTTGTTTTAAAGTCTTTTATTCTGATAGACTGTGAGCACTGAAATCTCTCGAACTATAACAAAATATGTTTTGTAAATAATTCTAGATATTTGCATTACGTATGTCTTTTATCGATATCCAAGATTTAAAACCGCTACATATGACATAGAATCTTTCTTTGCATTTCTCAATGAAACCGGGAGCCATGAAGAACTCGCGCTTCCTTGACGACGTTAACAGTAAACAAACAACGCGGAATGAATAAAATCAACAAAAATACACTTTATGATTTAAATCAGGACCCCGGCATTTGTTAAATGAAATAAAAGGTAAATATAAGAATAATAAATGCATTATTTTGAAGTTTAATTGACGTATATAAGCTTTGACCGACAGTGACCGAAGCACGTTTACCGCGATTCATTGAAAGTGCTTCAATCAACAGTTTCATACGTAAATGAAACTTCAAAAGAATGCATTTAATTCTTAAATAATGATACTCTTCATTGTCGTTTTCAATTTTCTTTGATTCTGTACTCAAAGAATGAAAATATGCACTGTCAATCATGTTGTAAGCATCATCATTTACTAGTCTGATTTAATCCAGTCTAGTCTACAATATTTAAATATTATTTTACTATTTCTACACATTGCTTGCTTGTATACATTGACTACCTTGCTCGCCTTAATGTGATTAAATAGCTTGCTTCGTTAATGATTTACTAGCTTACCTGCATTGGGATTGTCTTGCGATAGTTAATGTAATTACATATACTTTCTATGCCTACGTTAATGCGGATACATTGCTTTCTAGAGTTACTGTAGCTACCTAGCTTGCCTATGTGTGTATTGCCTGGTTTTATATAATACATGATTATCTAGCTTTGCCTTAATGTGACCTAGATTACCAATGTTAGTGTCAATACATATGTTGCTTGAGTAAATGTATTACCTAGTTGACCTCAGCTTTTGTGGTTACCTAGATTGCCTGAGTTAATCTGATTTCCTTGCTTCCTTGGGTTAATTTGTTTACCCAGCTTGAATGCATTGGTATAATTACTTAGCTTGCTTGCATTAATTTGATAACCCTGATTGCTTCCATTCGTGTGATATTATCTAGCTTTGCGTGGATTTGTTTGATTACTTAGCTTGTGTAATGTTTGTGTAATACATAACATAGCTTGCTTCCATTTGTTTGGCTTTGCATGGATTTGTGCGATTACTTAAATTTGCATAGATTTGTGCTATTACTTAGCTTGTATGTCTGTAATAACATTTATGTGATAACCCAGCCCCGCTTACATTTGTATGGTAACCGTACTTTTTTTAATTCTGCGATAACCTAACCTGCATGTATTTAATGTGTGATTATCTAGCTTGTATGCATGTGTTTGAATACCTGGCTTGCTTCAGCTTATTTGACTACCTAGATTGTCTAGAGTTAATATCATAATCTTGTTTCTTTGCATTCATAGAAATACTTTGTTTTCAGGCGTTGTGAGTTTGAGCTTTTCGTGCTTTTTGTGTGTGCGCAGGAATATAACAGACTTCTGGATGTTGCATTGTATAGTATAAAGAGGACCCAGTGGTATTGCAAAGAACTGCAAATTGTCTGCTAATGATTAAGGTTCTAACTGGCCTCGTTTGAAACTATTTAACACTGTTTCTCGTATAACATTTCTGAACAATTACTAAAATGGCGTTAAACCTTACTTAAATAAACCGTTGATAGCGGAGGTGTTTTTAGATGGTTTTTCGTGTCCTTTGCTTTCTGGCGGACACAAAAGTTCAATACTTTCATTTAATACTAAAAGATGTGTTTGCCACATTATAGTATATCATTTTTCACAGGTATGAAACGATAACCCAGCTTCTTCATTCAATTAACATTGCATTGAAAGTTTAAATACTACTAGAAAATTGCAAGAAAACGCACATCGCCATCATTACAAAATGTGTCAAGATCTGAAATTTCTTTCCAGTTGCATGAGATCTTATAAAGAAAAAAGTACAATCAAGTAAATAGTTACTGATATATAGAGTTGATAAATGTAGTATTAAAGTTATTAACTGTCTGGTTGCTTAAAGTCCAGCAATCCCGTAAACACACAGTAAATAAATAATTAGACATATAATTTTGACAGCTACTAATATTGAGTGTGTACTAGGGACGGACAATTTAGCCTGCGTTTTTCTGTAACTACACGTCAAGGGGTTTGCATGGCAATCTTTATTAAGTAACCTTACAGCACCTACACCTCCCAGCCCTACCACAACGAGATGGTCTGGCATATTGAGACATGCCTAAAAGCCTTTGTAACCCCTCACAAACCAACAGTAAAAATGAATGTTTTTTAAAATATTTAATGGCGTACTGGTTAGTATGCGTCGTTCCGTGGTCGGCTCAGATGTATTCCCAAAATTTTGTATCCTATATCCTGATACAATTCTCTGGGTCTACCTTACTGCCTAAAAGTCTTGTTGTAATTACTCGACAAAAAAAAATGTAGAGACTTCATGGCCAGTAACAGGAAAATAAATATACCATTTATCGTGGTAGTCAGTGAATAAAAACTAGACAATTTTCAGATATATTCTAAACTACATGTAGGTCACAAAGCACGCAAATGACTAGATAATAACAGCATATGCATTATGAATAAATCTAAATCATACAATGAAATATAAAGTAATATTTTGAATATCAAAATATTTTCAGGATATGATCACAATTACACTCTGTAAAATTACATGTCGAATACCGTCTTGTCAAGTCTCGTACATGTATGTCCAGAAGACACGTGACTTGGGAAGAACACAAAATAATTGCCGCCATATATTTGTACAACGGGCATTTGACAATTTCTGTATCATGTTCTATTAAAAACTTTAATGCAAACCAGCACATTTGAATCGGTTTGAAAAGTTACTTCAACACAATTTAAACAATATGGCAGAAAGGTAAAACTATGGAAAGGCAACGGTATGTACGATAATGAAAGTCAACTTGAAACGGAAATATTTACTTTAGTTATGTTCAGATTTCAAATTATTTATTCAATTATTGTTTTTTCATGCAAAAATATCTAAACTGGTTCTGCATTTTTAGTACACAAACACCAGAAATCAGAAAACAAACGTCTTATCTGTAGACGTGGGGCTTGACGTTGGAGAATTTATCGGAGAAGAATTTGTTGATAACGATTTTTGTCTTTTCAAAGTTTTGCTGTTTGCCACCGCTGATTCAATGACTTTTTGAAAACCAGTAAAACGCTTTTTCCCTTCAATCTTTGACTTCTTTTCCTCTCCTCTTTCTTTAAGCGATCCATGTCTGTTGTGTTTATCTTTAAACCTCGTTTTCGCAGCTTTATCCTCTTCTGACGATTTTGCACAAAGAGGCTCTTTGTCGTTAATGGATGCACACTGTTCAGTGTCCTTATTATTCGAATCTTGCTCTGTTAGTGATAAGCTTGCCTGACTTCCATCACCGGCTTTTGTCCTTAAGCTCTTGCTTTCTTTTGAGTTTTTTCTAGATAAGGGCTTTGGTCTATCAACAGACACAGTTTCGGAACTGTGATTGTCTTTATGTGTCTTTTTCCTTCTTTCTTTAGTAGAATTACAACGTCTCATTTTCGCCGCGTCATTATCATTTGGAACTACTTTTTTCTCTTTCAATGAACTACCTCGTCTGGATTTGGATATTCCGCGTGGTGAAAAGTTCTCATCCTCTACTGTCCCTTCGCAATGGAAGTCGGTTACAGGAATGACGTCATCTTTTCTAGTACCATGTCGTGATGTTTCGCTAAGCTTCACAGAATTTGCAGTCGGGACAAACATGGAAAAGCCCGATGACGGTCTGGACAAAAAATCGCTTTTAGCTCTCTGTAATAGTTTGTGTTGATTTTGTTCTGCAACAGTTTTACGCGGTCGTCTAATAGATGAAGTTGTCTCCCATTGTTCACACCAGTTTTCATTTATAATGTTACTATCTGTTTCCTTCTTATGGAATGGAGAACGAAGTTTGGAAATAAAGGAAGCGGCAAGCAACGTTGTTCGTACACCAGATGAAGCTGCTTTTATCTTATCAACATCTTCATATTCTAGTGACTTTCTCCTAAAAAATCTTGAGGAAACCTTTGAACCTGTCAAAAGAACAACAAAAACATGCATGTTTAATTTTTAGGAAGAATAAATCACTTATTTTTTAGTTAATGCAAAATATTTTAATATTACTTCGAATGTAACCCGTTAAGACACAAGTTTAAATTTCGTTTCTCTTCCTGTACATAAAGTATATAGCGTAACAATATTCAAATCGCTATTTTTGCTAAAACGATTCAAAATAGTCTTATTCTATAGGTGTGTAATATATACTTCTTGGTTTTATTACTACACTTCATCAAAATTCCAAATTCATGAACCTCATGTTGTATATATGTGACTAAATAACCGTAAGGTTGTCCAAATATGCATGGTTTGTAACAGTGGCCCTTGATTGAGCAAATGAATATTTTTAACTCCAACTGCTAAACTTTTGCAGAAAACGCTTATAAAGTTATGTTAATCGTTATACATGTAAAATGTTACTCCAAACGCTTTGGTCGTGAATGTTACTGATGGAAATCTTAGATCATGAATGCAATTATCGTGAATGTTATTCTTGGGAAAGTAAGTTGGTGAATGCTTACTACTGAAAAGTATAGATCGTGAATATTACTCAACCTTAAATCGCGAATGTTGCTCACAAAAAGATGTTACTCAATCTTAAGTTAGATCGTAAATGTTAGTTATTAAAAAACTTAGATCGTGAATGTTGCTTCTAGAAAAGTTAGATCATAAATGTTTCTGCTAGAAAGCCTAAATCGTAAATGTTACTCATACAAATAAAACATTGTGAATGTTTCTCCTAGAAACGCTTATTGCTGCTTCTAGAAAAGTTAACGAATGTTGCTCATAAAAAACTAAATGGTACATTTTACCCCTGCAAAGAATAGATCATGAATGTTGCTTTTGGAACGCTTAGATTGAGCATTGATCGTGGATGTTGCCACTAACAAAGCATAGATCGTGAATGTTCTCCTAAAATATAACATCGTGAATATTACTCCTATAAAGCTGTGACAACGGGAAGAATCAGCGGGAAGTCTTTTTTAAACTGTCACTGAAAAAGTATGAACAAGTGGATAGTTAGAAAGAACGAAAAATTTTGCAGGGGCTGCAATGTGGCTACTTTTTATTCTAGAATGTACAAAAAATGTTGTCTTACATGTAATAGCGAAATGAACTTGACAGTCTCTTAACCGGAGTGTCCGTGTAACCCGACAGTTATCAAATGAAAAGAGTAGCTACATTGGATTCTTAGTTGAACCTACCTGGGGCTCTTTAGCTGTACTTGCTTGGACTGTAGGATAAATATCTGGCTGGGACAATAGCTTTACCTATACATGGGTTATCTATAGGATACCTACTTGGGGAGTCTATATATTTACCCACCTTGAGACTGTAAAGCTGTACTTACACGGGGCTCTACAGCAGTACATACGAGACTGGAGATTCTAGCTGTACATACTTAGGTACTCTAAAGTGTACCTACTTGGGGACTCTTTACTGAAGAATTCTTTTAGAATTCGTTATGAAAATTAGCAAGAATTAGGACTTACAGTTCCTTTCAATATCACTATTTGAACAAACATTTATACGAACCATGTTCCTTAACAGTGAAATATTAATAAATGAGTTGATGAGTTGTATCAGTATAACTAGAGAGTGTAAATAATTCTTGATTTGTGTATTGCTTTGAGCTAGATAATAAAGTAAAGGACGGGTTGAAATTGACGATTGAGACCCCGAGAACCCCTTATTTAAACTGTTAACTGAGTGATGTGATATGAAAATGAAAAACAAACTAAATACTAAATAAAAACGACAAGATCCCAGAAAACAACATATTTAATGTAAATTTAAGATCAAAAGTCGCAATCGACTTTGGATGACAGTTTTATGGTACATTCTTCATTCTTAATTGTTGGCTACCGTAGCAGAATGTATATAAAAATTGTATTGCGTGATTTCTTCTGTTGATACAACACAAACAGATTATATTTATTACGTAATCAAATGACACGAATTTGTCATTAATCAGTAATAATAGTAGGAGTTGTCTAAAATAATGGAACTTCAATTTTATCCCGTTGCCCGGAATTTGGCGATTGCATCTGCATGTTAACTCCCCATATCGATTCACATCTTTGTGAATGAAGGACACATTCGCTTTACTGTCGTGTGTTCAATGTTTTTGTGTAAGATTTCCTAACGACTCGGAAAAGTGCATTTTAAAGCATTACCTCTTTTTGCCCATAAACGCAAAAATTTCCCTACATAATTTCATTACACACATTTTAAAAATCCATATGGCAGAATATTATGAAACTTTGTGCAACTTTGTCATGGAATGCTTTTGTTTGTTTGTAAGAATATGTATAACGCCACTTCAGCAATTGTTCATCTATATCATGGCGTCAAGTTTTTAAATAGGGTACCAGATGAAAATTCCCAACCTTTTATCAGGACAACTGGCAATCCTTGTCAATACAAGTTGGAGTCGACCAGACCCTTCCTGCAGTAGGGTTTCAACCCGCAGCCTCCGACACATGCCCGCAGTGAGACTCGAACCCAAAATCTCAGTGTTTTACATAACCGCTCGGCCACACAAATAGGAAGACAAACGTGTGGCAAAATAAACAATAAAAGTAAAAAAAAATATATTAGCAACTCTAACCACATTAAAAAGAATTGTAAATAAATCCACCGGAAGTATACAAAGATGCACCGGAAAAAAGCATACTGCTACGAAGATGCACCGGAATACAAATGTAAAGCATTCCTGCGACGGAGATGAACCGGAATAAAGCATTCCTACTACGCAGATGCCCCGGAATAAAACATGCCTGCTTCTTTTAGACATCTGTTGTGTTTCTCAATATATAATGGGAAAATCTACTTAAGGACGTATCGAAAAAACTACAACAAATTATATCCAATGGAAAGTTTACTGTATACAGGTTGAGTTTATCACGGAGGAAGCCATAGTACCATCTAAAAATCCCAGACCATTGGTAGGAAAACTAGTTGTCAATTAATATTGAAGTCGAGTGCACTCTGCCCGCAGTAAGACTCGAACCCGCAATCACAGCGTTGACAGACCCCGTGATCAATAGTAGACAAACAAACTTAATCACTCGGCCCCGTATACTTTGGATAAGACCCGCGGCCTTCATCATCAATTTAAAGTTAAAAAAATCAAGGTACGAAGCCAACTTAGAGCGCTGTAATATATGCATCATGTCAGGATAATACTTGCATTTATAAAATGAAAGCTCCGCATTAGGCAAATATGTAAATTAACCATTATACGGACAATAAAACGAAATACATTCCGTTACGGATTTAAAACTAGTAACATTAAAAATAAAATATACTTTCATTAAATAAAACTGTCGAGATTGATACAATAACAGAATAGGTTTTATTGCTCACATTTAAAGCTGCCAAACTCTTGTCACATATTATTATTATGCCAATGTTAATCTTTTCATCAATGACATTAAAAGTCGGCTTTAAAAAAATGTCTAATACATATATTTTACATATATTGATAAAATGTTACATAACTTCAACCAATTGTCTGTGATACATTACGTTTATTCTAAGTACATTTACACTTTAAGTACTGTTTCATTTAAATTTTAACTTTCTACAGACACCAGACAAAGATTAACATGCGTCTTCAATTTTTATTCTCTTAGTTATGGGGTAACAAACCATGAAATTTAATAGCAAACTTATATATGTATCCACCGACAACTAACTGTTTTGATCCCTATCTGATTGGTTAATTTAAGTTACTAACTGGTTCTTAGATTTTAGTAACCGACTGCAGTTGGTTCTCATTTGTTTAGTTACCAACTGGTAATCAGTATACAGTTATTTAATGCCTGTTCATGGAGCAGTCAAAACTATTATCCCGAGGTGCTGGAGATGATTTAGGAACTGTTGCCCGAGGCCGCAGGCCGAAAGCAACAGTTCCTAAATCATCTCCTGGGCTCCTAGGGCATAATAGTTTGACTGCTCCATGAACAGGCATTAAATAAATGTTTTATTAACTTATAGACCTAACAGAGAGTGATCAAATTAAAGAATCTTGGTTGGCCATGTTTAAACTTTTGGCTGCCATTGGTTGATCAAATCTTCGATCTGAGCAAATAAATTCCTAGCATGAGAAATTTACCAAAATTAATCTCTAGCACCATAAAACAATAGTTTTGACTGTGATTTATATCAGATGTATCGCGTTCGTCCATTATAAGGGACAATCTTCAAATGACATGAATGAGATGGTAGTGTGTGCGCTTGACACTGCGCATGGAACAGTCGTTCCGGAAGAAGTGAAACAGTTAACTGTTACACGCTGACGTCATTTTCGAAAAAAATGAATGAAAACATCCGAAATAACTTCATATGAAAAATGTATACTATAAGTTAATAATTTCTGTTAACCGAACTAATTCTAAGTTTTTAGTTACCGATTAGTTATTAGTTTTTAGTAACCGACTGGTTGTTAGTTTTTAGTTACCGATTGGTTCTCGGTTTTAGTTACCGACTGATTCTTAATTTTTATTTACAATATACCGACCGGTTTTAGGGGCCTCGGTGGCCGAGTGGTCAAGGTAGTTCGTCTACTATTGATCACATGGTCTGTCAACACTAAGATTGCGGGTTCGATTCTCACTGCAGGCAGGGTGTACTCAACTCCAATCTTAATTGACAAGGATTGCCAGTTTTCCTATCGCAGGTCGGGGTTTTCTCCGGGTACTCCGGCTTCCTCCCCCAATAAAAACTGGACGCCATGATATATATAGCTGAAAAATTGCTGAAAGTGGCGTTAAACACCATCAAACAAACAAACAAACAAAACCGACTGGTTTTCAGTTTTGAGTTATCATCTGGTTCTCAGTTTTAGTTACCTATTGGTTTTCAGTTTTAAATTGTCAACTGATTCCCAGTTCTATTCGTGGATGGGTTCATCTGTTAACTTTTTGTTACGGCGGTATCCAACTTGGTTTGGATATAATATAAACAAGTAAAAGGACACCGATCTTCACAAGATTGTCGAGTACTGTAGTTTCAAACAAAATGAAAATATGAAACCCGTTGACTGATTATCGTATTCTTGGGCATGTATTTTACATGTAGCTCTTAAAACTCTTTTTGTGACTTACACAATATTATTATTTTTATGCAGCCTGACCATACAAATGTGAGCTAAACGGTATTTATGTGAGACATGTGTTTTTAAAACTTTGGGTGGTTGCTAATCACAGTTTCAATAGTTCTCGTGACAATATATGTTCATGAAAGCAACACCTTTTTATATTGGATTTTTGTAAAAACTGTTACTGATTATAAAAATATTAGGATATTTATTTTCCTGGATTAATTTTATCTTCACCTATCTTTTTCCCATACCAGCGTTCCATAGTGATGTTGGTTTGGGGAAGGGGGGGGGGGGTGATGTACAATTTCGTTACATTAAAGACAGTTGCCTTACCATCATGCTAATCATTACGTCAATTACTTATAGGCAAGGGTCTCGATAGATAATCACCATTGAAGAGCTATGTGCACTTTACGGGTAATGAAAAGACCTCCTCCTCCTGCCCCTCCCCACTCATTACTATCACTTGTATATATTCCCCGGTTATGATCCTATTTAATTTAGTACTCTGAAACCCCGTCTATACCATCCAGAGAGGTTACAGTATATCCAAATTGAAAACCGTACGAAGAGCTTTTCTACGTTGCCGTGTCAATACCTTCGCACCAAGGTGTAGAAAGACAAGTTTTTGAGGATAGGACACAAAATTTGGCGAGGGGTCCGGTTGCGGCTTACGGCCACCGGTAGGCCAACGCCATAGCCTGGGTAAGGGGATCAAGGTGGAAGTTCCAGGTAATCTCGTGATCTTGTGTGTTCATAATGCTTTTTTCATTTTTGCTAACGCATGCATCATTTTAAATGCAAAAGTTTAAATAAAATCATTGATTTTTGTGACCGATCATCGATTATAGGTAACATTTATGACCTGAAGGAAAACGCTTGGAGTAAAATAAGTTTGACAAATTAAAACTATAGATTTTTGCTCAAGAAAATCAAAACTTTTCTTCTTCCGTTTCGTTTTCAAATTCATCAAACACCTTATCTATTGCCACGGATATTCGATTTGAGAAGGACATATACAATCTTTCATCTCCTATCGTTGACCTGAAATTACTTTTCATTCGTCGCATTCCACTCAGCGAGGCTTTAGGCAGACTTATTAATAAAGTCCTAAATTTGAGTGAAGGTACAAGTCTAGTTGGGCCTTACATAGGTATGTCGTACCTGGCAACGCCAATACTAACCCAATGAAATCCTGCTTATAGCCACAAAAAGGACCACATGAAGTAACAAGGTTATATATGTACGAGCTTTACCTGAAGCTCTAGATAAAATGAAGACTCGGGTACAGCTCTCTTGCGGGGGAGGGGGGAGGCCTAACTTTCCCGACTCTTTGGACATCTTGTTTTCCTTTTATATACATGTACATATACACACATGTAACGACATTTGTATTGTAATGTATTCTTCACCCGATTACAATCATGTTTATCATAAATAAGATGTCTACATGTCCGTTTACGTGTCTGGTAATAATAAGTATACAATGTTAAAAATATACGAATATAGAGGATATGTTTACCGTGTCAAAATCAGCCATATTACCTTTATTTTTTTGTTTATCCTGTTTTGGTGACGTCACGCCAAATTTCGGCAGAATCATAACTGGGTATGGATTCACTACGCCTTCATCTTCACTGTTGTCTGAGGCGTTTTCCTTTAATTCTTCTACACCTTTAAGAAGAAATAAAAGTCACAAAAATACTCACACAGAGCAACACAAACAAACAAACAACAACAAGAAAAAACAAACAAACAAACAAAACAAAATTACAAAAATTATATATTAAGTTACAGTCATCATACAGTATCTGAGATTTGCAGTGTTATTAAATAAAAATAAAAAGATAGTCGAAAACAAGCAAAACATCCAAACTCTGAAACGAAACAAATTCGTGTCATCTATTTCCGGGGTATCTGAATTTAATTTGTTTTAGTTTACTATAGCTGCTTTTGAAAATCTTAGATCGGTAGTTTTTATTGGTTTTAATTAGACTTTTTTCTTCTTTATTTGGAGGATGGAGACAGAGACCTTCTGCAGAAACAATGACATAATCCTTGCCGATTAGAGTTGGTGTCGAGTACACCCTGTCCTCAATAAGGCTCGAACTCGCAACTTCAGTGTTAACAGGCACGTATTCAGTAGTAATTGTTTAGGACGATGGTATCTAAAAACGAACACATTATGTTAATTTTAATAAATCGTCTGTTTTAAAATACAAACAACTGTGTTCTGTAACTTAAAATTCAGTAAGCATGAACTTGTTTTACAAATAAATTATATTGTAAAGATATTCTTTATTGACAGAAACTCGTACAATATAATATATGTGACTGATGTAATCAAACAATAAATGCATTTAAGATTTAATGCTTATGTTGATAAAGGGCACTTGTTCAGACGTTGTTTGGGTCAGACCAATAAACAGTATCTATTTCACTTAACGTTATCACTTAATTATGTCTTTGATTATATGTCAATGGGGCGTGAAATGAACTGTTAAGATTAATAAAGTAAAGTGCAGGTCAAGGTCATATTTCATAATAATGACACATTTTGATTTTCATAAATGTGTAGAGGTTTAAAAAGTAAGGTTTTTAGCTATATCATGGCTCCGGTTTTATTGTTACAAAAAACTCCGGGTATGTAAAGCGTTGTTAACGCATTCTGTTAAACAGCGATCGTCATTTCTAAAGAATCCAAGATTTGAACTCTATTATACATTATTGGCAATATTTGACTTGTTTTTTTATCCGATAAAATGAGAATATTTTTAAACTGAGAACCTACTTGCAGTTGTCTGCATCTTCTTTTATGTATGTTAGGAAATACAACTAGTTTTCAAGCCTGGTGGTTCAAAAGGGTACCTATTACTTACATCATTAAAATATTCATCTTTTATTTAATTTAGGACAGAAATCCGCTTAATATGTTGCATTTGAAGTAAGGGGGAATACGCAGTGTGAACCATATTTCTTTCTATTATCTTTATAAAATGTCTGAACAATAGGATATACGTTTTTTGAGCAAATCATTGCCCTAGTATTTGCAAGAGAAAAAGGTATAACGTTACAGAGATTATTATTAGCAGCGACCATAGACCATTTTCAGTAATGGCTGATCAAACTACAAATCTTGATATTTATACACACTTAACGAGCCTTAACAGTTGTGAAATATACTCCTCGAAGTAGGCCTTTTCTGTGCCGTACGGAAAAAATGTTATCACTGTTTCAACAATGTATTTCAAGAAAAGCTTACCATTTCTATTGATTCCAGGTTAAAAAATATTATTCTAACAAACTTACCTTCATCTGATGACAGGTCCTCCACCTCGGCGTCGTGTAATTGTTGTTCCTGTTGTAATCTTTGTAGAATCAATTTTAACTCATTTTCATCTCTGGAATGCTGTTTCACAAAAGCCCGTTTTTGTTTATCAATTTGTCTCTGTAATTTTTGATGTGACACCTTTTCTGCAATATTTTTCTGTGCCATTCCTTTGACATTATGAATCTCTGAGACAGGATTCTCTATCAGAACAGTTTGTTCCATGATTTTATTCTGTTTTAAATTTATGTCCACAAAAACATCAATGATTATTCATTGTTATACACTCTGATACTACATGAAATTGTGTACATAACACATATAAAGTTTTTATCTGAATCATAAGAAAATTTAAATTAATCAAATTAATCGCAACTGGTTTTTCTGCTCGATACAGTTCTAAACAAAAACAAACCTGTATACTTGCTGTGTACGAAAACCAGTGTAAATTGTTTTCTTAGGTTTCCTCCTTTTTATATCTCATGTGATAGATAAAGCACATAAACACCTTCGGAAACCAGTTTCACACCTAGTTCATATCTAAATATTAATCACCTTTATGGTAATTAGACATATCAATCTTTTAAATCTCGATCACTTTTGATCTTTACGTCCTCTCCAACAATGGCGATGATCATTTAAACGCTTAATTCCTGTATCTTCACGCGTAATAGATACTTGAATTGAAATAAATAGTTTAGTTAAAGTTCGTGCAAATAAATTCATCACACTTTTTATTACGGATAATCTTGACATTTAAATAACGTTGGAGTACTTGTGACTTATATTTTGTTTTTCAATATTTTGAAGTAGCCTGAAAAGTTTCATAATACAACATTTATACCAAAGTCAACAGATTACCGCACAACAGATCTGGATGTATAAGTGCAAGTAATTGTAATAGTAATAATAAAGCCAAAAATATAATATACAGATGATCGTGATATAAACTGTTTTGACTGACTGGGGTACTGATTATTTAAGAAATAATTAACGGAGGCTGAGGTTTATCATTGTTTTACAACTGGGTGACCATTTATGTCGTAAGTTTTATTCCGAGCGATAGAAGTCACAAACATGCAGTCTCTGTTCTTCAATGAGCGGAGATTTCGGGATAGAAGTCACAAACACACAGTCTTTGTTCTGTAATGTGCTGAGATCTCAGGATAGAAGTCACAAACACACAGTCTTTGTTCTGTAATGTGCTGAGATCTCAGGATAGAAGTCACAAACACACAGTCTTTGTTCTGAAATGTGCTGAGATTTCGGGATAGAAGTCACAAACATGCAGTCTCTGTTCTTTAATGAGCGGAGATTTCGGGATAGAAGTCACAAACACACAGTCTTGTTCTGTAATGTGCTGAGATCTCAAGATAGAAGTCACAAACACACAGTCTTTGTTCTGTAATGTGCTGAGATTTCGGGATAGAAGTCACGAACATGCAGTCTCTGTTCTTTAATGAGCGGAGATTTCGGGATAGAAGCCACAAACACACAGTCTTTGTTCTGTAATGTGCTGAGTTTTCGGGATAGAAGTCACAAACATGCAGTCTCTGTTCTTTAATGAGAGGAGATTTCGGGATAGAAGTCACAAACATATAGTCTTTGTTCTGTATTCAGTAAATACATAATAGAGTCTATGTTATGTAAGAAGCGTGCTTAGATGTTTTGCTTCGTGCTTTTTCTGAATAATTATATCCATGAAAGATATTAAGTCCATGTAAAACAATTTGGGTTATTTACATGTACATTCAGTCTATATTTTATCTGTTTGTATAAACACTCCTGAAGTGTTACGTGTATTGTTCCGATTTAGTCCATATAACTTATGGGGTACTTCATAAATACACCTGGATTGGAGATGAAAGTATTAAACTATATGAATATACAGGTTTCAAACATGTATTAAGCGCTGGGGTAAAACATAAAAAAACTCGGGTTGTGTTTTAATTTTATCGCCCTGTCGAACAGAAAATAACAAACACATCGATCAAAAAAGACGAAAAAACATACAAGAAATAACTGAATACATACACCTAGGAACAAAGGGGTTGTATTAATTGTTTCGGAAGGTAGGCACATATCCTGCTTCAATAGAGAAACCCGTCGTGATACTTGTAGTTAATCGGCATGCTGTCACGAACGATAATGAAACTTAAAAATATTAAAAACAATTCAATAAATTTGAAAATTTCAAAAACTTTCAAGCAGAAAAAAAGTCAGAAGACAATTCTGATTTGCTGCATTTAAAAAGGAATTTCATAATTATATAAAGAAATTTTTAAAAAGCCGTGCAAAATTATGTTTTCTAAATATAACTTTCTATCCGTTTTTAAATAACATCTCCAAATATAACATGTCATGTGACAGGGTTTGCACAATTGGATTTTATTATAATGTACCATATGACAAACTATAAAAAATCGTTTATCATGCAACAATATTATAATTTGTAAACCTATACTCTCTATATATAACTTTGCATGCAAATATTCCCGCCATTTTCTCTCGGTTGTCTTCGTTACCCTCGGACTTGCGGTTCGCAAAAGTGTAGGGTGAAAATCTAGCTAAGATTTTGGAGAGTATTGATGCGCCAAAATATAAAAAGAACAGCTAATAACGGCAGTAAAATTTTCAGAACATACTTAACTAAATATTATTCTGCTGAACTTGAACATATAGAATTTGAAAATGTAGAACATTTGAAAGTTGGAAAAATAAATATGAAATTTGCTTCAGCTAATAAAGTCGAGCTTTGGTCAACTAGATATGAAGACTTTTAAACTTGACTTATTGAAACATACGGACACAAATGATCTCCGTCCTATTCGCAACTCCCTTTTCGATCTTATAAAGAAGCGAGATGATACTTTTACTGAAGCAAAACTCATTGAGCGAACTCAACGAGACAATGGTTCACCAGTGGGCGAAAAACTTGCAGACGACATCTACGTACTCTATCAGTATCTCGAAGGTGCTAACAATACAGCGGAATTAAAACAGTGTTTTTCCAAAAGTAGGCGCGCAACTGTGGTAGCAGAAGAAAATGATTCTCAACTTGTAGATATTTTTAATAAACTCTCGAACAAAGCAAACTCCAAAAATACTGACAACAGCGTCATTATTGCATTACTAATAAAACTGAAACAAATGATTAGTCAAATCATCAGTCTTTTACATGACAAGATTGATAAACTAAGAGAAAGATACGAGAACGAAATTAAGACTCTTGAAAACTGCGTCCGACAAAGGACAAAGAGATTGTTAAATTAAGGGCAGAACTAACAGAGGCACAGACAAACATTGTAAGGTGTCAAAAAAGAGATGCGTGATAGAACAGAAGAAATTCAACAGCACCCTACAACTGGAAGCTGTATACAACAGAAACAAACAGATGATAGGAATACCGAACAACATTCTGGTCACCGTGTGAAGGTACCAGAATGCTATAGCGACGCATTATCTAGTACGACAAACAATTACACAAGACCTATTCCCGTACTGATAAGTTCCGTCGTCCAAAATGAATATGCAGGTATACAGGAGGAAACAGACAATATACCACCAGATGCAAGTTACATAGACTACTCGTCTATAAAGTCAATGGCAGAAAGGTACACAGCGACGTATGATGAAACGAGAAGATCCAAATTGAAGACTACAGAAAGCGACGCATCGGTGTTCCGTGGCGTGGTGAGAAAAAGAACTAAAAGAATAGTACTCTATAAAGTAGTTGGTGATAAGCCGTATAACCAAGTGAGCAATGCTGTAAAGAACTATGCTGCTGAAAATGGAGCACGTGTTACATTCACAAAACTGCTCAAAAGATGTGAATCTAGAGGAAAGGCATCGTATATAATGCGCGTAAATATAAAGGAAGAAGACTTTTATAACGTGATCGATAACAATGATTACTTCTGGCCGGAAGGTGTATACTGGAGAGACTACGTACCTTACAATAGTAACGAAAAATCAGACTCACAATGGGGCCGTTAAATTGTAAATTTGTCTGTATTTCTATAATGTTAAGGTTGTCAATGTGGAATATGAGAGGTGCAATGTATGGCACAGCTTACTTTCAGTCTGTTCTAGATAGGTCTGATGTGTGTATGTCAACAGAACATTGGTTAAATGAAACAAATATTTCTTTTTTAGATTCTATTGATAACGATTTTCATGTAACTTACAGCATAAGTCGTAATAATCAAGAGAAAAGTTTTAAAAAGGGTTCAGGTGGAACTGCAATTATGATTAGAAAATCAATTGGTTTTAAATTATGCGACTTAAAAATTGAAAATGAAAGAATATGTGGTGTTAGATTGTCAAATAAGAAATATGAAAATATGTGTATTCTATGTGTATTGATGCCTTCAACAAACTTGTCTGTTGAGTTTTATTTTAAATTTATGGATGATTTAACTTCTGTTTATGATATGATATCTAATGAATGTGTAACTATTGTAGGTGGTGATTTTAATGTTGATCTGACTACATGCAATACTAATTGTACAACGAAAACTCTTGCATTGACTAACTTTTTGTCTTAACGAAACCTACAACCTGTTCCCTTAATAAACAATGTAAAAAGGTCCAAAATATACATATAGAAGTAAAGACCTAAGCAGAAAAACTTTGTTTGATTATATCTGTGTTTCACATGTTATTTGCAACGGTATAATATCTGTAGAAGTTGATTCAAATTGTACATATGACATATCTGATCATTATCCTGTTCTTGTACATATGAATATTGGTCTGCTTTGCAGTATTTCAGATGAATATGTGTTTCGAAGAGTTACACTAAAATGGTCGAAAGCTGATGATTTTGAGAAAAGAATGTTTCAGACTGAAGTAGATAAAATGTTAAACTTTAGTTCTAGTACTGAAAACCCAACGAACAATGATATCGAACGTTTTTCAACAACTTTTACGAACGCTTTGCACATAGCGGCCAATACTAATATTCCAATTGGAAAGTTTCGTCCGTACTTAAAACCGTACTGGAAAAAGGAAAATCTAAATGACTATCATTATGAACAGCGAGTTAGTAGAAGAAAAACCTAGATCGAAAACTGATTCGTCATTCTGGGTATATAAGGATAAGAAACGAGAATTTCGAAAGCGAAAAAGAGCAGCCGAGAAATTGTGACAAGAAGAAAAATACGAGGACCTGAGAATCGCAGCAGAATGTGATATAGGCGAATTTTACCGGAAAGTTCGAAGATCTAGAAAAAGTGGTCCATCAACATCAAAATTATTGTATAAAGGAAACGAGGCGTCCACGGATGATGATGTTAGCGAACTGTGGGGCAGTTACTTTTGTGACCTTTATTCTGAAATGAACGACTCTTCGTTCGATAGTAGCTTCTATGACTATGTAGCATGTGCAGTTGACTCTTATCTATGTAAATCTTCTCAACATACCATCAAAGAGCTAGAAAAACCCTTTTCAACGAGCGAAATTCTTGATGAAATAAAGACATTGAAACTTAATAAAGCGCCAGGTCCAGACTATATCACAAATGAACACCTGATTTATGGGGGCCATCAGACTGCGAAAAAGTTACAAACACTATTTAACATGATACTTACAACTGAATACTTACCGTCGTCCTTTCGGCATGGAATCATTATACCATTGTATAAAGGTAACAACAAGGACAAATGTGATCCGAACAGTTATCGTGCCGTTACTCTCACTTCAGCAATAGGGAATCTACTTGAAAAACTGTTTCTAAGACGAATTCAAACGTATTTGGAAAATATCAAAAACCCAATACCGCACTCCCTTCAGTTTGGATTCGTAAAGGAACTTGGTTCGATTCCAGCGATCTACACCCTTAAGGAATCAATTGCCTACTACAACGAACGTGACTCTTCTAGATCTGTGTATGCTTCGTTTCTGGACAACGAAAAAGCCTTCGACCGTATCTGGCAGGACGGACTTTTGTATAAACTTTGGAATACAGGAATTACTGGGAAAATATGGAAGATCATCCACTTGTCATTTTAAAAAAGCAACTGCCCATGTACAATTTAATCTCCGATTCAGACAATGTTTTCCAAATTTAGCAAGGGGTTGGACAAGGACGAGAAATGTCAGCTTGGTTGTTTTCTCTGTTCATTAACGATCTGATATCTAGCTATTACAAACAAACTGTGGATTAATGATTGGAACATTGCACATCCCTTCTATTCTACTAGCAGACGACACAACGCTAAGTGGTACCAGAAATGGCCTACAAACTTTATTAGATCATGTTGATCAGTATGCTAAAATGTGGAGGCTAAAGTATAATGCCCAGTAAGTAAATTTCTCGTATTTAATCCTTCCAAGTCTAGAACAATCAACAACAATGAACTTTCGTTACAGTTTGGTGACTCCAAAGTGAAATTAACAGACAATGTGACTTATGTTGGAATGATGATTGATTCGAACTTAAAAACAATTGGACGAACCGAAAATGCGTGCAAAAAAACTAAAACGAAACCTACATTCCCTTTATAGTGTTGGACTTAATCGAAAGGGAATGTCATCAATTACGAACGCTACCATATGGAAACGAGTAGTCTTACCAACAGCTTTGTACGCATGTGAAACCTGGGGTCGACTAACAGTAACAAAAGTTGAAATGTTGGAACAAACGCAACGTTACTTTGTGCGATTTATATTAGGATTCGACCAGCAGTCACCGACAAAAGCTAGTATTAGCAATGTAGGCCTGTGGACTATCCAAGGGTTACTGGATAAATCAAAACTTCTATTTTTCGGGCGTCTTTGCATGGCTAAAAATCACACGACACACAAGCAACTGTTTCTGTTACGTTTAAGCCAAATACTTACTGGTGACCGTGTGAACACTTCTTTAACGTACGATTTGGTAAAAACTTTACTTAAATATGATATGATATCGTTCTTGGAGTGCTTTCTTGAAGACACTTTCTTTCCAGACAAAACACTGTGGGGTAAAATAATCAAACAATCAATTGAAATACGAGAGGAGGAAGAATGGAAATTATCTGTAAATTCAAAACCGGAACTTGCAAGATACTCGAAAATCCACAATAGACTAACAGAGCATAGGCTATTGCGACTTGCAACAGTGTATCCTCAACTGAACGACGAACTTATTCTACAAGTTAACTTGGGTTCTACAGCCATCAAAGAAGGACGATGTACTCTATGTGACAGTTTTATGACTGATATTATTAAGCACGTAATGCTGCATTGTAATTGTCTTCTCACAGAACGAAATAAAATGTTTTACGCCATAGTTGATGTTCTGTCTGTCGACGAATCTGTTCGTTTCTTCTGCCAGGAAGATGAAGACGTTCTTATTGCAGTTCTTGGAGGAAACACAGACTTTATCCAGTCATTAAACTCTGACAGATGGAAATGTCTAATGTGCTGCTTAGCAGACCATGTATTCAAAATGCATGAAGCTTTTAAAAGTGTTCTGTATCATTATAAATTTAATTTTGGTCACTAATATATCTATAAAATATATTGTGAAACTGACTCTGTGTGTGTGTTTGACATTAATTCTGTATCGTAATTTGTATTTATTTGTAATGTGTAAATATAGATTTTGTTTGTAATTGTAGCTATAAATTGTAAATCATCATCCTGGTGGAAATAAAGAAAATCAATCAATCAATCAATCAATGGTATCAAGGTATGACTTTAAAATAGCGCGATATATTATGTTTCGAATGAGCGAAATAACATGTTTTTTACTTATCACCAGGCAGTGGCGAAGCCAAACGAAAATTTAGATGCAATGTCACATTCATTTCGATGCATCGAGTTCTTTGCAACCTCCAAGTTTGAAGTCAATATGTCAAACAGTTGACATGCTCTTAGCAAACCTATTATTGACAAAATGACGGAAGGACGAAAGACGAAACGTCGAAAGGCGGATTAAAGCGGTGATTATATTGGTTCCCATTTCGGATCATACAATTTTACTAAAACGGAGGTTCAAATTTTGTTAAAAAAGAATAAGTCGTTAACACACATAATACCCAACAATTCAGAAAGTGTAGAAACACGAACACCATAATTTTACGAAATGCAATTACTACACAATGAAAAAATTACAATACCATTAATTACATCATGGCTTGGAACAGGACCACAAAACTATGTGGCTAGGTTGAACCAGTTATAACGATCACAACATCAATAACCCCACACCCCTGTTTAAGGTCTTTCCCACTACAGTGGCAATACCTTCTTGTATTTCTTAAGATTATGATTATTGATTATTATTTTTCTTCTTCCGCGGAGGTTTGCCAAAAAGTGTCTCGACATATCATTTCGGTACTTGGTACCATTAATCGGTCATATCCGGAGATGACATGACTCGTGATTTTAGACCGGTCTATTTTTAGTAACAGAGTTATTTGCCAGAACACGAAAGCCATTTTTAGCAGATAAACTCAGAAACCTTAACAGATTCTTAAAATCTGAAGTGTATAAAATGTAGGCTGCACTATGGCGATGATTTAACATGCATTTTTTTCTTCTAATCTACTTCATGTTTACGCGTTTTGGACCCGAAAAGTGTCGCAACTGGTAAAACTGTTTCTTCTTAAGTCCTAGAGACCTGGGGCCACTACCATTGATCCTAAGTGACATATATTACATTTAAAATGTCAAGGTCTATGGTCGCCATAGGACTTTTTAGCACTATATCTCATAAACCATAAAAGATAGAAGCAGACAATAAATGGCAAAACTGTTCCTCTAATCGAGTCTTTCATTTGATACATTAGCCCGGAGCTGTGCGATGAACCGTTTTCGAGTTACAGCCCTTAATACCTTTCGGTTAATGGTTTTTTTGGTTATAACATGGAAACGGTTAAAGATAATATATAAACATATAGGTTTTAAGTGATCACTAGGAAAAAGGCTTCAATATCAACGAGGTCAAAGGTCAAGTTCATACCATAGCAACAAGGTAACTGTTATCAAATTTCCTTAGCAACCATATATTTTTAGAATTAGAATGATGAACTTTACTGAAATATGTCATTTTATAACAGGAAGTGGCATTGTGTCACTAGCAACAGGCATAAAAGTCCTTAACAACCATATATTTTTTACTCAGGACCACTTTCTTTACTCGAATAGAAAACTGACATTTTGTGCTTAGCAACAGACACTAAAGCCCATAGCATCACATATGTTTTCTGACTTTAGAGGGACAGTAGGAAAGACCTTCTCATTTGGTCTCTGAACAAATGGCGGTTTATTTATCTGTTTGTTTTTGATTGTGACAAAAACAAACCAAAAGCAAGACAAACAGTCAGATACAAACATATTACATCAGAAATGGATAGAAAGAAATTGGATGCATAATAAACATGAATAGAAAGAGATCTAGAAATGAAGACAGGATAATGAGATACTGCAAAACAACCGGTGTCTTTGAAGGCGAAGAGCATATTGAAATATTCACTGTGTAACATTGTTCATGAAGCGCCGAAACATTATTCAAGATATTATTCGAAGAAATTGAGTAACTGTATTCTAACGCTCCGCTTAATCAGGAAAATTTACGAGATATTATCTGGAATGTACATCCAGGGCTTAAAAATACGAAAGACTCAAGGAAAAAATATCTCGCACACTTTTCAATTAAATATCATCAATTTGACTATTACTCATAAACCTGTTATGTTTTATGGTCTAAAATATCTATATTAGTAAGAGTTATTTCTCTTTAGTATATTTCCGCATAACGGTAGCAATATTGTGCTTCAATTAACATAAACTTTGAAAAAAGGCTTAATGGATGGGACCGAAGGATGCAAATCATTAGTAAAACAGCTTATTTTCTATTCAGGATTCTACATTATTTTGTACTGAAATACCTTAAAAAGTGTTTACGGATTAGGAAAAATACACAAGCGCAAAGCCTACATACGCTCCTGTGGGATAGCGCCACTTTGCCTCTAGATAAGGATTGGAGATCGCATGTCAAATACATGATAGACTTGTAGAGAAAGAAGCAATACACAGTTCAACAACACAGTCATACGTTATATTTCTGAGGCCTTGCAAACACACAGGGTATGATAGTCATTAGTTCAAGTCGGTAAGCGTTAACTACTTATACAATAGTTGCTTATATAGAGGGCATCGTCATGATATCTTGACTGCACAAGGGAGAGTGGTATTGCCTGAAACATTGATAATGCCCGAGCCAAAGGCGAGGACATTATCAATGTTGAAGGCAATACCACTGTCCCGAGTGTCGTCAACTATCATGACAATGTCAGCTATATAAGCAACTATTATATTTATTTCATTGAAGAATTAAGAAACAATAATAGTTTACACTATTATTTTTTGCTGTACATAGCTGTATGATTTGGATGTTGGCCTGATGATATATCATCATTCGGCATTTTAACAATACACAGTCTGTTTTCTAAACTTAATGACATTTTTTTCTTTATTTATGTTGCACATTTACATATATTTATTTATATATATTAAAAAACACAGTTTATGTTGCTTGTTACTGGAGAGGGGATTACCACGGCGTGATAATGCCCTCACGTCAAATTACTGCAGATTAATAAGTACCAGCTGACCTTGTTTTATCCAATTGAAACAAACCTAATTTTACTGATATGAAATAATATCTTTTTAATATCCAAAAAAACAGCCGATACAAGGAAATAACCAAGAATCTACGAGGAAAGCTGTAGGCGTTCTCTTATGCGCAGGTATACAGAAGAATAATTACAAATGCATTTAACGTGCAAGGGATTATACACAGTAAGTAAGTAATTTTTATTATATATACATAATAACATAGAAACATGAGCTCTGGAGAGCTCTTTAACCGCCTATAAGTAGACAATACATACATAAATGTACATGCACATAAGACAATGTAAACATGCATAAAACATTCAATGATCAAAACATAAAAACATGCATCCTCACAAGTCAGGGGTTTTGTGTCCACATGTGTCCACGAACCCCTGACAAACTTAGCTAGGAAATTCCCGGGCTAGAAGATTTTCATATGACGTCAATCCTTCAAAATATCAACGAATGAAATTGCTTGAAAGAAGCAAGTGTTTGGCAGAAGTCATTCTTACTCATTCTTGAATGGGAAGAAAACGTAACGAAACTAATAAATAACGCGGTAATAACAAACTATTAACACTACTGTACAAAATGCACTGACTTTTACATGGTCTATGCAACACATCCGTTTTGGTTTATTTACAATCGACATCGGGATATCCCCTAACCAAGCCACGAATGAAAGCGAGCTTTTGATTGGCTACATCAATGTATGATGTAGCCAATCAAAATAGTGACTATGAGCCCGGGAATTTCCTAGCTAAGTTTGTCAGGGGTTCGTGGACACATGTGGACACAGAAACCCTGACTTGTGAGGATGAAAAACATGCATAAATTAATGACATAAACCAAGCACAGCTTATAAGTGAAGCCCAACCAAATATATTGTTGCAGAGCGTACAATCCAAAGCACTAGACAGGAACATAAAACGTCAACTAAAGCACATTTTATAATTGAAGCATAAGCAAATACAGGGTATAAAAAGCACGAAACTATTATTCCCCAGAAATATATTTACCAATCATCATAGCGGGCATAGCAATAATATTACCCCATCTTCGAATGATATATTGACATCGTTAATATTAAATGATTTTGTTCCTCACGAGTCCATTTACCAAATGCTAAAGCCTAGAATTTGTCAGGAATAGCCTGCATTTTCTTATAAAAATTACGGATTTACCTAATTATTGTTTAAATGGATTTATCTGACGCGTAACGTCATCAGCATAATTATATAATTTTGTTCATTACTAAACATGGATTATTGCCACAGTAACACCTACCAATAAGCAGGCGCAGTTGTTATGTTCACAATATACATGCAAAGAATTTCATAATTTTTCAAATGTTATTTTTCTGTATCTGCAGATACTACAATTTAATTGTGTAAAACAGAAAAAATGCACAACAACAGGGAATAAAAACCATTCCTATGGATTCAGTTAACATAAATATACATAAGGACCTCATCGTAAATGAAGCAAATAAAAATGGGGAAAAAAATTCAATAGTAGTATGTGCCTTTTTCCGATTTGGTATATTTTCCCCATTATTCTGGTTCTTTTATTTCAAGATTGATGTCTTGTTATATTTGTAATAACAGCAGAAAGATCTTTACGCGTCGTGACAAGAAGAAGAAAATGTGGACATTCTATATACAGAAAATTGTAGAAATTAAATACTAAAAGGAATGGAAAGAGAATTCGGTAAAACACAACATCTTATATTTTTAAACATCTTAAACGCCTCTTTCAGCAATATGTCATGGGGTCAAGTTTCAAAGGAGAAGGAAGCCGGAGTACCCGGAGAAAAAACCAGGAGCTGTAGCAGGAAAAAGTTCGTCTGCTTTTGTAACTTTTAATGGTATTTGGACAAACGTAGAGACCTTTTACAAGCACATATGTGTAATGTAAAGTTTATCTTGTAACATAATTAAACGAAACATTACATTGAAACAGACCTTTTGATTTTTTCTCTTTAAAACTATAACTTGAGGTTTATTTAAGAAATGATTATATTTTATTTATAGCACACAGTAAACCATATTGGTTATAGCTTTACAATTAATGTTATAAAACATAAATAAATTGTTCAATACAACTAAACTATTTATGAAGGGACTCCTTCTCTCAGTTCTAATGACTGTTTAAAAAGGAAGTAACAGTCTTAATTTCTTCAGTTGTAGTTGGGTTCAGAATTTGTGCAAGTTTTTCAGTTTTATTTAGTTTATTAAAATCATTAATGTTACAACAATTTAGCAAAAATACAGTTCTAATATTAGAATTAATTTTACACTCAAGTAAGAAGTGTGACTCACCATCAAGGGTGTTGCATGTATCACATAGTCTTTGATCTCTTGGGATTTTTCTATATCAACCAAGTTTAATCATTAGTTTGTGGTCACTTAGTCTACACTGAGGTTGTGGTTTATCATTGTTGTGGTCTCAAAACGTTTGAACCACTTCTTATTAGAATATTAAATCGGTAGGCTCTAAAAAGACTGTTGCACACATTTATAAACAGTAGTGTAAAATAATAAAAAAAAAGATTCTGACATTTATCCCGATTAATTATCATTATATTAATTTTAATCGTTTACAGGATGTTCTAATTAACTTACCATCATGAAATAAATCAAATACATGTATATAGAACAATATTTTAGTCATCTACTATAAATCACGTGTCTGTCAACACCGAGGTTGCGAGTTTCGAGTCTCACTGCGGATGCTGTACTCGTCTCCAATCGTAATTGACAAGCCTACTGAGGTCGGGTTTTCACCGGTATTCCGGCTTCATTCTCCAAAAGAACATAATGCCAAGGCATATATGTAGCTTAAAAATTGATTTATTTATCGTTAAACCCAATTCACACCAACAAACAATATAAGAACATCGAGTTGCACATTGAAATCTAAGCTTCATGATCAGACGAAAACTATTTTGAAAGCATAACAATATGAATATAGTGTCAATATATAGGATTAAGTTTTAGCAGGTTTGAAATTATTCTTAAAGTTTCAAAATACTCTCATTCTAATTTTTATTATTGAAATGTTTTTACATTTATATGATCAGTCTTTTGGTAGCCCCATTATATTGATTTAAGAAGTTTTGATAAAATATACGAATATGCAAACCAATATGGAAAGATAAAAACTTTCAAAGAGGAACTTCTAATTCATTAAAAGGAAGTCAAAGTGTATCTGTTCGTCCAGGAAAACGTCAAGATCACCATATACGTCTTGTCTGTCGATCTAAAAATAAAACTAATGGATTCAACAGTAAAGTGTATGCGAGCAGCAACCGAAGTTGGACCGCAATGTATAATATTGGGGAAATTATCTTCACATATACGAAATTTTCTTACGAGTTCTTACGATTTAAGAAATTTTGGAAACTAGTAAAAAATTCCAGAGTGCTTACGATAAAACGATTCATACGAGCAATTTACGACCTCTTGAAGATTTATTACGGTGTACTTACGATTTACATAACATCTTTGTTGCGAGTTGTTTACGAGTTAATAAGAGTATATTACGACCTAATACGACCTGTTTATCAATCAAGATGATGTACTTACCATAATACACGTGTTATCAATGGTGCAACGATTAGTTAACGAGTTGAATACGATCAATTACGATCTATTTACGAATTAATACGATGTTAATTGGTTATGTTTTGCACAGAATAGGGAAATAACATATAAAAATATCAGTTGACAGTTGGCTGTTGGATTGCACGGAATGTCTTTTGAAAGAAAAAAAATGATGCTATATCAACAGTTCCTTCGGACATTACTTCCATTAGCAGAAATAGAAGCCCTCGAGAGACGTCGGCAAAGAGCTCTAGTAAAACAAAGACGCCAAGCTTGTAGGTTCTGGTATAGAAGCTGGCTGACACGCAGACCCATGTTTCGGACGGTTCGAGCATCTTTTACATGAGCTAAATACGGAAAATGCCGCAGGTTACAGAAACTTTCTTCGCGTGGATGCTGATTTGTTCTGCGAAATGGTCAACAAAATAAGTCCTATAATTATAAGGCAGACCACAAGATTCGGGTACGCAGTTATACTTGATTTCATTTACATGTAGTTCACCTTCACTATCATCAGATGAAGTGTTGGCGGCTGGGTCGTCGGTGGTTGTGGGGCTTCCCCAGAAGAAACTTTCTTTCTTTGAGCTCTTCTTGTAGGGAGCTTCCTTGTTTGGGAGCCATGATTGCTTTTCTGTCGCCTTAACTCCTTGGATGTTGGGATACAAATGAAAACCGATAAACTGATAAACTAGCCAACCTTGAACCTTCAGTAGGAAATTTAATATTACTTATATATCAACAACCTTGTTAAATCCTTGTTAAACTTTCACGAGTTTATAACAGTATCTGCAAGCTTACAAGAGGTCTTTGCGTGCTTTGCCCAGCTAGATACGAGTCGTCGCGATCGAATACGAGTTATCAATTTGTAAGAACTCGTAAGGAAATCTCGTATATGTGTAGGAGGTATAAAACATAATCTTATCCTTTAAAAAATTAAATGACGGTCTGTAAGTTGTTATTCCCTTAGTAGATAATAAATTGTTAAAATCCAAGTAGTGTTCCAATTATATTTACTTGTTCGAGCTTATAGGACATAAATGACCAGTGTCAACTATACCGTAGTTAGAGATCCTGTAATATAGGCTTATTCTCTAAAGTGATGCATTATTCCGGCCATCGAAGAGGACACCATGGTTTAACTGTTTATAGTATAATTGATCAATTTGAATTGAAGCTAGACTGCAATTCGCAACCTGCAGTTCGTTTTTTGCGCGATTTTTCTTAGAAATGCAATTTTTCAATATGTTTACATAGTGATTATTTATTGGTTGCGAGCTGTTGTAAAGCTTTAATCAAGACAAGTACAAATAGACAGACTACATGTACACAGCAATTGGGGAAGAGAAAGGCTCTGCTGGACGCTAAATTTTGAGTGGCGCTGTAAAATTTGATAGGACAGAGAATTGTATCTCTTTTCTTCCCCTAATGTGTGACTTACGTTTGATTATAATTTGACTTTAGTTTATGCTTTTTGAGGCTTTTTACAGGAGAGGATACGCACGGGGGTGATAAATGATTCCAGGAATATGGTCGTTTTCATTTTTGCATATTGGTGACCATTGTGCGCGATGACATTTTCAAATTATTAACTTACAAATAAGGAAAAACCAATAATGAAATAAATAGTTTCTAAGATATTATATATATAAAGTAAAGATAAACTAAATACAATAAATGTATTCCTTTTTCTTGTAACATCAGTTTATAAGTTTATAAGTTTATCCCGAAGGAATTGTTGGCGTTTGCAAAATTCAGTATACTCACTTAAAGCTCTTGCATACCTGACAGCGTATGCAGGAGAAGCTAGAAGCTAGAATATTGTAAATTATTGTGCTAAGATGACAGTTGGTGTCATATTCCAGGTGTAAGTCTAAAAATGATATAAAAGGAGCCGTTTTTGTTGTTTCTTTAATTTTCAGTTCTCACACATATATATTAAATGGGAGCAATTCCGCAAATTCAGAGTTGTTAAATGAAAGATTGATTGATTGATTAATGGTGTTTAACGCCCGAGCAGCAATATTTCAGCTATATTCAGGCGATGAACATGAAATGGATGATAAAATGAACATGAAATGATGATGAATGAAAATGGGATGGGACACAAGGAAAAATAGGGGTAACGGATTTTAGATTGCCACTGGCAAATGGGAGGATGGATAGGGTCGGCAATTTAGCCTCCTGTAGCGGAATCGAAATCCCTACTCATAGCGAATACTACAGCTGCGTTCTTTAACGTGCGAGGAACGTGGCATTTTTCCCAACACGGTGCACTAATATGGTTTGCGGTCAGGTTTTCCGTATTATCGCCTGACAACCCCAGCTTGCCAGGGGTACCCCATTCAACCACCTGGGGCACACATCCCAGTCGGTCTTTAGGCAAACCGACCTGACACGCCGGTCACGGTACTGGGCGCTATTTAGTCGCCTTTTACGACAAGCTAGCGCGACTGCGGTCTATTCTTTTAGCCACCCGGATCCCGCACGGGGCGTTAAATGAAAGAACATCATCAATATATCTATATGTGAAATTAAAGGACCTAGTTTCTATCTTTTTTCATAAGAATACAGGAACAAATCGGCAATGAGTGGGTTACAATTTGTACCCATTAGGAATTCTGATTGCCTGCTGGAAAACATATCCTCAAAAAAGTTACAATTAAGTTGTCGATCAGAAAATCTAGCATACTATAAACCTGTTCCCCGCTGTGCCATAATCTTTCTTTTTGTTCTTTTGTGGGAAAAACGTTTTATTGTAACCTAAAACTACATATTTTTAGGCATTTGTGGAAGCGAAAGCTTCATGTACGATATCTTTAGTTTCTTGTGAGGCAAGGTGGTAAAATGATTTAAAAAGTCAATGGTTCCAACAGATGAAATTTTAAATTGTGCAAAAGTTCTTAAGAATTTTTTTAATCCACATATGGTTGATATTACTTCGCGAATAATTTTTGTTGTCCTTCCTTCACTGCAAGCAATATCTTAGTCAACAGTTTTGACAACTCTTTGATAGATCACATAGATAAGACGGCTATGTAACTTTCCTTGTAAGGATTTTTATGAAATTTTGGATACAAGTCTTCAGACTCTTTGCCGTAATGAATATCGGTGTTCTTTAACTGTTTAATTTAATTTAACGTGAGTAAATCTAACTAAATTTATTCGGCGAGTGTCAAATTTAGACGCATTAGGAATTTACAACTTTCGAATCAATTTGTCTTATCTAATTAACGTTTAATGACCTTTAATAAGCTGTTGTTAGATCTTCCATACATATCTGCAAGATGAAGAAAATGGTTTCAGGGCAAATAGAAGTACTTAGACCATTTATCAACTTTAAGTAATATTATTGAATGTAAAAAAGCCGCGAAAATTATCAACTTTGACAGCCTTCATTGATATTAAGAAGGCTTATGACACTGTTAATAGGGATCTACTATTTTGTAAACTCAGTGTTTTAGGTTTAAGTAGTAAAATGATTAATGCTATTCAATCGTTATATCATAATGTGCAGTCATGTGTCAAAATAAATGGTTCTTTTACTGAATGGTTTAATTCAACTGTGGTTTAAAACAAGGTTGTGTTTTGTCACCTTTACTTTTTAACATTTTCATTAATGATTTTTTCGAAGTTATAAATAATTTAAATATTGGGATCTCTGTAAACGACTAAAAGGTTGCAATTTTGTTATATGCAGATGATATTGTACTTCTAGCAGAAAATGAGTCAGATTTACAAAAAATACTTGATGTACTTTCCGTATATTGTTCTGATAATGAACTCACTGTTAACCTTAACAAATCTAAAGTGGTACATTTTAGGAACCCATCTGTTGTCAGATCTAGTTTTAATTTTTCGTTTAACTAAGAAAGTGTTGAAATCGTACCTATATATACATATCTTGGTTTATTATATACTGAATTTTTGTACTATGATGAAATGGCAAAAGCTGTTGCTAAGTCTTCAAGAAGGGTACTTGGTCTGCTTATTGCAAAATGTAAAGCAAATGGAGGGTTTAACTATTCAACATTTACAAAGCTATTGGATGCAATGGTATGGTCAGTCATACAATATGGTGCCTCAATATGGGAAACTAAAGAATTTTCTTGTATCAATGCTGTGAAAAACAGGGCAATGAGATTTTTTATGGGAGTAGGTAAATACACTCCTAATTTAGCTTTATATGGAGATATGGGTTGGATTCCATGTAAGTTTAGGCAAAGTGTATTTAGGCTATGGTCTAGATTATCAAAAATGAGTGATGATAGACTAAATACGCGTGTTTTTAAATGGTCTAATGACTGTAGTAGTAATAGAATACGTAACTGGTGTTTTCGAATTAAGAGTAAATTTAAAGAACTGAACGTAGAACAGTATTGTGATTTTAATATATTTTTATCAAAACATGTTATAGTCTTTTAAGAGTGAATTTAAGGTTGAACATTATATTAAAAGTACCATGCCTACTAGATATAGAAGTGCTTTTGCTAAGTTTCGGTGCGGTGTTGCACCATTGAAAGATTTAAACAGGGAGATTCGAGAATTTACCGGTTGATAAGAGATTCTGTTTTAATTTTAAGAATGTTACTGAAGATGAGAAGCATGCTATATTAAAGTGTTAACTGTATGCAAACTTACGTGTTGAATTATTTAAACATGCCACTGATATTAATGTTAATTTTAATAGCTTCAATGATGATGAAAAATTTGTATTTCTTTTTAGCAATGACGAAATGTGTTTCTATACTACCCAAATCTGCTATGATATTTTACGAACTAGAAAGTGTTCTTTATTCTCCTGAGTTTTATTTATTTCTTTTTTATTTTGTATTTTATCTTTTTTTTATCTTTGGTATAGTAGAAATTATAATTTTTTTGTTTGTTTGTATTTTAGCAACCACTATCTCATTTTTCTTTTTAATTAACCATGATCTTATATTATGTGTATAGTAAAATTGTAACATGTTTCCTTTTTAACGTATTTTATAGTCTCTCATAACTCTTTTAAGAGTGGCTCTTTTTAAATATGTAAATATAAGTATATTGTAATTGTTGATATATTGTACAAGAGGTGAGACTTTAATAAATAAAAAATCTGAATCTAAAACGGGAGAGACGAGAAATAGAATTTTAATTAGATTGGATTTGTCCAGGCATTTTTATTAATGTAAAAATAATACCTCAAAAGTTCAGCACACTTTCTACATACCATAATGAAAGGGTATGCTTACCAAATATATCATTAAATCTTTTCTTGTTCAAGAGCCGAATTATTCGTAGTAATGTTTATAGATTTTCACAAAAACGCTCATTTCGTCGAAATCTGTGTGATTTGGGTAACTCTGTCTGCAATACTAATTATCGGCTTGCGTAATCCCTGATGGTAAGTTCCCAAATACATATTTTACTTATTGTTCGACAAGTTATTTCTGTTCAAATTAAATTAATCAAATAAACCAAAGTTATAAATAAAAATAAATTCCTTGAATGAAACCATTGTTTTTATATCTAACTTCATAATAGAACGCACATCCATGTAAATGTTAAAATCTCCTTATTATGAAGTTAGATATAAAAACAATTGTTGATAGGCACTAGTACGACAGAGGAACTAAAAGTGTACACAAAGAGGAAACAACATAGTAAAATTCATAAACACCAAGGTAATGGGACAAGCGTTACTGTATTCAGCTTTTGCTTTAGAAATTAATTAACATAAGTTTTCTAGTTTCATCATAAAGGTTAAATATCTACTTTTGAGGCACAACGGGTGGTTGATTGGTTGCAGGTCAGTTGGTAATATCCATTCATCTACAATGACGACTGGGAAATTTTGCAAGATATTCTATTCTATGTCCTCTATTAATTTCAGTCCGAGATGGTTGTGTTAATTGGTGCCGGTTAAAAGCAAACTTATCAATGAACCAGATTTTCTAACTTTATCAAAAGCTTCCCTTTCTGTATTGATCTACTAATTTTATCGTATCTTTGTAAAGTCAGCTTTCCTGGAGCCCAATTATTCATTGTGTGTCGTTCATGAACTTTCTTGACACTGCCAGATATTTTGTTCGTGTAGGAATACGGTCTGTTGACCATCTTTCTACGCTTCTATGATAGTGAATATATCTTTCATTTCTTTTATAAAAGTATTTTCCCACCATAGCCATCTTAGTCCATTAGTTTTTAAATATAGATTTTGAATACTTTTTCACATAAAGGTTAACTTTACGAAAGGAATGAGCAAAATACGATATTTTTTATGCCGGGACCATGCTCATTTCTCTTGTTTAAATTTTTTATTCGTGTTTTCTATGATCTTCTGTTCGCTTGGCCTTTTCACGAATTTGTGCCATTTTACGGACATTTACGTAAAACCAATCAATTTAAGCATAATTGATTTTTTATTGAATTTCAAAAGTAGTTTTTGAGATGTTCACGACTCAATATTTGTTTCGTCTGTATCGAAATTTAGTAAAAAAATTTGCCCCAATTATTGCTACTTTGACTAACAAAACGCGCAAGAAAAGTACCTATTGGGACATCTTTTGGGGTGCTTCTGGACTCTGCAAAAGGAGTTCCATGACAGCGTAAAAATTGTAAACATTTTGTTTTACAATACTTTCTATTCCTATTCCTGGATTTGACTTTTCCCTGGACATGACAGTGAGTAACTCGACAGGTGTCTAATTAGAGACAGGCACTGCTTACTCGTCCGGAGCACCTGAGTACACTCATGGTTTTTATTGGGTTCGGGTTACTCTCTTTCTGTGTTTTATGTTTCTGGTTTTTGTGTTGTGTTTGTCTATATCCGGATTTGTAACAGTCCCTTGGCTTATGGCTAATGTTGTTCGGATGGTTTTCTTTGCTTTTTTCATATACTTATCGTTGCAAACTATGTAAGCAATTATTTCTGTACACAATTGTTAGGTCCTCTTACACAAGCATGTTGTAGTTTTGTCAAAATAACCAGGTACGACATAAAGTCTACAAGATATACTGACCCAAAGATCTGGAATTACCATTCACAGCAAAACAAAAATATTAAAACTGTAAACAAATTCTAATCCCAACTAAAATAATGGTCAAATCTATCATGTACATGTATTAATTACAGATCAGAGCGACTCTCTGCGAAAAACAGCAAAACTGTGTTCAGTCTAAACTTGTGTGTATTTGTACGTTTCCTTATGTTTTTAGTTTTGTGTATTTTACGTCATTGTTTATAGCTTTCTTGTAAATGCATGCTGAAAATCTTGTGTTTTCTTGTAGTATGCAAGAACTATCTGTGTGCGCTATTTTAAAATAGCTATGCGCTTTAAAACTGTTTGTTTAAAGTTTTAAAATTCCCAAGTGTCAATAGTTTCTTACCTAGTATGCATAACACTGTAAATAGTTGTACAACATTCTGGAGGTAAGGAGTATCTCTAAGAAAACACATGTTTGCTTGACCTTCTTTGACAGTATTATTTTGGACGTAAAGGACTGTAGAACAAATGTGATAAGGTTTTGAAACATTTTACCAAACGCTACTTATAAACACTTTAGACTTTTAAGAAGATTCAAGTGTCCTTTAAGCGGTTTGTAAACCGCAGATTTGTTTTTTTAGTTGCTTGTGTCATTAAACATTAACTTTTTATAAGTACATGTATCATAAAAGCAAACCAAAGTAAACCAAATTTTATTTTATTACAACACTATACAATCAAAATGGATAAGGACAGATCGCAAAACACCAGGTGGAAACAAAGCTTCAATCCAGCAAGCATCCGGTGGTGACGTATTCGGGTCTGATTTTATTGATCTTGAACTTTCTCGGATCACAGCTATTAGTCATTACACAAGGGAGTACTGAACAGTTGTCAGTTGTATAAAACATCTAATATTGAACTTCTTGATATTCATAAATTTATTATTTATTTATATGTAGATTGATATTTATTGTTTTTTGTTTATTCCATTGGGGTGTACTAAGCAGAGCTCTTTAATCCAGAATCTCTCTCGGGCCTCCCGTTCAGTCTCGCCACTTGCAGTTCTGCTCGATAATTAGGATTTTTATGTGATCAAAATCCTTTGGAGTGTGGTCGGGCAGTCCGAAGTGTTGGCTTACGGGTAGAAACGGGTCGTTTGTGTAATGGCTGTTTGGACTCGCCGACATATTGTAAGCCACAGATGTGGCACTCAAGAATGTAAATGACATAGAGGCTTTTGCAGTTAACAGTAGTGAATATTTTGTACTGTTTATCTGTAGACAAAGGTTCCATGTGTTTGCAACATTTGCAGCGTTTGTCATCACAACATTAAACTCATCTATCGTCAGTTGCTTTTATCTACACGAACTCGGAAAGGAACACATGTGATTTTTGCGTGTACTTTTTACATTTAAAAAAAACTTTCAGAAAATGAAATAATTTAACCGAAATTAAACAACAATAAGCATTTATTTGAATTGATTATATATATACAAGTATGATCAAGTCAACCCTGCATCTGTAGTGGTACGGATCCCAGACTTTCACCCAAAGAGCGTCCGTGTGAAACTGATAGGTGATACATTCAGATGTCTCGATTGGGCAGGTGTGGGGGTTGTCATGCTATATTACGAAAAGCCTAGCCGTGGACTATACAAAAATATTCTCCGTCTCTACACAACTCTCCAAAATATTTTATTGGCAGTTAATAGTACGTCCTTTGGTCCAAATTCATTGTATATTACTGTTTACTTGTTCTCAACATGAATAAAGCTGAACTACTACTCGAGTTACGTTTAGCAAACAAAAAATCAATTAAGCGACATTTTTGCCGCCTTGGCGTGCAACCCACAAGTGTCGCTTGGCAAGCAATCCCTATGTGACACGTATGTCGCCTTGGCACTGAAAGGGTTTAAGAATGAACGTCTAGCTGGGTTTGCGTTCTATTTAAAAAGCTTTGACGTCTGTATCTGTATCTGTATTAATTCCTCAAAAGTAGCTCACTATTGAGCATTAATCTTTGAGTGACGTTACTCGTGACGTAAAATATGACTTTAAATATAAACAGCAGTACAATGACTAACATTAGGATGCGGAATTCACGAAAATATTGTTTTTGTTCTATATTTTTTTTGTTTTCAGTAATAATCTTCCAAGCAAATCGTAAAATATATATGTTGTTAATGCTAGTTATTCCTATCAAACCGACCACATCTTCGTCTTCAGTTCTTTGTGTATACGCGTCACATAGTCGAAATGGAATTGTATGTGAAGAGTCTTGACGGGAAAAGGTAGTAAATATTAAAAAACAGTTTTAGAGAGATTTATAAGTATTTAATGCATATTGTAGGTAATTCATCGATGTATATATGTCACGGGAAGCTAATTGAGCTAATTGTTTTATTTAAATTGAAAGCTTTCCGATTGGTGTGTTCAGATATTTTATTCGGTTCATTATCATATATCATTCATATATATTCATCATTTCACATTAATGCTTGACTGATCAACCGTATATTCAAGTCAAACACGCCTTTGCATGTTTTTCATACAAGCCTAAAGTTAAACACACCTTTGCATGCTTTTCGCACCTGTCTAATTCTAATTAGAACACCTGTAGTCATTCCAACACTGTACGTGGGTCTGAGTGGACTATTTTGAAATAGTTCCCTGTTTATTTACAGACAAATAAAATATTTGGGTAACAACATATTCTTTACGCCATACAAGGGAAATAACCCGGCGACAAAAATGGAGGCTCCGGCGAGATTACCCATTGTCTGTTTGTCAATTTAGATGAAAATTCATTTCCACGGTTTTGATAATTCCCGTTCTTCAAATGTTTGGCTCAACGACGATGTTCATTCAACGACTTGTCCAATTTTGACAACATAGTTTTTGGCTCGACGACTTTTGGTCAACGACACTTCGAATGATTTACTCGTCCGAACCTACTTCAAGGCCATCGCTATATGTATGGTTTTATATAATAATTATTTGAATTATCTGCATAACCACAGTTCAGCGTTGAATTTGATCTGATATGGTTTTCATCTTAATATTTATACAGAGTCGTAATTTACGAGTTTCGCTACTTCAGATTGTGCGATAGCGTAAAGGAAGCTCCGTTAATCACAATGTTGTGTGTATCAGGATGTCATATTAAAATTGTATATTTAACTGTATAAAGGTGGGATTGATTCACGTCGACAGAACAAGAACTGTTTCTTGAAGCGCATTCTGTTAATTTTTTTTTATTGTATGAATACTCATCGTAGTGGACCGAACTTTCATTTCGAGTTTGAGCTATTTCATGAACATACCGGCGAAGGAAAATATTTGCTGTTACCTGTATCCATGTTTAATTATTAAAACGTTGACAATGAACAATTTTTGAAATATAATTGCATTGTGTTTTATTTATTTTTACTTCAATTTATTTATATTTATTTATCTGTATTTTGCAGTGCATGGTATTTTTATATGTATAGACTACAGATTGCATGTTGTCACATTTAACAAGCTATAGCATGTGAGCACTTGCCTGCATATATGGTAAGTTCATCATTTCATTCATTCATTTTTCATTCATTATCATTTTTGATAGAATTTTGAAAAATTTGACATTTTGTTTAAGATGGCGACAGGGCAGGATAGAACTGTTGAAAAACAGAGTTTAGATTTTGAACTTTTAGATCAAAATGATATTAAGAGAATGATCAGTTATTTAAATGATCATACAGAATATAAGGTTGTCACCAGGGAAGAGTATGACCGATTCCAATTTAGTACTCCAAAGCCTAGGGTTAAAACCGAGAACGATCAGGCACCGCCTAGACCACCCCCGCCCACTCCTAAGAGACAATATTCTTTGATCCCTGCGGATCAGAGTGGGAACAACTCCAACACTAACTGGCAAAGACCAAGAATTCCTACTTTTTCGGGTGATCATAAAGGGGAGGCTACTTTTGACGTCTGGAAATACGAGGTTAAGTGTATACTCGGAGAAGGGAATTTTGATGAAACTATAATAGTTCAATCGCTCCGATGTTCATTAAAAGGACAAGCTAGAAGCCTTTTATTAACTTTACCTGAAGATGTGGGTCCTGAGCAGATTCTAGAAAAGTTGGAGGGTGTTTATGGAAATGTTTACACTAGCGAAGCGTTACTACAAAAATTTTACACTGAGAAACAGCAGCCTAATCAAACTGTGGCTGACTATGGTATGAAACTTGAGTCACTATTACAATCCGCTATTGAGCGAGGTCAGGTAAACCCTGCATCTAAAGATGATATGCTTAGGTCAAAGTTTTGGTCTGGTCTTAGCGATCCCTTATTACGAAACGCAAGCAGGCATAAGTACGACTCAATTTCCAATTTTGATAAACTCATGCGCGAGATTCGTGCCATTGAGCTTGAACTAGCAAATTCAAATTCAAATGTTAAAACTAGCAATTTACAGCAAAGTTCTATTTCTGTCGAACTCCAAAAAATTACCGAGGTGTTGAAAAAATTAGACACTTTCAGCCAAAGAATGGATTCTTTGGAATCGGAGTTAAAAAGCTTAAAAATCGAAAAACCCAAAAATCCGTCGAATCGGGGTAATTATCGGGGAAACCAAAATAACCGGGGTTCAAATCGATTCCAAAGAGGTCGTGGAAATAATCAAAACCGTGTTCGAGACTCAAACGGCAGTAATTTAAACGAATAAGAGTCTCTAACGCAGGGCAGGTTGGAGACTCGTGCAGAGAAAATGATAGCCCAATTGATAATAAATTACTTTCAAGGCTGGTTGGTTCCTCGAATGAGACTGACGTCACCATAAATGGAAAATCTTGCAAAGCACTTTTAGACTGTGGTTCAATGGTATCGACGATTTCTGAATCGATGGTTAAACAAATGAAATCAATTACAGAGATTAAAGAAATCGGCGATCTCATTACAATAAGTGTAGCTTCCGGTGATAAATTACCATATTTAGGTTATGCTGAAGTTCATTTGAGAATACCTTTCATGAATAACGAAACTTTTCCTGTAATCATGTTGGTAGTTCCAAAAACTGAATATAATCAAAAGGTTCCTGTGATTATTGGTACAAATGTACTAAATGTTTTAAGATCTTATACGGAAGAGAATAATAGCATTCCTCCTGAATGGAATGTAGCCTTTCAGTCACTAACAAACTCAATTCTTGTCCGTTCAACCAACAAAAAGCCTATAACTCTTAAGCCAATGTCAAGTAAAACTATGTCAGGTATAGTACGTAACGTCAACGGTGCAGCTGTTACTGTCGTTACGGAAAGCGTCGATAGTCAGTTTTTAGATGGTGTAATGGTGTGTCCAAGGGTTGTTCGAATGAATAAAGAGGGAAAATGTCGAATTCCTGTAAGGTTGTGTAACATGACGGCAAGGGTAGTTAAGATAAAACCAAAATCAATACTGTGCGGTGTTAGTGAAGTCAGGGTGTTACGCCACGTTGATCCTTTCAACGAGGACATCAAGGTTAAACCGGATCGCGAAGTTGATACCAACATACATATTGTCCGTGACGATTTAGAGACGCTTGGTTTTAAGTTAAACGCAGACTTATCGGAAGAAGTCAAGCAGCAGTTTTATAAACTTATTGGTAAATGGAAGTCTATTTTTTCAACGGGACCTACCGATCTAGGTTTTACGACACTTGTGGAACACGAGATAAAGTTGAGCGATGAAACTCCGTTTAAAGAACCGTATAGACGCATACCTCCGTCAATGTTTGACGAAGTCCGTGAACATTTGAAAGAGATGTTAGATGCGGGTGCAATTCGGGAGTCAAATAGTCCGTTTTCGAGCAACATCGTTCTCGTTCGGAAGAAAGATAACTCTTTACGATTTTGCATCGATTACCGAAAGTTAAATTCTCGTACTATTAAGGATGCCTATCCGACCCCTAGAGTCGAAGAGACAATCGATTGTTTGGCTGGCTCTCAGTTCTTTTCCAAAATCGACCTTAGATCGGCCTACTGGCAGTGTGGAATAAAAGAGTCTGATAAATACAAGACCGCCTTTTCAGATAGTCCTTTGGGATTTTACGAGTGTAACCGGCTTCCTTTCGGTTTAACCAACGCGGTTGCATGTTTCCAGAGATTAATGGAGAAATGCATGGGTGAAATGCATTTAAGAGAATGTCTTGTATTTCTCGATGACATCATTATATTTTCAAAAACCGCTGCTGAACATTTAGAACGTTTAGATGCCGTATTCCGTCGTTTAAAAGAAAACGGTCTCAAGTTGAAAGGGAGCAAGTGTGAATTTTTCAAAACTGAAATTAAATATTTAGGATTCATTGTATCCGCGGACGGAATTAAACCGGACGACGAGAAGATCAAAACCGTCAAAAATTGGCCCGAAATAAAAAATGTGAAGGATTTGCGGAAGTTTCTAGGTTTTACGTCATATTATCGAAAGTTCATTAAAGACTTCGGTAAAATAGCTAAGCCGTTAAACGATCTCCTTGTCGGACACCCAACGAATAAATCAGGTGCTAAAAAGTCCAAGTTAAAACCTAAGAACCCATGGCGTTGGACAAGTATTGAACAACAAGCGAGAGATACTCTTATTGAAAAACTAACCACTCCTCCTATTTTAGCGTATGCGGATTATAGTCTTCCTTTTGAAGTACACACTGACGCTAGTTCAGAAGCACTAGGGGCAATATTATATCAGCGTCAAGACGGTGTTGATAGGGTGGTAGCTTACGCAAGTCGTGGTTTGCGCGGATCAGAAAAACTTTACCCTGCACATAAAAGGGAATTTCTAGCTTTAAAATGGGCTGTAACAGACAAATTTCATGATTTTTTGTTTGGTAGCCGTTTTGAAGTCAAGACTGACAATAACCCGTTAACTTATGTGTTGGATAAAGCAAAACTAGACGCGACTACTCAACGATGGGTAGCTTCGTTGGCTGACTATGACTTCATTATCACTTACAGGAGTGGTAAAACTAACGTTGATGCTGATATTTTATCAAGATTGTCTCAACCAACTAAGTCAGTTGATAGAAACGTTATAAAAGCACTTTGCACTTCGGCACTAGTTTCAGACAGTCCGAGGGTAGAATCTGTATTTTTAGCTAAAGATACCGAAGGATTGGAGTCGTTTTCACCTTCAGATCATGCTATTAGTGATATAGTTTGGGCAGATGAACAGAACGCTGATTTAAACATTTCCCAAGTTATTGATATATTTTTGTCTGGTCGAAAACCCTCGAAGAAGATTTTAGCAAGAAAATCTAAAGAGGTTCGAAGGATTTTGAACGAGTGGGAAAAATTGTCATTGAGAGAAGGAGTCTTGTATAGATCTTGTGATTTGAATGGCGAGAAGGTACAACAGTTGGTATTACCTGAGGTGTACCGAGATGTAGCCCTTACAGGCTTGCATGATGATGTCGGCCACCAGGGTCGTGACCGTACGTTGTATTTGGTCAAATCTCGATTTTATTGGCCAGGTTTGGATAAAGATGTTGAGAGGAAGGTATCCACGTGTACTAATTGTATTATGAGGAAGTCGAAGGTTCAAAGGTCAGCTTGTTTAGTGAACATACAATCCAGCCAACCTCTCGAGTTGGTTTGCTTAGACTTTTTAGGACTAGAGAGATCAAAGGGAGGCTATGAAAACATACTCGTTATTACCGATCATTTTACCCGATTTGCTCACGCTATTCCGACAAAAAACCAGTCCGCTCACACAACAGCAAGGGTTTTATGGGAGAATTTTATACAATACTATTCTTTTCCCCCTCGATTGCACAGCGATCAAGGAAGAAACTTTGAATCCAAAGTTATTAGGGAACTGTGCAACCTAGCTGGAATAAAGAAATCTCGTACAACCCCATATCATCCTCAAGGGAATGGGCAGTGTGAGAGGTTCAATCAAACGCTTCTTAATATGCTTGGTACATTGAATGATGACCAAAAAGCAGATTGGAAGAGTTTTGTTTCGCCTCTTGTACATGCCTACAACGCAACACGTCATGAGAGTACGGGTTATAGTCCTCATTTCTTGTTGTTTGGGTGGCATCCGCGGTTAGCGATTGACGCGTTTTTCGGTACTCAGACGGACTCATTAGCCGATAGATCGAAAGATTCGTATGTTCAGAAACTGGGACGAAGACTTCAGTTTGCATATAAAGCCGCCGAGAAAGAAGCAGAGAAGTCGAGTAAGCGACACAAAGCTAGATATGATTTGAGAGTCCGTAGTTCCTTTCTCAGTCCTGGTGATCGAGTTTTACTTAAAAACGTAGGCCTGAGAGGGAAACACAAACTCGCAAATAAATGGGAACGTATCCCATATACAGTTAAATCGCAACCCGATTCAAGTATTCCAGTCTATGTAGTGAAACGTGAATATGGCCGAGGCAGTACAAAGACAGTGCATAGAAATTTGTTACTTCCGATCGGTTCTCTACCCCTGTATGAGAAAATTGCTAACAAATCACGTTCCAAAGATCATTCGTCATCAAACATGACTACACCGGAAAAACCGTTGGAAAAACATGGATGTTCTAACTTTTCCTACGATTCCAATTTACAGTTTCATGAAGAACCTGACTTATCAGAGGACGAAGAATGTTTCGTTCCGTATAGGAATACCGTAAGATACGTGGTAACAAGAAAAGAACTTAATCCTTTTGCAGCTGAATTTACGCCTTCTCGAAATGCGGAAAACTTTATCAATGAGGAAAATACACGTTCCGACGCTACTGGTTCCCAACGTGGGGCCCGACATGAATTACCGCAGTCTCGGTTATCGCCGTCAAGTTCACGCAGTAAAAGTCCGTCCTTTGATCTCTCTGGCCCCCAGAGTCCAGATATTGAGGGGATAAATCAGTCTAGTGTTGAAGATAATACTAGTTCAGGTTCTGTTCCAAGTAATTCTGGTAGGTTAGTCAGGAGAAGTGGCAGAAATATAAAACCTCCGGACAGATATGGAGATTTTATTTTTTACTGATTCATAATTTTTCATGTTGGATTGACTACTGCGAGACAATTGTCACCAGCTAATTCAATTTAACACTTTCCTTTTCCTTAAAGAGTTAAGCATTTTTCTGTTGTTTCTATTCTTCAGATCATGAATTCTTATGCATATTGTTTCAGTAGAGGCAGATGTTTACAGGACTTGCAGTGTGCGGGAGTTGTTGTAAAACCTGGTGTCAAGTTATTAAAATTATTTGACATTGCTAAAAGGGACTTGCGTTTGGTTGAGGGGACAAGGATTGTGTATTTTGTTTGTGGTATTCCCGATATTTGTACTCTTCTTAGGGAAGAACATCCTTTATACGAGGAATCAATTATTAATATGAATATAAGTACAGATTCTATTGTTGACACCTATAAAACTAATATTGAAACTGTATATAAGGGTTTACGGGATATAGGTTGCCAAGCTGTATTTTCTACTATCTGTACCATGAATTTTGAAAATTGGAACCATCACAGATTGGCTAAGCGTAAAACCACATTCCTCAGGCACGAGTCCCAGTACCTGTTCATGCATGTCCTTTTAATTCTAAATAGATTCATAAATGAATTTAATAGTCAGCATGATATATGTACACCATTTATACATAGTTATGTACATCAGAAATGTTCTAGTAAAATTCGATATAAATATACAAAACTTGTAGATGGAGTACATCCGGCACCAGATCTGGGAGAGAGATGGGCTTCACATCTATGGAAAGTCATACTGGACAATGAATCTCGAGTTAAAAATTGATTTTGTATTTTTAGTTAAATGTGTGTATATTTTCATAGTATCGAGGCATTTGCCACATACTTATGGTGCACATACAGTTTGTCTTTAATTTGTTTTTATATACATCAAAATTCGGGACGAATTTTTGTCCTGAGGGGGGACTATGTCACGGGAAGCTAATTGAGCTAATTGTTTTATTTAAATTGAAAGCTTTCCGATTGGTGTGTTCAGATATTTTATTCGGTTCATTATCATATATCATTCATATATATTCATCATTTCACATTAATGCTTGACTGATCAACCGTATATTCAAGTCAAACACGCCTTTGCATGTTTTTCATACAAGCCTAAAGTTAAACACACCTTTGCATGCTTTTCGCACCTGTCTAATTCTAATTAGAACACCTGTAGTCATTCCAACACTGTACGTGGGTCTGAGTGGACTATTTTGAAATAGTTCCCTGTTTATTTACAGACAAATAAAATATTTGGGTAACAACATATTCTTTTCGCCATACAAGGGAAATAACCCGGCGACATAAACGAGGCCGACTCATATTCTTATCATAAAAGGCCTACCTTTTTTTTGTTTGTGAGTGAGTCTACCTGATCCATACACCAATGAAGTACAAATCCATGTAACATAAGATAACGAAACCAACGATGAAAGGACGATATATGAACGTTGTTCGCGCCATATACGCACGATTCAATATACGATGAAAACAGACGAGACGGAATGAATGCGTTCATTGTTTTGATAGATGGTTTCTTCTATCGTATAGTATATTGTTTCGTATAACGTTTCGTTTATCGCATGGTATATCGGATGGTGCATCGTTACCTGCACCGTCAATTCATGTTTTAAAAGCGTATAATTGGTTTAGTTTCACTACGTCAGTATGGAAGGCATATGCGAGATTTCATAGATTTATAATATTTCAATGGTAGTGGTATCCCCATTTATAAATAGAGTTTCCACTAGACTATAGAAGTTTCAAAAAGTTTTGCAACCGGAAGTTTCAATTTAATCTCCACTTTCTTCACAAAATAACAGAAATCTCTGTTGTAGCAGAAAAGTGCAACAAAAATTTCTAGGTTCCACGAATTTTAATTTCGTAACCGAAAATAACTGAACGCAACTTCAAATGTTTTTCCTTATATAATATTTAAGCTTTATTTTTCTTTGTGTACAAAAATACGTACTGTTTTTAATGTTAATAGGCGGTCGGCCTATTATGATTGCTACCGCCCCGTGATCATGCGGGGTTTCATCGCTAACTTAGCTCAGCTTATTTGTTGGCCAATCGGCAGCTATCTCCCGATTTAGCAGCCAATCACAGCATTGTTTATCTGTTATCCTTGAGGTACGACTGGTTTCCGCAGTTTAGATTTTGTTTATTTATCCCGTCTCGCATGTGAGACGGGAAAAATGGGAAAATAATGCTTTGCGCGTCTCTATCGCGATCTTCACATTTACTTTGATTGTAAACAGCCATAATCCAAGAAGTGACCAGTCTACAGTATAATCGGTAAGAAAGTCCTCCTATTTAACTTGTATCATGCGGACAACCATCATTTTTACTTTTAGTTTTAGTACCACTGGACCTGTTAACACAAGTAAAGAGGAAGGTACTATTGTACCTTGAGAATTTTCACACATTGTTTCGTCAATTATATAATATAAACATACGCAGCATTAGAAATTAACTTGACTTTTTCAGTACATTGTGTGACAAATATGATATATTATGTGTAACTGAAACCCATCTAGATCCTGATATACCCATTAATTATATTACTTTAAATGATTTCTCCAACATCTTTAAAAAATACAGAAATTATGAAAGCTTATTCGGGTCATTTATGAGGGTGAACAAAAATTTATTTATTATATAGATAGAGATGAAATATCGAATTTTCTAAGTGACAGAAATCACGGTAAATCACATGTGAAAATTATCGTTTATTTTCCCTCTTTGGTTTTTTCCCCGCCAAAATGTTGCAGTCGGTTTAGTACTATACAGATATTCATCCGCCGTTCATAAAATTTAGGATTAAGCATTAAAATTAAACGAAAACAGTTTTGATCTATATAATAAATAGGATAATCAATTGGGCATCGTGAATATCCAAAATATGATCACTCGTGCGGCATAAAGCATCAGATTAAACTCGTGCGCGGAACAAGTTCCGAGCACTCGTTTAATTAGTTCTATAACATAAAACCTCCCATTTCACGTTGATATTCATCATTTTCATCTGACTTTTACATTTTTATTATTATTTGAAATGTGAGGTTTTATCTGTCAGTTGATATTTCTCTGAGCAAAATTTTTTCAGAAGTTCTGCATATTTTAACATGCATTTATTATTATTATTTGAAATGTGAGGTTTTATCTGTCAGTTGATATTTCTCTGAGCAAAATTTTTTCAGAAGTTCTGCATATTTTAACATGTTAAATATCCTGAAACTAACATAAACACAAAGACTATACCTGTTTTCAATAAATTAAACTATGTTCAGTTAAGTAATCCATGTTTTAAATATAGAGACGAAATTTTTCTGCGAGTTGACATTTTCAATTTAATGGTTAATCAACATTACGGAATCAAGTTATATTTAATGGCGGAACGAATACAATTTGTCGCAATTGTAACACATGGAAAATTCGCTTCGTCAAAAACGAAGCCATAAGATAGATTCAAATGATGTCATCCATTGTTAAGGGACACCTCTAATAAAGCTTTAAACAGGACTTGAAAAATCCATGACATACTAAGGTAAGACAATTTTTAGAAAATTAAGATTTTTTCTTTAAGTTTAGCGCAGTTTGCATGGTTGTACAAACGTTTTTCTTATCAAACTTAACTTAAACATTCCGCACGATTTTCTTGCGGAATTTGCGCACGGGAAAATGCGTGTAAAGATGAAACCTCGAATTTCACTAAAAACATAAAATATCAATATCCGATAAAAAATATTGAAAATAAACATGAAATGGGAGGTTTTATTAATGGAACTATCGTTTAATCTGATGCGTTATGCGGCACTCGTGATCATATTTTGGATATTCACTCCGCCCAATTAATTATCCTATAAAAATCGTGGCCAGGATTTACTAATTCGTGGCCACGATATGCTAATTCGTAGCCATGGATTACTAAATCGTGGCCACGATATACTAATTCGTGGCCACGAAATACTAATTCGTGGCCACGAAATACTAATTCGTGGCCACGAAATACTAATTCGTGGCCACGAAATACTAATTCGTGGCCACGATATACTAATTCGTGGCCACGATCAACTAATTCGTGGTCACGGATTACTAACTCGTAGCCACGGATTACTAAATCGTGGCCACGTTATACAAATTCGTGGCTACGATATACTAATTCGTGGCCACGATTAACTCATTCGTGGCCACGATTTATATATTTTTTTCACCCTCATAAATGACCCGAATAAGCTTTCAAAAGAAATAGATTCGGTGGAGGAATAATTATATATACTAAAACATCATGTTGGCGTTAAAAGACTACATGCCCTTGAAAATGATTTAGATGAAATAATATGGTCGAGATAAATGATAATGGGAAATTGTTTTTACTTTGTAATACCTACAGACCAGAACGGCCTAGTGTCGAATACTGGAACAGATTAAACAATTCAATTGAAATGGCACTTGACCTGAATGATAAATGTAATTATAACAGGTGATTTAAACTCAAACCTTTTTAACTCACAAAGACCGACATATGGCAACAATGAGTACGTTGTAAAAAGACATTAAGGACAAACCAACACGAGTTACTACTCACACTTATATGGAGTACTCTATTAGACCACATAATTGTAAGAGACAACTTAAAATCTTCATTTTCTGTTGTCCTTCCGATACCTGGCAACATTAGCAATCATGATGCAGCCTTTGTTTGGTTTCAAACTTTATTGAGAGAATCGGGAACATATAAAAGAGAAATCTGGATCGCTTAGATAAGCATAAGGACAAATTTGTGGATAAGTTACAATCGGATGACTGGCTAAATATTTCATACGAAACTATCTAGATAGATGATGCTTGTGAAATTTTTACAAATAAATTAGAAATTTCACGAGAATGCATTCCAGCTAAATTGGTAACTGAAAGGAAATGACAAACCATGGTTTAATAACATTCATCGGAGAGAAATGAGACTACGTGATAGACTAAGGAAAAAAAGCATTAAAATCTAAAACTTATAATAACATTTTAAAGTACAAAAGACAAAGAAACAAGGTTAATAAAATATGAAAGATCTGCTAGAGAGCAATTTAAAAAGAATTTAGATAATATTATTTTAGAAAACGCAAACAATCCAAAACTTATTGCAAAATTATAAAAATGTTAATTAAATATAGAAAGCAAACAAAAGTACCCCCATCATATAAAACGATAAATCATTAGAATCTAGATGATATTGTGTATGATGAAGATGAGTGTTCACTTCTTCACAAATATTTGTCAACATTAAATGAAGAAAAAGTTTGAAATTCCAGTTTTTAAAGAAAGGACTGAAAATATTGTATCCAATTCTAACATGACTGTAAAATAAATTATCGAATGTAATTCAGATTTTAAAACCGAATAAAGCATCAGACCCAGATGTCATTAGTAACAAAATACTTAAAATATGCACTGACCATATTACCACCTCCTGTTACTTTAGAGTAACTTTATTTAATATTTATAAGTATGGGATAACTGTGAGCTAGTCTATACTAGTAAGCTCGACAAACTTGAGGTGGTGGCTGCACGAATAGTGACTGTGTTGTCTATTTTTACTAAAACTGACAAAGTTTATGACGAAGTCGGTTGGGAAACGTTACAAAAAAGAAGACGTCATAGAAACCTGCAAATGTTTTATAATATTTATAATGAAAACTTCCCTACTTTTTAAAAAGATCTTGTTACTAATAAAACTTAAAGTGTAACAATAAATCCTCTTAGAAATGGAGAGGATATAGTTGTTCTTTTTTATAGACTAAATATAACAAGTGAGTCATCTATTCCCTCAACAATAAAGGAGTGGAATAAACCAGACGTATCATTGTATGGCAAATATTAAAGCGCATATTAAACCAAGTAAAGTCAACGTCCACAGAGTACCTTAAGTTTGTTCTTCATGTCAGGTCCTAGAACATTACACTTACCCAACATAGATGTTTTGCATCTTTCCTAAACTATGATTAACCCAAAATGAACATAATAGCTGACCCATATTGTAGACATGGATGTGGTATAGATGATGCAGAACACTCTTTCTTTAAATGCCCTTTGTATCAACTACAGAGGACCGAATTACTAAATAATCTGGACTGGATACCTGATGCAATTCCATTAAAGACTTACCTACTCACGCATGGCTGTTAAGCTATTTAACGAAGTACGCAAATTTATAAAAAACCGTAGCGGTTTCTAGTTGTTCATTAATATTGGGAGAGGTAATAAATGGTCCCTGTTAAATATATCTGGCATCTGAATCTTGTGCTTTTATATATTTTTTTCACATGTACATATTTAAGCATTTCTTATATTTGTTATTTTATTATTTATGCATGCTCAGTTATTTCTATTTTTTTGTATTGTAACACTGTATTTCGGAGAGAACTACCGAAGTAAGAATCTTACATGTGTCTAATCCCATATGCCCTTGGTAATAAATCACAGACCTTTGGTAGGAAAAGTTGCTATCCTTGTCAACTAAAATAGCAGTTGAGCACTGCCCACATTGAGAATCGAATATGCAAACTCGGTGTTCCAGACAATGTACAGGTGTGACATTAGAAGCGCCATCCACAATAATGACATAAGTCCTTATTTGGTTCTCAATTTGAATTGTTATCGCCACGTTCAGCAGGTTTTCGGATATATCATGCTCAATTTTAAATTGGGGCGGAAGCAGCTGTGCTGCGTTTCTTTTAACTGAATCTGAAACGTAATCCAGGATCATTTTAAAGTTTCACCGTTTCTTTTAAATGAACAAAATTGTAAATTTGAAATATATGATTTGAAGAAATGAAACATTTTTATATGATAAGATTGAAGTGAGATATAATTCACTTCAAATTAAAATGCTCTTTAAAAGCAGACCAACCTACAAAAAAAATAATAGATAACTAACAAAACAGGTTTGTTATCGTATGCACATGCCTTAAAAGTGTCGTTTCACCAAATCGAACTGACCTTTACTGACTTTCAATGGCGAGGAACAAAAACGCACAATTTTCAAAAATCTTATTATTTATAAATGTAGATCATACAATCACATGAATGTTGAAAAAATACACAAAAGATGTCCAACGCGCACTTATGTCTTCGCTAAACATCTCATCCGTAATAAAAAGAAAACTCTTTCAAACAAAGGTAACCAATGTAGTTTTCTGACGAATCCAACAGAATTATTCGTTGTGAAAAAGACAAAAAAAAGCTCATAGGCAAATAATATCATAATTGTAAACATATAGAAAAAAATATATTCGAAACAATCTATCCTAGTTTATTCTAATGGTGAGTTTGCAAACAGAGTAAGAACAAAGGGTTGGGCTGGGAAATGCATTATAAATCTTACCAGTTTTATCATATAATCAATATTTCATTTTGGGGCGCTCCCTATTAAAATCTTGAATTATATTTCTAAAATTTCCTTGAGATACATTGTATAATAATGGATGTTTAAAGATGTCAATGTACCATTTCTAAAACTTTTGTCAGAAAACTGCTTACTTCTTCCGAAAATATATTCCTCTCTAGACACCAATTCCAAAGGATAATCGCGTGACCTGAAAAATTGTTTTGAGACACTGCCCATGGCTTGGCCAAATAAGCGACAGCGATCGTGTTGTCCAACTTGGAAAAGCTGTACCGCATAAGTTACTGCTAAATTGATATGAGCAGATTTTTTTTTCTGAATCCACAACCCCCCTATTCTGGATTTCTGATTCACAGCCACCAACCCTTCAGGCTGTAATCTGACTGAATTATTATATGAGGCACTGACTTCAACAGTGTTTTCCCGTTCCAATTTTCTAAATATGAAATCCACCATTGGAGCTCGGTTACTGACTCCTCGTCAAAGAGGGTTATCCCTGGGTTCTCAATACTTGTAAATTTCGGTAGTGAAGAGGATCGAGCAGCTAGAACAGCCTGATTTGTTGCTGTCAGTTTGTCAGTAAATTGAGCCAATGTCCGGTACTGTTACCGACTGATCTTGACACTTTTTCTTATCCTTAAAACGTTGTCCCATGTGAGAGATAAAGTCATTTTTAGAGCGTTTACCTTGTAGGGGTTTTGTTTGGGTACATATTCTGATTTGAGTCAGAAAGCGACAACGACAACACAGACATGTGTAAAAATAACATAAACTGACTGCCAATGAAAACGAAACACTAAAATTTACATAAAATTTTATATAGAAACATCAATATAAACAACTTGTATATTGTAAAGTTCTGAACAATAACAACAAATAGACGAACGTGTTTGAAATTAATGTTTATTCTGTTCTGTTCAACGAATCACTTAAGTACTCACAGTCAATTCTGAATTTCCCATGGAGGCGAATGTTACGGTCATGTTGCGAGTTCGTTGCTCGTTGTCTTCCTGGGCCTGGCCTGTCGTTCATTGATCCCGTTTGCTTATGTCGAGACATCCCTCGTTGGATCATGCCCAAAACTTTATGTCGCTGGGTATCTGAAAGCCTTGGCATTGTCACATTTCTATAGAGTAAAACTAAAGGTGGGATTTTGTAGCCGTAAGTACTGATTAACAATGGACTTATTTTGATGTTTCATGCATGTCTACATGCCTTAACAAACATTTCCTGCGTTTGTATGGGGTTACTGTAGGAGAGAAAGTTTTAAAAAAATAAGTAGACCATGAATGCATCGATTGGTTTTTATAGTTTTTAAAACACATCTACGTTTGCCAATTTATTTACACACATCAAAAAATAAAAAATAAAGTGTTGTGTTTTTATTTGCAGTCAGTATATATCTAACATTATGTAATACCTCAATTATATAACTCAAACATGATTTTTATACCGTTTTTAAAGCTTTTATGTAAGGTGATGTATAAAAGAAATAAAGTTATTGGTTCAAATAAGGTAAACCCAAAGTAAAGAGTTATATACATTTTTTAGTAGAAAATTTCGCTTATAAATTTGACGAGTTCTTCAAATTTAAAAAAATAATAATAAACCGAAGTAGGTATGACAAGAGCAATAAAAACGGGACTTCAAAAATACAGTGACACTTTCTACTCCACGAGTGACATAAATACATTGTGGATTTTACATATGCAACTATCGCTGTCATAATTAGGTTTTTTTCAATGAATGATTGTTGTGTATCATTAATTAACAAATGTGTGTCATTGATGCGCTTTGAGAATTCCTACTAATGTCCTTATACTGTATACCAAAACTGAAAACAGTAGTTCTTCTACACTGGAAAAATTAACCCTTATATCACATTTGTACACAAACCCTTATAAAATCAGCAAAACGCTTTATTCGCTGGTTTACACTATATAGAGTTGCAATCAGATAAAACATTATAATGGCAATATTCCGAGTGTCTTAACGTCTGTATATCACCTGACAGTGCATTGTTAACATGACAAAGTTGTTCATTATTATGACGTAATATAGAGAACTTCCAATTGGCGTACGTTGCTCCGTTGGTGGGCGGAGTAAATACAATCAAATGCTTTTTGCAAACTGCTTCGGGTATGTCAATTTCATTAAAGTCTGCAAATCTGTTTAGACTGCAAACTAGTCTACGTGTTTTGTACACAGAAAATCTAACATTTAATATTCCTTCAAATGTATAATTCTGTAGCTGTCCAAGTTGTCGGTAGAGGCTTATGTCTGTCAAGATATCGATTACTTTTAATATGTGAAACACCTACATTTGAGGGAAAAAATGTAATGTTAAATAAAAGATGATTTTCTATATAGCTAAAAAATAAAATCTTATTAAAATTAATCTGATACAATTAATGTTAATGTGCTGGAGCTAATAATATTTTGTTGCTCAGAGATGCATATACAACATTAGTTGCTTTTTTTGTGACATGCCATAACATAATAACCGTGTAAAGTAATTTATGGTTTATTTGTTAGTGTTTATTAATTTACTGCATTTTGTTTAGGAAGTTTGTATGGATTCGACATTATAAACTAACTATTTTTCTTAATGAGTATCAAACATATTTATAAATCATAGTTTTGCAGTCTCTGGTAGAAATACGTACCATGTGCAATTTGTTATTATCTATGACAGGGCAGACGGAGTATATCTTACAAATTTTAGTTGCTATAATTTTTGAAAGCCAAAGTTATCGTCTAACAGCAAAATTTTAGAATTTATCAAACTGCTATTATAAATAATAAAATTATTGTATGTTTTTTTTATGATATTATTAGTATTAGAAAAAAATTTTCCCCATTTTTTATATATACTAAATATTTTTTTCTTATCATGAATGTAGTTCCTTGTTTATTGTTGTTTCACCGTGGCATCATTTTTTTTTATTTTCAAAAACTATTACTATAGTTCACAATTTAATAAATCATAAAACTATGAATGAATTATGGTTACCTAATAAACATTTGTGACCGGTGTGTTACTTAGAACACCTTTAAAGTATTGAAGTTTAACTCATCCTGATAAAGCTTGTACTGTCACAAACTTGTATTCTCTCTACAGGATGTTTATTGAACATGTATTCCTTAAAACTTGCATTTTGACTACCTTTATGATTGAGAAAAATGCGACAAAAAATGGGGATATTTGTGCGGTGACACGACTTAACGGAGTCCACGGTTTTTTTTAACCGGAATCCACCGGATTCCACTTTGATTTACAGGAATCCACTTCAAAAATTGTTATTCGTATTATATTTTAATGCTTGATCACTTTAATTATTTAATTTTTATGTTTTTTAATGTTTCTCTTGAAAAAGTAGAGAGGTATATATTCAAATTAAGAAATCAATCATAGAAAGTCGCTGTATATGACGAGAACGCAGATAATCTATTTTAATACATAAAATAATAAAAGTAGTGCTATTTAAAAATAGCTGCTCACTGTTATAATTATAACTTTTGAACCATAATAGATATTGGAGTGCTTCTTATTTTTGGAAAGCTGAATAATTGAATAATTCAAGAAACAAGAGGATAAAGTTGAACTGATGTGTTCTAAAGATAAAAATTATGTGAGTCATTGGATGACATGCACTATATTGGGACTGAACTTGATTTTCAAGTGAAAGTAGATTTTTTCAGTGTGTTGACTTCCGGTTGGTCGTACGTTTTTATATGCCATGAAAGTAGTGCTGAAATTTTGAGAGAATACTTAAGGGTTACATGTTGTCATGTGACATGAATATTTCTTTATTTGAAACAAAGGTAAAATCAACTAATTTTGTATAGCCGAAGAAGCGATAAACGATGGTGGTCCTACCCCAACAATGTTTGTTTGTATGTTAGTTTCAATGGTGTTTTAACGCCACTTTCAGCAAGCAATTTTTCCGCTATATCATGGCGTCAAGTTTTTATTCAATAATAAAGCCGGGGGAGGAAGCCGGAGTACCAGGAGAAAACCCTCGACATACGGTAGGAAAACTGGCAATCCTTGTCAATTAAGATTGGAGTCGAGTACAACCTGCCTGCAGTGAGAATCGAACCCGCAATCTCAGTGTTGCCAGACAACCTGGTCAATAGTAGACGAACTACCTTAACCACTCGGCAACCGCTCCCCCCCCCCCCCCCCAAACAATGAATAGTCAATGAGAACATACATAAATGAACTATATATTATTTGTAACCATCGAATGTTATATTCTAAAAATTAAATAATAACGACGCAAAGCAAGTGTTATCAACATGAACACTTACATATCTACAATTTGGATGCAGCGAGTGTTTTAATTCTTGAATAAACAAAAAGATTGAGCTGTTAAGCACACAAATCATTGCTACCAGGTACGGTTTTTTGACATATTGCACTGGTATTATTACCTTTTTAAAGAAAAAATGTCATATATTTGAAAAAATTACATATATAATTTACATTGTTTAATACATGTTACAATATATAACAGTAATTTCAATTAGAATCCCCTTAAAAATGTAAAAAAAACGTACTTTTTCTGGAATAACGTACCAGGTAGCAATGATTATTATCTATTGAGTTCGACTTCTATAACCTATAAAAGGAACAACATAAATCGACAAAAACAACCTTTGTTTCATTAAAAAATGATTGATATAAGAATAAAAAACGCTTCTGATCAACCTCACACGTGGTCAAAATTGCCGACGGTTGTATATCGTATACGACGGGCTTCAATAAAATTTTTGAAGAAAGAAACATGCAAATCCAAATTGTTTTAATGATTGTTAAAGAAAGCAAAGAAAGTAATATACAGTTTTCCAATCTGTTCTGAATGTTAACACACGTGTAATCACCGTGGAAAAAAAATCTGAACGACATTAGCGACAACAAAATGGCATGGCAACTATGGAGTATTTCCCAAGAAAACGTAAGCCAAACACAATGACGACTTCAAATAAAAACTAAGGACCACAGATAAATGACTGTAAAACAATGACATTGTACAAATAAATGTGAGGACAACATCATTTAAACGTTTAAATTTTGATCGTGACTTTTCTATCTTGTAGCGAGATATATTGTATCGAAATATACTTCCTGTACTTTGATTGTTTATAGTGCTCTCCCTTTGTTTATTGGACGCCATGTATTTCTAGTAGGGTATCGGTATATTACAAACATCCATCATCGAGTAAAACCTTATACATATCATTTTAGAAATCCTAAATATTACTAGTATACTGTAAAATCTAACTTTATTAATACCAACGATATTAATATATAGGTCCTAATCGCGTTCGTGTTTGGATTAACAGCTTCAGCATACAGGACATTCTTTAATTTAATTTCTTAATTTGAACGTATCTCTCTGTTACTTTTTCAAGAGAAACATTAAAAACCTTAAATATAACAAACTAAAGTGATTAAACATTAAAAATAATACGAATAACACTTTTTGAAGTGGATTCCGGTAAATCAAAGTGGATTCGGTGGATTCCGGTAAGTAGTGTCACCCATATTTTTGTAATAAACTTTTATAGGAACACTTTATAAATGTTCATTACAAAGTTCATTAACACATTTAAAATGTTTTTGTGCACTTGTTTGTTACAATCATGAAAATAGAGATTTATCCAATTTATTTAGAAAGTTGGAGATTAGATTAAAAACTTCCGGTTTTCAGAAAATTGTAAACTTCATAGTCAGATAGTATAGGGGAAAGTATTTTTTATAGAATCAGTACGAAGAAGATCAGCGGTATCTCGAAATCTCTTATTTTAAGAAAACGAATCGTTCAAATGTAAACAAGCAGGTATAGCAACCTTCGGATTATGACATTACATTTTAAAAATCCAGCTTACAACATTAAAATAGAAAGATGAAAAAATAACCAAACGAAATAGCGACTAACTAAAAGATGTTTTTAGATTTGTCTTAGTTTGACCCTACAAAAAAGCAAAAAACTTATTTCGTTAATTATCAAAATTTGCAGAGGGCCGTTGACGATATAATCATACTGCTCGTTATCAGATAAGAGATAGTTGCAAACGGAACTAAAACGATGTGCCTGGTGAATAACCGGTAAAGATTATGAGTGAGATTGGAAAAGGTGTCCCAGAAACTTTAACCGAATGATGCAAAAGCAGAGCAGCAAGCAATATACAGAAAGCACAGCCGATATTACTTCAATATTGATTGATTGATTGATTGATTGATTGAATTTCTGATTGATTGATAGAATGCTTGCTTTATATCCAGCAGGTAGTATTTCAGCTATATTCAGGACGAGAACAAGTTAACAGAAAATATTTTTTTCAAAAGATGGCAAAAGGGATACAATTGTGAATGCAACTGGAAAGGTATGGGGCATTGGTAAATGCGGAAATTTAGCCTTATGTTGCGGCTACATTGAGTCAACGCTTATCGACATCTACAGAGGGGTCGTTATCGTGTATGAAGCATGGCATTCTCAAAACACGTTACCCACTGTAGTATGCAGCCCTCATAAACGAAACGGTATTACCTATCCACCACCAAGGTACGCGCCGGGCAGCTCTGCTGGGCGAGCATGGAGTATTCTCACAGTATGGTTCCAGGCAAAGTAGGAAGGACACGTATGAAGTATTAAAACAATTAAAAAGTCAAAATGAGAATATGATCAAAAGCAACAACACTGGGACAAAGATTATAATGTTTGCGACTGATACCTTTAGATTTATTTCATTCCAAGATTGTCCCAGTTTTACTATTTAAAATTTATACAATCCATTTGTTTAGAAAAGGGCAATATGTCCCATGTGATTTTTTCTTTTGCCCGACAAATCTAAACATTGCAATATTTACAACTTCAAACAGCAAATAAATACATGCTCCGTAAAATTATTCACTTTTATATGTACTGGATTTGCAGTCCACGACGTTCCTGTTCAATCTGGCCATATTTCAATATGGTAGCATTGAATTTCCATATTGGAAAATCTTTGAACATGAAAATTCAAAGTTATGGCCTTAGCAATTTTTTTTTAAATTAAGCTGCTTTGAACCAGTAGCTGTTGCTAAATGTTTTGCCGTTTCATTTTGCCTGAAGCCCAAGACAACGAAAATGCCATGGAATTTGCAGACTACGTTCTAACTACTTATCTTGTTGAGAGATCGAAATTTCCAAGTATTTTATAGGCAGATCCGGAATTGAATGCAAAACGTACTACAAATGGTTGAGAGTTTCTTTATATAAACAGATGAGCAATAATTTTAAAACAGCCATTTTAATCTCTTCGTCTGCGTTAGAGAAGTTTGAGTGTGTTTAGACAAGCAATTACTTCAAGATAAGTGCGTCTTGAAAGTCAATAAAGTTTGGACCAAAAAAAGAAAGACAGAGTTATCAAAATGAATTATATTCAGGTTCAGTTAGAAATGGTGCCAAATTGAAAAGCTAAATTAATATATAAGCAAATTAGCATACAAGAATGTACCCGTTGTAAAATTATGTTTGATGGAGATTCAAGAACGTTTAACAGTCATTCTCGAATTTTATGTACAATTGCGTAAAAACGATGTCGCTTGGTTTCTCTATGAGCTCAAGAACACAGAAAACTGATTTTTGTATAAATCACAGTTTTTACGAACAAAACAAGATGTGATGCATTAAAAATAGCCATAATGCTGTCTTTATTTGTTCAAATTTAAGAAATATGAGAAGAAGAAAAGCTGGGTTTTTGAAAAATTCTTCATGTCGCAAACGCGAACAATATTTTCTTTAGGTATTAACGTCTATACGAAACGAACAGTTTGTGCTTTAAGTACGTTTTATATTAGATATTGGTTGGTATCGATGGATTTTAAATAAATTTTGGGTACAAAAATGTCAGATTTTCATCTCAGTTGCAGAATATGCTGTCGCAATTTATTCATTAACATCCGTTACATTATTATTGGCTTAATAAAACCGTATTACGTTTAAGTGAAATAAAGTATATTTACTTTAGAAAAGGTAACAAATAAGTAAGGTTCATGAAAAAAACCATATGTTTGTCAAATTTCTTAAAGTCGTCCTTTGATTTGAAGGTATACATTCAAAATGATATGTAGACGATAAGGCTTTAACACGCGTTACTGTATTATATACAATCACATGAGAATGGTATTGTATTTACTTGCACTATTTTGCTGAACGTGGTGGTAAAGACCTGTGCAGTTGTTGAAATAGTACATGAGTAATAAATCCTTTCAGGAAATTCTCTAACAAACGGAAAAACTTAACATGCGTTACGTTTAACAAGCGTTACCAGTTTCCGGATATTCTCCGACTCCGATCCGGTCAAATTTTATTATACTTATTTTGATCATTCACCGGAAGACGTCATGACAAGTTAAAAGCAGTCGATTACAAACAATATTTTATGAAGAAAATGGAATATTAGCAAAAATAAGGTATTTATAGATAACATATGGATTATTTTCATTGTTTACATTAACAATTATGTACACACACTGTTTTTTTTATTGCGAAAAAAGTAGGACAAAGAAGAATCGTCTGCTAGAACAACAATTAACCGGTGTCAGGTCAAATTTTACCAAAGAAAAATGTGCTAATGGACCAGGTGCAATCTGATAACGGATGTTAAATAAAAATGAATGCATTATAAAATATTTATTTTTTACAACAATAAAAGATGCTAGATAGTTTTTTTATTTGGTACACTGCTAATAACGTATTATAGATTTAGTTATTTTGTGTGTTGTGTCATATAATGTAATATACATTATCTTAACATGTCATAAAGTAAATAGTAACGGATGTTAAGAAACAATAACAACCTCATGTATTTGTGAATGATATTATATTTTTTTCTTCATCAAAATAGTTCCTTAAATAATAGCTTTTGTTTAAAATGAATAATCTGTTATTTAGAAAACAATTCCTGAAGTTTAGCACCGTTGAACACCAAAACTTACTGGTAACGGATGTTAAAAAAATACTTATTAAGTTATTATAATAGTAATTGTCGGACAGTCATCCAGTATTATTTTGATGTTACTTTGGAGTATTAGAATGTTGTCAAACAGATTTTGCATGCAAAATACAAGAAAATGGAATAGTTTTAAATATATAAGGCCAAAACAAAATATATGTTTGTTTAGGGGTTCATTGTTTGAAAAAATAGGGTAGGTAGGTAAGTAGGCAAAATCATTTTATTTTAAAAATAATTTTATATAAAGCTCTATGTGAGGGAATTTCAAAGTTACAACTTTTCGCGATATTTTGCCTTAAAATATCAATAAAATGGGCTAGGGTAGGCAGAAAAATAGGGTAGGTAGGGAAACCCTAAACAGACATACTTTGTTGTTTTGCCTAATGACGCTTCTTAACGTTATATATTCAATGCTCAACCGAGTTTAGTTTGATACTCTTTTCAAACTAAAGAAAAAGTAGCAAACTCCTTACTGAATAATTTTAGTATTTAACATTATTTCCACATTTAATAAGATACCTTAATATTTTTTTTCAGATGGCAAAAAGTCGGGCTGAAATTCAGCGTGCCTATAGGGAACGTAAAAAGGCCAAAGACAGTGAAAAGTATCTAGAAAAAGAAAGAAATCGTAAAAGAAAATATTATGTAAAAACGTCAAACTTGACACCCAAGGAGTTAAATAAAAGAAGGAAGGACACATTAAAACGTGTAACAAAACATCTAAAATCAAAGAAACTGCAACTGGTACAGGATTCCGAAGTAGAAACCAGCAAAATACAGACGAGGAGCAAAGGGGATGCAGTCGGTCCCCTCATCCTATCTTTTCCGTTCCAAAGACATGGCCGATCCATTAATGTCAGGAGACGTTTTAAAACATCGCTCCAGAAAGCTTATAGAGAAATTGAAAAACTGAGAGAAGAAAATAACAATTTGAAGAAAAATGTTAAAACAAAACAAAAGCAGGTAGAACGATTGAGGAGTAAAAAAGAAACATCAATTAATGACAATGACAGTAAAGCTTCCGGCAACCCAGGGACACCTAGAAGCAGAACATATAAATTACTAGAGGAAGGAAATTTTAGTTTAACTCAAAGAGAAATGGTTAAGAAAGATCTCCTACTTGCAAATATTATCAAGGATTCTCATACTCAGATAAACAAAAGGTTAGATGAAAACAAGAAAAACGTTAAAAAAACAGGCTACTATGGAATATTTGTAAGCGATCTGGTAAAAAAGTATCGAATGGCAAGCTATATTTCAAAAGCTACTGCTATGGACAGAAGATCAGTATGCAAAAAAGATGAAAGGAAGCCTCGTAAATCAATCAGATCAAACCACCAAAATACCGTTTTAGAATTTTTACAGAGAGAAGACAACTGCACAATTCTTCCCGGGAAAAAAGATACCATCAAAGATGGAAATGAGAAGCAACAGAAAGGTGTGCTTTCTGATTACTTACACAACCTTTATAAAAGTTTAGACTTGAAAACCAAGAGATAAAATTAAGCAGAAGCCTTTTTTGCCGAATTCGCCCTCCGTGGATGCTCACAGTAAACTATTGTAGCCGTTCAAAATGTTTATGTATTAAACATCAGAACTTTGCTTTAAAGCTCAAAGCCCTAAAAAACCAAGGCGCAATTATTAGCAATAACCCAGATACCTTGGCTGAAAGCAAGATAGAAGATGAAGCTTTGCAACAAATTATAGACAACCTTCAAAGAGAAAAGATTACTTTTACTCAGTGGAAAAAAGTAGAAGATGGAGGAAAAATGAGAACCAAACAAGTACAAGTAGAACTTTCAAAAACAGATTTTGGTGCACTTTTCCTTAACGATTATCATGAATTTTGCTCTCATGTTTCCAGAGTAAAAAATCAATATGGCGAAATGAGAAAGCTTAGAGAGAATCTTCCAGATGGTTCAGTGTTGGTGTGGATGGATTTCGCAGAGAATTTCATGTGCAGTGCTGTCGATCAGGTGCAATCGGCGTACTGGAATGCTTCCATGGTCACATTACACACACAAGTTATATATTTTCCGTCATCCTTCGGTAAATCACATCTTAGCTTCGTTGGTGTATCAGAAATCCTGTTCCATAACGCCACAACTGTACATGCAATGCTTACGAAACTGATTCCAAAGATCAAAAGTGAATATCCAGAGGTTACAAAGATCCGATATCTTACAGACTCTCCAACATCACAATACAGGAATAAAACCATATTTAATCTACTCTGCAGACACAAAGATGAGTTTGGAGTATCTGCCACTTGGGACTACCTGGAAGCAGGGCATGGTAAAGGGCCTTGTGATGGGCTGGGTGCAACTGTAAAAAGAACAGCTGATTTGGCAGTAAGGCAGGGGAAAGCTGAAATTCAGAACCCAAAGGAGTTTTATGAATGGGCCAAAAACGAGAACGGAAGCGTAATAAAATACTTTTATGTTTCAAACGATGACTACCGTTACAGTGAAACAAGGATTGCTGAAGTTTTAGAAAACTCTGTTTCAGTCCAAGGAACCATGAGGGTTCATTCTGTGGTACCACTTACAGATGTTAAAATTGCAGTCCGTGATATGTCCTGCCACTGTGCAGATTGCTCAACTGATGTCCTTACTAGCAATTGTACTGGATGGAAAGTTGAATACGTTAAAAGAACAACAGCTCGAGAAGTTCAAATTGAACAAAATGTTGAAGAGGAGGAAACGAACGAGGACGAAAGGGCTGATTCACAATCGGATTTCACACCGGACTTTGAATACCTGTCATTAGATGATGTAGCTATAAGTGAATTCGTTGTTGCCGTTTATGAAGACAACTGGTACATTGGACAGGTGCAGGAAAAAGACGCCGAAGATCAGGAAATTCTTTTAAACTTTATGGAGAGTTCAAAAAATGCGTACCGATGGCCAGCAAGGCCGGACGAAATATGGATAAATGTTCATAACATCCTGAGAAAAGTCGAAAATCCAGTTCCCCAAGGAAGAACAAAGAGAACTTTTAAAATTGAAAACTTGGAAAACATTCACGCTTTGTTTGACCTTTGGAGAAAAAGTGCAGTGTAGATTTAGTGTATAAAACACCCCTCAAAAGTACTGTAGCACTATGCATACATGAACATGAACTCTTTTGTTTATATCCACTGTGTTACATTTTGCATATATTTAATAAGAGTTTTATAAGTACTACTAATTTGTCAATCTATCGAAAAACACGCATCAGGGTTCATCTAAAGATATTGTAAAAGGACTTTAATGAATACCAATGTGTTCAATTTTTATATTAACATCCGTTATTAAAAAGACTTAAAATTTTGGATTTCTTAATAACACATTGACAACTTTATTCAAGTTATATTATTGATTGCTTTTCTTTCTAGCAAAAAATGTATTAAATGACCATTTTGTTCATCAATCAAAAATTGTTTACTTAAACAAAAATAGAATTTGTAGTAAAATATGAATAAAATTTCTATTTTCTCTCTGTTTTTCCACAATTTACTTCCAATTAAGCACATATTATTTTGTATTTAAACATTTGAGACTCATCTTTTTCGTATTTTATTCATTGTCTTCTAAGTAAAAGCTTTTTTTAAATGAAATAAGCAACTTGGTCAAATTGTTAACATCCGTTACTTTTGTATTTGAGTTTCTCTTTTCTTAATGTAGTACTTAAACATAATTGAATCACCTGTTATGTTCTTCTGTATTATAAAAATGTTCCTTAAGTAACTTTTAAACGCTACTTTTATTAATTTTATTGTAGATTTATTCGTATATATTAATAGACAACATATAGAAAAAAATCCAACCAAAAGTTCTGAAAATGTTGCAGCTTGTATTTTGTTATTTGAATTCGTTTTGTACATATGAGATGTTGTTTTTGTGTTTTGTTTATAATTTATTGTTGTTCTATTGAATTTTAATCAAATAAACATTGAAAGCTACGTGAATAGTTTAAATTTAAACAAAAGTTTAACTTTCTTTGTAAAAATTAACAAGCGTTATCGCACAAAATGAGACATTCTTTTCACTGAAATTTTACAAAAATTTCAAATATCTTGTGGAAAAAAAATTTTAATTCTTTTCTTATGGTCATTTACCTATTTAAAAAAGTACCTTTTAAATGTTTTGTGCAACTTTCATTTTTTCACAACTCCGTTTTCCAATTGTACATAAAATTCGAGAATGACTGGTGGGCAGTCTGTAAATGTTTTACTGTGGACACAGCTCCTTTATAAATTTCGCTGTTATGTTTTGTATTGTAGATCCCACTATCTAAAATCTTACTTCAACCCTTCCCGCCCCGGTTTTGAGGATTCTGGCTAAAGAATCACCAATCGGCGTTATGCGTAAACGTAACACAAAATAAAAATATATGGTGTGCGCAAATGAAAGACATGCGCAAACGTAAATCGTAAATATGCACCGATATGTGTTTCTACCTAGGTATTAAAACCTGTTGCTATATTTGGCGGTGTTATAACAAAAATCAGTAGAAATTAATACATAGTCACTGTCAAATAAAAAGACGTAAATAAATAATGTATCGAAATAACACGAGATTGCATTTGTTACTCCTCAATACAATTAATAATGTGTAAACTCTGTCGCGCAGATCATGTAAATCATTCCTTAGCTACTGTTGTCAATAACAGATTTACATTACATATAGTAAAGCGAAAACTAAAACTTGTACTTACCTTATTAGAAAACTTTCTGCGCATCATGTATTATCAGAAGTAAATATCATGTTAACCTAATAAATTACGAAATTCCACAAATTATAAAAAAATTTCTAAGAATTAAAAGCAACTGAAAAACAGTGATTTACAAAGTATATTTAACTTGCGCAGTACTTTAAGTTTGAAATAGTAGGCAATTGAAACGTCTCAGGGGTTTAATCAGTATAGTTGATTAGAACGTTACCGATTATAAATGCCTTCTCAACTGGGTTGTCATGCTATTGAAAGAACATAGATGGTGACGTATTTGGAGAGTGTCAATCTCCTTTTCACGTTAATAATTACTTTATGAAAAAAGCAGGCGGCGCATTACAGCAGCTAAAGCATCAAAGTATTTCTTCCTACCCAACTTTTCATTTCTATGGTCATTAGAAATGTTCTCTGTTTGAGTATTAATAAATCCATATTCTCCGATTTAATTATTGTGTTTTTGGCGTGTTCTTGCCCAACACTGGACAGTATCATATTAAACTGATAAATTTTGAAATTCCACAAAGTGTTCAAAACATATTGTTAAGAAGCAGTTGAAAAATAGTATTTAACTTGAGCATTACTCTTAGTTTGAAATAGTAGGCATTCGAAACGTCTCATGGGTTCAATCAGTATAGTTGATGAGAACGTTACCGAATATAAATGCCTTCTTAACTGGGTTGTCATGCTATTGAAAGAACAAAGATGGTGACATATTTGGAGAGTGTCAATCTTCTTTTCACGTTTCGCCCTGTTCTGGACAATATTTATCACGGTACTATGTCTCCGGTGATTGTGTTTTCAATGAGTAGCTTTGAAAAATTAAAAACAAGAGTAAAAAGGCTATTTTGTGTGTACACAATTTCAGAGTATGCTGACAAACATAAATGTTATTATGTCGATAATTTATTTATTTGAACAAGGTAAATAGTATATTTATGATTCAATATTTGAAAAAGATCACATGTTCGCAAATTTAGAAATCGATCATTCAAATAATTCTAACAAGTCCCAACTGAAAGACGTAGCTTACGGGAAAAGTTCAAATGCCTTCTTGTTAAAATTGCAGTGCTGATTCTAAGTTATTCTAAGTGAATGCTATTTAGATAGTCATTACAAAGAGTGCTTATTTTTTGACATTCAAGCCTTCGTGCATTCTTACAAGTCAGGGTTTCTGTGTCCACATGTGTCCGCACAACACTGACAAACTTAGCTAGAAAATTGCCGGGCTAGAAGTCACAATTTTGATTGGCTACATCATACCTGAATGTAGCTAATCAAATGCTCGCTTTCTTTTGCGACTTGGTTAGGGGATATTCCTATGTCGATTGTAAATAAACCAAACGGATGTATTGCAAAGACCATGCGAAAATCAATGTATTTTGTACAGTAGTTTTAATAGTTTGTTATTACCGCGTTATTTATTAGTTGCAATACGTTTTCTTTACACTCAGGAATGAGAAAGAATGATTACAGGCAAACACTTGCTACTTTCAGGCAATTTCATAAGTTGATATTTTAAAGGCTTGACGTCATATGAAAATCTTCTAAGTTTGTCAGGGTTTCGTGGACACATGTGGACACAAAAACCCTGACGTGTGAGGATGGTCTTCGTGTTTCATATGAAAACCTAATGGGATTATTTATGCTTATATGGTCCTCTACAGGTAAAATGGTTCTACAAAGTATAAAATTGAAAAGACAACTTTACAAGTATCTTTTTATATCATATTATACATCTGTTATAAATAAGATATTGTCAGATGATATGTATTTTGAATTTAAAACAAAACCACATTCAAGGTTCAAAAAACGTTTTATTATGAGATAGGCTTTAAGCCTAGCATGAAAAGTGCAGCAAATGGCACTACTGAGTCTGAAAAACAAGCTTATCATGCATAATTTGAATAAAAGATTGACTTAAAGCTTATTTTACCAATTGATTCATTATATATCATAACTACACAGAATATAAAATAACTTCTGTAACATAGATATGAACTTGCTTTTAAATGCGTCCCTTAAAATTATGATCATACAATCAGATAATTAATCGCGTGCAGACTGCAGGACAAATTGGCGGCGAATTGATGCTCTGCATTAAAAAATTTCTTGTTTCCTCCGTGTCAACTACTCAACAAACGACCATATCTATATTAGGCGAGAAGCAGATGTGGGATTGTCAGATTATTATATATATATAACTTGTGGCCGAGCATAGTCTTGACACGTTTGGGGAAATTTCGATCTATGTACAGAACAGAACAGAACAGATTTTTATTTACCAATTAAAGGTGCCCGTTAGAGGCAGAATCCATTACAATTTAATCAAAGAAAGAAACAAAATCACAAATCCTAATAAATAAACAAAAGTTTCATTTTAACATAATTGTATTCATTATAAGAACATAGATATATAAATGTAATAAGGTTATCCAGTAAGAACTGAGCAAGGGGAGACAACTCTATCATCTTGGCTGATTAATACATTACGCTTTTCTTTCAATTCAACAACTAATTTCAATAAAAGTTTTATAACAAATGTATCTTCATTACTCATTAACCACAAGAATTTATTATCAATACAAAGGTTTTTAAAATTACAATATTTATCATTTATTTCTTCAATAATATGTACGACATGTACTATATTACCCGTTTTGTTGTTAAGAGTTGGTGCTTTGCGGACCCTACAAAATAAAAAAAGTCGCAATTTTCAACTCTTTATCATATTCTGGTGGTAGCCTAAATTTCCTGTCTATTGACTTCCGATATCGATTATAGATTAATTGTTCCTGTTATATCTATTTATCTCAGAGAATACTGAATAAAAACAAAGATCTAGATTGGCAGTATTTGGCCACAGCTTTATTATACAAGTACAACAATATACCATAATAAATATATATATATATTGGAAATATAAGATAAGATTAAAGTTCAAGTCTATATATTGGTCGCCGCAACTTGATGGCAGACCATAAATGAATTAGCAACTGATATATATGGGGGATGAGCAACCCTGGGAAACAGAGGTTACTCCAGAATTTAGATATTTGCTAGTTGACAGTTAATAAAAAAGGGGGGGCAGTGCAGTGAAAAATCTGCCCTATTGTCCGAAACCACCATTTGCACGCTTCTCACACCCCACGACGATACCAAAATACAAGGCTCCTCAATCCTCAAGCTTAACTGTCCCAATACCTGAAAATATTCAAGAAAAGGAAGCGAAGTACCAATTTCATTAACAAGATAATTAGCAAAATATATTACAAAATGTATTAACTTTGTGCGTGTTATGTAATGGAGGTTTTAAAAAATTTAGATTGCCAAACCGACATTTTTCCTGTCACCTCCTTGCAGACGATTTTCAAAAAGAACCAAACCTCGATTTGGTTTTTCTATTTTAGGACAGGTTTAACCAATCACCAAACATTTGTTTAAGGAATACTAGAGTGAACGCAACAACAGCCAACAACTAGTCAGTCTTCCTTCGATAAAGGAATTTAATGCTGAATACATTAAATTCACTTAAAATACTATTCGCTGCACGTTAATCTATTTCTTCTGTAATAAAGTAGATTATGTCTAACATTATGCACCTTCAATACGTACCGATTGACCTGTAGAAGTGACATTAAATTTATAAAGAATCATTCAAAGTATAAACAGATATGATCCTACATATGTCCTGAAAGTTAACGAAGCTAAATCAATTAAATATTTTACCAAAAGTGATAGATATAAAATCCCGCTAATGTGTATATAATAAATCATATGTTGTTTTCAAGCAAGCCTGCCTTGAAAAACATCCCCAACTCGTAATAAAGAACGATGTAACAAAGTTTGTTAAGTTAATGTAACACATTATTATATAGCTGATTTTTTTCATGATAAATCGAACATAAAATGTGCAGATTTAAAAAATATCGAATTTTTATCTCTTTTAGTTACGTATATGTACATAATAAATTGCTTCATCCTTTAGTTCGAGAAATTTCATGATGAGTATTTAACAAATTACTAGATGTGATATCAACAGTTTACTCTGATTAATTGCCTTGTAAATTTATGATATTAGGTGCGAGCTTTGTCATAAACGTCCTTACGTCCTGAATACAGCTGAAATATTCCTTGCTGGACGTTAAACAACAATTAATCAATCATAAACGTCCTTTGTAAACTCTCTGCGGAAAAGCATAGGTCTTCAAAATGTTGCATACGTTTTAGATGTTGAATTTGAGATAAAAATAGACATCGTGACCAATCTAATTTAAATTGAATCTTACACTGCCACCCCCCCCCCTTTTTTTACAAAGCAGCGACCATAGCAAAAAGGGGACAATGTGAACGATTTAATTTTATTTAGATTGGATCGTGACAACGAGCGGAATGTGTTTGAAAAATATAAAAATATACAAAATAATTTTCCGTAAAGTATAATATAACGATAGCAATAATGTTAAAATCGATTGAACGATTTCAATATACGACGAGACTCAAAGATTAAAAGGAACTCATACAATGTAATTTTAAATACAAATTTATACATACTTTATTCTTTCAAAAAATGACTTTCCAAGAACAAATGTTCAATATAACAAAAGAAAAGATTACAGAGTCTTAATCATGAAATATTCCTGTGCCAAATCTGATCTGTTGTCTTCCTGGACAAGCCTAATGCACTGCTTAAATTGCCAGAGCACCTGGGTTACTAAATGTAACGGTTTTTTGTTGTATGTCGCGTATCTGTCTCCAGCCAGAATTTGTCAATGTGCATTGGTTTTAAATTTAATTGATCAGAACTTTTCTTATCTAATTTTAAAGGAAACCCGAAAACGAAGAACAATAACAATTACTTGTCTATTTATGTTTAAATGCTGTGAATAAACAATTAAATGTTTAATTATATGTACCTTAGTGTACACTTACGTGGGCCATGCATAAAGCCAAATCATTAGAGTTACAAATTGTCATCAATGCTATATGCTTCTTGGTTTTACATCAGTGGCGTTTTGCCTCGAATTAGATTTTATTAGATAAAGTAAATAAAGACGTTTAAGACAAAAATGTATGATTTTAAGCATGAAATTTTAAAATTGTTTAATATTATTATGATCTTATATCATACTGTATACAGGGGCCTGGGTGGCCGAGTGGTTAATGCAGTTCGTCTTATATTGATTACGTGGTCTGTCAACACTGAATCTGCATGAGTTCGAGTCTCACTGCGAACAGGGTGTACTCGACTATAATCTTAATTGACTAGGATTATCAGTTTTCCTACCTCAAGTCAAGGGTTTTCCTAGGAACTCACGCTTCCTCCCCCAAGAAAACTGGATTCCATGAAATAGCTAAAAAACTGCTTAAAGTGGTGTTCAACGTTATTCAAACAAATAAATATTAAATTAATTTCCTGTATCATTTTGTATATATAATTCGACAATTTAATAACATGTACCTCTCAATGTAAAACCATATATTGTATTGAAAATCCGATGTTTTTACGGTATTGTTCTTCATTTAAAAGAATAATTTACAAAAGTAACTTCCTATGAATGAGATTTTGGATAATACCCACTCAGAAAAATGACCGGAAAATGTGGTATCCGTAATTATTTGTAAATTATCATTTAGACTTTTGATATGATAAGTATCACTCGTTTAACTTTTATTAGGCGTTGATGACATGTCAAGATAAATATCAAAATAGGTTTTTGTTTAAGTTTGAGTCATTTAACTTGGATATATCGACGGAATCTTTTTGTTAGCAAAACAAAAGACAGATTTGAACTTAAAGATGTCTTTACCCTGCATATTTTATCATATACCAGGGACATCAGTATTACATGTCCGTTTGTACAAAGGTTTCAGAAATAGTTGTTTCATTATCTCTATTGAATCTTCGTACTCTATCAAACTTAACAGTAAAAGAGCCATAAACAGTGTAATATAGACCAGGAAATAAACCACGGTTATAACAACAATACTTCTTACCTAAACTTATTGTCCTGTTAAGGTTTTTTTTCATGTAATTTCGATGTTTTATTATTCCAAACCGTCATGGCGACAATACCATGATGAAGTTATGCATAAATAGAAATTATTTACCATCGTTTTGAGCGTACTGTCATTTAATCAAATAACAAAATTGTGTTAATAAAATGACATTCCAATATGACGTCCTTATAACGTCAAACGATATATTATCAATACTTTTAACGTACGCGCAATGAGACGTAACGCCAGAAGTGGTTTTAAAGCATGAAAACAGCTGAATTTTGTACTTCGGATTGAAATAAAACTAAAAACATAAGACATATCGATGGCTATTCTGATACCCTGACGTTGATACCCTCTTTAGCATAAGCGGACTTCGGATATAACGTTATGCTAGGAGCACTGAAATTTAGCGTTGAAAATTGAAGTTCAGATGTTCTCTAGATTTTGTAATATAGATAAATTCAACAAGATCGAGATTAGTATGAAGTCATTCTATTTTTGACGTACAATGTTTGCATTTCTAAGCTGAGTTAACATTTAGATTTCACAATTTTAAAGGAAAGTTAAAATATAATGTACATGAAAATTTTCGAAAGGAAAGGTATTCACAGCTTTAAAACAAGATTTAAATGTACATGTGACATATTATTAACCAATAAAAACGCTATTGTCGGAGGTCCTGACCTGGTATTATATTTGAAGGTAATAATTGCGTAAATGAAAAAAATATTGTACCAGGAAAACAGATAATTTTGAGGGCACGTTAAGATAAAATATTTAATAAATGTTTTGTTAAGGAGTATTTTGTCCATCGTACATAGTTCTATAGGACCCGCTTGAATCGACAAACACAGGATTTTGACATTTCAGAATTGTAATAATTCATTCTACGTATGATATTGTACTCATTTACACATGGACTTGACCGTTATATTCTTATTTTATACCTCGCTATCTCTCAGTAAAAAGAATAAAATATAAATGCACAGTCAATACGTAAATAAGTACAACATCATAACCCTCATGAATTATTTCTTAAACAACATCTTATGAGCGATACCTATTTTGCTTTCGTTATTACGGTAGGTTCAGCAGCCAGTTTACAAATTTTGTACAAATAAGGGAAAAGAAGTAATGAAAATGAGATATATTTGGGCGGGATAATAAAAAATAAACAAAGCATCTCGTTGATGTTCAAGCCCACTTAAGAAAGTTTAACGAAACAAACCGAGTAAGATACCACTCACTTATTACATCAGTAACGAACCATCCCAGCAGGCACTCCACGTGGAATCAACGTGGAAATTCTGTTGATTTTTCGTGACACCGTTGATCAACGTGATTTCCACGTTGTTCCCACGTTGATGATTTCAACGTTGATAAATCGACGTACTTACCACGTTGAATCTACGTTGTTGTTTGCAACGTTGATTCTTCAACCTATTTTCTACGTTGTTTCTTAGTGGATAATTTCAACGTAGATGTGTCAACCTATTTTCTACGTTGTTTCTTAGTGGATAATTTCAACGTAGAAGTGTCAACCTATTTTCTACGTTTTATTCATTAAATTACGCTTTCTGAACAAGTTACCCTAAATTTTTATTTGTTCCATTATCATCAGACCCTAGATCGATCTGCCCCTGTGATGAGGGTAATTTCTTGCGTTTCACTTATTTGAGACCCATAATTATTGCTATCGTGGATTTTTCTTTCTGGTGGGGTGTTGTCTCTTTGGCCTTTCATATTCCCTAAGACCTTGATATAAATAGCAGTATATTCACATCAGAAGCGGATCTAATTATATCTAATGAAAATTCCCTTAAAATGCAAAATTCTCCACTAAATGTAATGGTAAAAAGGTAAATTTTATGCAAAAAATGAAGGTTTTTTTCAACAAATTTTTTATGGGACGTATGACCTGCACCTGCATATTGCGTATATATAATTTTTCAAATAATTTAATTAATTTTGTAGTTTTTAAATTTTCGCGCGATTTTTTTTTCGGACACCGCCATAAATCTGAGCATGCGCATTCCTAACGTCCGGTCAATTATTTGAAAAAGCTAGGCCACGTGTGTTATTGCGGTGTAACAGTATATAGTACAACAAATATTTAGAGTGTTTTTGTAGTAAACTATTCAAGGTAAGTTATCAGTCGTCAAAGTTATTCGTATTTAAATGTAATGCTTGATTTAGGCTAGTTAAAAGCCGGCACATGAGCAATTTAAGCTTTATTTCGTAAACTTGTCGGAAAAACATGCTTTACGACGCTGAATACATGTATTTGTGCACACTTAACCATTAATTTTTTTTAATCTCTGAAAAGCATATTTAGGGAGTATTATGTTTTAAAAGTCAGATTGTTAACAGGAATGCATGAAAATGGGGGTATGTTAGGTACCATGTGGGTTGTTCTTCAGCCGAAAGGGGTAATTAAATGATCTCAAGATTATTATTGGCGAAACCATTTTGAAAATGCATTAAATTTGCATCCATTCTAACAAAGAAATAAAAATAAGAAAAAAATCACTGGGTTATTTTAATTTTACCCCCCCCCCCCACAATTCGGGTGTAAAGCCTACCAAATGCATGTACATGAATACATGTACGTCCAGTGAATTCTAAACATTTCGGTTCTCAGTATTACTTTGCATTAGACACTTAGTGACTACGAAAAGACATCTGTACGATATAAAATGGAAATCACAAAGCTCTCAGATCTGAATTTAAGTTTATACATATATAATTATAAGAAACAATTTAGAATTAACCGTGACAAGTTAACTATAAATGAGTGATTGTTTTTGAGGCAGGTGAATATTTGGTTTCTAATTTTAAAAAAATTTCCCACTCAATTTGTCCATTCTAACACATGCACTTTACTGAATGTCACGTGAACTTCAGCCTCATTATTAATATATTATCTATACATCTTTTATTATACATTATTAAAAATCTACTAATCATAAAGTTTTGATAAAGTGCGAGTTAAAGAATCTGACTTGCATTTAGTTAACACACTGGAAGTCTTGTGTTGATTTTGTTTCACTTGGGCAACCATTTTTAAAATTTGATAGGTAGTTTACCAAGTCTGATTATTTACCAGAAATCGTTATAGTAAGTAAAATGTAAAAAAATGAGGCCGAAGTTGGTGTATCATAGGAAGCCACAAGGTACATGTACATGGGATAATGAATGCTTCACTTTTTTAAAGACCATTTTCATATGTTTACATGTCTTGATAAAAATGTTAATTGCATGTTCATAGTCATAGATTTGCATGTTTTATTTTAACAGCTTGATTTGCATGATGGCCTACCATAGACAGTGGCGTCGGTATCATTCTGAGGTAAATTCTTTGATAGAATCAAGTGAAGATGAACAAGACGTGCATATTTTTGAACATGTTCATCAATTAGAACAACAGCATGGCGATATTGAACCTACGTGTAGTCATAATGAAGAAGAAATCATTGAAATGGATCATGTTGCCAGCAATAGTGACTTAGAATATCTCAGTCCTTCTGATTCTGATCAAAATAATGACACATTTGAGTCCTACTCTGATGAAAATTCTGCAGATTCTGAATCAGACCATGAATGTCCTGATTTAGTAACCGACCTTGCATCATGGGCAACCAAAAGCAACTGTACTCGGTCAAATCTGAATGAATTATTAGACATTTTACGAAAGCAAGGACTTGGGCTACCTAAAGATGCAAGAACACTTCTTCAAACTCCACGATCTGTTAATACAGTGAAAAAGTGTGGAGGTGATTACTTATATCTTGGCCTAGAAACTGGATTGTTAAAAGTCATTCATGAACAGTCTGAACACTTTGAAAGACATGAAACATTGACATTGAATTTCAACATAGATGGTGTTCCATTGTTCAAGTCTTCTTCTGTGCAGCTATGGCCTATTTTATGCAGTATAAAAGGTTATGAGCCATTTGTTGTGTCTGTTTTCTGTGGGAATGCAAAACCGTCTTCAATAGATGAATATTTGTATGATTTTGGATAGCTACTTCCTGTTTGCCGTTACATAGATTTTAGAGGGGCATCAGTGTCCTATGGACATTCTCTCTTTATTTGAGTGGCTATTATCCCACTGACAACAAACTTGTGTCAATAGCTATATTAAGTATAATGACTACGATATTATTTTAAAATAGTAACACTTTTATATGATTAAAAATAGTAACACCTCATATCTTTCGTTACAATAGCATGTTTCAGCCAATAAAATTTGTGAAAATTAATCCTTTGTAATATTGAGTATTACCTTTGTATTTCATTTTGTGATAATATCATGCCAAATAAAATATTTCTGACTGAAAATTCTGTGTATGTTTGAATAGCATTTGGTAGTTGTGTTATGTATTACATTTTAGTTATACTGCACATGTAAGTGTGCTTCAGTATTTTTCTACATGTGTTTTGTGTTGTTGAAATAGTCATATCTTGATGCAATCTGGAATTTCAGATTTTTTTTTTGAATTAAAATTCAGATAACCATTGTTTCCTTTATGAACTTGATGTTAATTCGTGAGGCCCTTTTACAGCGATTTCTCTCCTGCTGCACTATGGCACAATCAATTGCTATTTAGTAGCATATGAGTTCTACTGTCTGCCTCGAATTCAGAAAAGTCCTATTAATGGAGACTAGTTTTTCCTAATTGGTGCAGTGTTTGATAGTTAGATGTGCTTGTTGTTTGACAAATTACTCATCAATATAGAAGAAACATGAGTGGATAATTTTACATTATTAAGAAAGACTCGGCACTTTATGCAAAACTTAAAATAACATTGATTGAACGTGGATCTTTCCACGTGAATTCCTAGTCCTGTTTCCACGATGATTCAACGTCATATTTCCACGTGGATTCAACGTCATATTTCCACGTGGATTCAACGTCGTATTTCTACGTGGATTCAACGTCATAAATCCACGTCATTTCAATTTACATATCAATACCATTATTCCACGTTTATTCAACGTTGAGAACTGACAGTTTTTCTACGTGGAATCAACGTTGTGTGCCTGATGGGATTGTGGTTTACAAATCAAATTATTAAATTTTTCTGCACATTACATACCAGTAATAAGTGTAATGGGACACTTTCCAAAAACCAACACATAAAGTTTCACAAATCATCCAGGTCAGCAGATTTAGATTGCCGCTTTTCCCATCTCACTTCCGCAATTTATTGGATTTTTCAATTGTCCACGTCCTAAAGATAGCTGTATTAATTTTCAATGGAAGTAACAATACTTGTCGTTTAATACATCATTGTATACCAACAAAATTAAGCTTCAGTTACACAAATCGTACTGATACTTAACTTTTTTTTCTAATCTATATCTAGACATATTATTCGATAGACACATTTTTCAGTCATTATATATAATAACAATTAGCCGGTAAACAATAATAAGGTAGGAAAACCGACTAATTAACAAAAAACACAAGAAACCGAACAAATACGATAAACACAAATACCCACGACATGACACGTTGCTATCAATGAAAGGGAAGTTGACAATTTGAAATCGAGTCATAACATTTTCATTTAGTTGTAGTTTTCTTCTTGAACAAGGAAGACCTCACTACGAAGCTGACTAGTTCGTGATTTATTTAATAAAATCCTCATGCAAATATATTAAATTCAATAGTCACAGAGCTGCTTAATGACACCGCATCATCTATATAACGCAAGATGAAATTAACAGTCTATGTCAGTGTCTTTTTTCTCAAAGGAATGTGCATTATATGCTTAGTTGGTATAAGAGGAGCACAATGTGCACTAAAAGTAATGCAGATAGTGTGTTAAAACAACACACAAATTTACAAATACATTGGCAGTAAGAATATCTAAAATTATAAATTTGTTAGTAGTTGATGAACACGAGTTCTGTTTGACTAATTTCCTTGTATTAATATCTTCTCATTTCATTTTAAGCATGAAAGCCTAATTCTGTTTAAGGCTTTGGACGCTTATCTTTAAAACGATATTATTTAAAAATAAATATTGAACACAATATTGACACAAACCGTAGTCCTCTAGTCCATAGCTTGTTTCTGTATTCTAACGAGTCAGATTTTATTCAAGGACTTAAAATACCACAACAGAAACAAATAAGTGGCTCAGACGTTTAACTTTAAATTTTGCTATATAGATGACGTTCTATCATTAAATAACACACATTTTGCACTCTGAATGAGACGACACGACAAGCCAGACGAATTCAGTTTTCCAGTCATATATTATTCATGTCTGTGTATTCTGATAGCAACTGATGCTAATGCTAACATAGAGGCTTACACATACAATTTCTGATCTACAAGTTAAGGCCATCAAGAAGTTATGGATCTTTATAAGGTATCTGGCATATAGATGGTGTCGTATATTTTGGGGTTCCTACCAAAGATCGGGTTTTTCCCCTGGGTATTCCTCTCCCATTAAAAACTAGACGATATGATTATAATAAAAAATTGTTAAAAGTGGCGTTAAACATCAAAATAAAAAACAAACATATTTTGGGGAGATTTTTTGGTCTTTTCTGTCTTTTGTGACTTCATGCTAAACTCTTCAGTCACTTGTAAGACAACCTCCGGCTCACCCTTCTGGAACATCCGATATCACACTTTTGTTCAGAAATGAGTTTTTTTTGCACCAGCGAGCCAGGTTACAACGTTTCGTTGCTCTCGGTTCCCTCAGGAACTCGGAACGTCGAAGAGTTTTCTAGGTTTCCATAACAAAAATATTATACGATCAAAGCATTTCGATACTGATGCGATTGGATATATGAATCGTAAAAATTTGTAAACCATATTTACAATGTTCGTTTTTGTCTTGGGAATAGTAAGACTACAAAATAAACGACGACTACAAGGAAAGTGGAACCTGAAAGAAAACAAAGATGATTGTAAATGCAAATAGCAAAGAAAACAAAATTATGTATCGGACACATATGACTTCCTACAATATAAACCTACATATCCGCACCAAGCACAATTAAAAAGAAAATTTTAAAAGACAGTTAGATAGTCATCTGTTATTGTTTTTGTGAATTGAACCATACAGTACTTTGTTTACAGAGATGTTGTTACAAAGCTAGGTGTTATCTGAAACAAAGGTATAATGTTATTATGAAAGACAAAGGTCAGGTAAGCGAGATAAGATATTAGTTGTATTAGCAAGAAGGATCCTTTGCCGTTGTAAGTTTTTTTTTAAATACTGTGAAATACTTTTTATTCGTGGGGTATTTCACCAAACCACGAAAATTGATACCCACGAATTTAAGTACTTTCACAGTAGATAATTTCAGTTAATGATATTATGGAAAATTGCAAAATTCCCAGATAGCTTAGTATATAAATATTGATAATAAACTATTATTGCAATCCCGAAATAAAACAATGATGTTCAGAGGTAGGGCAAAAGAAATGAAACAACTAATTTGTTGCAAATTTAGGAACCATAAAGTTTCAAATACACTTAACAGCACACATCACATACGACACAAAAGCATAAGTGATACTACAAGAATAATCGATAATTACATTATAAAAATTATTATTGAAACCTGTTTGCTATAAAATATTAACTTCGGCTGCAATCTTTGATACTCAATAACGCTTAATTTTTAGCAGTCCTAGCAAAAGTAAGATAATTAGTTGCCTTTAAGGAAACATGAATAATAGAAACAGGACAGTGGTAAATTGAAATATAAATATATTTTAACCAACAAATATTTGTTGTTTAAGCCTATAATTACAGCTATCGGTACTAATTAACTCATTCTATACAAATAGAGAAAAACATTAAAAACAAAAACGAGGCAAAAAAGCAGATAAATATGTTACTTGAAAGAAACAAATATTTCAAACAACGGATATTTGATCTTTAAATCAAGAATAACACCCGTCGGTACTAATTTACCCATTTTATAGACAGAGAAAAAAACGTTATAAACAAAAACGAGGCAAAAGCCAAATTAACAACTTGAAAGTAATTGTAATGTTCTGTTATGTGATTTTTATGAGAAGCAATACAAGCAACGTACGAGAAGATATTTGTTTTGTTTTAGGGTTAACTGTGTCAATGGTAATATGTTTTGTTGTTTGCTTGGCAACAGAAGAACAAGGCCCAAATGAGATACTTCTACGGATAAATTTATGCAGACCTTGTTTAAGACAGTCAGGAAATTTTTATCTCGATGATACATTTGAAAATATTGTGAAAATATTACATGAAATCAGGAGCGAAACAATGCGAGAAACCTGCAGATACAACAATGTGAGTATATAATTGTGACGTGTTTTAAGTAAATAGTTTGATGTATGGCCGTAATCACGAGTTTGTCAATCACTACACTGTTTCCATATCCCAAATTACTGAGGCTTTGTTATGTCTATAGCGCTAACTGTCAAAAACATAAATTCGCGTAACAAAGAAGGAGCGGGTTTCCATGTCAACGCAATTTATCCCGCTCCTTCGTGGAGTTTGTTTGATGTGTTCTGCCTTGTAATTGTTTAATAGACCTTTGCAATATTTTCGGTATTCAATTACTTTTGCTTATAACTAAAGTATAAAAGTTACCTCTGTATTTACTGACACGTTAATTAGAATCCATTAAGTTTAGCTGTGGAAAGAAAACTTACTTTATTTAAGTTTGTTTGTTGCTTAATACCAGAAGTCGCTGCTGAGTCATGACCCAGGTGTTGCTGTTAGTTTTTCCGTAGGATGAGTTCATAGTTTCAAAGGCGAATCTGCAGTTAGCTTCTATATCGAAATTAAATCTTAGAAAAAAAGATAAAAATATATTCCATTAACAACAGAAAAGCAAACAAAATATATCCAATTGATATACATCGACGTCACACCATTTATGACGTCTCCGTTAATGACATTCAGCAAAATAAAGGTAGTACCCAACATTTAGATAAATGAAACTCCCATTGTTTTCAAATTTTGATCAAACTTTTTCTTGAAACTAAATAAAAACCTTACTTTAACTTCAGCCATTGCGGTGTCAAACTTCCTAAAAATTCATCATTTCGGCCTCAAACGGGGATATATTCGATATACACGTGGATAAGAACGTGCATGTATAAACAATAGTGACCTGTTTGTAAAGAGTTGGGGAGGTGGGGTAAAATTAACAGAATTCGTCAGTCCTTTCTTCGTTAAGGCTATGGTCGAGCCCACTTTGACTGAATTCACACTACATGAGCTACTAGTTTTTTGTATTTTTTTCGATAACAAGGTTTGTTTTAACGATAACTACATCATTTTAATTCGAGTACAGTGGTCATTTTTATCAGTGAAATATTTTCTTTATGTAATTAAATCAAAGGTATGGAAAAACGTTTTATTGGATCACATTTAGTTTTTCTATTTTCTATTCCAAAGATTTCTGTTCTACTGTTAGATACTATTGAGTTATGTTAATACATTTGCAATGGCTGCCACTTTCACATACTGTATACAGTTTAATACTAATAAATATTTAACTGTCATTGATATTATGTAAATTTTCATTAAGATAATGATTGATATGACGTCTTACTTTATTAGGAAGTATTCCATGGTGATACCTCTCCTATAGATAACTTCAATTTTAACAACATCCCAGCCAGTCATACAGCCCCTGTAAGAACTGTAAGTATAGTGGATGTTTGAAATTAGTGTTTATTTAAAAAGATTTGTAAAGTTCCAAATCTTGATATTTAAACTATTGTTTTAAATGTTTAAATATATTTATCTCAGATAATACACACATGAGTCCAAATCGTCATACAGTTTATCTTAAGCTTCTTTTTTCTTTTTGAATGTACATATATAATAAAGTTAACGTCATTGTATTGAAAAAACATCATAAATATTAAAAATTATAAATAACAAATTTTCTCACAATTTTGCTTATATCAACAAGTTTCTTAACATATCCGGTTCGATTCGCACTGCAGGCAGGGTGTACTCGACTCCAATCTTAATTGACAAGGATTGCCAGTTTTCCTACAGCAGGTCTGGGGTTTTCTCAATGGGTACTCCGGCTTCCGCCCCCAATAAAATATGGACACCATAATGTAGCTGAAAAATTGCTGAAAGCGGCGTTACAACACAAACAAATAAACAAACAAACTTAACATATCCGTCCTTTCATATTGAATTAATTTTAGGTATGGTTTTATAAAATCTATATTGCAATACATACCTATATTTTTATAGAAGATTCTTATTAAAATGTCTTTTTAAAATTATGCCTACCAGAAATTGCAAGATATACTTCAACAAAGATTTTACCTTTTGCTCATAGTACGTCTTCCTATCATCGATTGCAAAAATATACTACATGTAATTGTAAATATGTTTTTTGAAATGTCATCAATCATAATTCATTATAACTTAGCTCACAAAACATCCCAAAGATATATTGCTACAAAAAAATTAACAAGAACTAAAATAACTGTAAAGAACTTTACAAACACAAAGTCGATTTCGGGCTTTTAATGAGATGGTTATTTCAGGAGGAATAGCCAGTTGTTTTTGCATGTCTCAGCTCCAAATCACTCGATTATGTCATTCGTTCAAGCACAATAATACTTGTATAAGATTCAGTTTGATAAGATTTTACTTTTGCTGTAATATTTGACATTATCTTTTTCACTCACGTTACTTCCTTTTGTTCAAATATAGGTGTATCACATAGTAAAAGCATACGATATTTTGACCGACATAAGTCTTTATCGACAACTTGGAAAACTACAGAATTATACATTTGAAGGAACATTAAATGTTAGGTTTTCTGCGGACAAAATACGTAGACTAGTTTGTAGTCTCAACAGGTTGGCAGACTTTAATGAAATTGACATACCCGAAGGAGTTTGCAAAAAGCATTTGATTGTATATAGTCCGCCCGCAAACGGAGCAACGTATGCCAATTGGATGTTCTCTATATTACGTCATAATAATGAACAACTTTGTCACGTTAACAATGCACTGTCACATGATATACAGAAGTTAAGACACTCGGAATATTGTCATTATAATGTTTTATCTGATTGCAACTCTATAGTGTAAACCAGTCGATAAAACGTTTTTTCAGATTTTATACGGGTTTCTGTACAAATGTGGTAGAAAGGATAATTAATCTAATGTACTGGTATTTTAAAAAACTTGTATGCAGTATTAAGAAATTAGTGCAGTTTTTGCAGTACACCAATGACATACATTTGTTAATTAAACGCAGCCACGTTTTTATAAGGAGAATGCAGTAGACTTTTTCCAGAGGACTAGTGTTTTTACTTGAAACACATGTCATTATAAAATTTATTCACAAAAGAGAGGGAAGCAGCTACCAAAGATGCTACTGCATTTTATATAAAATTTGATCATAGTGAAAAACTTTTTATATATCTCATTCAAACACAACATTGATGTAATCTATAAAATATGGGACCTGCTATAAACCTTATCCCATTTTTATTTTTTAATAATTTTCATATGTTACGATATGACGCTGTATTGTTTAATTCTCTATTTATCGAGAATGTTGCTTATTAAAATGTTTTATAGTTTATGCAGCAAAATGTGTCGTTGTTTACTTTAAATTCATTTGAAATGCACATACTATGAGACCATGCAAATTTACCAGCAGACGCCTTCATTTATAGCGACACCTGGAAAATATTTGTTTGCTCTGCGACCATACTTAGAGGATTTCAAGTGCTCGATCGATCGAGCATGCCCAGCGAATTCCCAGGTGGCGGAGAGATGGGGGAGCTGTCTCGTTGGCGTTTTCAGGTCACAATACGGAAAACCTGGTCGCGGATCGTAGTGAGTAACGTGTTTGGAAAGTACCACGCTTCTTAAACGATAAAGACCCCTTTTTATATTTCGAAAAAGAGTAGAATCATTGTAACCGCTACAGAATGCTAACTTTCCGATCCCTTTCAATGCGTCATACTTTTCCGGTGTCTGTCAAAATTTTGTTCTTGTTGGCATTTCAGTTTTCCATCGACGTAGTGTTTGTTAACTTGTTCTTTTCCTGAATATAGCTTAAAACAATTTCCGTAGACATTAAGCAAATATTCAATCAATCAAAACAAATTGTTGGTGCTAGTTGTTAAATTACAATAGTACCTTGTAACTGTAATATTCAGCTAGAGTATACGATGAAACTATTAACGTTTAATATTAAACAATAAAGTTATTTAACCCCCGAATAACGCAAGTATGCACAATCCAAACACAAGACACGTTAATCCACTGATAAGGCAAAAGCGCATAATCCAAACTCAAAAATCGTTAATCGATAAATTAGGCAAGGGCGCATAACCCGGACATAAGAAACTCTTATCTTCAGATAATGTAATGGCGCATACTCCAAACACAAGTCGCGTTAATCCATAGATAAAGAAAATAGCGCATAATTTAAATAAAACGTACGCTAAACGACGGAAAAGGCAAATGGAGCATAATCCAAACATAAGTAACGTTAATCTATAGATAAAGAAATGGCGCATAGTACAAACATAACACTCGCTATTCTGTGGATAATCCAACTTTGACGTTTGGAGAAAAGAAATCTCCTTAAATATGTTCACTAAGAAAACGTGATAGAGAAAGTTTAGGGCAGGCAAATCGTGAGATATCAGACATGCCAGCAACTATATCACTTTAAATATTATTAATACAAATAATGTTCATACATTACAATTTCATGTTATACTTATTTAGTCCTCGGTTGTATAATCGGTGGTTATTAAAATGTTAAATTTTTATATAGAGCAAAGTGATTTTCAGAAGGTCACCGTGCATTTTTATTTCATACAGTAGCTATATCGTTACGATCATCTGCAGTAAACATGCTTGTGTAACAATTAACGTTTACTTATCAAAACTTGTATCGAGATTAACCGACTAGCTGTTAATTTGAAACGGCAAATTATTCAATTGCAACACAGCGAATGAAGTGTAACAAGACTGTGTTGTCTTCTATAAATATTTCCTCATGTTGATATACTAAAGAGTAGATTACAGATGCATGAATGTACATTCAATATAACATTGAAAAGGCCGTACTACAATGATAGTATTTCAAGCATGTATGACACATCAATAGAAGATGGATTGACATAATTATCAGAGGTCAACAATGTCATACACGGGCAATAACCTTAGCTTAAACTTGTATACCGTGAGGTATCTGATTAAATGGGTCAGTGACTGGTATATAATATGGTAAATCTTAAACTTCGTCCTGAAATAATTACGAAAAAATAATTTCGTGCATTAAATTTCAAACATTGCCTTGTGTCTTTCCAACCTCTTTTGCAAATAATTGGGTCGATGTCTTTGGTCTGTAGATCTGTTCGTTTTTTTTAAGAGATCGACAACTACGAAGCCAAAAAGCTATTTTAATATGAAACATAAGTGATCCATACATCTGATTAGTAATTGCTTAAATTTGGTTTTTTCCAAGGTCGATATAGATTGAGCCATGTTGTTCTTTTTTTTGACTATTAATGACAGCAGATTTTTAGCGTACTGAATTGTACATGTATAAATTGTAAGTGCCGCCTTTTATTTATTGTGAATATGAGTTTTAACTGCCTTTTAAATAATAACGGTCTGTAACGAACGATTGACAAATAGTAATATTTAATATTTAGAACAACCAGCCAAACCCCGAAAAAAATTATATCAACCTTGTTGTCTGATAGAAAATACATTACATACATATTTTGGTTGATGATGAAACAAAATTGTACCTTATTAGAATGATCAAATGAACTTCCACATACTTATGTTGTATATTACTATAAATTTGGGAAATTTAAATGTTATAAATTGTGGAGTAGCCCACCCTTTAAAGCACTTCAAATATATTCAATAATGAATCTTTTCATGTGGGATGTTAAAGTATACTATTAAGGCACTACGTAGATAAGTTATGTTATCAATCAATTCGTCGTTCCTTAGCATAGAGGTTTTTTCTTATAACGGGATTTAAAAAATTAAAAGATTTACTTCAAGGTCTTCATTTTTTTAAATCTGATAACTATATCTTTATACAGGTCAGTAATACTATTGCGTGCTATATTTAAGGTATAACGGTAGTAAATGTGTACCAGTAACAGGTTACCAGATTGTGTACCCTACACTGATTGTGTACCCTACACTAAGTACAATAATGTTAACATGTGTAAAATTGTTTGCCTGTAACCTCCAGCAAAATTAAGTTTTGAAAAGTGGTAAATTTTTTCTCATAAGATAAATTTAGTTTTTTACATTCACTACTTTAGAAATTGTATGTAAATGTAGGGGAGTCTCAAAAAGATCTAACTAGTGAAAAATGAATTGATCACGGATATAAATGATGTATTGTTTAATGTTGAATGAAAGTTTATTTATTTACTAGCCCAAGTAAGTGCTGATCAATGTTAGAAAGGTATGCAAACGAAATGTTAGTATTTTATACTATGGCAGAACATTTACTATCGTTCTACTTTCTTTACAGTCAGATTTCCGGTGAAACTATAACAATAGAATCGGATCTCTCTATTATACAAGGTACAAAAGTTATGTACCCGTGTTTATTCGGTTGCCATGCAAATTAAAAGTTATTTAGCGCATTGACTGACAAAAGTTTTCGTTTACTATTTATTCGTTTTAAAATTAAAGACAACTTTGCAAAGTTACAAGAGCAACGGATGTTTAATACCTCTGTTTTGATCAGAAAACATGAAAAACAGGGGGTGTATTCTTAAGTGCTGCAAAAAAATGCACCAATTTTAATTTCGATGAAAAATTTCCATAGATTTCTGAAATATTCACCTTTCACATGTGCTATAATTTACTTGTGACGACCTTTCGTTTCTGAGAAAAAATTTCAAAGTCGAGCCGTACGAGTTATCGTTCGTGTCGACAGGTGGCGTAATACACAATCCGACATTACATGGTACACGCTCACAGGTTAAATTTACATTGGTATAGTCATAATTATGTGGAATACTAGCCGTGGCGGTCGCAATTGTGCGATCGTCGATTGTCACAACAGCCAAAACATTGGATAAGTGGAAAAACAGCGTCTGTTCATACTTATATGAAAATATTAAAATTCTACACTTTCAGTTCACTTAAAATATTATTTAATCCCTTGATATATTCTCCTGCACTTCTTTTTCTACAGCTTCCAGTTTTTACCCTTAGATCCATGGATGCTGCCTGCTTTTCTTTTTATTTGTTTACGTTCGACATCATGACCTTTATTATAATTATTGGAAAGACTGTTGATACTGGACAGTGAAAATCCGTAAATAGTAACAAATCGATAATTCCATATTAAGACCGTTGTTTGGTTTAAAGGTACCGACGTCCGTATTAGTTATAGCGATATTCAGTTTTAGAAAGTAAAAGACATGATTTCGATATTTTATTTTTAATCCTTAACAAAGTTTTCCGTACTTGTTCAAATTTTTAATGAGGCCCCAATGGATGCTACGGCCATTCTGCAGGCATTACATTTCTCAACTATGCACTGACTTAACTTGTAAATAAACGGAATAATGAAAAAACTTTAAATCAAAAGCAGGCAAATAATAAACATTCTGTAACCGTAAAACAAAACAAAAAGTTGGTACTGTAGAGAATATAAATCAGACGCAAAAATTTATAACTCTTATTTTTCATCTTTCCTAATCGCTAAAAATGGGCTATACAAAGGAATTTAATTAGTATTTTACTTTTAATTTTCTTCTTAGACATAGTTGATAGATTAAATTAGCAGACGGTGCACCCAGCTTGACGTTATCTTTTGAAATGATAACACAATTAACGGTTAATTATCATTCCTGCACCATTGACTGAATGGATAAAACCCGAGAGCGTGTACCACTGCTAACTAGCGGGTTCCGAATAACATCAATATGGCGCGGCACACGATTTCATCGATGAATTTGTCTATATGTAACAGATGAACAAGGTGCGTGTGATTTGCCATCGGGTTATGTACAAAGGCTCGTTTTAGTGCGGTAAATTTTATTTTAAAGGTGTTTAAATTTGAAATATAAATAGAGTAAAAAAATAATGACAATAATATCTATTATTTACAATGAAGTAACACATAAAAAAGCGTTTTATCGCAAAACACAGTAGCATTCGTCACATTCGGTGCGAGGGTACGATTATTCGCTCTAGTTCAATTTCACTAAAATTTATTGAAATAACAGCCCTTTCAAGCCACGGATTGTTCCTTCTTTTTCGATCTAAATTGGTTTCTATTACACTATGATTGTGTTGAAAATATTTAAGCAGTTTAATTTCTATAACAACCGAACGTTTCTATAACATTTTAAATCTGCCGTGTCTTGTACGTATCTTAAATGCGTCAAAGTAAGACTTATTATAAACAATGTCTTGTGTATATTGCTAATATGTTGGTAGAAAGTGTATTATTTTATTTTTAAAAAATTCATCAAATAGTTAAAATAATTGTTCGCATAAATGGCATAGAACAGCGATCCCTGTATGACTACTACTTATTGTTTAGACCGAGAATCCTCTGCCGTCTAACGCCTTTTGGCATGGGCAAAAAAAGCGTTTAAAAAGCGTTGGATAGCAGAGGGTTCTCGGACTACTTATTTTCATGCAATTGCTACATTTTTGGGACACCAAGGCAGAAAAATTCACACTAGAAGACCAACATCTTATGTGCAAAACGTGGCACGGACTTAATAAACTTAATAAGTCGCAAGTTCGCAAGACAAAACCTTTCAAAATGATCCAAATTAAAAAAAAAGAAATTCAATTCACACTGACGTAAGTGATTTGCTCTCCTTGCTGTAAAGTTCGAAAACAAATATGACCCCCCCCCACTTCGTAAAACGAACCAGAAAATAAATCCAACAAACACATATAAATGTAATTTGTGCATACATATTTGTTCAAATCAACTTTTAATGTTAAATGCGAGGGTATTTTTGAAATCGTGACATTTAACATGTCTGAAATTTGCATGGTTATGACGGGGGGGGGGGGGGGTTGCATAAAATAAGAATGAAATGAAGAGTCCAAAATAACATTGCAAAATCTGCTGCTCCTTCCATCATGAACCTTCAACAAGTATATGTCTATTGAATTTTATCAAAACGTTCCCCATTATGCGCTACTTGAATGAATTTGATCAGATTATTTTGTGCATGCACTTTTTCAGATTTTATCAATCAAGATTGTGAAAAAAATGAAACAATTACTTACATTTATATTTTATTTTCTACTTTCAGTCATTGACATTTGGTTGCTTGGTGGCTACAAAAAATTATCTGACTTTATACTAGACACCATAAGATAAGGATAATTCAGACCAACTTTGCGTAAAGTTGGCAAAAAAGGATTTCCGAGTACATTTGTTAAACAAAAGCACACAAAGTGAATTTTAAACAGTCAATTTATTCAAAAATTAAATACACCGTTAAAAAGTGGGGTTCTAAAACCTATGGTTTTTAATCGAACCATAAAATGACCAGGCCAATGAACAATACTCTAAGACAATGGCACATTAAAGTCAGGTTGGAGAAATAACTGAACTAACACACATTTAAGAAGAAAGTTTATTAAGAACTTTGCAAAACTGTTCAAATTTTTAATTTTGGAAATCACAATCTTTTTCCTGCAAAAGACCGTCTCATGAATATGCATTCTCAAGCACATTCAATACGTCAGTAAAGTATTAAAGATTATTGGAAGAGGTGGTACAAGTGGTTCCTATACAACCATAGCTAGTTAGGCTTGTGCATGATGACGCCGTCTAGTATAAACGATCTCCAGACCTTGATAGTACAATTGCAGGTTACCTGCATACAGAGCGTCTGTACAAAAAAAATTAAATTTTCATTTAGGAAACAAACAGTAAAGGACAATTTAAGAATCTGAAAATAAAAAAAAGTAACCTGACAAGCAATTTTTCTTAATGTTTATATGAATATAATTTGGGAATGCAAAGTATTCTGAAGTTATCAGTAATAGCCTTAATACGATTTTTTTTCTAAAACATTTTTAGCCTACACGGCCTGCCATACCACAATCAATTACCGGACGTAAATCACTTGACCGTTACATTACTTTAAGACTTGTCTCCCTTAATTACTTGACAACGGACACATTTAAGTGCTGCGATTTTTTGCACCACGTTAAAATTACTTCAAACGAACTTAAATCTATATATAATTACCTTTGTCCCATAGAAGATCCGATTTGTGACTACATCAGACAGTGTTTTAAAAATTTTCAAAGGTCTGCCAACATTTTCGAAAGTTGTTCCTTGATGAGGGAAAAATGTCTATAGCTACTTTTTTTAGATGGACTGTAATTTTCTGCTGTAATTGCTCGACGGAGGAAGCATTCGCGTCTTAGAATATCATAGCATTGTGTATTCTTGAGTTGAATTGTATTAGCTGTGTATATCTTTCAAGTCCAGTCAAAAACTTCGCGTCAGTACGAAAATGGCGGTCTTTCCAAGTGACTGCATCTCATGAATATTTTGAAGGGAGATAATTCGATGTCACCACAAATCGGACTGTTTAAGACCAATCGCAAAGATCAAAATGAACAATTAGTTTAAAAAAATGATCATCATGTATTTTAGTTGAGTTTGTCGTTATTCCGAGAATATATAGGAAAGATGCTGAATTTAATATATTAGTGTCGTATTTACTTTTATCACAGCTACCATATGTTTAATGCCAAAGAAAATTCACACATTGTGAATTATACTACATTTAATGACCACACGATCAAAGTATAAAATGACTTGCTATTGGGATGAAGTAACCTGCAATGTATAATAGTTTTACTAGTCAGTAATTATTGGTCATTATTAACAAAAATCTCTGTTTTATCCGTTATACAGGAGCTCTAATCTAGTAAACTTCAATCCAATACAAATATTTATTGAAAATCTATCGACAAGACATTCACATAAATTACACAGTAGCTCATGTATCTGTGTTCGCATGAACATTAAAGTTATTACAATACACTTGTAGGCTATATAGCATAAATCAAGAAAAAGTACAGTCAAAAATGATTTCAATATTATATACAATGTATTAATTCTCCATTTAAAAAGTATTAATAAATGGTATTTTTAGTTTCAATTCTTTATTACGTATAGAGATTAAACATTTAAATAAACAAAGCCAGTGTAAATGTACTATTGAGGTTTAATTTATCCAGATCGTTTTGTTTCGAGTACTAGTATAAGTTTTAAAGTGATGTCTATATTATCATATATAGATATACAAGAGTAGACCATAAGCAAAACAGTCACATTGGGGATATTAGTAAATCTTCTAATTTGTTGAATTGTAAATAATATCTTTGGGATAAAAGGCTTACTAAAAATCATATATAATATTAATTTAGCGTAAATGAGTTTTGATATGTAAAATGTGTAGTGGTCGACAAACTCGTGATTACGTCAGTCATCAAAATATTTAATTAATTTGTTATTTTGGCGTAGCGATATCTTGGCGTTTTTCTATCAAAAGCGATGACTTGATGTTTTTTGTGTGTTTAATCTTGGTGTTTTATCCAACTGATGTGTTAAATTTTGGCACCTCGTGTTAAATCGCAGTGAGAAATGTTATTATATGTGCAAGAAAAGACAAGACAAGACGAGACAAAATTTTATTTAAAGTCGGTACAATAACAAATAAACCGACATATATTGTATATGATTAACTATATAATATTTTGGTATATAATTTAAGGGTACGGTGCGTATCCACTTTGAGATCCATCAATGACTCCTAAAATGTGTTTATTAAATTTTATTAGATTAAGTAATTACCACACATATCATATAAAACAAATGTTCATTATTGTCCATTATTATTGTCCTTTCTGTCAGTTATCAAAGATCACGGATTTAAATTGTAATCCTTTTTGTATTCTAATAGCTTGATTGAATGACAATGGAGATGATATTTTTATTATCAATAATTAGTAAATGAAAAACCGGAAATGTATGAATAGAATGAATAGAAATTCATATATTATGTTTTCTAAACAATATTATAAAAAAAATAAAGAAATTTGTTTTACATCTAATTTTCCTTTACGCACACTTGTGTATTACCGCTATTTTAGGCCGCTATCTTTGCGTGTAAAAGTTTGGTTCATGCTTTATTTTGGTGTGTTTAATTTTTGCTCTTTTACCGAATGCACAAAATAAACCAAAATAAAACTATAACCAAAATAACATGATTTACGGTATATCAGTAAGAAAAAAGAAGGGATTGGTTTTTCTGTCTTTATTTCATTTAAACCTATTTCTGTACCAACTAAGATTCGAATGTTTTCACCAAATTTATTCTTTACTTTCAGCTCACTAGAAACAAATTTTGGAAGGTTCAAACAAGACTTGATTCTAAATGATAATTTCTGGCTTTATTTATAAATAATAGGATTTCATCAAAAAGATCTTCAGGTGTTTCTCCAATGAAAACAATATGTTCATTTAAAGTAACATAACAACAACCAACACATTATAAAATTGGGATTTAATTAAAATATATATACGACATAAATGTACAAAAATGACTGAACAAAACTATAAACACTGATTACATAACGTGTACAACATTTAATAGTGTGATGTAGATGAGGTACATATAACTTGACTAGGATTTTATTGTTAAGGTCTTTAATGATTTATTTGGAACAAATCTTACTGACGTCCGGAAGTTGATTACAAGGAATACTTGATTCTCCGACTTTTGGGGCAACTGTATTAAACACCTCACAAAGTTCATGTCTACTTTTCTGCAAAATTGCGAAGATCCAACTTCTATATTCAGCTCGATTACTTGGCTGTCGACGTAAAACAAGTGATTTACTACAAACGGCAATTGGAATTGTTGCATTGGAAATTCTATGTAGCGCACACAGAGAATATCTTATTTGGATATCTATATGCGGCAATGTAAGACCTTCTGTATGCAGGCGTTGGAGACTTCCTAGTTTGTAGTACATCGCAATACTGGTCAATTTATCATAAACACTCACGATACCTGACGTTGGCTATAAAATAAAAAAAATATTCTGATAAATGTACTAACAAGGCGGCATTAACAGCTAATTCATACAAATCAGGCGACCTTGCATTAAGCTATATAAGTACAGGTCAGGCGGCAATACCTACTTATACATATATATATATATATATATATATACAAATCATGCGGCATTACTTATCTATTAATACAAATCGTGCGACGTTTCTTAGGCAAAATTACATATTTATTAATAATTGCCTACTAATACAAATCAAGCATTAACTACTGATAGAGATCAGGTGTCATTACCTACTTATTGAAAAAAACAAGACGGCATTACCAACTTAACAATACAAATCGTCCGACATTACTACTACTTTAAGTTCTAATATCAAAAGCGCAGTGAGAAAGTGACATTTAGTACAAAATGTAACTATTCATAAATAAATATACGTACATGATGATAAAATTGTCTATGATTGACAGTAATCTGACTTGGATCTGTAATATCTACAGGTGAAATATCATGCTCAAAAATATCCTGTAAAACATAGAGAAACTATAACATTTCGTGCATGGTTTCCTCCCAGTTGCCTAGCAATTTCCAAAATAGTATAATAGCCTTCTTTCCATTATATTTAAGAAAAAATGCGTATCCCTTTCTTTCTGCTAAAGTGCTATATTGGTCCAGGATTTCTTATTACTTTTAATGGTGGGACAGTTGCGAAAAGAGTAATACAACTGATTGTAACACATTGTGTGTTTCTTGTACTATACCATTCAAAGGCTTATCTTGAAGATTGGGTAAAGATTTACAGATTGTAAATAATCATGTGTTAATATTCATTTATCAATGATTAATGTAAATAACTCCAGACTAAAATAGAACATTAAGTTTTACATATAAAATGAGGTCAGATTCTAACACTTTACAGTCATATTGGCGCCTAAGTAACCGAGTGTTTAAGGTATTTCGTCTACTATTGATCACGTGTTGTGTCAACACTGAAATTGCACGTTCGAGTCTCATTGTGGGCAGTGAACTCGACTCCAATGATGATTGACAAGGATTGCTAGTTTTGCAACCGGTGGACACGGGTTTTCTACGGGTACTCCGGCTTCCTCATCATTAAAAACTAAACGCCATGATATAGCTGAAAAATTGGTAAAAGTGGCGTTAAACACCATTCAAAAAAAAAGCAAAAAAATAACATAAATCATAGAAGTAGCATACGAAGGAACAAACTAATTTATTTGTGGTCGCCTTGATTTTTTGTAGCCTTCTCTAGTCGGATTAAAAACGTGTTTTAGTGATTTATTGTTCAGCAATTTTCCGCTTATATTCCACTTGAATTAAAAAAGTAGAAAATATGAATCAAAAGCCCATAGTGACAACGATTCGTACCTGGATAATCAACATTTAATTCATTCGTTCTGTATCTGACATTTTCATAATTACACATCTTTATTAATATTTCTGGTAAATACGTACGTTATAATAACGACACAATTCTCTGACGTTTGTCCTCGCCATTCTTATCACATTATCGATAACGTCGTTATACAGACGGGTTTTGTCAACTGGATATATGTCTGTATGACTATCAACGCATGGCTTCCAAAGGTTTACATGAAAGCTCGTTGTATAGCTTATAGTCATTAACTTTTCTCAAGCAAGATGAAACCAAGGTTGATAAGTTGCATGAACATTAAGGTTGAATAACATTGTGACCAAAGCTCCAAGCAAGTTGAAACCAGAAATGTAAAAATACATGAAACCGGGCTTTTCAAGTTATATGAAACCAAGAAGGTCAAGCTAGCCGAAACCACGGTTCTAAAGTTCAAGGAACATTGCGAACAGTTTAACATGTACTGTTTTGTTTGATTCTTAGGTCTTAGTACGTACCAGTAATTTTATTAATGGTGTTGATAAAAATTTATTTATTTTGTTTTGTTTTTACTTAAAAAAGATCGCAAATATAGACAAAAATCAGAAAACATAATTATATTAACTTTGGTGAACCTCATGAATGTCAATTATTTTACATACTTTTAAGGGTTTTTACTTAATCATTAGGTAAAAATGGTATTTCTACAAAGTTGTGAACATCAATAATGTCTGTATAGTTGAGGCTCTTGATTAAAATGTCTTCATATAACAAGACGTGTTTAAATTTCCTTAATATCTACCAAATGTTTAAAGGCATATTATGTCGTATTCATATTAAGAAAAAAGATTGGTGTATGCGGACGTTTATTTTATTACACAAAGTAGCAGACGTAAGACAATGACGTGGTATTTTGTTGGAATTTTAAATTTTTTTTATATAATTATGTTTTATCTTTTTCTTATTTTCGACCTTCATAGGGTGGATTGTTTAATAAAAAGGAATTTATGGACTTTAAGTACCTTTTACTTTATAATTAAACAAGTGTGTTTTATTACTTCAGATGGCAACAAAATTAATTGTCATTGAATAAACATGAAAAAAGTCTGCGTTTTTTTCCTTCAACTGAAAATAATGTACTATGCAAAAACAATCTTTATAAAGGCAGCATCTTTTATATTATGACCAGCTGGAAGCTGAAGTAATTGTAAATGTAGTTGTAATCAGTCATGCATAGATATATATTAGTGATTGTCAACTCGTTAATCTGATGCGTGTCTGATATAAATTAGCATAAAACTTAGTCAAATAAATACAGTCGGTTGCATTGCTTGACAAGAAGTATTAAGTTGTTGACACTTTAATGAGAAATTGAGCCAATATATGTGTACAAATTGAAACAAAAAAATTAAGAAATATTTCCTTATAAGTAATTAATCCCTTTGTCTATCAATACCCCAACGTCACAAAGAGAGCTTTGTAAACCACTTAGCTAACAATTGTGTACTAACACTAGAGAGTTCCCGATAAACCCCATAGATACACTAAAACCAGAAGAAGCCTTTGTTAATCCTTTCAGCTTAAATACAACAACGCCATATATATAACCACGAAACCCATTATCCAATAATATATTGTCAGAGATAGATTCCATTATCCTAGTTAGCTAACAATAGCTAAGTAAGCCAGAGGTAGTTCCCGACCGGCATTATCAGCGGTACACATTAAGGGGAAAAACGTACAATTACCAATAAAGTGGATTAATACACATCTATTTATCAAACTGGACATTGACAATGTTTAAAAATATGAGTTTTGAATTGTTAACTTTCCATTTGTTTGTAAAAATATTCCAGAAATATGTATCTTAGAATGATCAATTATCGCCAATCCTGGATTTTCTTTAAAGATGACTGTTGCTTTCTCCGTGCATTTACGGACAATCGTTAACGATTGTTAAGTAGAATAATCTTGTGTCAGAGTGTTACATGGGGGATGCCTCCCGTGGATCATGCATTGATGCTATTCCCCTTGGAGCATACAAAGACATAACAGTTTACGTTGTTTCGTGATATGAGGTTTTTTCTTAACTTTTTTTTGTTTTACTTTGTCTGTTCTGGTGTTTCCTCCTAATATTTTGTCTCTTGTAGTTTTCATTTTTAACAATAATACATGGTGCATAGATGGCGGTCTTCCATTACAACACAAAAATGCGATACTGTATGCAATATTAATTATAATTCAAGCTCAGGCGGAATATAATGTACAGATATAGGGAGATCTTGCATCGATACAAACTATTCGTATAGATGTGTAAGCAGAGGTATACCAGAATTCTATTTTATTCATCGAGGACTCTGCTGATCGCTGTAATCCCCCAACTAGCTAAGCAATGACAAAATCTGTAATCTAAGTTGTATGAATTTTGTAAATTCTTTGAAAATAAAAGAACAAAATCCCGTTTTAGCTCATACTTTGGCAAAGTTCGAGTGGGAGCGTAAGACAGCAACGCCATTGTCTAAATTCACTACTGGCAAGCTCCACAATAATAAAGATCCCGATAAAATCAGATAAGACACTTTATAATCAGAATAGAAATGCATCAAAGATCAACAAAAACTATTATTGTGATACACTGATTATCAAATAGGCCGTTTTATGATTGTCAAGATTATAATTGGTTATACAATCCTTTTTTTTTCTTTTTTTCTAGAATAAAATTAATTTGTCAACATATATACTGCTTGATTTTTTTTAAATTAACAAGCTTGCAAATGGAAAAAACAAAACTCAGAAAACATAAGTGATTTAATTCCTTAAAGCTCAACGAATAATATATTTTTACATACAATAAGAGATTTTGTGGGGTTTCTTAAATCAATTCTTTTTTTAAGTGGTATGTCTATATGGCAGGTTAGTATTGCTATCGATAGTAGTATATGTATGCATGTAAATAATTTCTTCATTTATGTGATTGACATTATGTTGGAATGTTTTTGATTATCTCTATTTGACATCTTTTATTTGTCTTTTTAGTTCTGACCTCAAAACGTCCGCATGTTTTTACTTATAAAAATTGCATATTAATTTATTTTAAAAGAAGTGCGGTTTTAATTAATCAATGTTAATTTAGACGGAAAACAATATTAATTTTCCAAAAAGTCTCCGTTATATTTACTTCGTTCTCAAATTGTTTTAACACAGCATACAATAACAAAGCTTTTGTATCATGACCGGAAGATATAAAAGGGTATTTTTATAGATCTATATATTGTTATTGTAATATTAGTCGTAACCTGTTGCGTGTATCAGATATAAATCGAGATCTAGCTGAGTCATATAAAGTCGCTTTGATATAAACTTTTAAACATGTTACGTTACGTTGACAGTTAAATGTGAAATTGAGCCAATATTGTGTTGTAAAAATACAAGCAAACAAAACTAAAAGAATAAATGATCAAAATGTCTAAGTTTTAACATAATAAGTGCCATGCATACATGGTGTGACATTAGCACTTGTTGGTCGGTCGGTTTCGTTAATAGTTTGATTTTTATTGATACAAGCGACATAGAGCTAAATAAAAATATCATGCAAGGACATTAACGCCATATACAGTAACAGGTAAAACCCTTACTTATAAATAATGTACTAATGAAAAAACCATTTAAACCCTTTTGCCTATAAATACAGCAACGCCAGCGATAACGCCCGGTAAAGCCTTTAACTAACAATAATGCACCAACGCTTGAGATTGCTGCCGCTAATCTCTTTAGCCATCAAAACACTAATGCAAGAAAAACCCTCCGATAATCCCTTAACTAACCATACAATAACATAGAAGGAAGCTAATGCTATCCTCCTTAGCCCTTTCAATACACTTTCGCCAGAGATAGCTCCCGCCCCACTTTATCAGCGGTCCACATTAAAGGGAAAATGTACGAATTACCGAAAATGTTCATTTATCGAGATTTATTTATCAAACCTTGTTAACTTTCCATTTTTGGAAAATAACATTCCAGCAAAACGTATCTTACTTATATTCAAAGAGGACCGTCGTTATCCCTGTCACCTTTGTGACAAACGTTAACGACTGTTGAGTAGATGACCTGATGTCACATGGTGGATGCCAAAAGTTGATTGTGCATTGATAACTCTCTTTTTATAACATTAGTACGTGGTCCGGTACATATATCTAGCGCCTTTCGTTACTACAATGAAAAGCGATGACGTATGTGATATTAAATAATTCGAGGTCCAGGAGGAATCATAGTAATAGATATAAGGAGCCTTTTATACAACGTACAGATTGCCTGTAATCATTACACTGTAAGGACGACCTAAAATGAAAGCAAGGTCCGCATTCGACAACTCGAACTATATGTATATGTTGACTCTTACCTCTTGTAAACATTGTTTGTTGAATGTTCTATTTAGCCCTTGAAAAAATATGATAATAAACATCTTTCGCCACTGCTTTTTATATAAAGTTTAATGAGATGTGGACTTTTTAAAAATTTATTTTTGTTTTAATTTAATTTTAGTTAAATTAATTTTTTTGTGCGGAGGCTCCGGACTTACATTTGATAACAGAGTGTGAATTATGTTTGGATATGGGAATCCCTTTTGTGGGTCTGATATCAACTTGGATTTTATTGATCAATTCCCGGACACTGGACATCACCAAACAACTGTATTCCAACGGTTTGTCGGTTCATCACTACAAAATGACTAATTAGAGTTAAAACTTGAATAAAATCATCGCATCAGTCCAAACAATTATAATTTACCTGACTATTAATTTTAAAATATATTGCCATTATTAATTATTTCCGGGAAATTGTCTTCTTCCACTTATCCGGATAGTTTTTTTTGTAAATTTAACATAAAGTCTGAGACTTAAAATAACTATTCTGAAAGAGATAAAATTACCAAATACATTCGATATCATTCTTTTTAGAGATTGTTTTATATAGAATATTTTAGTAGTATTATAATTTTATAGTTTATTATTATTATTTTATTTGTAACAAAATGAATCAGACACTTTTCCGACTTTTGAAGTGTTCAAAATACAATATTAAAAACAATATACTTTTACATACATCAGAACGAATTCATTAAAATAAATTTATTATTCGTGTCGTACAATTACACATATGATGTAATATTTCTGCAAGGGCATAAACATAACATGGTGAGATCACTATGAGAACGAAAACCTCTAATAATGGTAACAAGTAAGGTTATGTGCAGTTAACCGTTTCAACGAAGAAAAGCTCTAATAATAGTTACAAGAGAGGATAAGATCAAATAACCAGTTCAAAGACGCAAACCTCATATAATGATAAACAGGAATACTCGGATCCAGTTAACCAGTACAACGACTCAAAGCTCTCATAATAGTAGCAATTAAGGCTGGGATCAAGTAAACCAGTGCAACACCGCAATATAAAGTTTTATTTTTGGCCATCATGTTGCAACTGCGCACAGCTTTAATTTTCGAATCAAGTAGTGTGTGCCCTCGTATTAAGTATTATATTAGCAATATACTTTACATTACGTTTCGCTGTTAGACATCTGTTTATATACTACCTATAGTAAAATACAAAGGTGTCTCATTGTTTTCTGAAGTTGAATTGCTACCATGCATGATACAGAAAGCCCCTCCGGGACACTTGATTTCACTTCAAGTTTTGTATGATGGGAGGTCGTGTTTGTTTCTTAATTTTTTGTCTGTCCTTCAGATTATTCTCCTTGTTAAATGTTCTTTAAAAATAAACAAAAAATATTTTTTCCATCCCGTTTATCACATTGTAAAATCTGCCACGTGGATTATATAAAATGTACACAATAGAAATAGTGTTATCCCCCGATGGAGGAAATATTTTGGTAGTTATAAATAAACTCAAACATTATTATAAACTGTTGTATAATTTTTCATTAAAAAAACAAACAAAGAGTCATATATGACCTCAAAGGGGGCATGTCTCCATGACAATGATATTTTTCAAGACTCTGATAGAAACATCTTACCAGCCAACCAAAAGTCAGTTGTCTCGTACCATTTATTACAGTTTTGGCTGTAAAATGTTAAGTTCAATGAGTTGAAGTTAAAATATATAGTGAAACAAACCTGGCGTGAAATTGTATAGGTATGGTGTATATTACCATGAATGTGCAGAAGAAAACGTGCAAGCATATGTTTCTTGAATTCTATTGCTATATAGGGCTTAATGATTAGACGAAGGTCTGCTGATCGATGTAGTTGCCATCTTCCTCTTAGCAAGTGCAGATCGGAGCTTCTGGAAATTAATCAGTTACAATCGCTTCTTGGACTTCACATTGGATACATTTAGTATGTCCTCGTTTCTTGAAAATGGAAAAGACAAAATAACCATGTTACCCAATGCTTTGACAAATTTCGGTTGGTGTTACTACGCCCTCGCCTGAATCAGACACTGGAAAGTCTCCACAATAACACTCTCACATCAGATTAAACATAGTACAATTAGAATAGGAATGCGTTAAATATCCGGAAATATACATACTACGACAGATAATCAAAAAGGTCGTCATGACTATAATTTTAAACAAGATTTTAAATGTACTACAATATGATAAAAATTTAATACCAGTGCGTCTTTTATCTTGCAGTCATTACTTTTGATTTACAACAGAGATATAGCTTGTCTTTATTCGTCTTGTATACATTAACATTACACCAATAACTTATTGCTTCCTGCACGTTGCTCTTACATCATAACAATGACTCTTTAATCTTTGTAACTTTTCTCTTACAGTGTATCAATAATAAATCGCTCCATGTACCCTTGTTATCATAGTATATTACTGACTTCCCGCTCCCTGTACCCTTGGTATCATTGTATATCAAAAACTTCTCGCTACCTGTATCCCTGTTCTCACAGTATATGGTAAAACTTCTTGCTCCCTGTACACTTGTTCTCACGGGAATCAAAACTTTTTGCTTTCTGTTTACGTGTTCTCACTGTATACCAATAACTTCTCGCCTTCTGTGCCATTGTCCTTGGAGTATGACTTTTTACTTCATGTACTCTTGTTCTCACAGTATACCAATGACTTTTTGCTTCTTGTACACTTGTTCTTACAGTATACCAATAACATTTTGCTTCCTGTACCGTTGTTAGAGTATACCAATGAAATTTTTTCTTGTTCTCTAAGTATACAAATATCTTCTAAATTAATGTGCTCTTGTTCTTATAGTATCCAATAACATATCGCTTGGTGTACCTTGTTCTTGCAGTAAACTACAAACTGCTGGATGCGCGTACCATTGTTTGCACAGTATACCAATGACTCCTTGCTTCTTATTCTCTTGTTCTCACAGTATACCATTGATTTATTGCTTCATTTTTCTTTGCCGCATGGTACACCAATGACTTTTTGCTTCATGTTCCCTTTTCTCGTGGTATTCCAATGACCTTTGCTTCCTGTATACTTGTTGTTACAGTACACACAAATAATTTCTCGCGTTCTGTACCATTGTCTTTGATAATACCAATAACTGTTTGCTCCCTGTCAACTTCTTTCTTCCTGTACCCTTTTTCTAACAGTATACCGGAAATTTTTCCCGCGTTATACTTGTGATGATTTATTAATTATGTGTGGCTGTATTAGGAGAAGAATGCATATTAGGTAACGAAAGTATTAGCGATACAGTTTACACATGTTCACTAACCCACGTTGCTAGGATGCGGGCTAGGTAAGAATCGTCCTATGAAATTGGAATAATCCATAGGGGTATAAAAATATAAATACCACGCCAGATTGCCCATTCGTTATTATTTTGAACGAATTTTATATTATTCAAGAGTTTTAAGCGATATAGGTAGAGTACAATTCACAGAGCTGTAGCTTACAACATCTGATGTTGTTGACCAGCCTCTCAGAACAGTAAGTCTCTAAAAAACGTGATTGGATACAAGCTTGGTTTAGTGTTATAGGGTATAGTGGTATAGAAGCATTGCGTATCTATACCTTTGGCCGAATATAAGAATTACGCTTATTTGTCGCAGTCAAGAAGCATCGCGCTACTAGACAAGTATCCCGCTAATATATATATATAAAGGATGGTCATATAGGATATAGGTTATAAGAACCTTGGTAATGTCATGATGTTATATATTGTGAGTTATTACGGTAGTATAAGAAATAGGAAGGCCATATAGGACATAGGTTTGGATTATGATGTTATGTCTAGTGGATAATTATTTTGTTTTTTATAATCTTATATGGTGATTATGGATATTAGCGGCGCTGTTGAGTTAATATGTATATAGTAAAATAGGTCATAGCAGGAAGCTTATAGAGTAATTCGACGGCTGTTTATACAGAGACATGCACAGCTGACTCGTCCGGAGCACATGAGTGCGCCCATGGTTTTATTGGGTTTGGGTGACTCACATTTTTCTTCTTGTTTCGTATCAATTATATAGTTTGTAGCATAAATTGTAAGGTAGAACATTTGTATACGCTTTGACCTGGAGGCGTTTATATAAACTGATAGACTCTTGTAATAATAATGTAACGAACAGCCAACCGCTCAGTGATATAAAATAACGCAGGACGCGTTAGAAAATTGGTGGCAGCGGTGGGATTCGAGAAAATACGTTACAAATTGGTGGCAGCAGAGATCTAACTATATAATATAATATTCCTCGTCTCTTTTCCAGTAGTTTAATAATAACTTCTTACTCTATGGACATTTGGTCTTACAACATATTTATAACCTTGCACACTGTACCTTTTTATTTAAAAATATGACTTAAAAAATATGAATATAAGATCTTGGACCCTTGTTTATCTTCACATATCTAATGCATAGATGTTTTTAACTTGTTTCTCATCTACGACTGCCTATATATTTTACTACTATTGCAACTGTTTTTAAAACGGAACCTCAAAATTTCATACTCGTGATGAATCATGTTTTGCTTCCTTGTTTTGTCAACAGTTTTTTAACCAATACAAAAATATTTTTCTCACTCCTTCTTAAATATAAAATCCTGTACTACAAAAGTTCATTGAAGTTGCTAAATTTTTGCATAACAAATGGGGGTATGTTTTTCTTAAAATTGAAGCCAGTTATTGAGATTTACCATGACAGAAATGCAGTACAATTAACAAAAGCGATAGAAGTTACCTTAAGGTTTGCCATAGCGTACAGTGTAAGTACCTCTAAGACAGCTAAAAGCAAAACACACATATGCATAAATACAAGCATGTTACACATAATGATTCAAATATACAAAGAACTAGCCTAGGTAATAGCAACTGTAGTTTCAATTACAACTTTGTTCTTGGCTGCACATGAAGTCCACACAGTCACATAGTGCCATGCAGTCTCGTTCAAATATGAAGCATTTTATCCACAGTAATACTATGTTAATGGCTGTTTCAAAGGCTCCCATTTAAGATCAATTTCACTAGCTGCTGTAGGGGAGCAGTGGAATGTAGCAGATAGTTTTTCTATCCTATAAGTTTGTTTAAGGTATCTAATAAAATCATCCTTTGTCGATGTCCCTCCATTTATTTTGGTGCAGAAGAAATTTTCACTGGAAATAACTGAAGTTTGTTTTTGTCTCTAATCTGGGTCTTCCACTCTCTTGGAATCATTTACAAAATCCCCCTATACATGTACAACATATTGGGTTGTAAGTCATAATTCCTACAGAAATCTTCAAAAGAATTGAATTCGTTGTTCTCATTCAATAAGTTGTTGATAAAAACACCTGCCCTGCACCTTTTCTCATAACAAACCACTTTATTATCAATTTTCAAGTCAGAATTTAGCAATAAGTGTTGGGTCAATATGTCCCTGCGATTAGTTCTCAATTTTCCCCAATTATTAATTATGTATTGCCAAAAACTTATTAAAATATGCTGCGACCATTTTTAAGCTATTTGCTGACACCATCCAAATCGTATTTCCCCATTTTTACAGTATTGCTCAGAGATCAAAGTTTTCAAACTGGAGTTGTGCAGAGGATCTAACAGTTTATTTATCCAGGTCATTTTTAGAGTCATGAAAAATTATGTGACTTGAGGCAAATTACCTTGTTCAAAATTATTGATTATTGATAATTATTGATATTAATAATTTTTCTTCCAATCTTATTGTTCAATAAAAAAGAAAAAAACGCACAATCCATGTCTTAATAACTGCATTGGGTGGATTCGGCAATACAGTAAATGACTGAATCAGAAATGGAAATGCTATACATTTGATAACTGAAAGTTTGCCTATGTATGTCATATCTCTATAAATCCAAGTATTAAGTATATATTTCACCTTTTTAACTTTTTAGTGAAATTCTGCAATGTCTTGTCATCAGCAAAAAGATCGAATACTATACTTAGTAACTTGAACTAACAAGTTTTGTTCCAGATCAAATCAATATCAGGGGCAATCTTTTCTCCTGACTGGACTCTTGACCAAATCCATATTGCTTCAGTTTTATCAACACTAGCTTTGAAAACAGCACACTCAGAAAACTGTCCTATAATGTACATTGTTCTTCAAATAGATGTCTCATCATCTGATAGTAACAGAGAAGAATTATCAGCATATTGACTAATTGAGTCTTCAATCCTATGTTGTTTAGGTCGTATTTTAATAAAGAACCAAGAAGTTATAACAACAAAATTAAAAGATTGGGTGACAATGGATACCATTGTCTAACTGCCCTTTTTACAGAAAAAAATTTAGAGCAATGTCCATTATTTGTAATACAGCTCTGAGCATTATAGTAAAGTGTTTTTACCCATTTACAGAAGTCTGACCCAAAACAAAAAAAGTGTCCGATTCATAAAAGATTATTCAAGCGTGTCAAAAGCTTTTTCAAAATATAAAAGTAACAAACCAGGACTTTTGTCTTCTTCTGCTTTCTCAATTAGGTCATATATTAATTGAATTCACTCCCCTATATAAAGTCCATTTATAACCCCTTGTTGGGTTTCACTTATAAGAGTTTTTAGAAAAGGCTTCATTCTGTTAGCTAATGAAGCTGATACAATTTTTGTGTCTAAATTTAAAAGAGTTATTGGTGTCATAAAATCAGTAAGAAAACATAAATGATAATTTTGTTGAAAAGCTTGTGTAATTAAATTGTGTAATGGGACACTTTACAGGGAACGACCATAATTGCTTCGATTCCAGGTTTCGTATATGAGGCAAACACTTCTCTCCTGGCTGTACATATATCAGCTTATAAGATATGCTATTCTCTGCCCTTTAATTCCTACAGTAAATTCTAATACAGACGATTGTTTCATGCATAAAGGGTGATAACGCAAAAATTTTTGACAGATTGAGATAGTCCCTCCTTACTTCGTTGTCTCTCATATCGCTTCTGATTTCACGCCAATATTGACCATAAGTTACACGTCGGTTGTCGCTACAAACGCATAACATGCTCACCACTTCCTGAGCAGGTTATGTCGCCACTTTGTTCAAAGGGGTTCGTTTTGGTTGCTTGTCTTGTATTTGATGCTTCTTGTGACCGAAAGTCTTTTGCTTGGCATGTCTTTGTAATTCAGGATATTTTATAGCGCCTTGCTATCTTATCACCGTAAGCAACATAATAGGAATAAAGAAAAAGAGCGTGAAAACGTTCGAGTGTTGCATTTAAAAGATGATCGGAACTTCAGATGGTGACACGAACTTTTGTGTTTGTCGGTACATGTTTGTTTATGTCAGTGCTAATATATTTAGATATCACTGTACTTTAGATGCCTGTTTTTACAGTTGTTGAAATATATGTCAGAACTCTATATAGCGGTTTGGTAGAACCCTTGGCAAAGTCTGACATGCGCTTTGGTTAACGCCTGTACAGACCAGAACCGACATAGAAACTAAATGTAACCAATCTATGCACAGTTGTATTATTCAACACTTAATGAGTGATTACAAGAATCACATAACAGAGGGTAAAACTACACTTATACCAGCTGGTTGGATAATACAATACTTTCAAGAGTTTACAAAAGGCATAATTTTTTCTTTTTATTAATTAGAATTCGCCACGGCCTAATGGGCATTAATGGGGACTGGCTGGTTAATTTTGTCTTGCTTGACATGACATTCCACGATAGACAATCATTTAGTTCATGCATCTAATAGTTTCTAATATATGGTTCCGGCCAGAACATGACGCGAATAAATTAAACCAAGGTGTTATAAAAATTTGATTGGCTAAAACTGAGAGTTAAAAGCTGTAAATTTAAAAATTCTTTAACAAAGGCAAAACACCAGACAATTAAACATCTTATTAACAATGCGATTAATGGATCAAAAGTAAAAATTTGTTAACCTTATTTACAATTTTAACTTTTGCATTGGGATTTAACAACGTAACTAAGGAGGGGAAAGTGGAACAACTAAAAAAAATTATCTACAAATAACACTAAAAGAAAATTATGTCTCGGACACATGTGACTTCCCGCATTAAATACCTCCACATCCGTACCAAGCACAACTGAAAAGATTGTTTAATGAGACAGTTAGATAGTCAACAGCGATTGTTTAAGTGAGCTGAACTATTGTATACAGTTCTTTGTTTACACAGATATTTTGACATGTGTGATCTAGAAACAGGAAGGTCGTGAGGATATGAATAACAAGATAAAAAGGTCAATACAGCTTTAATGTCAGGAATCATTTTTTATATTGTTGATAGATAAGATTTTAACGTTATCGGTACGACAAATCCGTTCTCAGTTGTGTGATGATTTTTGAACGTAATTAGACAACTTTCAGTTACTGTTATTTTAGAAAATAGCAGAATTTCCAGATAGTTTAGTATATAAATATTAATACTGAACCATTTTTGCAATCAAGAAATAGTACTAAAAACAATGATGTTTAGAGGTATGTTAACAGAAATGCAACACAATAACATTTTATAAATAAATTCAGGAACCATAACATCTTCAAATAAACTTAACACTACACTTGCAATCTCATAATAGCACAGTTATATTATTAGCATGAATTTCAAAATTTACTCTGAAATCATAAGTTGAAAGATTTCTCAGTACTTAAGTAGACTTAAGTGTAAACTGATATCACACATCGTCCTTATTAATCATGATTTGTATGGGTCCTCGGTGGCCTTGTTGTTAAATTAGTTAATCTATTGTTGACCAAATGCCTGTCAACAGTGAGGCTGTGTGTTCAAGTTTCACTCCTCGACTCCAGTCTTATTTAACAAGGATTGCAGTTATCCCATCGGAAGTCGGGTTTTGTTCCCGGTACTTCGGGTTCTTCCTCCAATAAAAGCAGGATGCCACGGTGTAGTTGAAAAGTGCTGTTACATCCCATTCAAGCCCATGTATCGTTTTTATCTTTCACCAACTCTCGATTATTAAACTTTCGACGAAAAAGTAGGATGTACACCTGTTGAACATTCGAAAATTTATACAATTGTAGATAACATGAATCGATCAAGCAAGACCGTCACTCACGTGAGTTGGTATATACAAAGGACATGCTTAAACAGCCGATATTTCTTAGCTGCTTAATTCAGGAAACAAGACCAACGTCAGTACTTATTCACCCATTTATAGGAATATAGAAATATCAACAATATATACACAAAATAGGCGAAAACGAAAATTTTCTATATATTTTCTTTTATGTGGTTATTACAAAACGCAATACTAACAAAGTTCATGAAGTGAATTTGTTCTGTTTTAGGATTAATTGTGGAATTGGTATGCTTTATTGTTTGTTTGGCAGCAGTTGAACAAGGCCAAAATGAGATACTACTACGGGTAGATTTATGCAGACCTTGTCTGAGACGGTCAGGGAATTTTTTTCTAGAGAATACAGCGGAGAATATAGTGAAAATATTACATGAAATCAGGAGCGAAACAATGCGAGAAACCTGCAGATACTACAATGTAAGTAAAATGTACAAATTAATACGTTACAATTTTAGTATATAATATTAATATTAAGATACGATATTGAATATGCATATTTTGATATAAAACAACGATCTAGAGCTATCGGATTTATAGACGTTATCTCTCGTTTGTTGATCACTACACATACTACACATTTTATATATCACGACCAATAGCGGATTTGATTGGTCTATAGATCGAGCAAAAGAGTTTCACACTGTTTTCTACTATTTACATGAATTCGCATGTAACTGAACAGCAGCGGATTATTGTGTAAACGCACGTGACATCAAGTCTTTCCAGGAGTTTTTGCGTTGTTTTCTACTTGCGTTTTCTGTTAAATTTTTAATTTTATTTACAATGGACTTTTTTGGTACACTATAAATTTTCTTTGAACTATGGTATAAAATTTATCAGTGTATTTACTCACGGGATAATTAGAATCTGTTATCTTGGTTGTGAAAACAAAAAAAACTTTTTTACGTGTTTGTTTTGTCCTTAATACAACTTTGATTTGATTAATTTTCATCTTTATAACAGTGTCTAGTTTGTATGGGGTAGGGAGGTGGGGTTAAAGCAAACGAACCACAGGCCTTGGTCAGAACTAACAAATCCATTCTCAACTAAGGTTAAGGTTGACCGAATTCAGGCTAGATCTCAAAGCAACTTGCTTGTTTATTAATTTGAATCGGTTACCAATGACCGTTTTTTAAATCATTTTATTCCGATCGCGATCACATGGATTGTTTTATCTGATAAAGTCAAAATTATATAATTAAATCTCCATTGCTTCAAATGAAGGTTTGCTAAGTTTAACCAATTCCCATAAACACTATGATTATAAAGTAAGAAAAACTGTTGTCGTTGTAATACCTTTGCAATGACCACTGTTGAGTACTATGACGTAGTTAATACTAATTAATATATGTATAATTATCATGAATAATTAATCATACTAGACCGCGAATCGTCAATTAATATCTTTTATGGATTCTTCTTATTTTATTAGGTAATATTCCAAGGCGATACCTCACCTTTATATAACTTTAATTATAATGATATTCCGGCAAGTCACACCGCGCCTGCAGGAACTGTGAGTAAAGTGGAAATTTATTATTAATTTTTAATAAGAAAATAAAATAATGTGGGTTAATAGTATGAAACTTCCCTTTGTGTTTATATCGACTGAAATAAAAGAAAGTTATCATTTAAGGTGATGCATGACACTTTCACTGAAAATAATTTGTCAATGAATTTTCTTTAAATTCGCCATAAAGTTATACTATTTTATACAAGATTTAAAAATTTGAATTAAAAAATAAAGGTTTCAGAGCCTATTTTTGAGGGGTTGATCACTGAAATTTCAAATTTCCTAATAGATTATACAGAGAAGAGAATGAAAAAGCACTAAAATAAAAGATTACAAAAATTCTGTCCAATGAAATTTTCTGAATTTTTTATATAATGTCAACCATTTTAGTGATGGAAAGAAAAATCGGGTTTCTGAGTTAAATTGTTGTCCATTGGGAAAATACTAATCAAAAAGTGATACAAAAATGGTATTTTTTGGTCAATATAACCTTTCTTGTTAAAAATTTCATTTTCATTATTTTGGCCAATATCAAACTCATTTATGCATTTACTTCAACTATTAATAAATAGAAGTAAAAATAATATATATATATAATACTTTTAATTATTATTTTAAATTTTATGGAAATTAAAAGTATATATTGAAAGAAATTATTATTAAATTTACCATGAATGTTCTATTTTGAAATTTTCACAAAAAATGGCGGATGGTGTCTTGCATCCCTTAACACAGCCACATTTGTTCTACCTGCCCCATGCCTGGATACTTATACCATTGAATCAAATGTTTAAGTGTACCTCTTTCAGATAATACCCACATAAGTACCAAGGGCGCACAGTTAATCTGTCCAACTAACGCAATGGTCTACCTTTTAAGATGTACATTAAAAATCACAAATACTTGTCATAAATAGAGCAAAGTATCAAATGCTCGTTAAAATAATGCATTTCCTTTCCATAAATCCACATTTGTCCTAAAAGAGTTTTCCTTTAATTTACATTATATATAAGTAGAGTTCCATTGACTTACAAATGTATATTTTAATATATACATAGCTTTCTTAGACGATAACTTTGGCTTTCAAAAATTAAAGCCACTATAAATTGTAAGATGTACTACGTCTTACCCTGTCATAGATTATAACAAATGGTACGTATTTCTACCAGTGACTGCAAAACTATGATTTATAAATATGTTTGATACTCATTAAGAAAATAAAGCTCAGTTTATAATGTCGAACTTCCCAAACAAAATCCAGTAAATTAATAAACAAGAACAAATAAACCTAAATTACTTTACACGGTTATTATGTTATGGCATGTCACAAAAAGCAACTAATGTTGTATATACATCTCTGAGCAACAAAATCGCTCGACTATATTATTATTGCTCCAGCACATTAACATTAATTGTATCAGATATAAGATTTTAATTTTTAGTTATATATAAAATCATCTTTTATTTAACATTACTTTTTTTCCTCAAATGTAGGTGTTTCACATATTAAAAGTAATCGATATCTTGACAGACATAAGTCTCTACCGACAACTTGGACAGCTACAGAATTTTACATTTGAAGGAATATTAAATGTTAGATTTTCTGTGGACAAAATACGTAGACTAGTTTGCAGTCTTAACAGATTTGCAGACTTTAATGAAATTGACATACCCGAAGCAGTTTGCAAAAAGCATTTGATTGTATTTACTCCGCCCACAAACGGAGCAACGTATGCCAATTGGATGTTCTCTATATTACGTCATAATAATGAACAACTCTGTCACGTTAACAATGCACTATCACGTGATATACAGACGTTAAGACACTCGGAATATTGCCATTATAATGTTTTATCTGATTGCGACTCTATAGTGTAAACCAGCGGATAAAACGTTTTCAGTTTTAGTATGCAGTATAAGGACATTAGTGGAATTCTCAAAGTGCATCAATGACATACATTTGTTAATTAAATGAACTCACATTTTATAAGGTGAATGTGTATATGTTTTTAGAGAATTAGTTTATACTTAAAACACATTATAAAATGGATTTAAAGCAGAAATTGAAGCAGCTATACCAGAGATTCAGTGGGACAACTTTAGCACTATGTTGTTCAAACACATATGTCGTGCAAATACAACATTGATGTAACGTCAAACTGGAAGGCAAAGAATCCACTTTTAACTTCTATCGCATATAAGCATTCATTTTATCTCTTAAAAGGTTTACTATCGCTGTTTGCGTTTGTACGTTGTGAAAACAAAATGCTAATTTTCTTACCAATAAAACATATATTGGAAAAGATCAAAGTACGCAACCAATGAGATATCGGACCTTCTACAAAATTTTTAATATCATTTTCCTATATTACAATATTATGTTGTGGTGTTTTTATACTCTATTTATTGACAAAGTTGGTAATTAAAATGTTTTATATTTTATTATGTAGCAAAATGTGTCGTTGTTTACTTAAAATTAATTTGAAATGAATACAAAATAAAACAATGCAAACGCCTCCATTTATATGAACAACGGGACCATACTGGGAGGATTCCAAGTTCTCCATCCAATGAGCATGCCCATGGCATCCCCAGGTAGCGGATGGTTTAGTGAGCCCTCTCGTTGCGGTTGTCAGGTCATAATACTGAAGACCTGGTAGTAGACTGTTGTGGTAACGTGATTACCACGCTAAATCCACTATATCGACCCTTTTTGTTTATTTCCAAAAAGAGTAGGCTTATATTGTAGCCGATACAAAATGTTACATTCTCCGTCCCTACAAAATTCTTATTAGTTTTCCAGTTGCTGTCAAAATGTTGTTCCTTTTGGTCTATCGGTTTCCGGTTGATGTTTGTTAACTTGTTTTTGTCCTGAATATAGCTACAATTTTACTCACTAGTCGTTCAATCAATTAAAACTAATTGTTGGTGCTAGTTGTCAAATTACAATAATAATACCTTGTAACTGTAACATCTGGCTAGAGTACATTACAAAAACTTTTAACGTATACTATAAAAATTATTTCCTGAATGATGCAAAAGCACATTATCACTACAAAAGACAAATTAATCCAAAAGCGCATAATTCAAACACAAAAATCTTTGATCGAAAGATAACACAAGGGCGCATAACCAGAACATAGAAAATTATAAGCTACAGTTCAGGTAATGGCGCATAATCCAAACACAAGACAAGTTAATCTTTAGATAAGACAATAGCACACAATTCAAGCATAATGTATGTTAGATGTGTTGGTAAAGAAATGATATCTTTTTATATAGAGCAAAGTGATTGTCAGAAAGTCGCCATGCAAAACAGCTATATTTTTATTTTATTTAGTGGCGGTATCGTGAAGATCGTCAGCAGTAAAAGTACTTCTTAAAAAAATTACGTCAATCGTATTAATACTTGTATCGATATTAGCTGACAAGATTTTATTTTTAAAGTTTTTTTCATGCTATAAAAGGCAGGTCAATGTTAAAACAAAATGAAGCACATAATTTAAAATTTACTGTCTACTACAAATGTTTCCTCATGAAATACTACGGAGTAGATTACAGATAAATGCAATTCTTTATAACATTGAAAAGGCTGTACTACAATGATAGTATTTCAAGCATGTATGACAAATCAATAGAAGATGGATTGAGATAATCATCAGAGGTAAAATATGTCATTCAAAACAATACATTTAACTTAAACGTGAATATGGGAGAGGTATCTGATAAAATGTGTCAGTGACTGATATATAATATGTTAAATCTTAAACTATGTCTAACAATTATTACATACAAATAATCATCTGCATTTAATTTTAAACATCATACTTGTGTCTTTCCAACCTTTTTGTAATAACTGGGTCAATGTCTTTGGTCTGGAGATCTGTTTGTTTTTGAAGAGATCGACAATTACGAAGTCAAAAAACTGTTTTGACATGAATATCATTGATCCATACATTTGATTAGAAATCGCTTAAATTGAATGCAGCGAATTTGCCAACATATCTTATATGTGTTTTCCCCAAGGTTGATACAGATTAAGCTTTTTTTTCTTTTTTTTTAAACTATTGATGATAGCAGCTTTTAGCATTTTAAATATTTCGCGTACTGAATTGTATATGAGGGATATTTATTTATTGTGAATATGAGTTTTAACTGCCTTTTTAGTAAAAAGGGTTGTAACTAACGGTTGATAAATAGGACCCCAAACCCGAAAAAATTAAATACACCTTGCTGTCTGATAGAAAATACATTACATACATATTTTGGTTGTTGATGAAACAAACTTGTACCTTATAAGAGTGATCAAATTAAATTCCACATACCAATGTTGTATATTACTGTTTAAATTTGAGAATTTTGAATGTTATAAACTGTGGAGTATTCCCACCCTTTAAGCTACTTCAAATATATTTAAATAATGAATCTTGTCATGTGGGATATATAGGATCTTACATTGGTACGAGTTGATGATCGAATTTCTCCTATCGAGATTGTTAAATTATGGAATTTTAAGTCCGAGCCTTGGCGAGGATATAAGTTTCCATAATTTAACTATCGATATTGGAGAAATCAGATAATCCAAGACTACTAATGTAAGACTCTGTTTCTCTAATTTTAAAAAGTAGTAAATTTGCGAAATGAATTACAAATTCTCCAAACCTCAATTTTACGTTCATGACTTTGGAAGGTGTTTTGTTTATGACGTCATGAGTTCTTATTATGACGTTATTATTTTAAACCAATCAACTGCTGAGAACAACAAATTCACTAGTGACGAGAACAATATTTTCCACATCGGTCAAGCGGTTGAAATATTACGTCAAAATTAGAAAAGTTAAGATACACTGTTAAGACACTACTTAGATAAGTTATTTTATCAATCAATATGCCGTTCCTTAGTTTAGAGGTTTTTCTGATAACAGGATTTTAAAAAATTAAAACATTTACTTCAAGGTCTACGTTCCATGTACCTTGTTATCATGGTATATTACTGACTTCTCGCTCCCTGCACCCTTAGTATCACAGTATATCAATGACTTATCGCTACGAATTTTCTTTGTATCACTGTATATTACTGACTTCTCGATCCCCGTGCCCGTACCCCTGTTCTCACAGTATACGAAAACACGTCTTGCACCCTGTAAACTTGTTCTCACCGGGTTCTAGACTTTGTGCTTCCTGTTCCATTGTTATCACTGTATACCAATAACTTCTCGCCTTCTGTGCCATTGTTCTTGCAGTATAAAATAACTTCTTGCTTCATGTACCCTTGTTCTCACAGTATACCAATGACTTTTTTTTTGTTCGTATATAGAACAAAACGTTTTGCTTCTTGTACATTTGTTCTTACAGTATACCAACATCATTTCGCTTCCTGTACATTTGTTCTGACAGTATACCAATAACTTCCCGCTTTCTGTACTGTTGTTCTTAGAGCATATTAATGACCTTTTTCTTGTTTTCACAGTATACAAATATCTTCACGATTCCTGTGCTCTTGTTCTCATAGTATCCAATAATATCGCTTGCTGTACCTTGATCTTGTAGTAAACTACCATTTATTGATTCGTTTTCCCTTGCCGCATGGTACAATAATCACTTTTTGCTTCCTGTCCCCTTGTTATCTATACCAATGACTTTTTACTTCATGTTCCCTTGTCGCATGATATACCAATGAGTTTTGCTTCCTGTATCCTTGTTGTTACAGTATTTAAGTATCTACTCGCGTTCTGTACAATTTTCTTAGAAAATACTAATGACATTTTTTTCTCTGTTTCCTTGTATTTTTCCTGTACCATTTTTCTCACAGTATGCCATACACTTAACAACTGTGTTGATTTATGAATTATGTGTAGCTGTATTAGGAGTAGAATGCATATAAGGTAACGAAAGTAATTGTGACGCAGTTTACCTATTTTCACTGACCGGCTAGGTTAGAATCGTCCTATGAAATTGGAATAATCCAAAATGGTGTATAAATATCACGACAGATTGCTCATTTGTTGTCATTTTGAATGAAAAATGACCAAGACAGAATGGATGTCGAAGTAAGTAGGAACATAGAACGAAACCTATAAATAATTCACAGAGCTGGAGATTACAGCATCTAATGTTGTAGACTCGTCTCAGCCTCTCAGACCAGTGAGTCTCCAAACAACGTGATTGAATACAAGTTTGGTTTTGGTCTCATAAGGGATGGTGGTATAGAAGCATTGCGTTTCTATACCATAGGCGGCATATAAGCATTACGCTTATTTGTCGTGGTCTAGGAGCACATGACAAATTTTCCGCAAATATATATTAGATAAAGGAAGGTCATATAGGATGGATATAGGTTGTAGAATTCTTGGTTAGGTTATGATGTTATATCTTGTGGGTTTTTACGGTAATATAAGATACAAGAAGGTCATATAGGACATGAGTTTGTAGCTACTTGGGATATGATCTTATGTCTAGTGGACTATTGGATTGTTTTTAGAATCCTGTATGGTGATTATTTATATTGTCGCTGTTATATTAATATGTATATAGTAAAATAGGTCACAAGCAGATAGCTTATAGACAAATTCGACCAATGTCTATATAGAGGCAGCCACAGCTGACTCGTCCGGAGCACCCGAGTGTACTTATGGTTTTTATTGGGTTCGGGATACCCACATTTTGAATCTTGCTTTGTATCATTTATATAGTTTCTAGCATAAATTGTTTGTAGAACAGCTGTATCAGCGTTATCCTGAAGACATTGATATAAACTGGTCGACTTTTTGGATCATGAGTATAATCAGGTAACGAACAGACTACACGCTACAACCATTGGTGGCAGCGGTCGATTTCAAGAATTAACGTAACATTCCTTTGTTCTCACAGTATATCCAGGATCTAACAATATACCCAAACGTTCTCGCTCCCTGTACCCTGGGTCTCATTTACGGGAGTATAAAAATAACTTCTTACTCTCTGTATATTTGGTCTAACAACATATGTACCTTTGTTTTCAAAATATGCCAAGATCTTGAATCCTTTTTAATCTTCACTTATCTAATACATAGTTTTCTTATCTTGTTTCTCATCTACGACTGCCAGACTGCCTATATATTTTACTATTGTAAATGTAGGTAAAATGGAACCTCAAAATTTCATACTCGTGATGAATTATGTTTTGCTTTCCAGGTTTTGTCAACTTATGTATGTTTTTTGTAATTTTTATTATTTTTATTTCCACAAAACAAACAGGTAAAACAGTTTTTGAACCATTACAAAAATACAAACCTTCCAAAACATAACATCCTGTAATACAAAGTTAATTTAAATTGCTAAATATGTGCATAAATATCCGGGTATGTTTTTCTTTACATTGAAGCCAGTTATTGAGATAACCATGACAGAAAGGCAGTACCATTGACAAAAGCGATAGAAGTTAACTTAAGGTTTGTCATGTGCCTCTAAGACAGCTTAATGCAAAACACTCATATGTATAAATACATGCATGTTACACATAGTGATTCAAATATACAAAGTACTAGCCTAGGTACATAGCTAACTGTAGGTTCAATTACAACTTTCTTGGTGACTGCACATTAAGTCCACATAGTCCCATATAGTGCCATGCAGTTCGCAAGTGTTCAAAAACCAAGCATTTATCTACACTAAAACTATGTTAAAAGCTGTCTTAAAGGCTCCCGTTTAAGATCAATTTTACTAGCTGCTGTAGGGGAGCAGTAGAAGGTTTCAAAGAGTTTTTCTATCTTATAAGTTTGTTTAAGGTATGTAATAAAATTATTCATTGTCGGTGTCCCTCGATTTATTTTGGTGCAGTACAAAAAGTATTTTATGAATGTTGTAAGAAAATTCACAAGATAGTAATCTCCTGAATTATACTGAATACTAATAGTGATATGTTTACATTGAAGTTTAAAAAAAAAATTTGCAAGCTCAAACCAGAGATTTCTGACATTCCCAAAAGAGATGCAATATAGTTTCTTCAGTTCCATTACAGAAGGAACAAGAACTAGTTGCTGCCATTTTACATTTATGAAGAGTAGAATTAGTTTAAAGGTTTCTAGGAAGGATTTTATACTAAAAAAATAATAAGCTTGTGATCATGTGTGTATCTAAAAGGTAATGTATAGTGTAGATTTTTAATGGGTTCGTCCAATTCTCTTTCCCATTATTCCTGTTGACTAGAGGGACACTCTGCATATATAGTTAATAATATTTTATAGAATAATGGCTTGACTTTTTTGTTTTCTTAAAACGTATAAATTTTCACTTGAAATAAACTGAAGTTTGTGTTTGTTTTGTCTGTAATCTGGTCTTCCACTCTATTGGAATCATTTGAAAAAATCCCCATATATAACAATATAATGGGTTGTAAGTCATAATTCCTGCATAAATCTTCAAAAGAATAGAATTCGTTGTTCTCATTCAATAAATCGTTGTTAACAAAATCCCTCCCATGCACCACTTCTTAAAAAACACAAAAAATCAAATTCCATACCTAATAACTTGAACTTTCAAGTTTTCTTCCAAATCAAATCAATATCAGTGGCAAGCTTTTCTTATGACTGGACTCTTGACGCAATCAAATGGTTCAGTTTTATCAACATTAGCTTTTAAACCAGTACACATTGAAAACTTTCCTAGAATGAACATTGATCTTCTGAGATGTCTAATCATATGATAGTTAAGATGAATCATCAGCATATTGACTAAGGAGATATTCCGAGTTTTCTTGCTTCAATCCTACGATATTCAATTAGTTCTAAAGACAAAATAAAAAGATAACGTGACAATGGATCCCCTTGTCTAATTTCCCTTTTTACAGAAAAAAGTTACAGCAATGTCCATTATTTGTAGTACAGCTATGAGCATTACCTTAAAGTGTTTTAAGCCATTTACAGAAGTCTGACCCAAACCAAAAAGGATAGTGGCTGATTAATAAAAGACCACTACAGCGTGTTTAAAGCTTTTTCAAAATCTAAAAGTATTAACAAACCAGGAATTGTGTCTTCTTCTGCTATCGCAATTATGTCATTTATTAATCGAGTGCAATCCCCAATATATCGTCCTTTTATAAATACAAGTTAGATTTTACTGATAAGATTTTTTAGAAAAGGTTTGATTCCATTAGCTAATGAAGCTGATACAATTTTTGTGTCTACATTCAATAGAGTTATTGGTCTCATAAAATCAATAAGGAAACATATGATAATTAAGTTGAAAAGCTCGTGTAATTAAATTGTGTAATAGGACACGTTACAGGGCACGACCATAAATGCTTCCTAAAACGATTTCAGGGATCGTATATGAGATAAACACTTCTGGCTGTATATATCAGCTTATAGGATATGCTTTTCTCTGTCCTTTAATTCTGACAGTAATTTCTTAGACAGAAGATTGTTTTATGCATAAAGGGTGATAACGCACAAATTTCTCAGAGATTAAGGTAGTCCGTGCCTAAATGGGTCACTTACTTGTCTCTCCTATCGCTTCTGATTTCACGTCAATATTGACAATAAGTTACACGTCGGGTGTCACTTGAAAAACATAACATGCTCACCACTTCCGGAGATGCTTATGTCACAGATTTGTTCAAAGTGATTTTATGTCTTGTGTTTGATGCTTCTTGCGACCGGAAGTTTTCTGCTAAGCATGGCTTTGTAATTCAGGACTTGATTCTTGATTTTAAAAGCGCCTTGGTATCTTATCACTGGAAGCAACATAAATGGAATCAAAAATAAAGTTTGAAAAAGTGTGAGTATTGCATTTAAAAGATGGTCGGACCTTCAGGTGGCGACTAGATCTTTTGTGTTTGTCGTTACATCTTTGTTTATGTCAGTCCTATGGTTAACGCCGTTACAGACCAGAACCGACATAAACACAACACCAAATGTATCCAATGTATGCAAAGATGTATTATTCAACACTTAATGAGCGCTTAAAATAATCTATAACACAACAGAGGGGAAAATTACACTGTACTACCAGCTGGTTGCATAATACAATACTTTCAAGAGTTTACAAAAGGCATAAATTTTTCCTTTTATTAATTAGAATTCGCGACAGCTTAACGGGCATTTTTGGGCACTGGTGCATATCGGGTTACTTTTGTCTTGCTTATCGAAATTAAAACATGACATCCCACAATAGACAACGTAGATAGTGATTCTGTTGGTAAATTCATCGAAAAGGTTTGTCGCATATGGTTCCCTCCAGAACATGGCGCGATTAAACACAACATATATATTTCTCAATTTCCATAACAACCAAGGTATTTGATTAGCTAAAACTGAGAGAAAACAGATGTAAATTTATTAAGGACTTAAAACATCTTTAACAAAGTCAAAACACCAGACCACAAACATCTTATTACCAACGCGTTTAATGAATGAATTGTAAAAATGTGTAAACCTTATTTACAATTTTCACTTTTGTTTTGGGATTTAACGGACAGATTAAACGAAACTAAGGGGAAAGTGGAACAACTAATAAAGACAATTTATCTCCAAACAAAACTAAAAGTAAATTATGTCTCGGACACATGTGACTTCCTGCATTATATACCTCCACAACTGAAAAGTTCGTTTAAAGAGACAGTTAGGTAGTCAACAGCGACTGTTTAAGTTAACTGAACTATTGTATACAGTTCTTTGTTTACACAGATATTTTGACATGTGTCATCTGGAAACAAAAAGATCGTGAGGTAATGAATGACAAGATAAAACGGTCAATACAGTTTAATTTCAAGAAACATTTTTATATTGTTGATAGATAAGATTTTAACTTATCGACAAGACAAATCCGTTCGCAGTTGTGTGATATTTGAACGTAATTAGATTACTTTCAGTTACTGTTATTTTAGAAATTTGCAGAATTTCCAGATTGTTTAGTATATAAATATTAATACGGAATCGTTTAAGAAATTAAGAAATAGTACTTGAAAACAATGATGTTTAGAGGTAGGGCAACAAAAATGCAACACAATAACATTTTATAAATAAATTTAGGAACCATAATATCTTCAAAAAAACTTAACACTACGCTACATATTATAAGAATAAATTGCAAAATGTGTTATTAAAATCATTGCTTGAAAGATTTATCAAGACTTAAGTATAAATTGATATCACACAATGTCACTATTTATCATGATTTATGGGTACTCGGTGGCCTAGTTGTAAAATTAGTTAATCTACTGTTGACCAAATGCCTGTCAATAGTGAGGCTGTGTGTTCAAGTTTCAAGTGTCCTTCCTTCAATAAAAGCTGGATGCCACGATGTAGCTGAAAAGTAGCCAGTTTATCCAGTTTTATCTTTGACCAACTCTCGTTTATTAAACTTCCAATGAAAAAGTAGGATGTATACCTGTTGATACAATTGTAGTTAACAGGAATCAAACTATCAAGAGAGTCACTCGCGTGATTGGTATATACGATATACACGCTTAAACAACAAATATTTCTGTTGAATTCAGGAAACAAAAATAACGTCAGCACTAATTTACCCATTCTATAGGAATATAAAAATATCAAAAATATATACACAAAATATGCGAAAAGGAAGATTTGCAATATACTTACTTTTATGTTATTATTATGAGAAGCAATATCAACAAACGTTCAAGGAGTGAATTAAATTTTGCTCTATTTTAGGATTAATTGTGAATTTGGTATGTTTGATTGTTTGTTCGGTAACAATAGAACAAAATGAGATACTTCTACGCGTAGATTTATGCAGACCTTGTCCTAGACGGTCAGGGAATTTTGTTCTAGACAATACAGCAGATAATATTGTAAAAATATTACATGAAATCAGGAGCGAAACAATAAGAGAAACCTGCAGATACTACAGTGCAAGTATAATTGACAGAATAATACGTTACAATTTAAGCATATATTTTTAATTTTTAGGATACGATAACTTAAGTATTTTATAAACATATTTTGAGCTATCGGATTTATAGACGTCATCACTTTGGTTGATCACTACATATACTACACATTTTATATATCACAAATAATAGAGCATTTGTTTGGTCCAGAAATCGAGCCACGTAGTTCGCTGTTTTCTACTATTTACATGAATTCGCATATGACTAAACAGGAGTGGCTTATTGTGTCAACGCACGTGAACTCACGTCTTTCAAGGAATTTTAGCGGTTTTTTCTACTTTTTTCAATTTTTAATTTTATTTTCCAAATGGACTTTGAAATATCTTGTGGGTATTCTATGCATTTTTCTTTAAACTAAAGGATAAAATTGATCATTGTGAATTAAACGTTTTTTTACTTGTTTGTTTTGTGCTTAATACAACTTTGATTTGATAAATTTTCAGCTTTAATACAGTGTCGAATTTGTATAGGGTGGTGTGGTGTGGGTTGGAGGGGGGAGTGGGGTAAAAGCAAAAGAACCACAGGCGTTCGTCAGAAGTAGCAATCCATTCTGAAGTAAGGTGAAGGTTGACCGAATTTAGGCTAGGTCTCAAAGTAATGCTTTTCTTTTAATTTGAATCCGTTTACAATGACCGTTGTTTTTTTACGAAAATTGTTTATTCCTAGCACAGGTATCGTTTTATCTCATAAAATTAAAATTATATAGTTAATCCCCATTGGTTTAAATGACGTTTTACTAAGTTTAACCAATTCCCTTCAACACTATTATACAGTAAGACACACAGTTGACGTTTTAATACCTTTGCAATGACCACTGTTGCGTACTGTGACGTAGTTTAATACTTATTTATATATAATGATCATGGATATAATATAACTTTGTAAATTTATCAAATTAGACCACGAAACGTCAATTAATATCTTTTATTGATTGTTCTTCTTTTATTAGGCAATATTCAATGGCGATACCTCTCCTGTATATAACTTTAATTATAATGATATTCCGGCAAGTCACACAGCGCCTGTAGAATCTGTGAGTATAGTGGAATTTTGTTATTAATTTTTATTTAGAAAATAATATAATGTGTGTTAATAGTATGAAACCCCTTTGTGTTTAATCGAATGAAAAGAACGAAAGTTATCATTTTACACAGCCACATTTGTTCTACTTGCCCCATGCCTGGATACTTTATACCATTGAATCAAATGTTTAATTGTACCCTTTTCAGATAAAACTCACATAAGTACCCAATAGCGTACAGTTTATCTATCCAACTAAGGCGAGCATGTAACTTTTAAGATGTACAAATACAATCACAAATCATAGATAGAGGAAAATATCAAATGCATGTTAAAATAATACCATATAATTTCCTCACCATAAATCTACATTTGTCCTGAAATACTTTTCTTTTACATAATATAAAAGGAGAGTTCCATTGACGATAAAATGTATATTTTAATATATACATAGCTTTCTTAGACGATAACGTTGGCTGTCAAAAATTAAAGCTACTGCTTCTATAATTGTAAGATATACTGTGTCTTACCTACCATAGATAATAAAAATGTTCACATTTTAAGTATATCTACCCAATGACAGAAAACCTGTGATTTATACATATGTTTGTTACTCATTAATAAAGAAGAAAAGTTAAGTTTATAACGTCTAACCCATACAAACTTCCCAAACAAATTCCAGTAAAATAATAAACAGGAACAAATAAACCATAAATTATTTTACACAGTTATTATGTTGTGGCATGTCATAAAAAGCAACCAATGTTGTATTTGCATCTCTTAGCTACAAAATCGCTCGACTAGATTATTAGCTTAAGCTCATTTACATTAATTGTATCAGCTTAATTTCGATCAGTTTTTATTTTTTAGTTATATATATAATTGTCTTTTATTTATCATTACTTGTTTTTGCTCAAATTTAGGGGTTTCACATAACAAAAGCAATCGATATCTTGACAGACATAAGTCTCTACCGACAACTTGGTCAGTTACAGAATTATACATTTGAAGGAATATTTAATGTTAGATTTCCTGTGGACAAAATGCGTAGACTAGTTTGTAGTCTTAAGAGAGTTGCAGACATCAATGAAATTGACATCCCCGAAGCAGTTTGCAAAAAGCATTTGATTGTTTTTACTCCGCCCACAAACGGAGCAACGTACGCCAAATGGATGTTCTCTATATTACGTCATAATAATGAACAACTTTGTCACGTTAACAATGCACTGTCACATGATATACAGAAGTTAATTCACTCGGAATATTGCCATTATAATGTTTTATCAGATTGTAAACCTGTGGATAAAACGTTTTGCTAATTTTATCCGGGTTTCTGTACAAATGTGGTTAAACAGATAATTTTTCCAGTGTACTTAGAACTACTGTTTTCAGTTTTAGTATGCAGTATAAGGATAATAGTGGAATTCGGAAAGTGCATGAATGTCATGTATTCGTTATTTAATTGTAGTCAATCTAACATAAATAACGTTCAGCTATAGATAACGCAATGGCGCATAGTTAAGACGTGCGCTACTGTATGGATAATCCAGTTTTTGGCGCTTAAAGAATAGTAATCTTCGTAAATAGTTTTACCAAGAAAATGTGTGTCAAGGGAAATTTTAGAGCAGGAAAGCCGTTAGATATAAGACATGGTGCGAATTATACCGCTATAAATATAATTTGGAAAATAATGTTGATACATTAGAATTTAATTTTATGTTTGTAATTCCTTAGTTGTATATTAGTTATGTTAGTTGTGTTGGTAATAAAATAAATGATATATCTTTTTATATAGAGCAAAGTGTCAGAAAGTCGCCATGCAAAACGGCTATACTTTATTTTATTTAGTGGCTGTATCGTGAAAATCGTCAGCAGTAAATGTACTTCTATAACAATTTACGTCCACCGTATCAATACTTGTATCGATATTAACTGACAAGATGTTATTTTAAAAGTCTTTTTCATCCTATAAAGGGAAGGTCAATGTTAAAACAAAATGAAGCATACATTGTAACATTTGCTGTCTACTACAAATACTTCCTCATGTTCAAATACTACGGAGTAGATTAAAGATAAATGTAAATTCTATATAACATTGAAAATGCAGTAATACCATGATAGTATTTCAAGCATGTATCAAAGATCAATGAAAGATGGATTGAGATAATCATCCGAGGTCAACAATGTCATTCACAGGCAATAACCTTTAACTTAAACTTTTATATGGGAAGATATTTGATTGAATGGGTAAATGACTGATATATAATATGGTAAATCTCAAACATCGTCTTGCAATAATGACGAACAATTATAATTGCGTGCATTACATTTTACAACATCGCCTTGTGTCTTTCCAACCATTTTTGTAATAATTGGGTCGATGTTTTTGGTCTTGAGATCTGTTTGTTTTTGAAGAGATCGACAAATACCAAGCCAAAAAACTGTTTTCACATTAAATGTCATTGTTACATACATTTGATTAGTAATTGCTTAAATTGAATGAACCGAATATGCCAACATATCTTAAATTTGTTTTTCCCAAAGATGATATAAATTGAGCCTGATTTTTTGTATGCTTTTAAAATATGGATGATAGCAGCTCTTTAGCATTTTAAATATTTCCCGTACTGAATTATATATGGTTGACGCCTTTTATTTATTGTGAATATGCGTTTAAACTGCCTTTTGAATAATAAGGGTCTGTAACTAAAGGTCGATAAATGGGAAAGGTTAATATTAGGGCGACCGCACCAAACCGGACTAAACCTTGTTGCCTGATTTAAAAAAATCTGCACATTACATACATATGTTGGAGTTGACTATTAGAGTGATCTAATGTACTGTCGCATACTGTTTTAGATAACGTTAAAATTTGAGAATTTTAATGTTATAAATTGTGAAGTACCACCAATTCCTTTAACTACTTCAAATATATTCAAATAATGAGTGTTGTCCGGTGTGATGTTTATATATATTATTAAGACATTATATAGATTAATTTTTTTTTATTGATTAATACTATTGCGTTCTATATTTAAGGTATAACGGTAGTAAATGTGTTCCAGTAAGAGATTACCAGATTGTGTACCCTACATTAAGTACAACATTGAATACTACGTTCTGTTCTGATTTGGTCAATACTGTTGCATCAGCATAATTTTTTGCCTGTAGTCTCCTGCATAAATTAAGCTTTAAAAAGAAGCAAATTTTTTCTCAGATCTTACAAGATAAAATTATGGTATTTTTTAAACAATTTAGTATTTTTACAATCATTGCATTAGAAATTGTATGTAAAAGTGTGAGCATAGCGTAGGTTCTAACTAGTGAAAAATTAATTGATCTCGAATATATATGATATAGTTTTTAATGTTGAATGAAAGTTTATTATTTTCCTAGCCCAGGTAAGTGCTGATCAATTAAAATGTAAGTATGTTTGATTATGGCAGAACATGTACTCGCGTTCTACCTTCCTTAAAACCACTCGCAAAGATCAAAATGAACAATAAGTTCCGAAGGGGAAGATTGCAAATCTGGATTTAAACAAACAAAACAAAAAACAGAAAAAACTAAAGTGAGTAACCTGAACCCAATACAAATCAAGTATGCATGTAGGATCTCCGGACGACAAATCAGTGTCTTGCCTCTAATTCAACACTCCACTCGTCTTATTACTTATTGTCAAGTATAGGAAATATGCAAATCCAGTAAGAGGATAGACTAACTCCACAAAAATGTTTGCTCATATTTGCTAGGATTATAAAAACAATCATTCAAGTGTACAGGGAAAACGCCAACTTATGTATAATAACCCTTTGTTTTTGTAGCTTAAAGTCAACATTATTGCTAGGTTTAAACAAAGGAAACACTGGTCGCAAGATCTAGCACAACGTATACGTTGTGAAATGTAAACACCATACGCCGGTGCTGCTGAAATGTTGGTGGAACTGGAATTGGTAACTTTGTGATCATCACGTTTTTCGTCGAGTGTGTATTTTTATGAGTCTATTATCTGAAGAACGTATAGAAAAGAGGCTGACTCATATTAGTGTGTCTTTATTTTTAAGACCGCTAGGATGAATTAAACGCAAAATATCTGTAAACATTTTGAATACTGTGAAATACTTTTTATTCGTGGGGTATCAATTTTCGTGGTTTTCGTGGAGGCCTCGGACCACGAAATTAAAAATCCAACGAAGAATAAAACTTCATTAACAGATGGGAACTTGGGAACAACGATCTGAAAATGTCCGAGATCAGACATTTATTTGTAAATGTAATATATGATTTTGTGGTTCGATCCATTACTAATGTTCAGCTCAAAATCCATCTTAATGATAATGTTACAGGTTTCATGTTCGAATTGTGTTTTTATTAAATGTAGGTATTATTTAATTGTAAAGCGTACGAAGAAACATCGACTTCCGGGCAAGGTGGGGATATATGAGGTGTTCATTTTCGATGTTAAAAAGTATCAAATTACTATCGGAATTATGAGTTTGGTTGCTCCTTTGAACATAAATTAAAAGAACAAATAAAATATTTAAAAGATAAGCTATAATTTATCTTAATTAGTGCATATCAATGACACGCTATATCAAATGGATGTTGTGATAATACCGATCGTGGCGCAAATGACATTAAATTACACCTTTGTATTTATTGCTACTCAACACATGAAGTGACAAATGCCCTTCGGCTAGGAATGCTTCTATAGATAACAATTAGAGAATTAAATAGACTCAAAGTAGTTTTTATTGCAGTTAATCAATTAATTAATACATTACCGTGTTTATAATTAGCTATTGAATTCCGTGTTGTTAATTTTACATTTGTTACCACACGAGTAAACAACATCATGTAATGAAACTGTTTTGTCTTCTTTATATATTGATGTTTATTATCAGCAGCGAAAATGATCTGCTGTAATCATTTATTTTGATCGCTACCTCACTTTTTGCATTTTCGGAAACCGTCAGTCCACGAATTTAAGAACCCATGAATATGTAAAATTTCAAAAAACCACGAAAATTGATGCCCACGAATATAAGTACTTTCACAGTATACTACATTAAATGACCACCCGATCCAAGTATAAAATGACTTGTTATGGAGATAAAATAACCTGCAACGCATAATTGTTTTACCAATTAGTTGTATTGCCATTATTTAAAACATCTTTTTACTTAGCATAGAGAATTTCGTAGGAATCTTCAATTCAATACGAATATTTATTGAATTTTTGCATCTATCGGTACGACATACAAAGAAATTACATAGTAGATATAGACTTTGTATCTATCTTCCCATGAGCATCAATGTTACTACAATACTGGCTGTATAGCACAGAAGGAAGAAAAAGACATTCAAAAAGGATATCAAAATTATATACAATATAAAGTTTGTCCATTTAAGCAGAATAGATATAAGTTGAACTTTTTTTTTATTTAAATACTTTGTTACATATAAAGCTGGGACATTTAAATAAACGAAGCCTGTGTAAAAATGTACTTTTGAGGATTAATTTATTAAGACTGTCCAAATCCTTTTGTTTCAAGTACTAGTATAAGTTTTTAAGTGCGAATGTGATGTCTACATTATCATCTTTAGATATACAAGAGTAGCCCATAAGCAGAACATTCATACTGAGGATATGAGTTCATCTTGTTTTTGTGAACTGTATAAGTGAGTTATATCTTTGAATTTAAAAGCTTACTAAATATTTTTCCCACAGAGACCTTGTGGACTGTCTGAGAGGGGAGTAAGCCCTCGTTGTGGTTGAAATTATCGGCTAGATTATATTTACGCAATTGTCGATTTTATTGTTTTAATCCGTGAGAAAATAGAAGGAATATGTATTTTTGTCTTTATGTCGTTTTAATATATTGCTGTACAAAGCCAGATTTGAGTCTTTGCTTTCAGCTCACTGCGTACAAAATTTTTGAGGTTTGAATAGATTGAAGTCTAAATGGTTATTTCGGGCTTTATTTATAAATAATAGGATTTCATAAAAAAAGATATGTATATATGACAACAAAAGTCACTGGAAAATTATAAACATTGATTAAATAACGTGTACAACATATTATAGTGTGATGTAGATGAGGTACATATGACTTGACTAGGATTTCATTTTAAACGTATGTATATAATTTATTTGGAACAAATCTGACTGACGTCCGGAAGTTGATCACAGGGAATTATTGATTCTCCGACTCTCGGGGCAACCGCATTAAACACCTCACAAAGTTCATGTCTACTTGTCTGCAAAATTGAGAAGATCCAACTTCCAAATTCAGCACGATTACTTGGCTGACGACGCAAAACAAGCGATTTACTGCAAACGGAAACTGGAATTGTTTCATTGGAAACTCTATGTAACGCACACAGGGTATATCTTATATTGTTATCGATATGCGGCAAAGTAAGACCTTCTGTATACTGGCGTTGGAGACTTCCTAGTTTGTAATACATCGCAATACTGGTCAGTTTGTCATAAACTGTCACGATATCTGACGTGGGCTGTAAAATAAATAAAACGTCTACGCTGATAAATGTACAAGGCAGGCGATTTTACCTACTTTTTTATACAGAGAAGGCGATATTACCTACTTAATAATACCAAAGCGGCTACATTACATACTTATTATTACAAATTACGCGATATTTCCACTTATTAATACAAAGCATTACTGTTAACTGTTACTGTTAAGTATATTAAAGTTATAAGATCAAAAGTTCAATACGAAAGTGACATTTAGTTAGTTTCTTAAATAAATTAATAGGTAACTGTAAAAGTACATTATTGAACACAGAAGTAACTAATTATAAATAGTTATACGTACATAATAATTGAATTGTCTTTGATTGACAGTAATTTGACTTGGATCTGTAATATCTACAGGTGAAATATCACCTTCATAAATATCCTGTAAAACATAGACAAACTATACAATTTTGTGCATTCCAAAATATAACGGTAGCTTTCTTCTCATAATATTTAAGAAAAATGCGTATCATTTCCTTTATGTTTAAGTGCTAATTTGGTCTAGGTTTTCTATTGACTATCGTGAAATATGAGTAATACAACTGATTGTAACACCTTGTTCGTTTATGTGCTACACCATTTGAAGGTTTTATTTTGAAGATTAGATAAAGATTACATATTGTCAATAATCACTTGTCGATACAAATTTATTAATGATTAATGTAAATAACTCGCGAAAAAAAGTACTACATCCACTTTTACATGTAAAATAAGGTCTTACAATTAAAATTACAATAAATGATTTTAACACTTTATATACAAATGTGTGGCATAGGAAGGAACGAACTACTTTCTTGGTGGTCGCCTTGAATTTGTGCAATCATATCTAGCCTGATCACAAACAATTGTTCCTATGCTACATTGTAACCCTACTGTTTTAGCTCTTAGACTGCACTTGAATTAAAAAAGTAGAAATTATTTATTAAAAAGCACATAGTGAAAACGATTTGACAGGAATGATCAACTTTTAATTCATTCGTTCCGTTATTGATAGCTACATAATTACACAGCTATATTACTAATTTTGGTAAATACGTACGTTATAATAACGACACAACTCTTCAACGGTTGTCCTCGCCAGGCTTATTACATTATCGATAACGTCGTTATACAGACGAATTTTGTCGACTGGATATATGTCTGTGTGACTATCACCGCATGGCTTGCAAAGTTTTACATGCACGCCCCTTGCGAAGCTTATGATCATTACCATAACAATGAAGTCCAGTATATATCCTAAAATAAGAAGTACAATCAAGACACTGTTACCAAGGTTGAAAACTATATCAACATTGCGACCAAGGTTGTCATGCTAAATGAAATCAAACCTTTTAGGCTCGAGAAAACTAACTTTGTTAAGTAAGATAAAATGATGGATGACATGCTATATGAAATCAAGGCTGTTAAGCTAATTGAAACCTGGGTTGTCAAGCAAGACGCAACGAAGGTTCTAGGGCAAGAAAAAAACAGAATTGTAAAGATAAATGGAACAAGGATTGTCAAGTTAGATGAAACCAAGAATGTCTAGCTAGATGATACCACGGTTCTCAATTTAGTTAAACTTGTGACCAATCGAACAGATGAGCATGTGCTAATGCTGCAAATCGATTGGTGTTATAAACACGTACTGGTTTTGTTTGATTCCGATGTGTAAGTACGCACCAGTAGTTTGTTGAATGGTGTTTATGCAAACATATTTAATTTTCTTGTATGTTCTTAACAAAAAAGATCCCAAACGTAGACAACGAAAAACAAGAAACATAATTTATTAACTTTCTTGAACCTCATACATACATACATACATACATACTTTCAAGGGGTTTTAAATTGATCATGGGGTTTTAAGTAAAAATGTTATTTTCACAAATCAGGTTATTATTACTGTGAACATCAGTAGTATATGTATGCAAAGGCACGTGGATAAAATGTCTTCATATAACAAGACGTGTTTAAATTTCTTTAAAATATACAAAACGATTAAAAACATATTTTGACGTTTTCATATTAAAAAAACAAAGATTGATTAAGTAAAAATAATGCGAACGTTTATTTTATTACACAAAGTATCAGCCGTAAGAAATTGGCGTGGTATTTTGTTGGAAAACGCTTTTATTTATAGTAATAGTATTTATTTTCTTTTCCTTATATCCGACTTTCATAAGGTGGATCATTTTTCTTAAATAAAATCTGTTTATTAAATAACTATTAATTTATAATTTATGAAGTGTGCATTTCTTATAAATTCAGGGGAAAAGAGTTTTACCTGGAGGATGCCTCCCGTGGATCATGCATTAATTGCTATTAGAGCATATCAAGACATAATAGTTTAAAGTGTTTCATGATGAGGTTTTTACTTATTTTTTCTTACTTTTCTAGTCTGGTGTTTTCTTCCAATATTTTGTCTCTTGTTCTTTCTTATCATCAATACAGATCACCTTTAGCTAGCGGTTCTCTATTACAACATGAACACGCGATACTGTATTAAATATAAATTATAATTCGAGCCCAGGCGGACTATAATGTATAGATATTGGGCGATCTTGCATCGATACAAAGTGCCGATGATCTGTGATACACTATTTAGACAACCTAATGTTAAAGCAAGATCACCAACCTGTATTATATTTTGGCACTTACCTCTGGTAAACATTGTTTTTTAAAGTTCTTTTTAGCCCTTCGCTACGCTTTTATATATATGGCTTCGTAAGATGTGGAATTTTCTTAAGTTTTTTTGTGAAAGCGCCTTACTGATGCTTCGTAAATTTATATGGATTATATTCAGATGTGGGAATCCCTTGTTGTGGTCAGATATCAAATCGGATTTTAAAAGATTTTATTTTCAATCGGAAAGAAAATTCACCGACACTGGACATTTTTATTCTTATCAGTTTGTCGGGTCATCAATACATTTATTAATTACAGTTAAAATTTAGATTACAATTTACCAGACTATTAATATCAAATTATATGGCCATAATTAATTATTTCCGGGGAACTGTGATCTTCCTCTTTATCTAGTTTTTTTGTAAATATTCACAAATGATGTGACTTTAAATAACTATTCATATAGAGATTCAATTACTAATACATTCAAAATCATTCTTATTGAGAAGTGTTCTATATGAATTTTTTTTTAGAATAAATGTATTATTAATGAAGGTACGTTTAGCTGTCAGTTTTATAGGACGATAGAAAGTTAGCGTCTTAATGTTCTCTACTGTACTTGAAATTGACTTTCTTCTATGCATGTTCAGAAAGACCTTTTTACAAATAATGAGACAGCGATTACCTTTCCCTTTCTGTTTTTACTCCTTGTTGTGTACAATGGGAGTTATTATTTTATATATTTTTATCTTTTTTGTCTGTCCTGCAGGTTTTGGTCCTTGTATAAACAAATTGGTCACATGTTAATGATCGTAATTGCAAAGGTATAATGTTTATTACCATCATTGTGCAGAATAAAAAGTATAGGCAAAATGTACCAGAATTCTATTTTAGAGCGCAGTGATTTAGTGAGAGGTCTGATGATCTCTTGAATCCACAACAATCTAAGCAATAACAAAATCTGGAATCTAAATTGTATGCATTTTGTTGGTTCTTTGAAAATAAAAAAGAAAAAATACCGTTTTACCTCATATTTTGGCAAAATTCGAGTGGGAGCGCAAGACAGCAACGAAATAGCATGAATCCACCACTGGCAAGCTCCATAATGATAAAGAACCAAATAAAATTAGATGAGACATTTTATAATCAGAAAAGAAATGCATTAAAGATCCGGAAATGCATAAACTATAATTGTAATACACTGATTATCAAATAAGCCGTTTTATCATTGTCAAGATTATAATGTTTATAAAATCTTATTTTAATTTTGTAGAACATAATAAATTTGTCAAAAATATTTACTGCTAGTTTATTTTTTACAAATCAACAAGTTTGCAAATGGAGAAAACAAAACTTAGAAAACAAAACTGATGTAAGGGGTTTGGGGTGTTTTCTCAAATTAATGGCTTTTAACTTAAATGGAATTTCTATATGGCAGGTAAGTGTTACTGTCGACATTAGTATATGCATGCATGTAAATAATTGTTTTATGTATGGGCTTCACATTATGTTGGAACGTTTTTGTTTATCTCTATTTTATATATTTTATCGATTCCTTTAATTCTGACCTCCAAACGCCGGTATTTTTAACTTATAAAAATTGCCTATTAATTTATTATAAATTAAAGAAGTGTTTTTTACTTAATCATTGTTAATTCAGACAGGAAACAATACTAATTTTTTTAAAAGTCTGCGATATATTTTCCTCTTTCGGAAATTGTTTCAACATAGTATACAGTAACAAAGCATTTGTATCATGACCGGAAGTGTAAAAGAGTATTTTTATAGATCTATATATTGTTATTGTAATATAAGTCGTTAACCTGTTGCGTGTCAGATATGAATCAAGATCTAATTAAGTCATATAAAGTCGCTTTGATATGAACTTTTAAACACTAACATTCCGTTGACAGTTAAATGTGATATTAAACCAATATGTTTTTGCAAAAACATAAACAAACAAAGCCAAAACAATAAATGATCACAATATCTAAGATATAATATAATAAGCGTCACGCATACATTCTGTGGCATTAGCTTTTGTTGATCGTTCAGTTTCGTTAATAGTTTTTCATTTTTATTTTTTCATTTTTATTGATACAAGCGACATATCGCTAAATAAAAATGAAATCATAGGACAATAACGGCATATACAATAACCGGTAAATCCCTTAACTATAAATAATGTACTAATGGAAGAAACAGTTTTACCCCCATTTGCTATATATACAGCAACGCTATCGTTAACGCCCGATAGAGCCTTAACTGTCAATACTCTTAGGATTGCTCCCGCTAAGCTCCCGATATTCTCCTTAACCCTTCAATGCACTAACGCCATAGATATCTCCCGCCCCATCAGCGGTCCACATTACCGAAAAAGTCGATTTATAGACATTTCTTTGTCAAACCTTTAACTTCACATTGACATTTACAAGTTGACTTTCGAATTGATACTTTTCATTTTTTTGCACACATTCTAGCAAAACTATCTTACTTATATGGATAGATGACCGTCGTTAACTCCGCTACTTTAGTGACTAACGTTAACGACTGTTGACTTGATGACCTAGTGTCACATGGTGGATACCTAACATTGATCGTGCATTGATAAATATCTTTTCTTAACATTAGTACGTGGTTCGGTATATTTATCTAGCGGCCTTTCGTTACAACAATAAAAAGCTATCGAGTATGCGATATTTTATAATTCGAGGTCCAGGCGAATGTAATATATATAAAGGGAGCCTTTCATCAATACAACATAGAGATTACCTGTGAGGACGACCTAATATAAAAACAAGGTCCGCATTCGCCAGCCTGAACTACATGTTGGCTCTTACCTCTAGTTAACATTGTTTGTTGAATGTTCTATTTAGTCCTTGGAAAAATATGATAATAAACACCTTGTTCCAATGCTTTATACATAAAGTTTGATGAGAAGTGGATTTTCTTTAAATTTATTTTTATTTTATTTTAATTTAATTTTATTTTATTTTGTTTTTGTGCGGAGGTTCCGTACTTAAGTTTAATAAAATAATGTCCGGATATGGGAATCCCTGTTGTGGGTCTGATATCAAATTGGGTAAAAGATTTTATATTAATCAGAACGCCGATTCCCGGACACTGGACATCCAAAGAATTGTATTCCTACGGTTTGTCGGTTCGTCGGTTCAAAATGACTAATTAGAGTAAAAATTTGAATAAAAAGATCACCTTAATGACAACTATTACAATTAACCTGACTAATAAAATTAAATTATATTGCAGTTATTAATTATTCCCGGGAAATTGTGATCTTCCACTTTATCCAGATAGTGTTTTGTAAATTTAACATAAAGGCTGAGGCTTTTAAAAAAGCTATTCTGAAAGAGATATAATTACCAAATACATTCGATATCATTCTTTTTATGAAATATTTTAGAAGAAAATATTATTTTAATGTGTTATTATTATTATTTTATTTGCAACAAAATGAATCGGACACTTTTCCGTTTTTGAATTGTTCAAAATACAATATTAAAACACAATATACTTTTACATCAATCAGAACAAATTGATTAAGAAACATTGATTATGCGTGTCATACAATTACATATATGATGTAATATTTCTGCCACGGCATAAACATAACTCATGGTGCACTATGAAAATATGAAAACAAACATAACAAATAAGGTTATCTGCCTGTTAACCGTTTCAGCGACGCAAAGCTCTCACAATAGTAACAAGTAAGGCTAGGATCAGTTAACGAGTTAAACGACGCACAGCTCTAATAATGACAAAAAGGATGACTGGGATCCAGTTCAACAGTACAACAACGCAAAGCTCTCATAATAGTACCAAGTAAGGCTGGGATCAAAGAAACAGGTGTAACACCACAATATAAAGTTTTTGTTTTAGCCATCATGTTATTTTTACATTAAAAAACACACAAACTGTAATATATGACGTCAAAGGGTTGCATGTCTTCATGCAAACGATATTTTTACAAGACTCTGATAGAAAACATTTTTCCATTTAATCAGCCATTTATTTAGTCCGTATTCTCGTGCAATGTATTAATTTTAAATTTGTTTTTGCTGGAAAATATTCAGTTTAATGAGTTGAAGTGAAAATTTAAAGTGAAACAATCCTAGCTTGATATGTATAGATATGGTGTATATTACCGTGAAAGTGCAAAAAAAACGTGCAAGTAGATGTGTTTCTTGAATTCTATTTTATATGGGGCTTAATGATTAGACGTTAGGTCTGATGATCGTTGTAGTTCAGATCTTTCTCTTAGCGAGTGCAGACCAGAGCTTCTGGAAATTAATTAATTAGTATCGCTTCTTGGACTCTACATTGTATGCATTTGTCTATCATTGTTTCTTGAAAATGGAAAAGACAAAACAACTATGTTACTCAATGCTTTGATAAATTTCGGTAGGACCTGCTACGCCCCCGCCTGAATCAGACACTGGCAAGTCTCCATAATAACAAAGTCTCTCAGAACAGATTAAATGTACTACAAATAGAGTAGAATTAGTTACATATCCGGAAAGATATATAATATGATTATACTATGATTACTGTCATTATGATAGACAGATGATCAAATAGGTCGTCATGACTTATTTTACACAAGATTTTAAATGAAAGACAATATGATAACAATTTAATACCAGTGCGTCTTTTATCTTGTAGTCATTACCTTTGATTTACATCAGAGATATGGTTTGTCTTTATTCTTCTTTTGTAACTTTAACATTACACCAATAACTTATCGCTACCTGGACCATTGCTCTTACAGCATAACAATGACTCTTAGATCTGTGACTCTAGTTTCTTACAGTGCATCAATAACAAATCGTTCCCTGTACTGACTTCTCGATCCCTGTACCCTTATTATCACAGTATATCAGTCAATGACTTCTCGCTCTGTATATCCTTGGTATCACAGTATATTATTGACTTCTCGATCCCTGTGCCCGTGGTATCACAAATACCAATAACTTCTCGTTATCTGTACCCTTATTTTCACTGTATACAGAAAAACTTCTTGCTCCCTGTAAACTTGTTCTCACGGGAATCAAGACTTTTTGCTTCCTGTTCACACTGTATACTAATAACTTCTCGCCTTCTGTGCCATTGTTCTTGCAGTATAACAATGACTTATTGCTTCATGTACCCTTGTTCTCACAGTATACCAATGACTTTGTTCTCCTATGGAGCAAGACTTTTTGCTTCTTGTACACTTTTTCTTACAGTATACCAATTACATTTCGCTTCCTGTACATTTGTTCTTAACGTAAACAAATAACTTCCTGCTTTATATACCGTTGTTTTAGTGTATATTAATGACCGTTTGTCTTGTTCTCACAGTATACAAATATCTCCTCGATTACTGTGCTCTTGTTCTTATAGTATCCAATAAAATTTCGCTCTTGCTGTACTTTGTTCTTGCAGTGAACTAAAACTGATCGCTACGTGCACCGTTGTTTGCACAGTATACACATGACTTTTGCTTCCTTTATCCGTGTTGTTACAGTATACAAATAATTTCTCGCGTTCTGTATAATTGTCTCAGATAATACCAATAACTTTTTGCTCTCTGTCCCCTTGTCCACTTCTTTTTCCCTGTACCCTTTTTCTCACAGTATACCGGAAACTTCTCGCGCGTTACACCTGTGATGATTTAATAATTGTGTGTAGCTGTATTAGGAGAAGAATGCATATTAGGCCAAAAAAAATTATTAGCTTCTCAGGCCCCGCCGCGTGTCCCATTTACCAGCCGCATTCGTCGTTTTTTATCATACCAAAAAAAAAATTAAAAATCGGCAGTTCCGCGTCCCGCACGGAAATTTTTCGCGTCTGTTTCCGTTACCGGTAAAATTTTATGATTTTAACAATCATCGAAACGTTTTTTTTAACACGCTTTATCACGTGGTGTGGTGATTTAAATATACATCGTTTGTTTAACTTCCGTCAGCATGGCATCGTCTTTGGTGTCATGCCAAGTCCTCTCGGGAGGAAAAACGATAATACCGTGGACAATTCATTGCGATTTTATGACGGAGTACGCATGGGGACTTGTTAGAATCAATAAAAGCCAACGCTGCAGCAGCCATTGTCAAATTTGAAGACTACACAGCCGATGCCGGCTTCATTGCAATTGTGAGGTCCATTATACCATTGCAGGAATGCGAGACAACTCGGACCGTAATAGGACAAGTCGGACCGTGTTATTCATATACGGTCCGAGTTGTCCTATAATTAATGTTCCAAGAAATCTATAATGTCATCATAAAAAATAACGTTTTTGTTTGTTATTGTTAACTGCAGACGTTTATTTTATTAACTGTACAGCAGTTGACCAGACTGAAATTTGTTGTTTAACGTGAAATTTACTATGTATCAGAAAAAAACAAAACAAAACAAAAAAAAGCTTCAACATATATTTGTTTTAAAATAAGGGAATTGTGATATCGGAGTATGGTATGTCGTCACCATTTTTTCACATCTTGACCAAGCTACTCATTTGGAATCACAGAAGTTTCTATCTAATTAAGTTGCACTAAATTCACTTATTTGAAAACAAACAAGCTCAAATTCTTTCAGATCTTAAAATTGAAACAACATGATTACCGATCACATTAATTTAAGCCACAATTATTATAGATAATTGTGAGTGTTTTCTGAATTCTTAAAATTTAATGTTGCTATTTGCGTCGCATTTCTCATCTTAACATTTAATTTTATATAATTAAATCGGTATAATTTACATTCGAGTAGAACTATTTCAATTTACTGGAAAAAATTTATAACGTTATATGGATAAATATTATAAGCAAGACTATCATATTTTAATATTTTAATGACATTATGAGAAATAAATGCGATCAGAGTTGTCCTATTTTCTACAGGCTGAGCTGTCCTTGCTTCAGTCCGAGTTGTCTGCGTTCCAAGTTGTTCGGTTACCAATTACAGTACATATATCAAAAAGAAGACAACAAATATTATACAAAAAGTTGGTTTTAATTACCCAGTTAAACAGAATTCTTCAATTTCTTGATTTATATACCAGTGTATAAGAACAGATGCTATATTTTAATAATTCAGCCATGATGAAAGTTTCCACAAGTACCTGCCAGAAAAAAAAAGAGCCGCCCTGCCTCATTAAAAGATATGAAAAATGGCCTGAGAAGCAACAATTTTTTTTAAGAAAAAACAAGGAAAAAAAAGACTCCTCCCTGCCTCATCAAAAAATTTGAAAAGTGGCCTGAGAAGCTAATGATTTTTATTACATGGCCTTAGTTAACGCAAGGAATAGTGACTCAGTTTACCCATTTTCATTAACTCACGTTGCTAGGATGCGGGCTAGGTTTGAATCGTCCTATGAAATCGAAATAATCCATAATGGCAGATTGCCCATTTGTTGTCATTTTGAATGCGAAAAATGACCGGGACAGAACGGCTGTCGAAAAAAAAATAGGGACATAGAACGAACCTATAAACAAAGCTTCGAAGTTTAAAGCGATATAGGCAGAGTTCAATTCACAGAGCTTGGGCTTACAACGTCTGATGTTGTAGACTTGTCTCAGCCTTTCCGGTCAGTAAGTCTCAAAACAACGTAATTGAATACAACCTTGGTTCTGTGTCATAGGGGATGGTGGTATAGAAGCATTACGCGTATTTGTCGTTGTCTAGTAGCATCGCGCTGCTAGACAAGTATCCCGCTAATATATAATAGATAAAGGAAGGTCATAAAGGATAAAAGTTGTAGAAACCTTGGTTACGTTATGATGTTATATCTTGTGGATTATTAGTGTAATAAAAGGTACATGAAAGTCATATAGGACATACGTTTTGTAGGAACCTTGGTTATGATGTTATGTCTAGTGGACTATTATATTGATTTTTTTTATAATCTTAGATCGTGACTATTGATAGTGACGCTGTTGTGTTAATATGTATATAGTTAAATAGTTCATAAACAGAAAGCTTATAGAGTAATTCGACGGATGTCTATATAGAGGCAAGCATAGACTCGTCCGGAGCACCTGGGTGTACCCACTGTTTTTATAGGGTTCGGGTTACTCACATTTTGGTTCTTGTTACGTAACATGTATATAGTTTGTAGCATATATTGTTAGGTAGAAAAGTTGTATTAGCGTCGACCTCGAGGCGTTAATATAGACACTCTTTGGATCCCGATTATAATCAGGAAACGAACAGATAACACGCTACAGTCGCTCGGTGATACAAAATAAGAAACGACACGTTACAAAATTGGTAGCAGCGGTGGGATTTGAGAAAATACGTTACAAATTGGTGGTAGCGGTGGGATTCGAGAAAAATGTGACAAAAAATGGTGGTAGCGGTTGGATTCAATAATACACGTTACATACCTTTGTTCTCACAGTATACTGCTTCCTGTACCCAAGATCTAACAATATGGGGCATTCCAGTTTGCCGAATCCCAAATTGCCGATTCCCAGATTGCCGCGTCCAATTTGCCGATTACATATTATTAAACCAATTAAGAACAATCCAAATGGTGTAAAAAGAATTGTATCGAGAGCAATGTGTGTTTGTGAAAAATTAATTATATAAATTAAATAATTTAAGTGACATAAAATGAATTATCGGATTATTAAATTATAAAGTATCGCCTTCCATGTCTTTGCTTTATATACCGAAACGTTCTCGCTCCCTGTATCCATGGTCTCATTTCCAGAAGTACAAAAATAACTTCTTTCTCTATGTACATTTGGTCTAACAAAATATTTATAACCTTGTACTCTGTACCTTTGTATTCAAAATATGCCAAGATCTTGGACCTTTGTTTATCTTTATACATCAAATACATAGTTTTCCTAACTTGTTTCGCATCTACAACTGCCTATATATTTTACTACTATTGTAACTGTATGTACCTAAAAACGGAACCTCAAAATTTCATACGCACGATGACGGTTTTGACAACTTATGTATTTTAGGACTCGTTGGCTGACATAAAGGTAGTGTTTCTCGTCGAATTTAATTGTTTTTAATTGTACCTGAGGGATATATGGGCAATGAAATTAGCAAACTAGTTTGCTATGGCATTATTTGGTAAAAAAAATACAGTCGACTTGATACCAAAAACAGAACGCCATTTATTATTTCTGTAATTATGTTATCACGTTTTTTTTGTATATAAGTTGAAAGACAATATCTAGCATAAACCCGTATACATTTATTATGGGAAGTTCAACATTTCGTGTGACGTTGACATGTTCTTCCTGTCTTCCTGTTATCTGATACCTTTGTGTTTTCTTCTTATTGTTTTGTTGTATTGTTAGTCGCCTCGTGGTTGCTGTGAATAATTTAATTACTGACACTTAAACAAAAGGACGTCATTTATTCATTTACATCTCTATTTGTCAGTACATTAATGGTTATTTGTACATACTTGCGTGATATCGTATTGGTCAGTCAATGAAAAGTTCTTGTGTCGACTGCTAATATTGTTTTTCTATAAAGTTTGCTTTTTTTGTTTGGCTAATTGTGTAATGGTTTGGAATTTACAAATATAATTTTTATAAGAAAAATAACAGAAAAGCGATCGTTAAACAAGAGCCAAGAGATAATAGCTGTTATTAATCTAATTTCCGACAATGGGCAATTAAGATTAGGGCGAGTACGCCCTGCCCAAAGTGAGACTCGAACTCGCAACCTCGGTGTTGACAGACCACATGATCAATAGAAGATGAACTACCTTACCCACTCGGCCACCGAGACCCCCGACACAAATTTACTGAACCATAACAAAAAACAGATTTTAAATAGCCAATTCGAGTTACTCATAGTACTGTCCATTGTAAGGTCAAAACAGGAATACGAAAGACTAGCTATGACTCTAAACTACATGAACTAAATAAACTTTTGTTAAATAAGACATCAAAATAAGTTGAGTTATTCCTGTTCAAGACAATTTTCGTTACTTAAATGAATTATGAAACAAATAAATCAAAACTTAAAATAGTTACGTGAAACTGAAACAAAATGTATGACGGAAGGACGGGTAAAACACGTGTCTACATAGGACTGTATCGTACATCATTTTTATCAGACATTTTACACAACAAAAAAATAATAATTGATTCTAAAGCTACATAATTCATAAGAATAATTTTAAGCTTTTTATTTTATTTTAATTAACGCGCTATTTTATTGCAACATTTTGTCAAACACAAGATCCGCTTATCGAAAAAAAGAACGATAACAATTAACCACAAATCAAAAATAAAATGAATATTGGAATTATTTAAACAATAACACGAAATCAACAGATGTCACTCAATAACATGTCTTACAAACATGACGTCATGAAAACAAGACTGATTATTACCGACATTACTTAAACCAAAGCGTTGTCAGGAAAATCAGCAAAAAAAACGTCTTATGAAATTGCTTTATTAACAAAGTTAAGCTTATCAATCATTTTAAAATTATAAAATAACCGTTGTTTTGAAACTGAAAATTTGTTTAAACCTGTCATTTTCTTCTAAAGTGACCTCATACTTTAATACGAGTATATATGGTGCATTTTTCACGTAAGGATATTTTTTGTTATTTAAAACTATTCCTATTTCAAATACCATCGGAAAAAATACATAGAAATGCGTTGAAGACAAATAATGATACATACAGCGCATTCTTTTACCGAACGGAAATTTTTTAGTTAAAAACTATTCCCCAACTGCGGGGACTCATAGAAACAATAATGACGACAAACGGTTAGGTGATATTTACTTAAAAACATAATCTGATGCTGTAACGTTAAAATCTGTATAAAGTGCTTTTTGCGGTATTTGTGAATTTTTTTCTATACAACATATACATAATACTCAAGGAAAAATTACATAGAAATGCTTGGAAGACGAACCATGACACATACGGGTATTTAAAGGCTCTGTTTTCCTAAAAACAAAACATCTGATACTGTCAGGTTAAAATCTTTATTAAGTACATTTCTGGAAAAACAATTCCAAATACTCAGGGAAACCATATATAAGAAACCAAATTGTCAGATGACCACGAAAGTTCAATAAGACATAGCGAGCCAAATTAAAATATTTCCCACACAGAAGATCATATCATACTAGTTATGCGAAATAAATATAAGTTTGCTTAGTAAACCTATTATATTGATACTGGCAGTTTCGGGAAACACTAAGTGCGTTGAGTATAAGACTATAATTGACTTCACAACATTTTTATTGGTTTAAATATGCCGACACTGTTTGTTTTCAAAACAAGTATATAAGTACTTTAAATAATTATGTTATTATAAATTGTGACATACATTGATTCGGTCATAAAAAGTATTATAAACAAAATATGAAGACCTAATCTCTAACACAAAACAAAAAGAACAATGTCAAGGAGTGCTTGTCAATAAATTAATAAAACAATGTGTTGCACATTAATTATAATCAATTCGTATCATCGTCTGTGGTTCATGTACAGTTTACAATGTAATAATTCTTTTGCATGGTTCTTATCGCATTCCAATCCACGTGTTTATCAGTTTTTTTAACAATACTAGTATTTGTTCATTGTAGCATATAACCAGAAATATACGGAATCTGACTATTTGGTAAAATGGTTTAATTCAATCAAATGACTGCCGGAGGTTTGCTCCACCCATTTACGGATTCCCCTACCCTCCTTATTTTTGGTATTGCTAGCGTTTTTTGAAAGTTATTTTTCACAACGTTTTAAACATGAGTGTATTGCATTTGGAAAACTCTATTCTCAATTTGTTTACGTTTTCATTCTTTCCAACATCTAAAAATCACTGAAAAAAACAGGAAGAAGACAAATGGAGCAAAGCCCTCGACCCTCCCCCACCCCCGGCTGAAAACGAAGTATAAGTATTTTGATCTCTTGATATCGGTTTAGTTTTTGGAGGAAAAACACGTTGAAAGACGTTGGAAACTACGGCAAACGATGGCCGGAGTTTTAAAGTACATTTATTTATGGGCCAAATGATTGTTTTTCACTGAGAAAGCGGAAGTGCCAGAGATCATAACTAAAGCTAATCTTTACATTCCAAACACACATTATAGCTGGTTAGACTAAAGTTATCAGGTAGAGAATTGTATGGTCTACATCATGACCGTTACGGAATGTCCGTGTCACAAATGAGAATTGATTTGTTCCGTTTGTCATAACCACTTTAACTCATTCTTAATGTATTATGATTATCCCGGGTATGACTAATTACCGGATATTATCCCGACTGATACTACGGGTGTACCATGCGTGGTGCAGGAGTTACTGACCCTTCCGACACAACTGGACCCACTCCCGTTGTTCTTGTGCGTTAGCATGAATGACTGCAACAACCCTGCGTCGTATACTGGCAGTAAGGCGTCTAAATTGTTGAAGCGTTAGCTGTCGCATTGTCGGTGTAATTGAGCTTCTAAATGTTGCACGCTCTGTGGAGGATGTTCCAGAACTTATAACCGCCTACCCAATGGATATCTTAGATGTTCTATTGGGTTGATATCTGGACTTCTTGCAGGCCAAGGAAGAGTGGTCAAAGCTTTGTTCTCCAGATAGGCCCTTACTGCTCTGGAACGATGAGGTCCAGCGTTGTCATCAATGAAAACAGGTCTTTACTTTAATGGTCCTTGGCTAATGTTTCCTTAACCCCATTAAGGGCTAGTGGGTAGGCTCTACTTACCAATCTCCTAATAGTTTGTCCCAGCTCTTGCAGGGTCTCACTTGCTCGCTGACGTCTTTCATTTAATTGAACCCTAAATAGCTCATCCAGGTTAGGAGGAGCAACTCGTTCTTTTAACGCTTTAACTAACGTCTCGTAATCCATTTTCTTATCATCAGGAAGGTCACTGAATACGCCTTGCGCATGCCCCCGAAGTGAAGCAGCCAAGTACAAACCTTTATCAGACTCATCCCAATTATTTATTGTTGCACACACATCAAAATGTGATTTAAAATCGCCCCATTCACTAGAACCATCATAGTTGGCTAGATTAATGTCTCTCCTTGCAGACTTTATTTTCTCTCGTTCATTACTCCGAGTCTCGACTCTTTTAGACCTTGTCTCAATATAGATGATACGAGGGTGGTGCCCAATTGTCTTGTTGGTATTGTGTTTGGGTGGTGTGATCATCGGTAAAAGCGGAGCGTTGTGTTCGAACAATTCCTAAATCCGTCCAGTTTCTCGCCTGCTCCTTGTAGTAGAGTGTTTTGGCGTTAAGTGTGTCTGTCGTCTAATTTTTCCCATCTCCCGCTTTACTTCCTCTTCCAAAACACTCAGATGCTGTTCAAGATCTTCCATGATAAATAACTCGCCGAAGCTTTCTTCAATATCCCACAGCTGCCACCAAAAAACGTATGTCACGTACTCTGTGTCTTGATCGCTGAGTTCGTACCAGAGTATATCTCTGGATATTGGAATATGCTGGCCTCGGCAATTAACCGGATTTAATTCAGAGGTAGCGTTGCGATTTCTGAGTGTTTAGCCTTTACAGTGACAGTTGCACTTAACTGAACGCTGTCTTGCTTGCTAGTGGTCCGTATCAGGTGCACAACTTATAAGTGCACTATGTACCCGTGCACTATCTATCCGGTACTCAATCAATCCGTGCACTATTTATCCCGTGCCCTAACTGTCTCATGCACTATTTATCTTGTGCACTATTTGTCTCTTGCACTAACTGTCTCGTGCACTATTTGTCCCGTGCACTAACTGTCTCCTGCACTATTTATCCTGTGCACTCTCTACCCGGTGCACAATTAACCATTGTCATATTTACCCAGTTGCACTCGAGAACCAGTGTATATGCCTCTGCGAACCTTATTCAGGTAAGCAGATAACTATTGACGAATCTAACTCAAGGTTACCTTATGTTCTCTTTTCTGTCTCTGCACTTCTTCTGTAACACAGACTTCTGCTCAAACGGACCAAATCAGACCAATGAAAAACTATTCTCAAAGGACAATCCCAAAAGACCTTAATACTAGCGCTGCAACGGTTTATATACCCAACTTTGGACTATACCATTATGCTAGGGAGATACCAAATTACAGTCACTGAAATGTTTTACAAAAATAACTTAAATAATAAAGCGCCTAAATGACCGTTACCATAGAGTCTTACCATAGAGTCTGCGTGTTTGCACTGCAATCTTCCTCATCGTACACAAGGTTCCGGTTACTAAAAATAACCTATTTGAATGTAAATATGCCAAAAGTGAAAGTCGTTACGGGCGTGCATTACTGAGTAATAAAGCCGTATTCATTGTGTATAAACTGGATTGTACTGTGCATAAATATTTCAGGTATGTCGTGTTAACAAATGTCATCACAGTATATAGTTAAATAGTTCATAAACAGAAAGCTTATACAGTAATGCGACGGATGTCTATATAGAGGCAGACATAGCTGACTCGTCCGGAGCACCTGAGTGCACCCATGGTTTTATAGGGTTCGGGTTACTCACATTTTGGTTCTTGTTTCGTAACATGTATATAGTTTGTAGCACAAATTGTTAGGTAGAACAGTTGTATTAGCGTCGACCTCGAGGCGTTAATATAGACACTCTTTGGATCCCGATTATAATCAGGAAACGAACAGACAACACGCTACAATCGCTCGGTGATACAAAATAAGACACGACACGTTACAAAATTGGTGGCAGCGGTGGGATTCGAGAAAAGATGTGACAAAAATTGGTGGCAGCGGTTGGATTCAATAATACACGTTACATACCTTTGTTCTCACAGTATACTGCTTCCTGTTCCCAAGATCTAACAATATACCCAAAAGTTCTCGCTCCCTGTATCCATGGTCTTATTTCCAGTAGTACAAAAATAACTTCTTTCTCTATGTACATTTGGTCTAACAAAATATTTATAACCTTGTACTCTGTACCTTTGTATTCAAAATATGCCAAGATCTTTGACCTTTGTTTATCTTTATATATCTAATACATAGTTTTCCTAACTTGTTTCGCATCTACAACTGCCTATATATTTTACTACTATTGTAACTGTATGTACCTAAAAACGGAACCTCAAAATTTCATACGCACGATGACGGTTTAGACAACCTATGTATTTTAGGACTCGTTAGCTGACATAAAGGTAGTGTTTATCGTCGAATTTAATTTTTTAATGTACCTGCGGGATCAATGTGCGATGAAATTAGCAAACTAGTTTGCTTTGGCATTATTTGGTAAAAAATACAGTCGACTTGATACCAAAAACAGAACGCCATTTATTATTTCTGTAATTATTTTATCACGTATTTTGTATATAAGTTGAAAGACAATATCTAGTATAAGCCCGTATACATTTATTATGGGAAGTTCAACATTTCGTGTGACGTTGACATGTTCTTCCTGTCTTCCTGTTATCTGATACCTTTGTGTTTTCTTCTTATTGTTTTGTTGTATTGTTTGTCGCCTCGTGGTTGCTGTGAATAATTTAATTACTGACACTTAAACAAAAGGACGTCATTTATTCATTTACATCTCTATTGGTCAGTACATTAATGGTTATTTGTACATACTTGCGTGATATCGTATTGGTCAGTCAATGAAAAGTTCTTGTGTCGACTTCTTATATTGTTTTTCTATAATTTTTGTTTGTTTGGCTAATTGTGTAATGGTTTGGAATTTTGGAATTTACAAATATAATTTTTATAAGAAAAATAACAGAAAAGCGATCGTCAAACAAGAGACAAGAGATGAAGGTTGTTATTAATCTAAGTTCCGACAATGGGCAATTAAGATTAGGGCGAGTACGCCCTGCCCGAAGTGAGACTCGTACCCGCAACCTCGGTGTTGACAGACCACATGATCAATAGAAGATGAACTACCTTACCCACTCGGCCACCGAGGCCCCCGACACAAATTTACTCCACCATTACAAAAAACAGATTTTAAGTAACCGATTCGAGTTACTCGGTATCGTAACGACTCGCCCCACTCTCGAGTCGCCCCATCACGAGTCGTCCCACATTTAATAATTTTAATATTTTACTGATAGGTGTTTTAATTGGCGGTGGATCTCTTGAGATTAAAGTGCTCGTGCTCACTTCTTTAATTAATTGTGATAATTATAATCTGGGACTAGTATAACTAACTGATTTATAGGTTCCTGTTATAATTGAATGTTTGCTTGTTCGAACATTCAATTATAATTATCATAATTAAAGAAGTGAACATGAGTTCACTTTCATGTTCACTTTATCTCAAGAGATACCCCGCCAATTAAAACACCGAACAGTACAATATACGCAAATTTAAAAAATTTATACTATCAATATATTTATTTATATTATAAAATATTAAATATATATAAATTTATATATTTTCCATATGTGGGGCGAGTCGTTATTAAATGTGGCGCGACTCGTTATTAAATGTGTGGCGACTCGTTATTAATAAGGGGCGACTCGTGATGGGGCGACTAGAGAGTGGGGCGAGTCGTTATATATTCTAGTTACTCATAGTACTGTCCATTGTAAGGTCAAAACAGGAATAGGAAAGACTCTAAACTACATGAATTCAATAAACTTTTGTTAAATAAGACACCAAAATAAGTTGAGTTATTCCTGTTCAAGACAATTTTCGTTACTTAAATGAATGATGAAACAAATGAATCTGAACTTAAAATGGTTACCTGAAACTGAATCAAAATGTATGACGGAAGAACAGGTAAAACACGTGTCTACATAGGATTGTATCGTACATCATTTTTATCAGACATTTTACACAACAATAAACAAATAATTGATTCTAAAGCTACATAATTCATAAGAATAATTTTAAGCCTTTTATTTTAATTAACGCGCTATTTTATTGCAACATTTTGTCAAACACAAGATCCGTTCATCGAAAAAGGAACGATAACAATTAACCACCAATCAAAACTAAAATGAATATTGGAATTATTTAAAAATAACACGAAATCAACAGATTTCACTCAATAACATGTCTCACAAATATGACGTCATGAAAGCAAGACTGATTATTACAGACATTACTTAAACCAAAGCGTTGTCAGGAAAATCAGCAAAAAAAAGTCTTATGAAATTGCTTTATTAACAAAGTTAAGCTTATCAATCATTTAAAAATTATAAAATAACCGTTGTTTTGAAACTGACAATTTGTTTAAACCTGTCATTTTCTTCTAAAGTGACCTCATACTTTAATACAAGTATATAGTGCATTTTTCCCGTAAGGATATTTTTTGTTATTGAAAACTATTCTATTTTCGAATACCATCAGAAACAATACATAGAAATGCGTTGAAGACAAATAATGATACATACAGCGCATTCTTTTCCCGAACGGAAATTTTTTAAATTAAAAACTATTCCCAAACTGCGGGGACTCACGGAAACAATAATGACGACAAACGGTTAGGTGATATTTACCTAAAAACATAATCTGATGCTGTAACGTTAAAATCTGTATAAGTGCTTTTTCCGGTATATGTGAATTTTTGTCTATACAACCTATACATAATACTCAAGGAAAAATTACATAGAAATGCTTGGAAGACAAACCATGACACATACGGGTATTTAAAGGCTCTGTTTTCCTAAAAACAAAATATCTGATACTGTCAGTTTAAAATCTTTATAAAGTACATTTCTGGAAAAACAATTCCAAATACTCAGGGAAAACCATACATATAAGGATGACCCCGAAAGTGGAATAAGACATAGCGAGTGAAATTTAAATATTTCCCACACAGAAGATCATATCATACTAGTTAAGTTTGCTTAGTAAACATATTATATTTATACTGGCAGTTTCGGGAACCAATAAGTGCGTTGCGTAAGAGTATAATTGACTTTACAACATTTTTATTGGTTTAAATATGCCGACACTATTTGTTTTCAAAACAAGTATATAAGTACTTTAAATAATTATGTAATTTTAAATTGGGACATACATTGATTCCGTCATAAAAAGCATTATAAGCAAAATATAAAGATCTTATCTATAACACAAAACAAAAAGCACAAAGTCAAGGAGTGCTTGTCAATAAATTAATAAAACAAAGTGTTGCACATTAATTATAATCAATTCGTATCGTCGTCTGTGGTTCATGTACAGTTTACAATGTATTCATTCTTTTGCATGGTCCTTATCGCATTCCAATCCACGTGTTTATCAGGTTTTTTAACAATACTAGTATTTGTTCATTGTAGCATATAACCAGAAATATACGGAATCTGACTATTTGGTAAAATGGTTTATTTCATTCAAATGACTGCAGAAATTTGCTCCACCATTTAACAGATTCCCCTACCCTCCTTTATTTTTGGTAATGCTACCGTTTTCTGAAAGTTGTTTTTTTCACAACGTTTAAAACATGAGTGTATTTCACTTGAAAAACTCTATTCTCAATTTATTTACGTTTTCATACTTGCCAACATTTTCAAAAAAATCCCTGAAAAAAAACAGGACAAATGGGGCAAAGCCGCAGACCCTACACCACCCCCGGCTGAAAACGAGGTTTAAGTATTTTGATCTTTTGATATCGGTTTCATTTTTTGGGAAACAAACACGTTGAAAGACGTTGGAAACTGCGGCAAACGATGACCGGATTTTTAAAGTACATTTATAAATAGGAAAATGATTGTTTTTCACTTAGAAAAGCCGAAGTTCCAGATATTATAACTAAAACAAATGTTTACATTCAAAACACACATACTAGCTGGTAAGACTGAAGTTATCATTAGAGAATTTTACGGACGACGTCATGACTTATTTGACCGTTACGGAACATCCGTGTCACAAATGAGAATTGATTTGTTCCGTTTGTCATATTCTTAATGTCGCATTATAGGTGTAATTGAGCTTCTAAATGTTGCACGCTCTATGGGGGATGTTCCAGAACTCGTAACCGCCTACCCAATGGATATCATAGATGCTATATTTGGTTGAGATCTTGACTTCTTGCAGGCCAAGGAAGAGTGGTCACAGCTTCGTTCTCCAGATAGGCCCTTACTGCCCTGGAACGATGAGGTCCAGCGTTGTCATCAATAAAAACAGGTCTTGACTCTAATGTGTGGTTTTCAAAATGAGGCACATCTACAGGTGTAAAAACGTCTCGGGTTTATTTTTCGCCATTAAGTTTACCATTGTTACCATATTCAGTTTGCAATCATGTGAGATACAGCACCTCCAAAAGGCACTGTTGGAACAATGTTTCTTGGCGTATAAGCTGTGATGCCTCCAAACACGGCTTCGCCCATCAGTTACCTGGAGTAAAAATCGGCTCTCATCTGATCAGTGCACTCGTCGCCAGGTTCTAACCGTTCCAATTTTACTCTGCGCCAGGCCAACCTGTCACTGCAATGGAGATAATGAAGCATTGAGCGTTTAATGACTCTCCTTGACCTTAATCCTGCAGCTTTAAGTTCTTATCTTTACGTTGGGTTGTCACAGATGGTCGAACAGATCGGGAACGGTCTTTAACATCTTGCGTGGCAGCGTGTTTTCTGTCCAAACGACTAATGACTGTATAATGATAGTCAAGCTGACGTCCTATTACCTTGTAAGACATACCAGTGGAATGCATCTCTGTGCTTCTGATATATTCGCCTACTTGCCATGCTTACTTTAAATGATTTGGCAATTCGAAATACGGAATTTAAATACCGATAGGGTGCATGAAAAAATAGTGTAAGCTTCACCTTGACAGAAAACCGCGCTCACATCCTTTTAATTATATATTAATATTTAAATTACGCACGTCTTTCATCGATATCCTAGATTTCTATTGGTTCATACCGATACAGATGACGTAGAACCATTATTTGCATTTCTCAATTAAACTGGTAGCCATGAAGAGCACGCGCTTCCTTGACGACGTCCACAGTAAACAAACAAAGTGGACTAATTTAAGTCAACAAAAATACCGTGTGCACAATTTAAATCAGGATCCCGACATTTTTTAATGAAATGAAATTTTAATATAAGAAATGAGTTTATTACTTAAAAGTTTCATTGACATATGAAAGCGTTGACAGAGCACATTTTCATCATGTGCTTCGGTCAACGCTTTCATACGTAAATGAAACTTCAAAAGAATGTATTCAATTCTTTAAAGAATCAATACTGACCAAAATCGTCAAAATTAAAATTTATTTCAATAAACGGAAAACATAAATATTCGGGGTGGCTAACTTTTTCCAGGTGTATATGTCTGTATCTCTTAACTGGTGGCACAGCAGCTATCATCAATATTCGCGTAGCTTTGCAAACCAAGATCAGCAATTTTTTGGAAAAAAAACAAGTTAAAACTTCGTGTCTATAACTGGTACATATCACTATCAAATCCCGCGAAAATCAGCACTTTTCATTAGTAGAATTTTAATACGCTTGCGCATTGGAATTTATCGATACAATTATAGGCGTGTCTTTGGTCACCATTAATTTTCTAGGGACCTATTGGGTACATATTTCAACGTAAATATATCATTTAAGAAAAACCTACCTCTGAAAAAATTGCAATAGCCGTTACCCAGTCAGTAATCATAATTCTGCAAGCACGGTTTGGGGGTCTCTGTGGATACGTTAGTTAGTCTACAATTAATTACCTGACACTGAGGTTGCTACTTCTGGTCTCACTGTTGGCAGGGTGTACTCCACTACAATCCTAACTAACAAGATTTGACAGTTTGCTTACCGAAGTTGATGAGGGTAAACTGGCTTCCTCCGCATTGAAAAATCTAGAAGCCACGATATAGCTGAAGATAGCGGTGGGTATATTTAAAAGACGGCAATGATTATCGTGTATCAATAATTTGTAATCTTACAAAAACGAGAGGAAAATGGTGAAACTGTCAAATGATATCAAAATTGTATTTGCCTATTTATATTATGCAATGCCATTTTGTGTAATGCTACACTACAAAAAATGAAACATCATGTCGAAAGTACGATTATTTCTGTTTGTTGTATACTTGAACAGCATATGACTATTAGCTTGTTGTATACTTGAACAACCATGTGACTATTGGCTTGTTGTATACTTGAACACCATGTGACTATTGGCTTGTTGTATACTTGAACAGCATGTGACTATTAGCTTGTTGTATACTTTAACAGCATGTGACTATTAGCTTGTTGTATACTTGAACAGCATGTGACTATTGGCTTGTTGTATACTTGAACAGCATGTGACTATTGGCTTGTTGTATACTTGAACAGCATGTGACTATTGGCTTGTTGTATACTTGAACAGCATGTGACTATTGGCTTGTTGTATACTTGAACAGCATGTGACTATTGGCTTGTTGTATACTTGAACAGCATGTGACTATTAGCTTGTTGTATACTTGAACAGCATGTGACTATTGGCTTGTTGTATACTTGAACAGCATGTGACTATTGGCTTGTTGTATACTTGAACAGCATGTGACTATTGGCTTGTTGTATACTTGAACAGCATGTGACTATTGGCTTGTTGTATACTTGAACAGCATGTGACTATTGGCTTGTTGTATACTTGAACAGCATGTGACTATTGGCTTGTTGTATACTTGAACAGCATGTGACTATTGGCTTGTTGTATACTTGAACAGCATGTGACTATTGGCTTGTTGTATACTTGAACAGCATGTGACTATTGGCTTGTTGTATACTTGAACAGCATGTGACTATTGGCTTGTTGTATACTTGAACAGCATGTGACTATTGGCTTGTTGTATACTTGAACCAGAAAGTAGCCATTGGCTTGTATTCTTAAAAATCGAGTAAGTATAGGTTTGTTATAGGCTCGAACAGCTGGTAGCCTTTATGTCATTAATAGGATTCTCCGGGGTCTGTTTGTGCGCTTGGGCGTGACATACTTCATTTTACCGATGTTTAATTTGCGAGCGCCATGTCGGACATACCACAATACTTTTCAGGTGTTATCTAAGTGCACAGTGACACAGATGTGTGATAATAATATTTAAAAATTGGATTAATTGGTTAGGCATGCATGGATTTATCAAATCAAATTCTAGTCAAATCTCATAGAAAAAATTGTGTTCTTTCTCAACTACCCTACCATGAAAATTCTCAGGTATTTCAAAACCGGGGTTTAACACGTGATTTTTTCTTATATTGGGGCTTGGTGTCTTTAAATGAGTCAGTAAATTTCTTGACTTGTGGAGTTTTTAATATCCTTCACTGACAACCTAATGCCCTTGGTCGGACGACTGTAAATTCCTATCTGTTCCTTCCTGTGTCTCTCTTTTATTGTGCACATGGACAAGTTAAGAAAAACCTTTAACATGCTAAGTTGTATAAAAAAAATATTTCATAATTAAAATCATTTTGCGTGAAGTTTTGATTTTGAACATCATGATTTAAACGAGTTTTTTCAATATTACATGTGGATATCTAAATTTATTGAAACATCTTGATAGACACGGTTCATTGAATCAACTGAATGTTTACAGGTTTTGTGTTTATTTATCTGCTGGCTTGCAGTTTTGATAGAGTGACAACAATTGTGTTGGCCAAAAAAAGATGTCAATAATCGTGAATTTATTTCAAACACAGAAATCAAATACATATTTTAATAAATTGAGACTGAGAATGTAAAAGATACTAGCCCATTTCATTCGCGGTGATTCGGTCCCAATATTACACAAAGTCATAAAAAAGGATACTGTAATTCTGAAACATTATATTTATGAAAACTTAAACTAATATACATAATTTTAATTCGAAACATTTACAGTTTAAACATCGATTTTTCATTAAAAAAATATTTAAAACTGAATAAAAGATTTATTTATAATTTTTTTTATAATATTATGATATAAAAAAAGGGTTTATTCCCAAAACGTCTACTCTCAAAATAAACATCTAATTTAAAAAAATAGAAATTTAGAGGCCCGTTCAAGGACATGCTTTTTTTAACCTTACCTGTAAAATTTACCTTTAATATATTGTAAGTTTAAAAAATTAAAGAACTATGAACAATTTCAGTTGAGAAAAATATTTAAAAACTCTCTTTTAATTAACAAGATTGAGTTGCAATTGGTTTTCGCTTCACAATTAAAAAGTATGTTCAACAGAAAATTTAAAGAAATATATGAACAATATGTACCTTTAACTGTAATAAAAGATTATGCAAAAAAATATTAATACATAACCAAAAACAAGAAAATGTGAAGGGACAACAATCTTTCAGCTATATTGGCTCAGCTCAGTGTCAGCAAGTGTAGAATAATGTATCGACTGCAAATTAAAAATCATTGTAGTTTTAAATGGATATAGCACATTAACTCTACCATGGACAACGCGGTTCTAGGATATGTTTCTTTTTCTTTTCAATGCGGAGTTCACTTTCCATATGTATGACCGTCTTTGTGCACAGTTTATAAAAGTTGGTTTTTAGATGTCGAATGTTCAGAATTTACTGTTGAAAAATTCCGAGGTATAATTTTTTAATTTAGTATTGTAATAATCTGTGGACCCATAACTTCTTATTGGAAAATTCTTATCGAGATCGGGAGGTGGAATAATATACGGAGACGTGAAGTAAAATGCAATCTGCGCCTGGCTGGAATTGAGTCGGAATTGGATCGGATGAGTTTTACTACATTGTATCTCTTTCTTTGCTCAGCAAGAGACATATATTCTGGCACAGCCGAGCCGATTAAAGAGCTCAGAATAAATATATAAAAAGGTATTATTATCTGAATCCAAAAGTTAATAAAATGAAAGGTAGACTTTCCTTGAGCAACACCAAACTATTGACGAATTTGATCATCATTGGTTTATAATGTCAGAAAATATTTATAATATATTTTTGTATTTTTATTCTACTCTACACTTTATTATGAATATTTCTTTCACTTTGATTATCCCGCTGTATTTCTTACATATTCTGTTGTATTTTGATATTTATTTGACTTCATGTTCAAACTTCGAAAATATTAAGTATTTTACAGGTAAACAACCTTAAACGGTCCTAACAAACCCTTATTTTTTAGTTAGATGTTTATTTTGCGAATATACGTTTTAGGAACACACAAAAAACATCTTTAAGAATAATATACATGATTTTTTCATTAAATTAATTTTCATGTATAAATGACACCTAATTATTGCTAAATAAACAACCCAACAGGTAAGAAAAAAATCTGTTGGATAAAGGGAATACCTAAATACCAAAAATTTGGATAATTGGGAAGACACCGCTTTAAAAACGTTTTTAATTGCAAACACTAATAAAGCAATCGGATGCATTTTTAGTTGGATGTTTATTATGGGAAGACACCGCTTTAAAAACGTTTTTAAATGCAAACACTAATAAAGCAATCGGATGCATTTTTAGTTAGATGTTTATTTTGGGAAGACACCGCTTTAAAAACGTTTTTAATTGCTAACACTAATAAAGCAATGTTTATTGAAAGTAAATGTAAAATGGTGTATGTGAAGTTTTCTTAAAAAATAATAATACATGCAAAGACAAATATAATTATTTTTAGCCCTCGATTTGTTTTATACTACTTGTGAAGTAGATATATCATTGTACTTACACACCTATTATCAATGTCATATTATCCTGCAATCATTACATTTGCTGTACAATAAAGGTAGCCAAATAAAGTCTCTCTCCTGGTGCCTACGCTTCTGACGACTTTAAGTGTTGGTTTACGACGTGTTGTTGAATACGTGTGGTAACAAAGAGTCATGAGAGTACGCGCCGAAAATATTTCAAGTCGAAGATCGTTACAAAATGCACTTTTTAGTGTGTTTATAGGTGTAAAATGTTTTTTTATGGTTGTAGAATTAAAAACAATATTCCTACATTGTCAGAAAATACAATGTTTATTTGTACTCGCCGCGAAATGCTCGGCCCATTGCGACACAGCCTCGCATTTCTTCCTTCCCGTTTCTTAGGCTCGTACAATTGAATTATATATTTTCTGACAATGTACGAATATTTTATATGATACTTGAACCGCTTATAACATTAGCATTAAATGCTGTCTAGATTATTAGATATAGACGACTTTGGGTCGGTTTACGCCAATAAACCGCAAAGCGCGAAGCGGTTTATGTACAGTGTAAACCCACCCAAAGTCGTCTAAATCCAATAATCTAAACAGCAATTGAAAAAATTCTTATATTTTAAATTCAATATTGTGAAAAGAAATAACAAATTAAAACAATATTTAACATATCTTTAATTATAAAAGATACTATAAAATTATAAGAATAAATAATTGACTTTTTATACTGTTTTCAATATTTGAAATGTGAGGAAACTGAAATTTTAGGATTTTCAGCAAAACAGTATCAAAATATTCTTAAACTGTATGCAGCATTAATGCGCTGTACATCAACATCAGATAAAATTATGAAATGTATACTAGAAAAGCAGATATCCTTATGTTGTTGTATACTAGTACCTAAACTTCAGACAGCATTGAACAGCAGATGTCATATCATTCTGTACTAAACAGTAGATATCATCATGTCTTTGTATACTTGCATCAGTCATTGCACATTTGTGTAATTGTACAGCAGACAATGTCTTTGATTGAATTTTGTTTTAACGCACTTTCAGAAATTTTTCGGCTATATCATTCACGTACTCTGGTTTTTTTGGGTGACGGAGAAAACCCACAACCTTCGGTAGGTAAACTGGCAATCCTTGTAAATTGGAGTTTAGTTCACCCTGTCGCAGTGAGTCTCGAACCTGTAATCTCAGTGTTGACAGACCACGTGATCAAAAGTAGACGAAATACATTAATCAATTGGCCACCGAGGCCCAACAGATAACGTCAAGTAATCCTTTAAACATCAGATATCATTATATTATTGTATACTTCAACAACAGATGTCGTAGTTATTTTATATGTAAACAGCAGATATCATTACATCAATGTATATTGAAAAAGCAGATATCATGCAATTGTTTACTTGAACAGACGTCTATGTCACTGTCTACTTTTACAGCTGATATGAATATTGTTTTATACATTTATCATTGTCATTGTGTACTTAAACATGTCACTGTATACTTGAACTTCAGACAGCATTGTCGTTATATGCTTCAAATAGCGGAGATCATTATTAATGTACACTGAAACAGCGGATATCATGTCATTATATACTTGATAAGAGATATCATCGTCTTTGTATACTTTAACGGCATATATCATTATACAACTGATGACTTTAGATGAGGCTAATTTCATGATTCATCAACCCAAGAGATTAGAAAATTACCGAGGCCATCAACATATTGAAAACTGGCATAATACCGCGACAAGTTGGCATCTTACTGGCTGCAAGACATTTCTTCAAAGTTTTCGTAATGTGATTTTCCCTTAGATACGACCTAAAAGTTCGCACTGCGGAATCAGTTGATGGCCTGGTGGTTTTGGCATCTTACTATGTTAATAGAACCTGGATTTCTTCATCATTGAACGAAGCGAATCTCTTGCCACAGCCATTTTCTACACCAGACATTTTAGTGATGTGGCAAGCTGGATGTGAACTAATTTGGATTGGCTTAAAACGAATGAATCCGAAAATAAAGACAAATCTAAAGAGGGATTGCAAAAAAATACGTATTTTGCTTGATACTATACAGTCCGCCGCAAGTTAAGCATCACTTACTTTTCCGGATCTAATGTTTTTTCAATAACATAAACAAATGAGAAACTGTTTAATTTGTATGAAAATGTATATATCATTAAGAAATTTGAACCTGTAAAATTCTTTATTTAAATCCTCAAATTGTAAAATTAAATTCTAGTGGTCTAATAATGATCACTATAAAATAGTCCAAAAAACCCCAAAACAATAGGTGATTTAAGTTTTAGTTTGACACAAAATTTTTCATTGTTTACAAAATTACAGTCATTCATCATGTCCTGAGGTGAAAAGAGTAACAAATGGACTGTCGTTTGGCGTATTTGCCATCAATATCGGGTATAACCGCCACGCTTTCGGTGTAAATGTTCAACACGCCGCCTCATTCCAGCAACCAAACGCCTGTACTGTGGAAATCTCTGCCATTCTTCCACAAGTGCGACTTCTAATTCTCGAACATTTTGGCATCTTGGGTTTCGTTGATTGACTTTTCGCCCGATAAAGTCCCACACATGCTCAATCGGATTCATGTCCGGTGACATGGCGGGCCATGGAAGTGTGTCAGTGGCTTCCGTTTCAATGAAGTCCCTCACAACACGGGCTCGATCGTTGTCGTCTTGAAACATTGGTCTGTCTGCAAGAGCATGGTTGTCAAAATGTGGCCTAACCTGACCATCCAAGATGTCATCGCGGTATTTCAGACCATTTAATGTACCGTTGAGAATCTGTAAAGGGAGCTTGCAGTCATGTGAAAAGCATCCCATACGGTAACGCCGCCACCACCGAATGCAGTTGCAGTTGTTCCTACAATATGGTTTCTATCCAAAGCTGTATATTTCTTTGCTGCCAAACACGTATCCGACCGTCAAAAGGCTTCAACAGAAAGCGGCTTTCATCTGACCAATGAATACGTCTCCAGCTTCTTATATTCCAGTGACGACGATGTCTTTCCCACTCCATTCGTGCTTGGCGGTGCCTTCTTGTCAGTTCTGGTCGTTTCAAAGGCCTGCGGGCACGTAAACGAGATCTGTGAAGCTTCCGAATAACTGTTCTCTCACTGATTTGACCACATTTCTCGTAACTGGCCTGCTGTTGAAAAGGGGTGCAATCGTGGCTTGACGAGCAAGGAAGCGGTCCTCTCTAGGTGTTGTTTTACGGGGTCTCACAGATCTTGGGCGGTCCTCGATTGACCCTGTCTGTCTATACCTCGCAACAAGTCTGCTAATAACGGAGTTGTTCACCCCAAAATTGCTGCTATTTGGCTGTTACTCATTCCAGCATTTTTCATTCCAATTGCTTGCCAGCGTTCGGCGATACTTAATTTTTGTCTTACCACGTTGAAAAGTCTTTAAAAGATAATAATTAACCACAATATCCACGTGCAATCGGACAAGGCTATTTCATTCAAAGTCAGTCTGTTAATTAGAAGCGAGACAAGTTTTTGAAACCGGTTTTTACACTTTAAAACTCTAATTATTGACATCTTACCTGTATGTTTTATAAAGGTATTGTTTGAAAGCATTGCATAAATGCATCAGATGCTGAATGAATCGTTTTGTAATAAAAATATTTAAGGAAATATTTAGGTGATGCTTAACTTTTGGCGGACTGTATATATTAAGGTACACGTTGCTTACACAATTTATGATCACCTCGCGTGCATAATTTGGGGGGATTATTATATTTTGCAATAATACGTAAAATACCCTTTGAACCAATACAGTCATATAATAATATATCTATATAATTGTACCCCGAATATCATGTCCTTGTTTATATTTAAACTATATGGATCATTATAAGTATTAATTGGTATTAGCCTTCTGTTATGGAACTTTTATGTTCCACATAACAAATTATCAAAAATCATAAAATCATAAAAATCATGCTACAATAATATTGTAAACCTTCAATTTACTAGTTGTCTTTCTTGTCCTCGGATACTCGAGCAGCAGATATCAGTATGTCATTGAATTCATGACAAGCTGATATCATTATGTCATTGGATACATGAGCATCAGATATCAGTATGTCATTGGATACATGAGCAGCAGATATCAGTATGTCATTGGATTCATGAGCATCAGATATCATTATGTCATTGGATTCATGAGCATCAGATATCACTATGTAATTGGATACATGAGCAGCAGATATCAGTATGTCATTGGATACATGAGCATCAGATATCACTATGTAATTGGATACATGAGCAGCAGATATCAGTATGTCATTGGATACATGAGCATCAGATATCACTATGTAATTGGATACATGAGCAGCAGATATCAGTATGTCATTGGATACATGAGCAGCAGATATCATTATGTCATTGGATGCATGAGCAGCAGATATCACTATGTAATTGGATACATGAGCAGCAGATATCAGTATGTCATTGGATACATGAGCAGCTGATATCAGTATGTCATTGGATACATGAGCAGCAGATATCAGTATGTCATTGGATACATGAGCAGGGAATATCAGTATGTCATTGGATACATGAGCAGCAGATATCAGTATGTCATTTGATACATAAGCAGGGAATATCAGTATGTCATTGGATACATGAGCATCAGATATCAGTATGTTATTGGATACATAGCAGCAAATATCAGTATGTCATTGGATACATGAGCAGCAGATATCAGTATGTCATTGGATACATAAGCAGGGAATATCAGTATGTCATTGGATACATGAGCATCAGATATCAGTGTCATTGGATACATAAGCAGCAGATATCATTATGTCATTGGATACATAAGCAGGAAATATCAGTATGTCATTAGATACATGAGCAGCAGATATCAGTATGTCATTGGATACATGAGCAGCTGATATCAGTATGTCATTGGATACATGAGCAGCAGATATCAGTATGTCATTGGATACATGAGCAGGGAATATCAGTATGTCATTGGATACATGAGCAGCAGATATCAGTATGTCATTTGATACATAAGCAGGGAATATCATTATGTCATTGGATACATAAGCAGCAGATATCACTATGTCATTGGATACATGAGCAGGAAATATCAGTATGTCATTAGATACATGAGCAGCAGATATCAGTATGTCATTGGATACATAAGCAGGGAATATCAGTATGTCATTGGATACATAAGCAGGGAATATCAGTATGTCATTGGATACATAAGCATCAGATATCATTATGTCATTGGATACATAAGCAGGAAATATCAGTATTTCATTGGATACATGAGCATCAGATATCAGTATGTCATTGGATACATAAGCAGGAAATATCAGTATGTCATTGGATACATGAGCATCAGAAATCATTATGTCATTGGATACATGAGCATCAGATATCAGTATGTCATTGGATACATAAGCAGGAAATATCAGTATGTCATTGGATACATGAGCATCAGATATCATTATGTCATTTGATACATAAGCAGGAAATATCAGTATGTCATTGGATACATAAGCAGGGAATATCAGTATGTCATTGGATACATAAGCATCAGATATCATTATGTCATTGGATACATAAGCAGGAAATATCAGTTTGTCATTGGATACATCAGCATCAGATATCAGTATGTCATTGGATACATAAGCAGGAAATATCAGTATGTCATTGGATACATGAGCATCAGATATCAGTATGTCATTGGATACATAAGCAGGAAATATCAGTATGTCATTGGATACATGAGCATCAGATATCATTATGTCATTGGATACATGAGCATCAGATATCATTATGTCATTGGATACATGAGCATCAGATATCAGTATGTCATTGGATACATAAGCAGGGAATATCAGTATGTCATTGGATACATAAGCAGGGAATATCAGTATGTCATTGGATACATAAGCAGGGAATATCAGTATGTCATTGGATACATAAGCATCAGATATCATTATGTCATTGGATACATAAGCAGGAAATATCAGTATGTCATTGGATACATGAGCATCAGATATCAGTATGTCATTGGATACATAAGCAGGAAATATCAGTATGTCATTGGATACATGAGCATCAGATATCATTATGTCATTGGATACATGAGTATCAGATATCATTATGTCATTGGATACATAAGCAGAAGATATCATTATGTCATTGGATATATGAGCATCAGATATCATTATGTCATTGGATACTTTGGCAGCAGATATCATTATGTCATTTGTCATTGTAATAACATATATATAAAACACACTACATCTTGTATAAAATAAGTTTATTACCATAAAATATATATGTCATATAAAAATGGAATATTTTAAATGACAGTAAAATCCTACGATATGTAATATTGTGATATGTACATTAGATGAATGATATGTTAGTACAAAAACTGGTTAAAATGCATGTAAAAAAATGTTCTTAATGTAATATTTAAAATGTAACAACCAAAGACTGCAACACCCAACTAAATATGATCTGCAATTTTTGCCAAGTTCAAGGTTGCAGTGCTTATAATTTATGTACCAATGACGAGCTATAAACGAGCTATAATTCATTGATTTTTGCATTAAATGGCCTGTTAATATATTTGTTTTATACCAAGATATTCAATTTCGATTATTTATCACATTTGTTTCATTCAGTGTCAAGATGAGATAATAATTTTGTTAGGTTTTAGTTCTTAACTTAATGCTAACCGATTTTAAGAAATGTTTTGGAAACATTTTTTTTGTACAATTTGTGTCTGAAATATTGCATTCTTTATTTTTTCAAGTCAATGTTCATATATTTGACAATGCCATCTTCTTGTAGCTTGAACATACAAACACTTTTGGAAATGTTCAACAAACAATTTTTTGAAAATGTTATAGCTATTATTTTGTATAAGACAGACTCATTGCTATGTTTTATGCAATAAACCATGTCACAAGGTTTTCAAGTCTGGAGATTACACATGCACATATTCTTTCAGTTAGACAAGTAAACAAACACAGTTATGTGACAAAAGAAATGGAATGTATCTAGTCATTATAATAAATGGCACATTCATATTTTACATTATATGTTAAATTCAATGTGTTTACAATAAAATTTATGTACAATTGTGTTGCAATGCCATTTACATATTTATTACAATTAAACACTGTCATCTCAATATATTTATAGTATATAAACATTATTATACAAGCAAAAGTTAAAAGAAAATCTAAGTTATTGTGCAAATCCTATCAGCTGTTGAACCAAGGAAGATAACTTGATAAAGATAGATATTACAATATATACACAAAGATGCCCAGTAAAAAATGTAACATTGATATTGAAAATCAAGAATCAGACAGTAGGATTCCATTTAAATAAAAACAAATTTTTTTTCCAAATTTTCTTTATCATAACAATGGATAGGTTGAACCTCCTGTTTTGACATGACATCTGTTACAGTTCTAGGAACCAGTAGGCATACATGACTGGTTACAGTTCTAGGAACCAGTAGATATACAGGAATGAGCAGATCTACTAAACCAACCAAAGAGTATTCGACTCCATTAGCCGTTTATGAATATTAATGATTAATTTAGTATTTATTTACATATAATGAAAATATTTACAGAGCACTTGACCTGCACAAATTTTAACTAAAATATTATAAAAATTGCAAAATAAAATCTTTATTTCCCTGAAAAACTATTTTACTAAAATATCATGTATTTGAAAAAATGTCTACTTGGTACAAAAATGTGTTGGCTTGGTTTTCATAGGTCAAGATTGAAAAGAATATATTTGTTTACAAATTTTTATACCTGATTTTGAAGGATATTTACACTTATTTGTACAAATGTATAGAAACCAAATCTTTGCAATAGTATTTTACAAACAGGTTACAAGCTTCTTAAGGTCTGTCCATAATAAAGCTCCAAATAGATGGCCCTTTGATTCGATTTGAAGACGAGATATACACAATGTAACATCTGTGATAAATCGTGCTACATAAACCATTCCTGTCTTTTACCAATATCTGGAACACCTGTCGAGTTAATAACTAAAGCTGCGTCAGGATTATCTACAAAACCTTGTCCTGTGGCTTCCTTTGTCGAGTAGTCTCCCTTTTCTCGGAAATACATTACGGCAATAACTATACACACGATGATGATTAAAAATACAACGGCAAGAACTCCTGCAAGTATATAAGTAAAGATGGTAAATTATAAAGTTATTATATTGAATTGTTATTGTTACACACCAAAGCTTTTTTTGGTGTGTATGTAAAATTCTATACACTGGAAGACAAGTAAATAGAACTATTATTAATGGATTCTTAGATACATTTTTGGGAAATACCAATCAATCTTAAATGAGTGATAAAACTCTTAGGAGTTTTCATGAGTGGGACACGACATTACCTATTTCTACCACAAACAAGTGTGGACTGTGAGCACGCTCACAAAGGGATACCCCCTGCTTCGCTTTCAAGTCCAACTTTCTCCCCTTAATGAAATCCGAGGTAAATAAAAACCCTTCATGCACATCAACATATAATGTATTTCCTATATGATAAGTTTCATCAACCGGTTTAGGTGGAGTTGCGCAGCCGGACAGACAGACAAGGTGAACAAGTTTGCGGGGTATAACAATCAACCTTTACATAGCAGTCTCATATAGACCATTCTTTATAAAACTAGAAAAAATGTCAACAACACTCACTTATTGAAATCCCCAATTCCCAATTTCAAAACATCCTAAATAGTAATCTGGTCAAAATATTAAACTTTGTGACAAAGATTCTATGAAAGGTTTATAGAATTCTATTCAGTGGTGTAGATAGAGTTGCGGATTAAGAGAGAGGTGCAATGAAAGTGCAATGGACAGAAAGACCAATGGATGGACACCCCCATCACTATATTCCCACAGCTTTTTAAGCCGGGGGTCTAATAAGTTATCAATCTGCTTGTTTTAGTTTGATTGGATAAAGTAACAAATACAGACAAGTGCATGGTCATTTCAACCTCAAAATTCCCATAAATTGGAGAAACATTTTTCTTTATTCCAGGTGGCCATTATTTTATTATAAAAACGGTATTCGCACTTGTGTTATGTTATAATTTATATCTTTCATACAAAGATGTTTAAATTATGCTAGCACTTACCTCCTGTGATGGCTTTATCCCTGTCTGACGTATCTGGTACCCATGGGTATGTTATGTTGACAAGAGTACCACCACTTCCTGGACGGATCTCAATAGGATCAGGAGCCACTGTTATCTCTTCAAATCCACACATATCCTCCCTAAGAGAATCTACAATGGGGGTAAAAATTACGAATAAAATCCAAACATATTCTCTCCAATACATATACCAGGGAGATGATAATTACTCATATCCTCCTTAATAGAACCACCCACAGGGAATAATACCTCTTACATTACTAAGTTGTAGAGGAATATAGCATTCAAAGCATATATTTATAATTTTAGTGTACACACCATATACTTGTAAGGGGAGAGGGGTAGGCAATTATAATACAGTGGTTTATGTAATAAGTCACTGATGGCTGAACAAGTGGCATGCAAACCCTAATGAGTTGTAGCCAGACTGTCGGCAAGGTGAGCCAAACTTCAACTTAATTTTCAAGGATTTTCTCTATTTATAAAGCAGGATTTTTTTTCAAGTTACTACAGCTTTTTCCCAATCAACTATTATTTTAATATTCACTTTCCTTGTGACCGTAATCCAAAAGTTTTTTTTTCATATTTCCAAAAAAATATTTGTACGATAATTCAGGGAGTTTTTTCAGGATTTTGAGGGCTTTAGTCACTTTAGCGGATGCGCCATATAAGCATCTGCTCAGAAGCATGCATTCATTGTACTGGTGAAATATAATTGTACAGTATAAACAACTATATTCTTTCAATTGCAGTGTATAAATTTGTTTTAAAAAATGATTTTAACAAAATGTTTATAAATTTTCTAAGAACTTTAATTTAAAAACTTATTTAAAAAGCGTTTTTTATCAATCGGTTACAATGTTTCATTAAGGGCCGTTGTACTCTCCGTTTTCTAAGTGGTAACCATTGATAATTAGACGGATCTCAGATGTAAACAAATTTATTTGTAACATCAAAACATACGAAAAATTAGTCCATTAAACACACAAAATCTTTGCAATTTTTATTTGCATGACATATTTAATCAAAAGGTGGAAGTCTGTGAGCATCAGTACGATCTACGACACTTTAGTTTGCATATACTGACCAGGAGCACCACTAAATCATGTTAATCTGATTACCTGTAAAATCATCCATTCGAGGATTGACACCTGCTGTTTAAAACTATCAAGGTGAAATAATTAACTTTCCTGTTAATAGGCTTTGGGGTCATAAATGTGTTGGTTTACACTTGGTAGAATGAATTTGTAACAAAACATTTTAGCACTTGTTGCAAATCAGGTGACGAAATTGATTAAGGAATATATCATCAATTTTCAAATGATTTCGTCAATGATGAAAGTGGCAAGCGCTAACAAATTCACTGGATAATTTTAGGGTGAAATAGAAGATCTAGTAGTCCTTGTTAGAAACTTAGGTCGAATACTTACTGTTGGGGTACAGCCACATGTAATCTGGACGTGGGTCTTGGAAGGCCCTCTTCAGTGGATAGATATTGTCTATTTGCATTCTGTAAATACAGCCTTCAAATCCCATATCTGTGTTTTTAGTGTCTGTAAATAGGAATATAAACATCAATAGTTCATTTCATTATTCTTAAAAAAATAATTTAAACATAAAAGTTTATTTTTAATTTTTGAACAGCATTTTTATAACCTGGTTGGGTCAATTTATACTCTTTCATAAAAATATCCTCTAGAATATCATCTGTTCAAAAACTGCAATTCAATGAAATAATAGCAATCAATAATTGACAAGGGGCACCATCCAAGTATAACATCAACACATCATTGTCAAGAAGTTGTAATTGTAAGGGGCATTACTCCACATCAATCAATGTAATACAGGATAAACACTATTTCTCAGTGTCATTCCCCAATTAAAATTTGCAATATAAATCAAGTTAAATTAATAAACTAATCTTAAATGTAATTTAAGATATAGATTATTGCAAGCGGACTCTATAGCGATAGTGAGGTATAGTATGAAGACAACATAAGATCTGACCATTTTCTAATTCGCAGAAAGCCCAATTGCAATAATCTATTTCGATTATAATATGTCTTACAAATATTTTAAAATTATGCAGCGACTCAAAGTAATTTTGTTTTTTGAAACCAATACGATATATCACAAAACAATACGTTTAAGTAAATACAATTGACAGTTAAAACATATAATTTATAGAAAAAGAAAAGGAAATACTTACTATTATTTCCAATAAAAAGATATTTAGGAGAATCTAAGATTTGATCTCCAATATTTCCCAAAAAGCTGCTGGTTATCGGATAGTTATCTACCTGTAATGGCAAAACTTAATAATTCAATAATGATTGAGCTGTAAACGTCCAACATGAAACAATAGTTATCCACCTTTGATGGTCTAACATGTAATAATTAGTTATCCATCTTTATTTGTCAAACATGTAATAATTGAATAGTTATCAACCTGTAATGGTCCAACATGTAATAATTAAATAGTTATCAAACTGTAATGGTCCAACATGTAATAATTAAATAGCTATCAACCTGTTATTGTAAAATGTGTAAGAATTGAATAGTTATTCACCTGTAATGATTCCAACATGTAATGTATACTTATTGACTGGATATGTGGAGAATAGTATGTTTATTTTTCCAGAGATGCAACTATTGCCCCGAGGCAAAGCCGAACGAACAATAAACTTATGATTCTCCAAATATTTAGTCTGTAAGTGTTTTATTATGCAGAAAGGACAGCAGGCACAAAGTGTTGGCAACGATGGCTAACATTATTAAACATAAATGTACCAGAAAGGTAGTTTCATGGCTGAATATGTAAACAATTTGAAAGTTGTAACAAACACAATACAATTAACCAGTCATAAGTTTGTTACTGGGAATTAGTTCTTAAAACTATTGACTGGCCCAATCAATGATCTTGCCAGTCAATTGTTGGTCAATGGGCAATAGTTCTGTAATAGTTCAATGTGACTAATATCCTGAGGTATAATAATTATTAGTTATTTACCCATTATGGTCAAAAACATAATAACTATACAGGTATCATCAATTGTATGCATTTTTTAAACAAGACTCTGTAAGTGTTCATAGAGGATAGCTCTTATAACACACACACAAAATTACATAATGCACTGATGTCAAAAAAAGACCAGTAGATTGTTCTTCCATATATAAAGAGTCTACAATAATTATTCAAATGAGATTTTCAAATTAATTTTATTGAAACCAAATCAATATATCTTATATTTCATAAAATGAATATTCTTGGCTGATACAAAAAGGATTAGCTTACCTGTAGATAAAGAGTTCCAATAACATCTCTCCATAGGTGGGCCACATGTTGCTGGTTATTGGTATATCCTATGTCAGCATTCTGAGTGTTCATTTCAAATCTTTGGGCTTCACCAACGTTCACAACAAACTTTATGCCACCTGAACAAAGAGATTCTCAATTACTGGTACTCACAATATGTTAATGTACTGGATATAAAATAATTATCTCCCATTAAAGTGTTGTATGTATTGCAATTATCTACCCGGAAAATGTGCTATGTAAAATTATCATAGCTAAAAGTGTTGTATGTAATGCAATTATCTACCTGGAAAATGTGGTATGTAAAATTATCTCACCTGAAAGTGCTGTATGTAATGCAATTATCTACCCTGAAATTTTTATGTAAAATTATCTCCCTGAAAGTATTGCATGTAAGGCAATTATCTACCCTGCAAGTGCTGTGTGTAAAATTATCTTCCCTGAAAGTGTTGTATATAAGAAAATTATCTATCCTGAAATTTTTGTTTGCAAATTATATCTTTCACACAAAACAAAGAGTTGTCTTCCTTCAGTATACTATCGTATTGAAATATTTTGGGCTTCCAAAGGTTATTACAAATTTTATTTTGAAATTTTGTAAACCAAGCGTAAACAATACTAAATGCTACAAAATAGTAACTGTAGTGTAATACCTACCAAAAGGGACATTACTCTTTCTTAACTCGTACTACACAAACAAATTCTAATACATTGTAATGTTCATTCAACAGGAAAATCTGGCAGTGCATCGCAATTGTGATTAATTCTACAATGCATACATGATTAAAACAGTCTACTATACATACCAGCATTGTTTATTTCTAATGAGATGTATTCACCATTAGGTGATTGGATCTGCATAAGAATTCCTTGTTTAGTTTTTGTTGTGAACCCAACCTTCACATCCATAAAGTCTGTGGTAGATAAACCTTGGTCTTTATCAAACTCGTACCTAATCATGAAGTGCTTCTGCATATTAACTCCGACCTCTATAAAATAAAAGGAAACAAAGGATATAAATATAACACTTGCCAACTATTTTAAAATTTTACAATTAAGAGTAGATAACACAATCCAAATGTTAAATATCTGTTATTTTAATGATATAATGGAAAATATCGAGTTTAATGTCGAAATAGTTCTGACAAGAAATTTCATGAGATTTGTGTGGTTCATACAAACTTATCAATAGATCTGACAAGAAATTCCCTGAGATATGTGTAGTTTATACAAACTTATCAATGAATCTGACAAGAAATTCCCTGAGATATGTGTAGTTTATACAAACTTATCGATGAATCTGACAAGAAATTTCCTGAGATATGTGTAGTTTATAAAAACTTCAATAGATTTAACAAGAAATTCTTTTATACATATGTAGTTAATTCAAAGATGAGTAGTATATATTAGAAGTGGAAAGACGACACAAGAAAATCTCAAACCCAAGTGCAAAGGTATGTTATCAATCTCAAGGCTCTGTCAACGGATTGGACAAACAATTTTGTCATTGGGCAAATGACTTATTATTAATCAACTGTAGACCGACCTCTGCCACACATCCAACCTCTCCAAGGAGTATATGAGCAGTCACAGGTGTAGACTGAGTATCCCTCAATACAGGTGCCTCCATTGAAACATGGATTACTGTCACATTTGCCTACACAGCCCTCGGAGACTCCATACTGTACTTCACCTCTCTGGATCAGGCCCCTTAGATCAACTAACACACCATTCACTCTAAGGCCCCTCATGCAACCAACATATCCACTTTTGAATTCTACTGAAGCACCTGAAATAAAAAATTACATAGTTTTTAAGATATAGTCGCTATCGTTAAAGGAGGAGAAAATTATAATGCTGATTCAAGTGATTTCATAAAAAATGTGGAAAGCATCAACATTTAATGTGAAAGTACTTAAAGTACTATGTAAAACGAAACCTGTGCTGTGTAGGGCCGGGGTGTAAAACCCACACTAAACATAAATTCATGGAAGGCGTTGATTCATATGTGGTTTATACAATGTTAAAAGATGTGCATTGAGGAAAGTGCCCTAAATAAATCCATGTGACACAGAATACATGATAAGATATATCCAACTACCTATCTTGATTATAGTGTATTGTTAATACCTTACTGGCAAACACATTACTTAATTGGAGAAATGTATAAATAATTGACAAATAAAATTAGAATGAGTATACGTTAATTGTAATGGTTAAGTACTTTAAAATGGGATCAGAGAATTTAAGTTTTAAATAGTGTTCCGGTTGTTCTATTGAATCATAATGAGACTTCAGAAAGGTACTTTTAAATTGTTTGATTTGTTTGATTGGGCTTCAACACCACATTAGCATTTTCTAATAGCAATATTATGTTTGTTTGTTTGAATGGTGTTTTAACTCCACTTTCAGCAATTTTTCTGCTATATCATGGCGTCCAGTTTTTATTGGGGTAGGAAGCCAGAGTACCAGGAGAGAAGCGGTAGGAAAACTGGCAATCCTTGTCAATTAAGACTGGAGTCGAGTACACCCTGCCTGCAGTGAGAATCGAACCCACAATCTCAGTGTTGACAGACCATGTGATCAATAGTAGACGAACTACCTTAACCCCTCGGCTACCGCAGCCCCAGCAATATTATGGCATGCAGTTTGAATTGGGGGAGCACGCCTGAAAACCAGTTGAAAACACTACTTTTGATTGTTGTTGCCCTGACACAGAACCAATCGTTTATTGTTTCTATGGGTGGGTTCTCTTGGGATATTACCAGTATATAATATTTCAATGGTTTTTAAAAAAGAACCAAACATATTTTATATGGGATAACCCACTATAAACCTACCAATTACAAGTCCGTCCTTTAGGTCCAATGTCCTTGACATTTCATCAGATGACTCTTCGAGGTATTTTTCAGGGAAGTTGTCAACTCGTAGCCATGCCTGTTTCCTATTTTTTTCAACATGGACAGTGTGCCATTGGTTGTCATTAAGAGGATTGGTTGTCTTGAAAGACACAACTCGTTCACCATTCCCAGTGTCATAACTGAACTGTATGGTGTCGCCATCTATAAAATATAACTTTGCCATAAAAAGTCAAATCCTCTTCAATATACCAAATTAGTGAACTATTATCTCCTTGGTGATGCCACAATTGGAGCAGTTAGTTTTTAATGCCACATAAGTCATTTTCTGGTATAAAGCACTGTATCCGAGACAATTTCAACTGTTGCAACAAGCCAAAGAACTTAAATGCTTCTCCTGTTTCATCTACTAAATGTGTTGACTTGAAGAAAGAATTAGCCAAATAAAGAATTTGGTGGGGGTTTTTTAAGTACTTTTTTTTTTACATCTTCATCTTTGTATATATCTTGAATTGTTCTTTACTAATCTGATTTATTTTTTGTTTGAATGATGTTTAATTCCAGTTTCAGCAATTTTTCAGCTATATCATGGGGTCCAGTTTTTTATTGGTGAGAAAGCCAGAGTACCCTAAGAAATCCCCAACCTTTGGTAGGAAAACTGGCAATCCTTGTCAATTAAGATGTCTATTGCACCCATCCTGCAATGAGACTCGAACCCGCAATCTCAATGTTGACAGACCATGCTATCACTTGAGATGAACTACCTTAACCACTCGGCCACAAACGGTCTCCAAAATAATGTGTTATTATATCAGAATTCCATTTAGCACAAAAACTATAAAGACAAAAATATACTTACTAAAGAGGGTTACTTTTATGAAGTCTGGTTCCCCCTGACCTGCAATGTTGTGCATCAAAATACCATCAGTAGCAGTGGTCTTAAACTGGAACCAGATGTCTCCTGCTGGGTCTGCTTCAAAGGTACTGATCTTTATGGTAGCATCAGGTTTACGGAAGGTGATAATACTATCTAACATTGCTATTAAAACAGGGGAAAAAAAATTATATACAATTAATGACTTTGATATAGGTCGATATCAGGATTTATTAGCCAGAAAAATCTAATATTCACCAAAATTAGTAAAGACAGAAATAACAACTCTTATCATTTATTTAAGTAAGAAACATTTGCATTGTCCTAGTAAAGATAAGAAAAATTTGTTATCACTTAGTAAAAACAGAAAAACATCAGTTCTAATTTACTAAACAAGAAAAAATTTTGGCCAAATCTAAAAAATATTTCTGACTGGAACAAATATAACCCACAATTTCTTGTTTAAAATAAAATTTTCACAAGATGGAGCCTCTGTACTTACAATCTCCTTCACACTCTAACACTCCTACACTGTATTTTCCTATCTTGTCATCAGTAACTGTTCCAGTGTCACCAAAATATAGCTCCATTATAGGGAGATAATCTTTGTGTACGATTTTTCCTGTATCGATGGTATTCATAATCAAAGCATCACAATTACACGTTGTCACCCCGTTGGCACATCCTTTCTCATCCAGACCACAGAAACACTTGTTAGAACCGGGAGCAGCACCGCCCCAGTAATACATGGGTTGATTTGTTCTGCCCACCCAATAACCGTAACGTGCCGAGTCATCAGCAACCTCACCTGAAAAAGTTTTGTTATTTAATTACTGTCAATAGCAACATATGATTGGTTGATGGCAATTAATGATAAATACAACTATTGCCCTTAATTGTGGTAAACATCATTAAGTATCTCATATGAAGGAAATATGATGTTTGTATGTACTTTGTGCTATGAAGAAATACTGAAACATATGTATGCTAATAATATATAAGAAACTTATAAAATGAATATTTACATGTATATTAGGTATACAATATAAAGTTGAACTAAGTGACATTCACAGTTAAACAAATTAATGTTACTTATTTACAGTGTACACAGACTTCTCTGCCAAGTTTGACCTCTTGCTAGGTGAAGCCCTGAACTAGTAAATACTTCTTTGCTTTAAATATAATTAAAAGGATCTGCCACCTCCCACAGAAACAACTTACTTATTTTAGCTAATACTTCCACTACAAAAAACAACTTACTTATTTTAGCTAACACTTAAGCTACAAAACAACTTACTTATTTTAGCAAACAGCTCACACAAAAACAACTTACTTATTTGAGCTAACAGCTCCTAAAGAAACAACTTACTTATTTTAGCTAACACCATCCCCAGAAACTGTGTAATTTAGCTAATACCTCTCATACAAAAACACCTCACCCAGAAACAAATTACTTATGTTAGCTAACAGCTCCCCCCAAAAACAAATTATCTATTTTAGCTAACACTGCCCCCAACCACCAAAAACAAATTACTTATTTTAGCTAACACCGCTCCTAAAAACAACTTACTTGTTTTAGCTAACACCACACCCCAAAAAACAACTTACTTATTTTAGCTAACAGCTCCCTCAAAAATACCTTACTTTTCTAGCTAACACCATGCCCAGAAACTAATTATTTACTTAAGCCATCACCTCCCATACATAAACAACACTTATTTATGCTAACACCTACCCCAGAAACAAATTATCTATTTTAGCTAACACTGCCCCCAACCCCCAAAAACAAATTACTTATTTTAGCTAACACCATCTCTTAAAAACAACTTACTTATTTTAGCTAACACCACACCCCAAAAAACAACTTACTTATTTTAGCTTACAGCTCCCTCAAAAATAACTTACTTATTTTAACTAACACCACGCCCAGAAACAAATTATTTACTTTATCTATCACCTCCCATACATAAACAACACTTATTTATGCTAACACCTACCCCAGAAACAAATTACTTATGTAAGCTAAAAGCCCCCCCACCCACCCCACCCCCCAAAAAAGCCAATTACCTATTTTAGCTAACACTGCCCCCTAAAACAACTTACTTATTTTAGCTAATACCTTCCCCAAAAACAACTTTCTTATTTTAGCTAACACCTTCACCAAAACAACTTACTTATTTTAGTTAACAGCTCCCCTAAAAAAACAACTTGCGTGTTTTAGCTAACACCACCCCCAAAAAACAATTTACTTATTTTAGCTAACACCTCCCCCAATAAACAACTTACTTATTTTAGCTAACAGCCTGGAGTTATTACAACGGTACTCCAAATTTTGACTACAAGCAGCTGATCTTTCTATGATGTTTGTCAATGAGAAAATGTCTCCTTTATAGTCGATAGCTTTTTTATAGAAGTTTGGAGCCTGGAAGCCGTCGACAGTTATTAAGTTAAGGGCATCATGGTAAACTCTGGTCCTTACAATTTTTCCTCTTTCACCTGCACAATGGATAAAAAATTGTGATTTAACATTCAACAACATTAACACATACTTCTGTAAACCAAATTTCAGCTAGTGTATATTTTTTTCAATTGATATTTGTCTACATCCTGTGGTTTATAAAATATGGGAACATGTGAATACAGTAACGTTAAGATTTAGCACATGTACTTTCAAGTAATTCATAATCAAATTCCTGTTTTCAGGTAAGTCTTTTGCAAACAGCAAAAATAGGGGTCTCGGCAGCAGAGTGGTTAAGGTAGTTCCTCTAATATTGATCATGTGGTCTGTCAACACTTAAGTTGCTGGTTCGAGTCTTACTGCGGGCAGGGTGCACTCAACTCCAATCTTAATTGACAAGGATTACCAGTTTTTCTACCAAATATAGGGGTTTTTTTCTAGGTACTCCGGTTTCCTCCCTCAATAAAAACTGGACTCCATGATATAGCTGAAAAGTTGCTGAAAGTGGCGTTAAACAACATTCAAACAAACAGAAAATATATTAAAAAAACACATACTTTTTCCATCACATCCAACAGGAAATGGAGGCAGTGGACCAGAACCATCGGGGTCAATTTGTGTCATGACCTCTCCTTCATCATTACTATACATCTTAAACATCTCACAAGACAAGTGGTATGCCGCTGAAATGACATTTAAAATATCTTTTATTTTATGAGGACACAATCAGTAAGCTACCTTAAACAAGGACCACAGAATGCATTAGAATAATTACACAACACACAATTGTAATACATACAGACACATATATAGTACATGTATAGATAATTGCATTAGGCCATACAAAAAAAAAAAAATTATTCATTTATAACTGTTTAAAATTAACATTGTTCATTGTTTGAATTGAAAGTTTCTTTACCTGTTACATTTGTGAAAGATCAAGATTAAAAAAATACCTCCTACAATCATCTTATTTTAGACAAATAAAGATTATGGAACAATGCTCCTCTCATTATTGTTTTTACTTTGGCCTGAGAACCTTCAAATTAATTGTGTGTGGCCCATATATTATGGCACGGTTTTTAAGTGAGGATATATAATCTTTCACCAAATACTTTTTTTACCAGTACACAATTTTGTACATAATTCTTGGAAAAACAACAATGAAACACATCTGAGAAAACTTCTTCAGAAAATATGTTTGTGTAGTTGTCAAAAGGCTCCTGCAGTCAAAATTAAAATGAAAACACTATAGGTGTCAGGTCAGGACCTAGATAGTAAGACAAATACACTATAGGATCTATTTACTTACAGACATGACAGACTTCTCCTTTGTATCCAGTGTCAGAACAGTCACAAACAAAGTTGCTCCAAGTCTGGGTACATATACCATCATGCTCACATGGGTTTGGTGTGCACCTGTGGGAGATAAAACTTGTTTATTTTATGACTGGAAAAATTCTTTTATCTGATTGGCTAAAAGTGCTTTGAAAACGACCGTACAGCTTGTTACACCTAGCTATGCTTGAAATAGCACAGCTCTTCAGCCAAGTCTCTGCTGGTTATGTCACCCTTGGGTATTCCAGAAATATTCCAGAACCCTGGTGTAGTGTCTCACAATAAATATGTTTGTTGCTGAAATCAGAATTAACTGTGGCCTGGATATCATTACTTTCATATTAAATTATTAAACATTTTTTACACTTTACATGGGTTGACATCAACTTATAGTAACCCTTATAAAAAAGGATGTCAATAATTGTATAATATCGCAACAAGGTGTTGGCATAGCATTGTCCATCCTACAACTTTAAAACAACTTCACTGAGTGGGTCACATAACCCACATGACAATGTACTTCAATAAAAAGTGTGGACACAGAAAAATATCTTGACTGCATTCCACATCAGTCATGCAAAAAAAATATTTCATGAGCAACATGTAAATAGCATTAAATTGTCAACATTTAAAATATACAATGCATAGGTTACAAAGGAACTGACAAAATAAAAAACCTATAACATGTACAACCTACAAGTACTGCCAAACCAAAACCTGTACAAGTACAGCTATACCATAACCTGTACAAGTACTGCTACACCATAACCTGTACAAGTACTGCCAGACCATAACCTGTACAAGTACTGCCAGACCATAACCTGTAAAAGTACTACCCGACCATAACCTGTACAAGTACTGCCAGAACATAACCTGTACAAGTACTACTATACCATAACCTGTACAAGTACTACCCGACCATAACCTGTACAAGTACTACTATACCATAACCTGTACAAGTACTGCTATACCATAACCTGTACAAGTACTGCTAGACCATAACCTGTACAAGTACTGCCAGACCATAGCCTGTACAAGTACTACCAGACCATAACCTGTACAAGTACTGCTATACCATAACCTGCACAAGTACTGCTACACCATAACCTGTACAAGTACTGCCAGAACATAACCTGTACAAGTACTGCCAGACCATAACCAGTACAAGTACTGCCAGAACATAACCTGTAAAGTACTGCTATACCATAACCTGTACAAGTACTGCTAGACCATAACCTGAGGGATTTTCCTACCTTTTTTCAAATGGGGCCTGGGCCCTGTTAATTGGGAAAATTACGACGTAAATTCCACAATTGGGAAAAGTCTTAAATATGAATAAAGTAAAAACATTGCTTTTAAACATCAATGTTTTTAACAAAAATGTTTCTTGTATGTAATTAGTCATGAATGACAAGATGGAATCTATAAGCGTGACCTGAAAACTGACAAATTAAAATCAGTTTTCATAAATATTTTGGAAAAAGTTATCAAAATTTACATATGTAGCCAACTGTGCTGACATCATAATCAAAGAGAAAAATTTCCATGAATCTTGGTGGAATTAAATAGAAACTGAGTTGCAAACATCAGATTTTACTTTCACTCTCGTTTGTTCTGGGGTCTTAATAAATGACTGGATAAGAACTAAATCAGATATACAAAACTCTAAAAATGTGCATTGCGTTGGCATTTTAGTTTACCCTGATTCGTATGCTAATCGGCATTCAATCGAACCTTCGCTACCGACACTTGTGTGTGTCATACACAAGGGTCGGTAGCGAAGGTTCGGTTGAATGCCGATAATGGATGGGTCTAGAGGTGCAAGAAAACTCGTGATTTTCTATTCACAAAGGCTCTGGTCAATATTTAATTTCGTAAAAACAAAATTTCCTAGTTTTGATACAATACATCATCGTTCCACTTCGGTAGTATTTCGCGTTGTATAATGCCATTTTTGAACCTTTATGCAGGGTCACGCTTCATTCCAAATGTATTCCTCCGACTTATACTTTTCTAGACAAAGCTATTTGAACCAAAAAAAAAAAAACAGCCCATATTACTGGACATCGTAAAAATAAAGTAATTTGTCTTATTTGCGGCATACAATTATCTTTCATATTATTGAATAAAGTTCCGCGACTTAACAAATCACAGGTTTTTTTTAATATCATACCAGAATCTGCGTTTGATATAAACAAGTAAGCTCTAATATAAAACTTTTTGATTTTGTTTGTAATATTTCGGCTTAGCGTGATTGAATTTATTTTTAGAAACCGGATTACAAAACCTCCTGAATTGGGAATTTTCACTTTCATAATTGGGAAAAAATATGGGTTTTTGCCGTTGGGAATGGGGCCGAATATCGGCCCCAAAATAAAGGCAGGAAAATCCCTGAACCTGTACAAGTACTGCCCGACCATAACCTGTACAAGTACTGCTATACCATACACTGTACAAGTACTGCCATACCATAACCTGTACAAGTAATGCTACACCATAACCTGTATAAGTACTGCCAGACCATAACCTGTACAAGTACTACCAGACCATAACCTGTACAAGTACTGCCAGACCATAGCCTGTACAAGTACTGCTAGACCATAACCTGTACAAGTACTGCCAGACCCTAACGTGTCCAAGTACTGCCAGACCATAACCTGTAAAAGTACTGCCAGACCATAACCTGTACAAGTACTGCCAGACCATAACCTGTACAAGTACTGCCAGACCATAACCTGTACAAGTACTGCTATACCATAACCTGTACAAGTACTGCCAGACCATAACCTGTACAAGTACTGCCAGACCATAACCAGTACAAGTACTGCTATACCATAACCTGTACAAGTACTGCCAGACCATAACCTGTACATGTACTGCCAGACCATAACATGTACAAGTACTGCCAGACCATAACATGTACATGCACTGCCAGACCATAACATGTACAAGTACTGCCAGACCATAACCTGTAAAAGTACTGCTATACCATAACCTGTACAAGTACTGCCAGACCATAACCTGTAAAAGTACTGCCAGACCATAACCTGTACAAGTACTGCCAGACATTAACCTGTCCAAGTACTGCCAGACCATAACCTGTAAAAGTACTGCCAGACCATAACCTGTATAAGTACTGCCAGACCATAACCTGTACAAGTACTGCCAGACCATAACCTGTACAAGCACTGCTACACCATAACCTGTACAAGTACTGCCAGACGATAACCTATAAAGCTACTACCCAACCATAACCTGTACAAGTACTGCCAGACCACAACCTGTACAAGTACTGCCAGACCATAACCTGTACATGCACTGCCAGACCATAACCTGTATAAGTACTGCCAGACCATAACCTGTACAAGTACTGCCAGACCATAACCTGTACAAGTACTACCAGACCATAGCCTGTACAAGTACTGCCAGACCATAACCTGTACAAGTACTGCTATACCATAACCTGTACAAGTACTGCCCAACCATAACCTGTACAAGTACTGCCAGACCACAACCTGTACAAGTACTGCCAGACCATAACCTGTACATGCACTGCCAGACCATAACCTGTACAAGTACTGCCAGACCATAACCTGTACAAGTACTGCCAGACCATAACCTGTACAAGTACTGCCAGACCATAACCAGTACAAGTACTGCTATACCATAACCTGTACAAGAACTGCTATACCATAACTTGTACAAGTACTGCTATACCATAACCTGTACAAGTACTGCACGACCAAACCTGTACAAGTACTGCTACACCATAACCTGCACAAGTACTGCCAGACCATAGCCTGTACAAGTACTGCCAGACCATAACCTGTACAAGTACTGCTATACCATAACCTGTACAAGTACTGCCCGACCATAACCTGTACAAGTACTGCCCGACCATAACCTGTACAAGTACTGCCAGACCATAACCTGTACAAGTACTGCCAGACCATAACCAGTACAAGTACTGCCAGACCATAACCTGTACAAGTACTGCCAGACCATAACCTGTACAAGTACTGCCAGACCATAACCAGTACAAGTACTGCTATACCATAACCTGTACAAGTACTGCCCGACCATAACCTGTACAAGTACTGCCCGACCATAACCTGTACAAGTACTGCCAGACCATAACCTGTACAAGTACTGCCAGACCATAACCTGTACAAGTACTGCCAGACCATAACCTGTACAAGTACTGCCAGACCATAACCTGTACAAGTACTGCCAGACCATAACCAGTACAAGTACTGCCAGACCATAACCAGTACAAGTACTGCCAGACCATAACCTGTACATGCACTGCCAGACCATAACCAGTACAAGTACTGCCAGACCATAACCTGTACAAGTACTGCCAGACCATAACCTGTACAAGTACTGCCAGACCATAACCTGTACAAGTACTGCCAGACCATAACCTGTACAAGTACTGCCAGACCATAACCAGTACAAGTACTGCCAGACCATAACCAGTACAAGTACTGCCAGACCATAACCTGTACAAGCACTGCCAGATCCTGAAACAGAAATGTTTAAGCTTACAAATCACCTATTAAAAATTGGTTAAACATCAACAAATTGCCAGTCAGTACAAACCTATCAATAAGTCCACAACTGCCAACAAGAACAGATGGCTTATCAGAGTCTGGTATTGTATTGAAGTTTACAGGTTGTGAAGCAATCACTGCACTTCTTATACAGCCACGGAATCCATTTCCAAAAATGTACCCTCCTGCAATAGATAATTATATTGTCCTTTATTTATTTTGTATTAATATTGCTTTTTGGTTATGTCATTAGGACAGACCTTATCATAGATTTGCATTGAAATTCTGGTTCTTGAATTCATGATAATTTCTAGTTGTTTCTTGCAGCTACCTCCCTTAAAGTGTTTATATTACTTTACATTAAGTGTACATCTCTCTAGAACTACATCACAGGAAATTTGCACTCTTTTAACAAATCCTATTTAAACACACTCAATAAGGTTTTGATAGAATACTTATTAGATATGGATCAATCAAGTCATTTTTATTTGTTTGTTTGTTTAAATGATATTTAATTCCACTTTCAGCAATTTATCAGTTATATCATGGCGTCCAGTTTTATTGGGGGATAAAGCCAGAGTACCCTGAGAAAACCAACCTTTGGTAGGAAAACTGACAATCCTTGTCAATTAAGACTTGAGTTAAATACACATTGCCTGCAGTAAGACTAAAACCATCCTCACAAGTCAGGGTTTCTGTGTCTACATGTGTCCTCGTGGACACAGAAACCGTGACTTGTGAGGATGGACTCAAACCAGCAATCTCAGAGCAGACCACATGATCAATAGTAGACAAACTACCTTAATCACTCAGCCACCGAGGCCCCTATCTTTTAAAACATGTTTATTGATTGGGTTATATGATAGTTGTAGATACTAGGCCTTTTGTAATAATTATATTTCAAATATAGATAAAGTTAAACACATATTCATAAAATGAAATACAAACTTGTATAGTTACAGTAGGGAAACAACTTTTTTTTTAATCTCAGAAGATAAAAAATAGGGCATTTAATGGGACATTAAAGGATAACCCGTCACATTGCATTGTTTTTAATATTCAATAAACATTTTACTGAATTACATATCAGCCTACACAAACAGCTCAGGATGTCCATCTCAGAAGACATTTTTTACCTTGACCCTGGACATAAAAAATTATATCAAATTGGCACAACTCAAAAACTACAAATGGGATTGTGCTGAAAATTCAACCTGATCTTCATTTGATAGTACTTAACAGCAGTGCAAAGTTAAACAATAATCTGGTTACACATTTTTAAGTTATTATCTGGAAACTGCGAATTGTTGACCAAAAAAACCTTTGAATTAGTCAAAAACTACAAATTGGATTGTGCTGAAAATTGAACTTGATCTTCATTATATAGTATTAAATAGCTATGCAAAGTTTAAATGAAATCTGATGACACATTCTTATATTATCATCTGGAAACCACAAACTTTTGACCAAAAAAAACTTGATCTTCATTTTATGGTATTTAATTGCTGTGCAAAGTTTAAATAAAATCTGTTAACGTGTTTACAAGATATCATCTGGAAACTACCGAGGGACAGACATTTGTGACTTAAATTTGTGCAGACATATTGAGATAAAAATTTACTTCATATAAGAATTATGAATTTATTTAACTTTATTTAACAGCAATACCCTGTCATATATACAGATTTTAAAAATTAGAAAACAACAAATTAAGAACATGCAAAAATGAATCTTTATCTGTCACTGGGATATTATTGTTTAAGAACAATTTGTGTGTTATATTTAAATAATTCTACCCGAGTGGGTTTGGTACAGGGTGTGTCCAGGTGGGAAAGTTATACTTGAAATATTTTGATGACTAATATATGTTTCTTGCAAATAAAAGACAATGAAAACCATAATTTAATGTTAATTTTATCTTCTGCAGTGGCTTCCACAAAAAGTTGTTCAGTGTAAAATATATCGTGTTAGAAGATTGAAAGAATAATTAATTGGGTGGAATGAATATCCAAAATATGATTACGAATGCCGCATAACGCATCAGATTAAACGAGTGTGTGGTATTTGTTCCGCGCACGAGTTTAATCTGATGCTTTATGCGGCACGAGTGATAATATTTTGATATTCACGATGCCCAATTGATTATCCTATTTATTATATAAATCAAAATTTTTTTTTGTAAAATTTTAATGCTTAATCCTAAATTTTATGAAGGGCGGATGAATATCTGTATAGTACAAAACCAACTGCAATATTTGGCGGGAAAAAACCAAAGAGTGTAAATAAAGGATAATTTTCAAATGTGATTTATGGAAAAATCTATATTTCATCTCTTTTTATATAATAACAAAAAGAAATGCATAGTGATGTAAGTATTTTACACTTATGACAATTTTGTTCAACTCCCTCCAGATTATTATATCTGTCTGCATGTTTGGGCATGGCCTCTATATATTTTATACAAATAAATTCACATCAAACAAAATTTCAAATTATTTGATCTCTGATTATTTATTTAATAAAATAAATACTGATCAAATGTACATTCTTATGTTCAGAAACATTGTTTACCTTTCTATATAGATGTAGGAGGATTTTTATTCTAATTTTTCTTGGTGTTATACATACCAACTAGACCATTTTTAAAATTCTTCATGAGAAAAAAGGGGTTCACTTTAAAAAAAATGTGTTTTAAACACACTAAATGACATTAACTAGGAATAAAACTAATCATGCAAAAATCTTTTTTTTAATAAACCTATTTGGCATTATAAGCTTGAAATAGCACTAAAAAGGTATCAAAAGCTTCTATTAAAGCTCCTTAAAATGTCTCATAAGCACTTTATAGGATTTTTAATAAAGTGTACATGCAACAACCATATTATTTGGAGGCACCTATTTATCAGACACTAGTAAACCTCATAGTCGAAAAGTTGTCTGCAGCTCGTATGTATGTATCAATATTTTTTAACAAATAATGTTAGACGATAAAAAAACTGAAAATTTTAAATGAGGATGAAACAAAAAAAAACAAAAAAAAAGGGTTTGACTAAAGTTTATGAATTTTAGTCACACTGGCTAAAATTATTTGAGTTGCTGGAGTACAATGTCATGAGCATGGAGGTTGGAATGTATTATGCAAAAAGTAATGTAAAGAGGATTATTTGAACTGGTTTGCAACATATTTAAGATTAAATTGGTCACAGCACATATTGCTAGACAAAAACAATTTAAGTTTATTGCTAAAATTTTAAGCCGGGTAAACAAATAATAAGTCTTTTCTAAACTGAAATTTGGTGACAAAAGAAGCCCAGAATGCAGGGTATTGTACAAATTATTGCAGAGCACCAGCACCAAAACTTAATTGAGGGTCGCTATGAGTCAATATGACATGACATGCAATATTCAATGTGTACAATATTTGACCATGTGGCATGTCATACAATATTCAATCTTTTCAATATTTGACCAGGTGACATGTCAAACATTACAATATTCAATGTGCATATCTAACAATGTGGCATGTCATACAATATTCAAAGTGTTCAATATTAAAAATAAAGGGACAATAAAGAAAGGGATCTAATTGAGAATCCAGTACCCTTGATATTCCTCATAATACTCTACCTTCTTTGTGCTGCCCACCTCCTAAAAATAGCAATTCCTGTTTCATATCATACATATAAAAAAACCTATACTGGTATCCATGAAAATTAAATGAATTTAATATTAATTCTAATTACCTCCATCATTTAAAAAACTCTGCATCTTCCCAACAATTGTTAATCTTCTGTCAATCAAAATTTACGATTGATTGATTGATTGGATGTCTGCTTTACCTCCAGCGAGCAGTATTTCAGCTATATTCAGGACGGAAACACGTTAACAAACAATAAATCAATGGAAAATGGGGGTGGGATGGGTCACAGGGAATACAATTTTGACTGCCACTGGAAAAGTATGGAGTTTTGGGTAGGGGCGGAAAATTAAGCCTTTTGTAGCGTCTACAATGAGCCTTCTCTTTTTCAAAATCTACAAAAGGGGTCTTTATCCTGCAAGGAGTGTGGCACTCTCCAAACATGTTACCCACTACGGTCCGCGGTCAGGCTTTCCGTTATTATGACATGACAACCCCCCAACGAGAGGGTCTCCCCTATCCGCCACTCTGTGGGTTGAGCTGAGCACTGGGAACCCTCCCAGTATGGTCCCAGCAAAATTTACGATGAATAAAAATGGGATATCAATGTCAGGAACTATTTAAAAAGTAAATAAGGTGACATGTGTACAGATGATTTCCTGTTTAACATTTTACAGATAAGATGACTGCAGGTATGGTAACTAGATATCAGTGAGATGGTACCCATCTCTCTGGGCCCCTCCAACCTTGAGGTCAAGGTCAAAGGCCATCAACCATGGTATGCAACACATCACCTCGATATTCTCTACCCACATTACAAATATCAAAAGCCTACCTCAAAAGATAAAAAAGTTAGAGTCCAGACACAATTATTTCGGACGGACGCACAGAGGGACAGACTGATCACTATAGGGTGTCCGCCACAAAGTGGGGGTCCATAATTAAACAGTTTTTATCTGATAGACAATATATCAGTGTTGCAAGACGAGATGACTTCCAATAGAGGTTTTACTTGTTATGTAAAATCAACAAACTTAACAGTTCTTGTAGTTACTCCCATGTAATCATAAGTAGAGGTCCTTATCAATGTATCCAGTCACATTATGGAGATCTATGTGTCCTTAAGTTATAAATAATATCACATAAACACAATATTTAAATTATATTATAACATCAGACTATTAAGGGAGATAATTCTAGATATTTTTTTAGATTGTGTACATTACCTAAGTAGTAAACCGCTCCAGCTTTGATCTTCATGGTTCTAATGGAGATTTTGGAATTTTTATCGATGGTAACTTCCATTCTTTCATTATTAAGAAGAAGACTGAACTTATGCCACAAACCGTCTGCAAATCCCCCGGTTACATCACCAGCAGCTGTAAAAATATTAGGCTCCATTTACTTATAAACTAAAAATTGTGTTCTATCCTAAGTGATGTTTTGTGTTTATCACAGTTTGACTAAAGCGTCTCATAGTTCAAATACATTAACTGGTAAAAGACCTGGATTATATATGATATTTGCACCTTAGAACAGTAAGGTTTTTGTTAAGTTGGTTTGGTTTATCTTTGATTAATTAAATCGTGTAGTTTATCTATACTATATTACAAATATGCAAATGTGTTTGGAAAAGGCAGTGGGGTTCTAAAACACAAATCTTAAAAAATTTAATTTATTAAAAATAACTCAAATCATTTAAACTTGAATCTATTATGGGTCAAAATAAAGAATGCCTTTCTAGAATCTACTTAAGTCAAGACCACGATAAAATGATGTTCTATAATGCTTCGAGATGTTCATTCTATAATGCTTCGAGATGTTCATTCAACAAGACAATGAAGAAATTTTTTGTTTTTATCAGAATTAAGTGTAGTTATGTACGCCAATCTAAAATTAAATATTCAATTTTTAAAAAATTTCCATTTACTACTGTTGCCATATAAATTTAATTGTTTATAAAAAGTGTAGCGTTTTTTAAACCAATTGTGAAATAAACAATTAATCAGTTAAGCATATACAATAGTTAACAGACAATTGATTAAATGCAAATTATTCAACACTTCAAACTAATTTCTAACTTAAAAAGTCATTTCAGAGCAGTACTAGTAAAGACTTACTGTTTCTAACAACGTCATCAATTTTATCTGCTGTTTTTTCATCGCTTGTCGTTTGTAAATAGTACTGAACGTAACCTGTGTTTCCAGGTGTCAAAAAGTTGACCTGAAATTGACATTATGGACACAGTAGAGTCATTTTCAGTTTAAATGAAAATGTTTTATCTGCAGAGGGGCCCACAGTACCAGGAGTTCCCAGAGAAAACCCCTTATCAGCGGTAGGAAAGAGCTTGACTGAAGGAAAATAACTTTATAAAAGTGTTTTATGTATATTTCAACTATACAAAAATTTGAATAAATATCGGGTAACAGTAAATGTGCTGATGTAGACTTGTGTTGCAAAATTCACTATTTTTATACAGAAAGCTCTTAGACATCTAACACTCTTTTCAAAGTCTAAAAAAGCATTGGACTATGTAAATCAATTTTGGATTCAAAATTAAATAGTGCACTGTCATGACTGTGCCATACCCCACTTTATGTAGGCTAGACAGTGATCAAAATGAGATACCATTAAATATTTTAATTTCTTTTAAATTCTTAAAAGCTGAACAATGTTGTCTATTTCGTATAACCTAACTTGGTATTTCAGGGTGTGACTGATTGTTGACGTCAAAATTATATGTATTGATGTTGTTAATTAGTCTTGTATTCTTCCACAAACAACAAGTGACGACACTAATAATTGTGAACTGCAAATATTATTTGATTACTTGATTAATATTGTTTTTGTTATTTCTTTTCATGATATTGAATTTAAAATATAAGGACTGTTTTCTATTGTTGGTTATATTATTGGATATAGATGACTTTGGTTGTCTTGACACTGTGTATACAAAAGCACTTTGTTGTTTATTGGCATAAACCGACCAAAAGTCGTCTATATTAAATTCTTTAACTAGCATTTTAAAACAATCCTTAATTAAGCTCTTTTGTGGCCGTCTAGTTCGCTGGAAATGGCTTCAACACAACTTTTGTCTCGTTAATAATACTAAATTACACATTTCTGATATTTTTTGTTGTGCATCTTTAATCGACAAGTTAAATTACCCTTATGAATCCACCATTTTCCCCTAATGTAGTGTATAACAGAATTCCGTCTGCATCATGAGTTCTGAATTCAAACTGAACCCTAACAGTCACTCCAATCTCAGTACTAGTGTATTTAACATACGAGTCAATATCTGGGAATGTTGCTGGTAGTGGTGCATTTATCTGCAAAATAATATTTTATATATTTATTTAAAATATAACTAGGCCGATAGTCTGCAGAAAGTTGTATATAAATTACTCCTTTACGCCTTGATTCAATATGAATGAATAATTTTCATGACATTCCGGCAATTGTTTACCTGCTATGGTTATTAGAACAGCAGAGAACCAGGAGGAAACAAGCATCTTTAGAAAAACAAGACAGAAACCTGTAGGGAGCAATTATTATTTATAGAATAAGCCAGAATATCTGGAAGGCACCTGTGTTATAAGAAGAGAAACACTATCTAGAGGAAACCAGTGCTATACATTGTGAGTGAAGCAAACCAGGGTACCCGGAGGGTACCAGTTTTATTGTCGGAACAAACCAGAGTATCTGGATATAATCACTGTTATCAAAGAGAACATCAGACCCAAAGAGTACCAGGGTAAGTGGTTGAGCATACAAAGAGAGGAAGCAAGGTTAATTGGCTAAACAAGATAGAATACTGGCTGGGAATCAGTATGGGTCAAAAAGTTGGTAACATGGTATCACTCAAGACAAATTATTAATTGCAATTCTAATATGACATCTTGCTTTCACTATGTAAACAAAACCGTGTTAAAATTCCAATAAATGTAGTTCACACATGCGCAAGTTAATTCTGGTTCTAGTCGTTTAAATTGAAAAAAAACTCAATTTTTTAAACTGTAATTATCGTTACTGTTAATAAAGTTGTTATTTTAAGTTGTGCGATTTGTATGATTCAACATTCAACATATCAAGAATATAATGCCCACCCATGTTAAAACACCAACAACTTAAGTTCACTGAGATGTTTTGTCAAAAACTTACCTGACATGCAAACATGTTTTGTATCTGACTGTTAGATACCATGTAGCCTGGTACCATGTTTTTTGCATCACTTATCATTTTGCTTCCTTCAAACACCACATTCTCAAGGCAACCAGTAAAGTTTTGGCGCACAGTTATTCCGTCCACATTAAATGTTGGAACTCCACCAAGATAAATCTGTAAAACAGTACAATAATATAATGACCATATAAGGCAACAAAATATGAATGGACAACATGAGATGTTCTATTTCTCTGCAATCAATCAATATATATATATATATATATATATATATATATATATATATATATATATATATATAGATATATATATATACAACGACATTGTTTGGTTAATTCATTAGACACTTATAAATATCATTTATCTTAACTATGTATCTTTAGTGCATTTCTAAAGATCCAATGTTGAAATACAATCAGATGTTGGGCATATATAATTAGACAATTATAAATAGAAATTCAAAACAACTATATGCACGCATCTGTATAATTGCTTACAGATCCATTCTGATTATATGAAAATCGTTGTAATTAAAGCTCAGGTCGCACAAAAACATTGTGTATGTAAAGACATGTTCAACCAAAAGTAACACTAGGCCAGTGAAACTCAGTTTTTTAGCGGACGAATCTGGTCTAGAGGTTACACCTCTGTCTTTACATGCTAGGTGCAGTAGCCATAGATGTTATAAACTGACACAAGTTCGATTCCCGAGGTGGGACGGCTCAAAAATCAAATCTGTGTGTACAGATGATTTTCAGAGTGGAAATTACAACGACATTGTTTGGTTCATTAGACATATATATATGGTTACATTCCAAGGTTCTTGTTTAACTTTCTTGTTTCGGGTGTTCAGATTGAGTGTCAGAAGATTAATAGGTTCTTACATACATTTTTGGTAAGACAGGGTAAACTTCCGCGAGAGATAGAAATTGTATGTCTTCTCGTGAGGGGAGCTCAGCAGTGACAAGCAAAAAGACATTTAAAATTTCTATCATGCATGGTCATCAAAGTACCCATTTCTTACGTAAACCAGTAAATATCATATCGCAGTATCCTATCCATTGTTTTAGCCTCCATCATTTCTGACACTCAATCTGAACACCCGAAACAAGAAAGTTAAACAAGAACCTTGTTATGTAACCATAACAAATTTCTTGTTTCATGTCATTTGAATGGCTGATGCAATGAGTACAGATGAGTTTCCATGACCAGAAATCTGCCATTTATGGAAGAAATATGCAACACACCTAACAAAATATTTCCAAATACTTTTGAAGATTTATATTTATTTTTTGGATGTATCTTTTTTCAAAATATTGCCAAGCAACCTATTGAATATTCATTTTTAATTGCATTGTTTTGAATTAGGTCATCTTCACATCCATGCAGAAGTGATATTTCCTGTTATGCAGATTTAAAGCTGGTATCAATGTAGCAGACAGTTAACAAGAGTTCATGGTGATAATTCCCCTTGGTTGGAGACAGCAAGATTTCATGGTGATTATTCCCCTTGGTTGGAAATTGAGGTACAGTGTAGTGGATACATGGCAAGATTTCATGGTGATTATTCCCCTTGGTTGACGGTACACTTAAAACATAGTGCTGTGGCAAAAATAACTTAATTTTCAAAAGTGACATCAACTTTAATATAAATATTAACAAGACCTAAGATGACATCTTTATTTTAGTGTCCCCCAAAAGCCAGTCTGGTATGTATAAATACAATAAACATGCATAAACTGTCAAAATGGTTAAAATATTCTAACTTTTGATTATAAGTAGTCATTAAAAGTGGTTGCAAACTATAGGCCTATTTATAGTAACAGAAAGGGTAACTCACATGTCTATATATAGTGTTAACATGTTTATTATTATGATTTGACACTGGCACCATAAAAATATCCTTCAATGAAAACTCTTTAATATTCTTTTTTGTTAGTTTGATGTCAATGTTGTTGTTGTTGCCCTTAATCAGACATTTTGATATCAATAAAACTGCACATTTCCTTTAAAAAATGACCAAGCATCTGAAGATGGAGGAAGGGAATATGTCCCTTCAAAGTAACCGTAACATGTGAGGGTATTATCATGTTTTTATACTGACTGTTCGGTCCAAGTTTAGTCTGTAGAATAAACCATTGGTTTTGAAGTATGTCTCTAATCTATCAACGACCAGCCTCACGTCTGTACGATTTCTCCAAATAATCACATCATGCCACTGACTGTCATCAAGAAGATTTCCACCGGTCTGTGTAGTGGCCCCAGGGTTTGATGGTGTTGATCCTTAATCAAAAGAAACACAAAATACTGAATAGTTCATAATATGAAATCGTGGTATATAACCCAAAGATATAAAAACACTCAGTTACATGGCAGATTTAATTCATTATGTAAGTTTAATCAACAACATTTAGCATTCCGACATGCCACTGCTTTAAAAATTTGTCAATAAGAACTCGTAATTTATATTTCAACTGAAAACTGAATTAACAAGGATTATGATGAAAATAGTCAATTAAAATTGGAAAAGAAATCAAATATTCTCCAAATGGGAAAAACAAACATCTGGTCTATATGCCCCCCAATTTATTCTGAATGCCGAAAAGAAAAAAAAAATTTACGGTTCTGAAAGTTCATACAATGAAAATCTTTTTTTTTAATTCCTATGCAAGACATACTGACAAATGGCATATTCATATTGCAAACTAAAGGAGTTGGACATGTTTAATCAAATGTTTAATAAAACCAAAATGAATTTTAAAAAAACAGTTGATATGGGATAATAATTAATTTTTATATTTCACTACTTTTCTCCTCCTTTAATAAAAAAATTGTAGGAGAAAAAAGTGGATGCAATAGTTTTTGAAAGAATATGTTGTTTGAAACATTAAGAGAAATCTGAAAATGAATCAGATGATAATAAAATTTTATCCTATTAAATAAATGAAAAATGGGTAGGACAGGTGTATGTAGTCCTGATGAGGAAAGAGAAGTGGATGAACATGCAGTAATTCTACAATTCACAAACTATATCATGATATAGGGGTAGCAAGAAATCCTGGTTCCCTGTATACATACACATGTACCAAGACCACTATGCACAACAAGTCTTCCCTGTATCAGTTACTTTATAAGAAATCCTGGTTCCATACATACCTAAATCAATATGCATAACCAGTTTTCCTTGTACCATTTCCAAGGACAGGTAATCCCTCTGGTTTCCTGAGGCATAGAACAGGATACCGTTCTGTTCCTGTGTTTTGAATCGTAGTTTGATGTTGTTTGTAGGTAATGGAGAATTGCTTCCAATTGACAAATCATAGCTGATGCTGGATTGGCCATCAAAGGTGGCCACTTGAGATACTGATAAAAAAACAAACACAAACATTATATTTTTAACTTTGGCTACAATTACTACTCTTGTTTATATATATATTTTTTTAAAGCTACTGTAACTGTATTAAATATTTCAACAGAAGTTATCAGAATCATAGGTGCTGTCTTTATACTAAGAAGTGCGACTCCAAATGATCAACTTATTTGCCAGCAAGCACTGAAATGGTCCGGGAAACTTTTAAGATGATACAACTCCTTGGTGAATCATGCTTTGAATTGTATTTACTTTATCATCAGCAATAAAACTCCTGTATGACAGTTTGCCCTTCAAAGATTTTGGCCAATCAGTATGCATTAATGTCCAAAGCAGCAATGTTGAATATTTGATCAATACCAAAAACACACACTTTTTTAAGAACAAATATGGTCTTTGCTACCAAGTATGGTTTTAGTTGGCCAAAGTAATGTCAAAGGACAAGATTGAAATTGTTCATGTACAGCAGACAATGACGATGAGATGCTAAGAAAATAACTAAACAACAAAACAAGTAAATGTTGATCTTGGTCTATTATATTTTATCCTTGTACACTAAATTACTGTGTTTATAAAAGATTAAAGAACTTGCATAACATTATTAAGTTCCTGCACATGTGATGTATACACTATATTTTGACAGATATATTGAGTCCAGAGATTAAAATATTAGCATGTGCTCTTGAATTCCATAGAAAATTCTATCTTATTAAAATCTGATATCTCATTGCACATGTTACACTTACATGTCACAGGAAAGTTGCGTTGATACATGACATATTACTTACCATAGGGACAACCAAAGAGCTCTACCCTCATAGATATCACACCGACCCATCGCTGTGGGTGGAACCTAACATATCGGGCTACAACTGGATACTTAAGGTAGTTCTTGGCTATCATGTCAGAGTTTTCACTTCCACCGAACATCTGAAATAGAAAACAAATCTCATGCATTCTTATTACAAACATCGGTTCTTGTTTACAAACATCACAGACAGATGACAAATGTAGTCTAGCAGTAAAAGAACATGAAACGTGGGTTATATCTGTGAGAACCATAATGTTCTCTTTGCCAGAGAGTGTCTCAGCTGGATTAGCAGGCTCATGTTGCCCTCAATGTGCCCACTACTTTTGTGAAAGATGAATAAGTAAAGTGTAATATATACACATACAGACGTGACAACGTGTTTTTTATATTGCCCACTATATACCGTGGTCGTGGTTTTTTCATTAAGAAATTCACCACCATACGCCACGGTGGTATTCTGCGGTACATCGTGTTATGTCCACTACATATCGTGACCCACCATGTTGACCACGGTGGATTTTCAATTTCCTTTCATGCTTACACAGTGAAAAAATTAAAATGTTGCGATTTAATTTAGATATTTGTGTTAAAATATGCCGTTTTAATACGTTTGTTTGACAACAAAATTAATCTGCGTTCTGTTTATCTATGCATTATACAGAATACCTTAAAGTTTATTGTCACTGATTTGATTGACAATTATTCCCTTAACGTGTTCTAAAAGGTTAGAACACCGCATTTTGCCCTTAAAATTGTCAAAATCTTTGCTATTCTATCGTCAAAATTTCCCTGTCAGCGCCTCTGATTAATGTTCCAACCGTTTGAACTTTTACCGGATGTAAATTGTGTCACACCTTAAATCGATCGATTATCTTAGTATTGTCCAGTCATCATTTTTTCAAGCACGTGCTCTCAAACATTTCAATCAAGTCAAGTCAAGTCAAGTAAATTTTATTTATAGTCGGTAAGACAAAAGATAACAAAATTACATACATATAACATAAGCTCTGATGAGCTTTTAAAACCGACATTAAGACATGTGAGTACAGACAAACAAAGCAAAACAATACATTGCATACATAAAATCAATGATAAGAGCATCTTTAAGGACAAAATACAGTACATAAAAGCATGCAGACATGAGAGATTTCCTTCGATATAAAACATAGAAAATTCAGGTAAGATACATTTAAGCACATAAAAAAAAAGCAGACATGGGATACATAAAAGCAAATAAAACAGAAAAAGCACTAAAATATATTAATAGCGTACACAAGCATCGAAAAGCACAAATGTTTATATATTAAGAAAATTACTCAATAAACTTGTGTATTGTATAATTTTATAATTAACAGGTGAACACGCGGCTTCACATTTTTAACGGTAAAGAAATAAGCACATTACACAATAAATACGAGACTTGTAAAGAAATTCGTTTTAAAAACGTCAAAATCAATATACGACTTAAAATGCTACATTTTCCCAAATTTTCTGAATTATTACTTAATATAAATGTCGCAGAATATATTGTTCCACGAATGATTTTATACTCGATTCGTCGGTGTTGAACCACGTGTGTTAAAAAAATACAATCCTGATATAGAATCAACCATAATAGTCGTTTCAGTGTTAAAAGCCTGACACATCATCAACTTTTGTTGTAGAAAAGACTTAAGTAGCATCCTTATAATTTCTATAATGTTACGACAAGACCCTATGTCCGCAAACAGACATTCGTATCGGCGCGCAAAAAAAAAACCAACAACAACAAAAAACAAAAAAGAACAAAAGAAAACAAACTTACATACTGTTGAGTAAATTCGGGCAATTATTTTATATTGATATGAGTGTGGACAAATCAGTTCTTTCGTCTTCAAAAATAATTTTATTCCGATTTGTTTTGTTCATGTTATAACAGACGTAAGTAACTATGCATATTTTATTGTTTGATCAATGTACCACAATACAACAAAATATTAAGAATAAGTATTTGTATTTAGAGAACTAAGGCAAGTCTAAAAGGGGTCTGATCTCGAGAATATTTATCCCAATAAATACTATGTCATGCAAAAACACCGAAACTGCGAGTTAATTTTAACGGGAACTTTATACAAATAACACGTCTGCCTCCATTTGAAAAATTGTCAGTTTTGTATATTTAGCTCAGAAGCACATCACTACTTTTTTTATATAAACCTGTTATATTAATTGTTATAGTTTAAAACGCCATTGTCCAAAGTAAATGTGTATTTAGAATTGTGCGTACGTCAGACTTCATTCAACCTTGTGAAACAGGCGCCTGTGCCATATTGGTAGTTAAACTATATTTTATGTGGCGATTCTCGTTTATAAACTTTTCACATATTTATTATTCTTGCTGCATGTTGGCTTCAATTTAGTAATTTATTTGTTGTATCCCATCCTGTTAACGAATTTTATATAACTATATGTGATGTAAACTTTTGTCCGCGTTTGTTAAAACAACTCTGGTTTTAAATACCAAATAAAGAAAAAGATCGCCGCTCAACTGCCCGTTTTCTGTCGAAAAGGATTTATAATTGATTAAAGACTTCAGGACAATTCGTTATACGTTGTAATACACAAAAACGTATTGTGACAATTCAAATCCGGATAATTTACCGAACTTGTTCAGGGTAATATTTAATGCATAACACATGCATCCGGTTGAACAAATATTCGATCTTCAAGTCTACCGGCACATTAAATCATTATTGATTATCAACAAATAAAATGCATGTACAAATTATTCTTAAGCACTGCTTTAAAATGTTCTCTTTTCATTCGGGTAACGATGTTTAAACCCGCAATCAATTAAATGACAACGTTTATGTTGTCATGTACCACCGCGGAGATATCGTGGCCGGACCCCTGTGGCGACATGCCATGGTAGACTGAACTCCCTCATATGCATCCACCGTGGTAAGATTACCTGAGAAGATTCTTAACCACGATAGTAGGCGTGGATATACCATGGTGGGTGATAGAGAAAAGGATTAACTTCCATGGTGGGTTAGTGTTTTTTATAAAAAACACGTTGTCCCCTCTGTACATGTATATGTATATGGAGATGGCTCGTGTTGCTTCAGCTGTTTTACTTTAATCCTAATCTGAACTCAAATTCATTTCCATTTCAGAATTTTCCTTCAGTTTTTAATGTTTTTACCAAAAAGGTGACCTTACATTTCATGAAAAAGTAAGTAAAATTACCTGTCTAATTCCATATTCATTTGTATACTCTCTCCAAGTAGTTTTATCACTAGAGAAAGCTAAATAGAACTCTGTGACATATTCTCCTGAGCCCTGCCGGCCCTGTGTCCACAGATCTGTCAACAGGTAATCCCCACCTAGATCTATGCCCAGGTACTGATTTGTGTCCAAAATACTGGCAGTCCATGCTCCTAAAAAACAATAAATCACATTATATTTACATGTCAGTCTGAACTCTACTCAGGTTTTTTTCATAAAAATGTAAGTTTTTACAAGACAGAAAAAAATACATATATGATTCAGTTTTAACACAATACAGCAGATTTATACATATCTGCCAATTTGAACAACAAGGTTTTTTGTCAGATCTGCAAAAAATCTACGTTTTGCAAAATGCAAACTACAACAATGGTCTAAGTCCTGACCTACATGTGAGAGGTTTGGAAGACAACCTCCACAGTGGTCTGAGTTGTAAATAACTCTGTAATGAATGCCGGCATGTTGTGTTCAATTGGGGGAAGACCTCCACATTTTGTTCATAGTGGTACATGTATCTTCCAAAGTCATTATAATAATTAGTTTTTGTATACATGTAATTGTAAATTTTAATTCATTACACATATTGAAAGTATAAGTTACATAGTACATGGACAACAATGTTGGTATCAGATTTGTGTCAAGTGGATCTAGAACAGAATATGTTTGTTTGTTTTTTAATTTGTTTGAATGGTGTTTAACACTACGTTTGGCAATTTATCAGCTATATCATTGCAGATGTATGGTGTAACACAATTACACTGTAACTTACTTGACAGCAGTAGTCATCATGATATGGCTACATTAACTTCAAATAGAAATTATTCAGGTTATGAAAATTTTAAATAGTTCATCACCAGTTTGGATCATAAATCTTTGGCACTGAACCATCAAATCTAGAATATACTTACCTAAGGATTGTTTATCTTAGTCCACACATACCTGTAACAATGAACTATCATCCCTAGTCAATACATGTTGCATCAAAACACAGCTGGTTAATACATACTAGTGGCATCTAGACAAAACAGATCAATACATACTTGTGGCATCAAAACCCTGGACAATACATATACCAGTGGCATCTACACCCTATTCATACATGTTCATACCAGTAGCATCAAGACCCAGCTGGTGAATTGATACCAGTGGCATCAAAACCCTGGACAATACATATTCCAGTGGCATGAAGACCCAGCTGGTCAATACATACTAGTGACATCTAGACAAAACTGATCAATACATACCTGGGGCATATTGACCCTTGTTATAACATACCTGTGGCATCTTCCAGTCTGGCCTTCCAAGGACGTCTTACATCACTAGTAGAAGAAGTTGCCCAGAAGTTTTGATTTGGAATTCGGTTGCCACCTCTTTGACTAACACCAACAGGTGAACCTTGCAGACAGTCACTATCCTGATATCGTGATCCTATAAAAAAAATGAATATAGCTGAATTCAACCAATTTTTTTCTGATTGCATGAGTTCATATATGCCTCGAAGAAGGTTCTATAAAAATAAAAGCATGCAAATTTTAAATATTTCAATACAAACTTTAATAAGTAGACTTATGTTTGTTTTAATGTTGTTTAATGCCCTTTTCAGCAATTTTTCAGCTATATCATGGCATCCAGTTTTATTGGAAGAGGAAGCAGGAGTACCCTGAGATAAAACCCCGACCTTCAGTAGGAAAACGGGCAATCCTTGTCAATTAAAGGGAAACTTCGCGAAAAAATGAAAATGTGATATGTTATTCTTCAAATAAAAAGAAATATAATTGCCTTTCGATGTTTTATTGTATTCTTTACCGTTACGCGTGTAGAGTGGTTTAAAGGTGGTAAAATTTTGTGTATGGGGGCCGCCATATTGACAGTATTTTATCATGTGACTGCGTTTGTGACGTGATAAATGTAATTATCCAGTAAATATGATAAATAATCCAGTTTAAAAATATGTTTTTCTGCCTTAGCTCTTTGAAATATATATAAACTGTGGCGATGACTAATGACCGGCTGACAACATAAGATTACCAAATACGTCTTAATGTTTTAATGCTCTTTGTTTTAATAAAAGTATTTTTGGACAAAATTTTAACCTGTCTTTATTTAACTCAGATATAATTTACCAAATAATTGTAATAAAAGATATATTTATATGATTATTTTAATATATATAATATAATATTTTGCACGTCTTGAAACGGCACCTGGACGTGAAAATGTTACAGGTAAATCATTACTCGTTTATGAAGAGTAATTAACAGAATTAGCAGGTAAACAAACATGATGTTTATTGCAATTATTAGATCATTTGATGCCGACTTTGAAGTATGAATATTCGGACTTTTTCAAACGCTAACCAGATTAAAGGTTAATCATGTAATTCGAAATTAGAAAGGCACACCCCTCCTGCCAAGACAGGTATGATTTGAATACACCGAAGTGTCAGAACACAGGATGTATATAAGATTTCGAATACCTTATAAAGATGCCAAGGCTGAGGAAACGTAAAACTTACACGTTAACTCAAATATACACAACATGTAAAAGTTGGAAACTGTGTTACGCACACGCACAATAAATGTTACCAGTAATAATAATTATAATAATAACAATAATAATAATTATAAATGTACTAAATGTGAAGTGAAATTTTGATGCACGAAAACCGGAGTATTTAAAAAATATTTCATTTAACGATCGTTATTCCTTAAATAGTCAACTTCGCAAATATTTTGTATAAAAAGTTTCGTTCAATAAGTTGCTTAATCTGATTAAGTTGAAAATATAATACGAATAATTTTCAATTTAATTAATATTTATGGACTTGTAACAGTTTCCTATCAAAACTGTGACTTTCTTTCCGTTTACCGTTATTGCTGCTGTGGAAATAGTCTTAGGTCGAAGTCTTTAAATTAGTTTAAGTTAACTACTTGTTACACATGCAAGTCGGTTTTCTTGCTTATATATAGATCAGGAATACGAAACGTAATCTTTCCACAACCTTGTCTTATAGTAAAACCTTCTGTTATTGACCGTTTCGCGTTATTATCATACGATGACTTTTAAGGTACTTGGATGTCTAGTATCGCCATCTAGTGACATGATGGTGACAAGATGGCGGACCTCCATATGTGCATTTTTTACACGGTAAATTCCATGCAGAAACTTAACCACTGAAAATATAATAAAACATCAAGAGGCAAATGTGTTTCTTTTTAGTTGAGGAATAACATATCAAATTTTCATTTTTTCGCGAAGTTTCCCTTTAAGATTGGAGTCAAATGCACCCTGCCCACAGTGAGTCACGAACCTGCAATCTCAGTGTTGACAGACTATGTGATCAATATTAGACGAACTACCTTAACCACTCAGCCACAGAGATCCCCAGAGTAGACTATTATTACACTGTCGGGGCTCACCACACTGGGCGAAGTGGGCGACAAAGTCGCCCAACTGGGACCTGATGTCGTCCTACGGCGCCTCAAAAGCAAAGTCGAAGTCGCCTTTTATTTCTGTAAAGTTACCCGATGGTTTACAGTAGATACTTGCATATGATCTGATCCAACTAATTCACCCAGACTACCAATTTATCAGTATATGTGTAATTCCAATAAAAACGGCAAACAATATGCGTATTTAACATTTTTTCAAAGGATTGTGTCTTTCAACTGGATTATGTGCCATTTGTTTATTTTCCGGATGTGACTACATGTAATTACCGAAAGTGAACAACAAAGAAAAGTAAAGTACAATGGCCCATAATGAAAATTGTAATTTTTTTGATAAACAAAAACAAACACTTTCAATTGGTTTAACTTCAGTTGTTTCAAATTGTATTGTATTTAAAAAATGTTCTTTAATAAATATATGAGATGAACTTGAAAGAATAAAGATAAAGAATAATCATTAGTTCATGATAAGTTTTGATGATGCGTGTCCCATGAAGCAATTTTGATCAGCACAACTTTGTCCAAGTGGAAGTTTGCTGAACAGAAGAATTATTTCAGGGTTTTATGTTATGTTATTCTATCTATTTTCTTGGGAAATTTTGCTCAGATAAACATGGCATGTCCATAACAAACTGTAAGGAATATTATGATGTATACAAGAACTTCATGAATAATGTTTACATATATGTCAAAAAAGTAACACCAGTCCTATACAAACATTTTTAGTTGATCTATTTTTATTTGTGAATACCTTGTATGGCTACAAGTACTTAAGTAGGTAGAAAAATAGTCCCTATATCTGGTGCTTTTTTCATTGATTTTTTAATAATAAAGGTTATGCGCTATTTGATATTGCATCCCATTAATAATAATGAAAAAGAAAGGAAAAAAAAACTGAATCTAAATGTGTAATGGTTTAAAACATAAGAGAAATAATCCTAGAAATCCACAATAAAAAAAAATTATGTAAATATCAATGAAAAATGTATGTAACTACTGCAAAAATTAATTACTAGTATTTGTGCGGTCCCACTGACTTCTCCTTAATGTCTCCCTATCAGGGCCTCACTTCTCCCTGTTTTACTGCCAGGGAGAAGTCATTTCTCCCTACTTATTTAGAGTGTGGTGACCCCTGCACTGTAAGTTTTCAGGTAGAGGCAATAGCATGGCTAGTACATATATATTATGGCATGTAGTTCTTTATTGAGAGAGGAAGACAGCAGCTGGAGTACCCTGAGATAATCTCAACTTTAAGCAGAAAAACTGACAGTCCTAAGTTTAGTACTTGTTAAATTCGATTGCAACTGAGCATGACCTGACTAGATTCCAGACTGAAGTCGACAACCCGTCTGTTGAAACATTAATGACTTTAACTATATCTACCACTTGCCTTGGCCACAAAATATTTAAAGATACAACAGTGTAGCTGCACAGATCATTGCATCTAATTTTATTTAATTGGTGTTTCTAATAAGTACTTATAACTCTATTATTTGTAATTTAGAAAACGTTAACCAACATTGCATGCATACAAACATTAACTTGTTCTATTTGCAGTTTCATTACCAAGAAACAAAAGTTTTTCAAATTCTGCCTTTTTTTTTTCTTTTAAGTATAACTGACAATAGTTTATGATTGTAATTAAGATAACTCTACGAACTTCTAACAAATGTGTTTCTTTGATAATACAAATGTATATTCAAGCCTCTAACAGGATGTCATTATGTGCAAGTGCGCATGTATATAATACTTATTTTTTTTGCATTCGTTTACAAAGGTATACAAACAGTCATACTGTTAAATCTGTGTCAAATGTTTAAAAAGGGGGAAAGATTAGATTTTTAGTAAAGTCAAATCCTGTTCTTACAACCTATCTATTACCTATGACCTGAATACACCCGATTTACATGTATGTTTGTTTTTTTACATGGTGCTTAATGCCACCTTTAACCAGTTGTTCAGCTTTATTGTGGCATTCAGATTTTATTGGAGGAGGAAGTTAGAGTACCAAAAACACCTAACTCAAGTAGTTAAACTGGAAGTTCTTGTCAAACACACCCAGACTTGAACCTGTAACCTCAGGCAGGTGATCAACTGTAGACCATACCATAGCCACTCAGCCACCAATGGCACAACCCCTCCCCAAAAATATGTAAGAATACAGTTCTAGTGAGTTATAGCATTTCATAATTAAGTGGTCTTCTTCAAAAATGTTCATATTATTTGTTTCTTGATTGCTGTTCAATGCCTAGTAAACATAAATTTATTAAATTCCTGCAATCTATCATTAGTTTTGTGATCTTCCATTTTGAACCAATGGTCATAACCAAAAGTTATAATTAGTTCATAGTAATTCCTTACCACAATAGATTCAAACAGATAGCTTTAAACATTCTGTCAATATTGGTCTATAATGGGTGGAGTTTAAACAAAAGAGATACATGTATAATCCTGGAAACACAGTTATAATAAACAATTTGATGTAAATAAATAAAAAGTATGTCGCGACTGCAAAATTGTGTATATTTACGGTCTCCTTGACTTCTGTCTAGCGTCTGAATAATATTAGGGCCTCACTACTTCCTGTTAAGTTGACAGGAAGAAGTCACTTCTCACTACCTTTTTAGGTTCAGGTGACCCATGTATGTTTGAATTACTCTAACTTAAACTAAGATTGAAACCCCAATTATATTTTACTAATAATTGCCGGAAAACCTTGACCATACTCTCCAATAAATATATACAGCAGTTGTCATTGGAATTTTTTTATTTAGGCCCAGTGGAAATTCTCATTTTTCTGCTGCTTCTACCAGTCTTACTCCTACTTATAGGTCAAGCACCAAAAATTCAATTATGAACTGTAAAACTGTGAGCACTTAGTTATATTGTCAGAAATACATTGACTTAATCTTGTTTTACTACTACCAAAACATTGCAGTGTGTTCATAGTATCTCTAATTGGTTTGTTATTTGAGATAATAGTAACAATAGCTTTTTGGACTTGAATAGAGGTTCCAAAGGGTTTTTGGTACTTGTTCAAAGAAAATAAAATGTCATTAAATTTTCCCAATTAAGCTGAAATGGTAGCTAGCTCTGAAATGGCAGTGATACTTGTAGGATTTTTTGATGGTGAGTCCTGGACTCATCACTTTTGAAAGTGGTGAGTCCCAAAAATTTTTCATGAGTCCCACATATCGCAGATGAGTCAAGCTAAGTGCTTGCTGTTGCATACAAACGTTTTCTTTGATGACCGACCCATTAAATGTCTTTTCATAAAAAGATATAATATGACTAGTAGAATGTTTATCCCATGCTATTTTATATCATTAGTAGCTGAGTTTATAAGTCTTTTGGAGTATGATTGAACTGCACTCATTACTTAAAACATGCTGATGTTTGCCCATTAAAGAGAGACTTTTGTCTTACCTGGATATTTCTTCCAAACAACTATTACCCACCCACCCCCCTTTTTTCAGATACTAGTCCATAGCAGATCTTATTGATATATACAAAAAATAAAAGTTTATTAGATAACTAATTAATGTTCATATTGAAGATATCTTTGTACCGGTCAAGAATTCTTACTTTAAAAAAAAATCGTAAGTAGTGCAACTGCAAGGTTCCGACCATGTATTAAAATTTGAAACGAGTGTATTGTCAGCGCTTAATTTTAACCATAAAAAGTTTCTATCAACACTGCACGTCTATTGTTCAATCAATAAACATCTTAATTAAAGCATATTTGCAGACTGAGTGATTGCTACCTGCTGAGAATCGGACGAAACAGGTAAAAATCGATCGCCATTTGTAAGAAAATGTAAGAATACGCATCAGAGACGGAATTGACATGACGGAAATTCGTACACGTTAGACAACTGACACAGACGCGTACGGGGACGCGTTAGATGTTGAAAATGTGCGTCAAGAACTGAAAAGACGCGTACAATACGCATCTAGACGCGTTGCGAGGATCCCTGATGAATGGGTCAGGAAAAGCCATGCATTTTCATTTGGGTTTTCAGATCATACTACATGATACCTGTTTATGTATCATAATGTGTGACGTGTTTAAGTGCCAAGCTCCTTGAACATTAAAGATCCCCTTGTACAGATTATTAATGGAATTAAACAAATGTGTGCCCACCCATTCATCCTTTTTATCTCGATCCACTTTTATATAGCTGAAAGATTCACAGGCACTTGTATCAGACTTTTTTTTACCAATATATAGGTATATTGGTTAAAAATTATGAGACAAGTGCCTGTGTTGCAAACGTCAAGCAACTATTAAACCAATTAACGCTACCCGCACAAATTTGGAAATAATTTAATAATATCTGGGACAGAGAACAATGAGAATTCAAGGATACCATAAAAGACTTAAATATTATAAAAATATGTTCTAGTATGTTATTTTTAATGATTTAAAAAGTCACTTCCGCACTCTGTTCAAAATAAACAACCGCCATGTTAAATGAGGTCATATACCTGTAATTTTCACCTGTGCCAGGTAATAAGTTCTTATTTTCTTCATTAATGTCTTAGATTATAAAACAAAAGGTGTAAATACTTACTATCTCTTTCACTAAATTGTGCAAAGCTGAAATGGAACACCAAATATAATAAAAATGTCCCTTTCATTGCTGCCATTCCTAACGCATTTCAAATGATTGTTCCCCTTTACTCATCTGTCACGTGATCACCTGTAGACTCGGTCCGTTCGGAACACCTTTCATGGGTGTTCACGCATTGCTTTCATTGAAAAAAATATTTAACATGAAAGTTAGTTAAGCACAACAAATTGTTGCCGCTTATGTTGTAGTAATATGAAATTATATTTGTAACGAAAATAAATTCCTATAGCTGAGTAGTATGAACCCGGGTACATGTTTGTACTTAAACACTTTATAGGATATGAGAGGGCAGAAAGGGTAGTGAGAGACAACGAGAGAGGGGAGGGGGAGAAAGAATCAAATGGAAAAGGAGAAAGGAAAAGGTTAGAAAAAAGGAGGCAGAACTTGTACAAAAATACCATTTAATTTGTACCTCAAATCAGTAGTGTCACCGAAATGATGAACAGCCTAGGTTGGAAGCCTCTTGCTGAACGCCGTATAGAGAATTACGTCTCACTCTACTTTTTAAAATCTTGAACGACCTGGTACTGCTACCCACTGACCCACTTGACTTATATCTAAACCCACGTAAACAAAGGCAATCAAACTCAAAAGCATTGAATTATATACATTGTAACACTGATACTTTTAAAAATTCATTTGTACCGAGAACAATTACAGACTGAAACTCTTTGGCAGATCAGCGTGTTACAGCGAATCTTTATCTCAATTTAAATCAGAATTATTAACTTTAAATCCAATATCTGCTCAGCGCGAGTAACATCAGCGCACTCCCCTCCACTCAAAGATTAATGCTCAATAGTGAGCCACTTTTGAGTAATCATACAGATACAGATTTCATAAGGGCCAATTCGTTGATTTAATTGGAAGAGGCTATCAAACTTATTCACATAAAGCTCCAATAAAGAGATAAATTGCATCTAAAATGATCAGAGTTGTTACTATGCTACTATACAGTTTTTTTCATTGACCAGATGTCCGTCATCTGTCGTCTATCTGTTGTTAATTGTTTAAACAATCTTTCCTCTGACACCACTTGGCCAATCAATTTCAAGTTTTTTCCAAACGTGGTCACAATCATCCTTAGGGTACGTAGTTTCAGCTTTGTATCTAGGATGTTGATCCATGCATATACAAACATATATACTAATCAAATTGCAGTTTGCACAACTGGGAATGTTTCCTTGCCGCATGAACATGAATTACCAGAGACACCAGACCTGTGCTTTACAGTGTACCGGCATGACGTAATACCAGAGACATATAATTACATTGTAATTATATGTCTCTGGTATTACGTCAATCCGGTACACTGTAAAGCACCTGGTGTTTTGTTTATTCTTTAACATCAAAAATTGTAAAAATTCCAATAAGTTTAGTTATATTCATAATAAAACTTGTCGAAATAACATTATTTTTACACATGGAAAGCTGCATGTAATGCTCACCTAACTTATCTCAAAAACTTGAATTTAATCAGAGACATACAATTACAGAACTGCATTGCATTTCATTTGATATTACGACGAGTTGCCAATCTCCGTAATTTTATGTCTCTGATTTAATCAACATGAACATTGCATACATTTTGCTTTTAAATGCTTTTAAAACTCTTCTTTTATGTTCCTAAAGTGTTCATTCATCACTAAAACTTGTAAATAGTAAATTGTAAATTGTAAATAGCTCTGGCATTTCTGCATGATTTGTGATTGAAAATTTAATGATTTTCCACTCTAGTGGTAATCTTATAGAATCTGCGCCAAAATCTTAAAATTTTTGGAGAACAATTTCAGGTACATTTCTACAGTATCGCAATTCATTTTACATGTGCCACTCAGATTTTCAGAACAAGATTAAATCTTTAATTTCAGCCACTCAGAACACCAATGGCTCGATTTAACATTTTCAATCCATACAAATTAGTAAAATGGCAGAAAACAACCCTGATATCAGTTCTGCATAATTTGATTTAAAAATGTGAAATATATTTAGGAATGGTAAAGGACTATATGACTGAGGCACATTTTTATAAGATAACAATGCAATACAATACGTTAGTGGTTTGTCAATATAGACGCGGTCTGAGTTAACTTAATACCGATATTGGACTAGTTACTTTCGTATTGGGCTAGTTGCAAAATATATCATATCGACAGTTTTACACTTATTTAAGTGAATAATATAATAAACGAAAAGACCACGTGATCACGTGATCAATACCCGGTAGTAGACGAACTACCTTAACCACTCGGGCACTGAGGCCCCCTATAAAGGATAGATGTGAGAAACGTCACGCACTGAGATCAGGAACATCTGACATGAGTGAAATATTTAAAGTTAGTAAAATAGACCTAAACCTTCTATCACTAAGGAAATGCAATCATATCTATTAAAATGGACGGAGGTCACATTGATACACGTGGATTGTACTGCCAAAATTGCAAAAATGATTTATTGATTGTTAACTTGTTCCCGTCCTGAATATAGCTGAAATACTGCTCGTTGGACGTAAAGCAAGGCATCCAATTAAACAATCAATGACATCAATCAATCAATCAATCAATCAATCAATCAATCAATCAATCAATCAATCAATCAATCAATCAATCAATCAATCAATCAATCAATCATAATGTATAGAACATATGTATAATAAGAAGCAGAGCGGAATAAAAAATAATATTGCAAAACTTATAGTACAGAGATGTGATACTGTGGGCGATTCCATATACTTATCAGTAGTAGACCCGACACTACGGAACTCTTCGGATTCATTGGTACACAATCACGTGTAACACAATACACGTTAAATTAATTCTGTTCATTACCGTCTCCCATACATAGTCAAATGACGATCAGTCTTCGGAGTAAATGACTCTCTGTTACTTGATTGCGTGGTTAACTAAATCTATAAATATTTTCTCATTTCATTGGTTTACGTCAGGATCGCAGTAGTATGTGTACTGAAATTTCGATATATTCTTAGGTCGAATCGGGGTTGTAATCAGTATTTTAGTGTAGAAATGTAACGTTCCACATATTGACTTCTATTTCTTTCAATGCATTGGTCAGTGAACAATTATAAGGTAAACATTGTACCAAAATCTCCCTACTTTATAAAGCTGTTTTGGAAAAAAATATATGTTCTATATCTTTATTTTTATTAATCAGTATTTTAGTGTAGTAAAGTTACGTTCTACATATAGACTTCTATTTCATTCAATGCATTGGTCAGTGAACAATTAAAAGGTAAACATTGTACCAAAATCTCCATACTTTTTAAAGCTGTTTGGGTTAGGAAAAAATTATATGTTCTGTATCTTTATTTTCGTTCTGATATGATCTGATATTGATGCAAATTTAACAAAATATATTTTTACCAATAATTTTGAACATTTGATGTTTAGGGAGTCAACTTTTGTTTAAATTATTTTTTAAAAAGCACGTGTGAAGTGACGACAAACATTTAAATCTCTCAACCACCATTGGAAAATAGGTTAGCGTAAACAATGTCCTTACAAGGTACATGAAAATTGTTTACCTATCTTACATATAAATTACAAAAAACAGATACTTTAATAAATCCATAAAATTTGTAATGCAGCTAAGAGACGGTTAGCTTTTTAGAAAAGCTAAACTTGTTGCTATATTGTTCTTGTTAGCAGTTCCAGATTTGCTGTAAATAAATCTTCAAATTGCGTTTGTGTACATGATCTAAAAAAAATATACCACGGTGTCATAGATCATGGTTAATCAATTCTGTCGGGATATTGTGGATATTGTATTAACTGAATGATTATTTTTAAGATGGTAAAAAATTAAAAATATTTTATTAATGTCTATTTTATCACGCATTGTAACAACAGAAATTAAGTTTGACACGAAATGTTAGGATGTCACCTATGCATGTTTACTAAATGTATGTCAAGAAAATTGACAGCAAAATCAAGATTACGTGGGATAACAGCTTGTTCTGGTGGTCCATCGATTGAGATTTTATCAACCCGCTTTAAGGCATGTCTGCACCATAATGTTTAGATAACTCATCTAAGTTTTGAATTCCATTGGGTACAGGAAAAGAAAAAAGAAAATTCATAGGTGTTCCTTTTTCAGTTCCATAGTATAGTACGTCAGGAATGCCTGATGGTGTTATAGAGCTCCAACTTCGTCTTATGTACTCCATGTCTCAATGAATGTTTAAAATTGCGTTGTTATTGGAAGAAAAAAACCCTGACATATACAATATGTAAAGGAATAGCTGTGAGGAGATAATGTCAGTGTTATTTTCATCAGACCATTATTGAACACAAAAGGCAAGTAAGAACGGGACGCAAATAAGTTAGGCTTATTTTAATTCCACAGTAAACGAAAAATAGCAAGGAAAATGATCTAACAACAATTAAAAGCCACAAGTCAAGGGACGACTACTAATCTTCAGTCAGACAAACTAATCTACTTAATGCAGATAAACATATACAACACGAAAAAAGTGAGCAAGCCGAGCCCACTAAAAACCACAGGTGCTCTCGGGGGCTCCAGATAAGCAAGCAGAACTTGCCTCAAATTGGACTCCACTTGATTGAGTTACTCATTTATATGTCCAGGGTAAAGTGAAGACTAAATTAGACTCATCGTATTTTAGTGACAGATGTCCAATAGCATATTATTTTCTGGTTTGTTACACACTTTTTTATGGTCCCCGTACCCACCGTTCAATTGATATTTCTAAACCTATTTGAATATAGTTATTCGTCGTTGTGCGGGTGTATAATTTTGGAATCAATTCGGTAAATTGGTATTACGGATTTTTTAGTTACATTCTTGCACTAAACGTACGCAATACCATTGTTACCGGCACTACTCCGAAATTATACACATCCGAAATTTCAATGAATAAAGTGTTACAAGTTTAGCTTTTCTAAAAAGCTAACCGTCTCTTAGCTGCATTACAAACTTTATGGATTTATTAAAGTATCTGGGTTTCTTTTAATTTATATGTAGGATAGGTAAACAATGTACATGTACCTTGTAAGGACATTATTTACGCTTAACTATTATCCAATGGTGCTTGAGAAATTTAAATGCCTGTTGTCACTTCACACGTGCTTTTTAAAAAAATAATTAAAGAAAAGTTGACTCCCTAAACAAATGTTTAAAATGAGCGGTGAACAATTATATGGTAAACATTGTACCAAAATCTCCCTACTATATAAAGCTGTTTACCTTTTAATTGTTCACTGACCAATGCATTGAATGAAATAGAAGTCAATATGTGGAACGTAACATTACTACACTAAAATACTGATTAACGAAAATAAAGATATAGAGCATATAGTTTTTTCCAAAACAGCTTTATAAAGTTGGGAGATTTTGGTACAATGTTTACCTTATAATTGTTCACTGACCAATGCATTGAATGAAATAGAAGTCAATATGTGGAACGTAACATTACTACAATAAAATACTGATTACAACCCCGATTCAACCTAAGAATATATCGAAATTTCAGTACACATACTAGTGCAATCCTGACGTAGACCAATGAAATGACAAACATATTTATAGATTTAGTAAACCACCCAATCAAGTAACAGAGAGTCATTTACTCCGAAGACTGATCGTCATTTGACTATGTATACCGTCTCCCATGAGAGACGGTAACAATTAATTAATTAGGCATTGTGGAAATGTCAGCGAAATGTCAGAAAATAAAAAAACCAGGACAGCAGTTTAAAAGCCGAAAATATCTTTAAATTCGGAGGGTATTTTGCACGGAAAATAAGGGACCCTTGTGCAGCTCCGCAGAAATAAAAAAAAACAATCCTACAGTTTTGTAGCTAACGACCTTAGAATTATCGACGTTAGTATAAGACACCCTTGTTTGAGTAGTTTAATAGTCAACAGCTGTTTCCGGTCTTGAAAATTGGAATTATTGATCGGAAGATATAGCATATGACTAGTAAATAAATTAGCAAAGGTAACAGGCCGAACTACAAGAGCAGAAAGTCTAGGGACAATTACAAATTCGGATATAAAACAGATACAACGCAAAAAAACAACCAAAAATACAAAAACAAAAAGTGAGTAACCCGAACCAAATAAAACCAATAAAAACCATGGGTGCTCTCAGGTGCTCCGGACAAGTAAGCAGTGCCTGTCTCTATAATTAGACTCCAGTCTCATTGTTATGTCCGGGAAATTGTCAAATCCAGGAATTGGGAAATGTAAAGTATCGACACTAGTTATATGAATCAACATGGCTTAATTTTCGTGCTCTGTAGCTTGCAGATCAAGTTGTTATTTATTTGAAAATGAATATAACGAAAACATTTTTGGAAATCAATATTGAAATTGTCTCGGATGTTGTTCGCTCTTGGCAACGTCGTTTAAGGCTAATTAGGATTTGTTTCTGTATATTTTTGTATTAAGCCATCTATCATTAAAAAATAACAAAGAAAACCGATAGAACAACTAAAACCAAAAGTCAAGGACGGTTACAAATCCGGATATAGACAAACATACACAACGCAACACACAAAAAAAATAAATAAAAATAAAACATAAAACTTTCCCATAAAAATCCATGGGTGCACTTAAGTGCTCTGGACGAGAAAGCAGTGCCTGCCTCTAACTAGAAACCCGTTGAGTTACTTATTTTTTTCATGTCTAGGAAAAAGTCAAATCCAGGAATAGGAAACACTCCCTATGACTCAGTGAAAATGTCGGATTGTATTTGAGAGATTGATTTTCCATAACGATCAATTAAGTCGTGGTAACAATAGAACTTCTGGAGAGATAACATCAACCAAGGTACGACAAACCCTTGTTTGAGTAGTTTACTTACTTATGTGAAAGCATGTCAGGACTTCTAACGGTAATTTAAGTTCCTTATTTTGTAGAACATTTTTTCTGTATTCATTGTGATAATGATACAGATGATCATTTCCCAGAAAATATGTGAATGCGTAAGGGAACTAACAACTTAGGCCGAGTTGGCAAGGTAGTTCGTTTACTATGATCATGTGGTCTGTGAACACTGCGATTGCAGCTTCGAGTCTCACTGCAGGTAGGGGCGCTCGACTCAATTTAATTGACAAGGATTGCCAGTTTTCCAACCTAAGATAGTAGTTTTCTCCGAGTACTCCGGCTTCCCCAATAAAAATTGGACGCCATGATATAGCTGAAAAATTGCTGAAAGTGGCGTTAAACAATATTCCAACAAACAAGGAACTAATATCTAAAATATATTTGAAAATCGAGATTGAAATTGGCTCTCAATGACATAGATGTTGTGCGCTTTTGAATGGCAGAGTAATTTAAGTCTGATTTTTCTTTGTTTTGTTTCTGTTCCTTTTCAACAATTTATGGCAAGCAATCAATTTGGTGTATTTTGTTTATTTAATGTGATATTGCTCTTGCCTGGACAGACTTATGTTGTACAAGCTTTATATGTTAATCTGGTCCATGACTTGGATGGGCGATACAGAACACACATGACGTTAACTAGTACAAATATTTCTTGTAGCCAATCGAATAGAACACATATTGATGGCTGTAAAGTCTTTAATATTTGACAGTAAAATAGTATGTTTGACAGTCATATTAAATACATTGTTTAGATCTAAAGATACGATGTCTTTTAAACAGTATAAGAAAATGTTCAAACTGATCCTCATAAATAAAAAAAATAGGCCATTTAATGAGACATTAAATCATACCCCGCCACGTTGCATTGTTTTTAATATTGATTAACACATTTTACTGAATTACATATGAGCCTACAGGAACAGCTGAGCATGATAACAATGCATTTCAGAAGACAATTTTTACCTTGACCCTGGACCTATAAAAATTACTTCAAACTGACACAACCCAAACACTACATATTGGATTGGGCTGAAAATTCAACCTGATCTTCATTTTATTGTGCTTAACAGATCTGCAAAGTTTAACAAAATCTGTTGACGCGTTCTCAAGTTATCATCTGGAACTGCCAATTGTTGACAAAAACCCTTGAATTGGCCTCAGTAGAAAACTGCAAATTAGATTGTGCTGAAAATTGAACTAGATATTCATTTTATAGCATTTAATAGCGGTGAAAAGTTTAAATAAAATCTGTTGACACGTTTTTGAGTTATCATCTGGAAACCACAAACTGTTGACACAAAAAAAACTTGAATTGGCCTAGGCCAATAACTACAAATTGGATTGTGCTGCAAATTGAACTTGATCGTCATTTTATAGTATTTTTAAAAAAATGAGCAAACTGAATGTCTAAATAAAATCTATTGACATGTTTTTAAGTTATCATCTGGAAAACACAGAAGCACGGATAGACCAACGGATGTATGTACAGACGGACACTCATATCCATACGGAAGGTATCACATAATACCCAGCCACTTTGTGTGGCGGGGTATAAAAAACTATCATATAACAAAGATACATAGTATTGGGTTTGTGTAACAGGAATAAGTATACAGTATTGTCAAAGAACGGTCCTCTTTGTAGCATGTACAACGTTACAGCCCATCAAAATGTTATCTTACTTTATAGTATAACTGGTCTTTTTAGCATGCTCAACGTTTTAGTCGTCGCCGGCGGAGTGCTGACTTCTTTTATAAACTCAATCGGTTCTCTTTGAAGCATGTTCGACGTTTCAGTCGTCGGCGGAATGCTGACTTCTTTAACTTCTTTTATAAACTCAATCGGTTCTCTTTGTAGCATGTTCGACGTTTTGGTCGTCGGCGGAATGCTGACTTCTTTTATTAGCTCAATCGGTTCTCTTTGTAGCATGTTCGACGTTTTAGTTGTCGGCGGAATGCTGACTTCTTTTACTTCTTTTATAAACTCAATCGGTTCTCTTTGTAGCAAGTTCGACGTTTCAGTCACAACCTGATTGTCATCTTCCTCCGCAAATTTAATGGGTTCTCTTTGTAGCATGCTCAACGTTTTTGTCGTCGGTGGAATGCTGACTTCTTTTATAAACTCAATCGGTTCTCTTTGTAACATGTGCGACGTTTCAGTCACAACCTGATTGTCATCTTCCTCCGCAAATTTAATGGGTTCTCTTTGTAGCATGCTCAACGTTTTTGTCGTCGGTGGAATGCTGACTTCTTTTATAAACTCAATCGGTTCTCTTTGTAACATGTGCGACGTTTCAGTCACAATCTGACTGTCATCTTCCTCCGCAAATTTAATGGGTTCTCTTTGTAGCATGCCCATCCTTTTAGTCGTCGGAATGCTAGTTTCTTCTAAAAAAATAGACGAAGCACTGATTAAAACCAGCAAACACAAATGTTTGGTACAGGTAAAACATAAATATTTGGTACAGGTAAAACATAAAAATTTGGTACAGGTGAAACATTATGTTTGGTACGGGTAAAACATAAATGAAAGAAATTAAGATTTTCTACCAAAAAAATCATTAACGTTTGGAATAGATAATAAACTAGATATACATATATGGTATATGAAGCTTAACATACTACTAATTAGCACAGGTAAAATATGAATTTATCCAACTTAGTTAAACAAAGTTGCCAGATTATATGATGAACACTAAGATGGTTACCCATAATGCGTATCAGCGTGTTCATGATGGAGGTCGTCGTCTAGCTAGTTGATATTACGTTACAATACGTAGTCTGGCTCATCACTATAGTGGTTATGGTGTTTAGAGAAGGCAATGTTTTTTGCAAGATAGTGCATTTAAAGGTCATACACTTAATTATTTTACCTACATAAAAGGCGGAATTTGATATATTTGTAACACGGGGGGGGGGGGGGGGTAACTTCCTATATAAAGGTATACGTATATGTGCCAAAAATATGGGTAGGTTTTTTTGAAAATTTATATAAAAATGGGTATAGTTTTTACAACAATCTTATATAAAAATGGGTATGCCTTTTAATCTTAATTTTAAAAAAAATCTGGTCTCATATAAATATTGTTCATGTTATTGTCCATTTTAATATAAATATGCCCCATATAATATACATGTAATAAAGTGTAATTTTAATAATGACATTGTGTTTTCTTCTTCACTATGTAATCATTTTGTGTATATAAATATGACCTTCTTTTAAGTTTACTCGGAATACAGTGAATGAATATAAATATGGGTTGTGAAAATTGCTCATTTTATATAAATATGGGTCATGAAAATTGAAATTTTATATAAATAGGGGTCATGAAAATTGGAAATTTTATATAAATATGGGTATTGAATTCAAATCAAAAATGGCACATCCCCACCCTAAAAATTACAAAGTTACCGCCCCCCCCCCCCCCCCCCGTGATTTGTAAACTGTTCGATTAGCATTAAGTTTTTATTGCGATTTGCACTACATGCCGCTTACAGCCTGTTAATTATAATATCCCAAGTGCATGTTAAATTTACTAAACTTATTGCTTATAATAGGCAGTTCCTACCGTACCACTTTCTTAACGGAAAACCGCACCAGTTTTTTTTGTAAATTGAAATAAAAATGATAGAATTTGATTACGTATACTTTTTAATTTGTGAAACGTTCAACATTAATCTAATATTTTTAATAACTTTAAATATAAAACATCAACCATTACGATCTGGAGAGAATTTTTTTAAATGATAAATAATAGCGCATAGAAAATCCCTATCTATATTTAAACATACGTGGTAAACGTTTTGTCGACCCTTAGCCGACCGTACTACTATTTTTCTGGGTGCTACGCCTAGGCTTATTTTAATGCTAAACATCATGCTTAATGTTTATCGTCCTCTTTGTTTATGTGTTTTCTCTTTTACTTTGTGGAAAGTTAGTTCACATAACCTCTATCATAAATTACTTACTGATACAACGTACAGCCGGGCAGTGTGCTTCGCGAATAGAAGAGGACTTCATAATACGCTTAGGCGGTTTAAAAGTTGACTTAGTTGGATAAATCATCGGATAAGTAGCTGAAATATATAAATAACGAAAAACAAATATTAGTTCTTGTAGTGCATACTTTCACACGAAGAAACATTAAAGTCAACCAGAAAAATTTCATAGTCACTATATAAACCTTAAATGGAGAAAAAAAATACGACAATTACACAAAAAATAAAAAAAAATAAATTAATACATATAGAAAAATTTTAGTCAGAATCAAAAATGAAATATATTTGCAGCCGGTAGAGAGGAACTGGGAGCTTTATATACTGAACTAACGTGTGGGAGTATACGGACAGAATTTTTTGTTCTAAAAGATACAAAGATTAAAAAAAAATAACAATTACTTTTTGGAAAAATTGAGCGAATAGAGTTAAAGTGAATATAAAAACCAGTTCCTCCACATCTACCCCTCCCCTTACACTATTATTTAATAACAAATAAAACAGTTGGTCTTAGAAATATAATTATTAGTAGTGATATAATAGGGCTGAGTGGGAATGGCACCATTGGCACCATTGGTGTGCATGGTATTTTGTTTACACGGTGGTTCCCGTTGACGTCATATCGTATGAGAAGAGACGAGGTCATTTAAAAGTTTGACTGATAAAAATTTAAAATTTGAATGATAACGCAATGACATATTATGAATTCAAACTGTAGGTGAAAACAACGATGGATACAAAGTTATGTACTCAACCAGTAATGGGATAAGTCAGCTGAAACTGATCTTATTTACTAAAAGGGGTGGATGTATAATACTGCTGATCAAGAAATTCTTTTAGTTGGGCATGCTAAAATCACCACAGATTCTGTCCTCATTGATGTCCACAAACATGGTATTATAAGTAAATGAAATAAATCCAAAAGCAAAGTCTACAAATTTTATTTTGTTTAATAACCATACAAAAATTATAATTAAATTTTAAAATTATTTTTGCTAAAACCACATTTTCAAAAACCTTTCAACTAAAAAAAAATATAACAAAACAACAAATAACATCAATCATGTGATACCTGAGCATACAAGACCCTGTACATGGATTACAAAATTTCTGAGGTAGATGAGCATTATTATTTTTATGAACTGGTAAACCTGAGATCATACAACATAAACTATGAAAATTAGAAATTACCAACCTGAGTATTGAATCATAAAACAGCAACAGTAAATAACATAGATATTTACAAACATCACTTGAGTCTGTACATACAAGAAAAAGAATGGATTATTTTTAATTCTGAAACATAAATAAACGTACGAAAATTATCCTTAAATTATAATATATGTATCATTAATATTAACCACATTTTCAAATACTTTAACCCAAATATATCAAAAACAACAAAAATAAATCACATGAACCCTGAACATATAAGATAAATAAAAAATATAAACCTGAGCACAAGTATGTACATATACAAATGTACATACAAGGTAAAATGTAATAAAACAAAATATCACAATCTGGTAACTCCTGATCATACTTGTATCACAAACAGTATATACACAACATTACATTTAGTAATGCAAATTTATATACATGTACATGTAAGGTTAAATAGTGTTATTGAAATGCGTTTTTAACACTTAATAGTGTCAAGAAGTAAATGAAAAACTTTGTTTTCTTAAAAAATTATGTAATTTTTTGACATTGTAACAGTTACATTCCATGTAATGTAATCAACACTATATTGAGGTTAAGTACATATTAGTTGAGGGAGTAACTGAATCCAAGTAAATAAAATGTATCAAACTTTGATACAAGTATTTGAATAAATTTATGTTAATGATAATTTATCTATCTCTAAAAGAAAATGTTAATATATTAAATTTGTTTCTTGGACTACTCTTAAGAACTTAAAGATGTCATTTATTCAATTTCCTCTGTAGAAATTTTCAACATTCACCTTAATCACATTAAGTAAAACTAATGGCTTTTGAAGCTTCAAAGCAAACCGTAGTTATTTAGGTAACTCTTAGTAGGATATGACAATTTTGATAAGTACACTAATTACTTGGTGTCAGAAAATATTGGTAAACAAACTTTCTTTAATACAACATTACATGTCAGAGAAAATGTAGATACAATTTTAATTTTTTTTTTTTTTACATAAATGAGCAACTTTATACTAAATAAAGCTGAATCCTATCTTTTCTAAAACAAAATCACGTCTGCCAAAGAGTTATTATAATGTGTGGTTTTGTGCAAGGTGAATTCAAAATGGCTAGCTGTACTCCCCTCACCCTTTTAGAAAACGGGTAAGAAAATAACTTTGAAAACATTTTTTAACCAGTTCATGTGTCTTAAAAATAAACTAATTATATGTAAAAAGCAAAAATATAATAAAAATTCAAAGATCTAAAGTTCATGGTTATACTTCAGAGGAAGACGTCTTACTCTAGTACTTCTTCTTAAGGGTTGTTGAATGGCTGGTTCAGGATTTTCAGGACGTGGTGGTTGTTGAATGGCTGGTTCAGGATGTTCAGGACGTGGTGGTTGTTGAATGGCTGGTTCTGGATTTTCAGGACGTGGTGGTTGTTGAATGGCTGGTTCTGGATTTCTAGGTGGTGGTGGTGGGAGGGCAAGGATCTGTTGAGGTGGGTTATTTGGTGCTGGTATCTGGATGAGGAGGGGATTTTCTGCATTAAAAATGTTTCTATAAAATTCATTCAATCTTCTAAGTGTGAATACTAAAACAGCTACAATCATCATCATCTGTTTTATACTCTCTGAAATCATTTTTAGAAATATCTCATTCAATCATTATCTTCCATTTTTTCTTTCATTTGTCTAAAAGAAATAATATTGAACTCGTCCACTTCTTCATCTGAATTATTAAATCTTTTTTTCCACCAAATTCTGAACATAGCCAAACCAAAGAGGAAAAGCACTGGAAAATAAATTATATAAAAAAAAAAAAAAGCCTAATGTAATTTTTTGCCCCATCCTACATATTTTAAATTTCTACCAAAGAAAGCTCCTCATCACATAACCCTCCTCAACATTACCCCTACGCCTTCGCCTCCTACATCTCTTTGCACAGTTAAAACTGAGACAAAAGAAAATTGCTGAAAGCAAAAATTTTTTTTTTAAATATATAAATAATTTACAACAATCATTAACAATATATCAATACTTTATTTTATACAATACAAATAGCTTTATTTTATATAATACAAAATAGTAGCTAACAATAATATACTTGATAAAACAATTCCAACAAATAAAGTCAAGGCGAAAGTCTTTATAATTGCATTCATAGAATATTTACCTGTAAAAGTAGTAACAGTGGAAACAATCCAGGGTATAGCATCAGTTGACGATTCCACTGGTATTGATGGTGTTGATTGTTTTAACTTAGGGGGTACCATACTAGTCTAAAATGAAACATCAACAATGCAACATGATACATGTATTATGAAGTTATAAATGACAATCAAATAATGATTTAAATGCATATTTTTAAATAACTGTGATTTATATTTAAATATACAATTGCAAACCTATAAATTAAAAATAATGGATTGTAAAAATCAGAATATTGAAACTTGCATTTGAAAAGAATATTCTTATACACACAAAAGTGAAATTTGCGGCATACTATCAAAATCAAGTATTTGTCACAAACCTGTTCAGAAAAGGTGGCTACAGATGGTTCCTCAGTAGATCTTGTGGTTACATAACTTGTATCAGGAGAGGTGGCTTCCTCAGTAGATCTTGTGGTTACATAACTTGTATCAGGAGAGGTGGCTTCCTCAGTAGATCTTGTGGTTACATAACTTGTATCAGGCGAAGTGGCTACCGATGGTGTTGCAGTACTTTGTAATCCATCAATAACCTTAAAACAATATGAAATCATACATGTTTCCATCTATCGATCTATCTATATACACTTTTTTACCTGCATTTATATTTCAAAACTAAAAATTTGTTGTTTTTAAGCGTTTATGTATATTTACTTAAGGGCAAGTAAAATTAAGGATTAGATTCTCAAAAATGTAAAGTTAAAACTTGCGTCATTCATTGTCTGTTTTTTAAGAACCCTGGAACTATTTTGAAGGATAAGTGTGTATGAGTAAAATGTATAAACCCACAAAGGTCAAATGATTTCAATTACAAAGTTATTGATTACAGTAACACTGACAACATTCAAACATAAACATATTAAAGATGTAACTTACATGTAAATGTGCATGTGTACAAACTTCACTGCCAGCTAAAACTCTAACATTGGATGGTCCGTATATATCGTGGCACGTTGTGGACGATCCATGTGTAATGATAATCATGTCCAGATCTGACATAAAATCGGTGTAAATAAACAATGTTGAATCGGTCAACCTCTCCAATACAATTTTTTGAACTGTTTGCAATTTTGGGAAGCTGTGGAACACATACTGCCCCATTCCACGGAACAAGCAGTCTAGCCCTACTATTTTATAGGTTTGTTTCTCCTCCACTGTCCCACAGTTAGTAGTATTTAAATCATAAATTATAAACGGTTTAGCACTGATATTAACAATGCAGAAAGTAAAAAACACGAAGCCAATCTTGCAGACGCCCATTGTTTCCCGCCAAATGTCATCATAATTGCATAACTTTTTTGTTGTTTACATTTTTATTAGAAGTTATTTTTTTTATTGTGTATAAATTTACATCTTTTATAATTACTTGTATTTTTCTTTTGGTACTTATTGTGAAAAAAAAATTAAAAATTATGAATTTAAAACGAACTTTGTACCCGACATCACATGATGTAAATTGAATTACTATAGTCTATTTTTAGACTTTGTATAGCACAGCTAAAGAAAGATAACTGCAAACACATGTTACTCAATCAGAGAAGTCATTAAATTTTAAGATGGCTATGTGTTAACAGTATTACAAATAAATTTACTGTTCTCGTACAAGTTAGATTGTTATCGACATGGTATACCACAATTTGGGGATTTGCGCTAATGGTAGGTTTTACAAATTACAATTTGATTGTTAGATATTGATCTCACGTCATTAGTCATAACGAAGAAAAGTGTAATCTTTTGGAAGAATAAAAAGTTTTTGTATTGGAATTTGGAAATACGTAAAATTCATGTACTATTTAAGAATTCTTTGTAGATATTTTGTTTACTAAGAAACTAAAATGTGTCACGAGGGTAAGACGTGTGGTAGGTGGATCTTCGAGAGAGTGTGCGCAGAATTCGACCAATTCAATCAACCAGATTTTTCTTTTTAGCGGTTCATCTTCATGTATAAATGTTCTGTTAAAATATTTCTCCACATTTTCTTCTCTTTAATTCTTGGTTTATATACACTTTTGCTTTAGTCTACAATGTCGCATACATTTCAGGAATATTTTAACAAAAACGGCCAAAAGCGGTTGCGCCTTAACTTCGGCCGACAAAAAGCCATTGTGTTAAGCCTACATAAACCGTCTGGTTACTTCTATGTCGATATTTTCGACAACGCCGAAAATAAAAGTGTCGGTCTAAAACTGGACGAACTGGATATATTGTGCAGTTTACGAGATAGCCTGCATAATCTGAAACAACGCTTTACTGAGGTAAGTTTTATATCTCTTCTGTGTTACTTTGAATGAAATATCACCTGAAGAACACCACGAACTGTGTAAGCATTCAGTGTTCGAATAGGCCTACGAGTTGTTTTACTTCAGGTTAGTTGTTCTACTGAAGAGTAAAGAGTGAATAAGTAAATGATTTAAACTATTTAGGCATTGCTTTTTTTTCGTTTAGCGTTTTGTGCTTTTTCGTGTTTTTTTTTAATTTATTTTTTCATTGTGTGTGTATTTTATTATTTTCTGTCTCATACAATTTCTTCATAATGACAATTTTCACATTTTGATTCGATTTCCACTGATAATCATTTAAAGATGAACATCATTACGTTTTCCATAATTTTTTTTCAGCCCTCATTATGCGACCCCTTCCAAAGACCCATCACCCCTCCCATCAGGTTACCACTGCAACCAACAAATACATGTACTATCAAAAGACCTAATAGTAGTGAGGACGCAAAGCCGCCGGAAAAGATTCAAAGAACCTCATTCTACACTGCTGCCCCGTTCTATGAAAACATCACCCCTACAGACGAAAACATCCCTCAAGAAGCCGTAGACCTGTTATTTGCAGACTTTAAGTAGGTTAATTAGCTAATGTACATGTACAGTGAACATTTTCACAGAGGAGTGACTTTGAAAAGGGGTGACTAGACAACACTTAATGTAGAGCATGCAGATATATATGGATAAACAATCAAATATTTTTATTATATAAAGAATAATTATATGACATTCCTTTTATACATAAAAATCTAATCTAAATTATTATGTTCTTTGATCTTATAATGCCCAAATGCATAACTGTTGATGGCGTTTTCCCAATAGCGTTTGTCATCGAAACTGCAAAGTCCTTTTTTCACAATTTCATCCATAAATAGTTCGTGGTTGTGAGATCGTATACAGGTCATCGAATTCATTGTGATAGTTTCTTTAAATACACAGTTTTTATACATTTCATGTTTTAAAGTCCTTTTTATTTCACACTTGGATATCCCTTTCGCCACGCGTTTTTCATCTTCTGTCCTTATTTGGTCACCATTCTCGTTTTTTTCCACTTTGTTGAAAGTCAAACTATACATCTTTGGTCTAAGCCCGACAAACTCTTTAATTGGGATGCCTACAATTTATAAAATAAACATTTTTAGGATTATGACATAACAATTTTTTCAATTTTCTTCTTTGAATTTTGAGACAAATCTTATCGTTTTTTTTTTTTTAAATAAAAGTACCATATATATTGCATAAGTTTGGTATGGACAGGTCTTTCGAAATAACTTTTAAAATAACACACACTTTTTATTTAAAGTAGTAGAATTGAATGACCCATGTAGTAAAGTTAATAAAACATCGTTAGTGTTACTCACCCCCAAGTTCGTCCTTAAATTTTCCGGGCACCTTGTTATATCTATTTGAAAAAAGATGTTCAGTTCTAGCTTCCATGCCGTAGTTGGAAGTGTCAAATAGTTCCACCATCGACTCCATGTCCTTGTAAACGTCTTCGGTCTTAATTTCATAGCACAAGGAGTCTGCCAAAAACGAAATTATTCTGTTTAGGTTAGTGATTTCTTTTTAAATTTTTATTGAAAAATAGAATAATAAAGGGAAACAAACAAAATTGCGAAAATGTCATTCTTTAATGATATGACATTTTAAAACGTTTCATAATCTCTCACCGAGCTCTCAAATTTTCTAAGCATTTTCTACAGACACTGTAAAATGTAGGTTTTAGACCCTAAATTTTTTATTTATTGAAGAAATATATAATTACCTGTATCTGTAAACAATAATGCAAGTTTCTCTCCGTATCTTGGTTTCATCACTTTGTAGTGGAAATCATACATCAACCATTTAGAGAGATCAAGAATAGTTTGTCCCACGTAAATTGGCTTGTTCAGCAGCAAGTTTACTTGTTTGATGTGGACTCCAACTAGGTCTTCGTTAAAGATCTGACATCTGATGAAGGAAGGTTTGGCAACTTTCTTTTTTAATACTTCTTCGTCGTTAACCAAGGATATGTTACATCTAGCTCTCAAATTTTCTAAGCATTTTCCAAAGACACTGTAAAATGTAGGTTTTAAATGAAGAACATTTTCTAACATATTTTACGTGCATATAGTATAAATCAACATAAATATCCTTTGATCTAAATTAACAATAATATCATGCATTCGATTGATTATTTCATAAGTTCATATAAAAATGGATTCGAAGACAAAGAAAATAAGATACGCGTAACAAGATCAAAAGACATTAATTGATGACATACCTATTACACATAAGTTTGAAGAAGTCCTTCTCAAATTCGTTCTTGGCATTTTTCCTCATAGATGCATTAAAGTCGATGTAGTCTTTTAACCAAGGTCGTTGTTGGAATCCTATTATTCGGTGTATTTTCCTCACTTTCATACCCAGCTCGACGTATAATTGTAAATTGCGATAGTGTAATACATAGTTTGTTTTAGTTCGCAGCGTTGGGATGAGTTTTTTAGTTTTTATTCTAGATCTAAGTTTTTTTTCATAATCCAACGTTTCATTAGTTTTCATATCTACCGAGTTCAACTTTTCCCACAGCTGTGTAGTATATGGTGACAGGTCACCGTCTTCTATAGTAAGGTGTTCTGGAGCTAGGGGATAACAATTATGATCATCGTGTAAATGATTTGGATAATCCAAGTCTACCTCTAAAATGTACCCCTCTTTTGCATCGATAGCGATTTTCTGGAGATTAAATTGATTGATTTCTTCTTCCGTTAAAAAGCGCATAAAACCGTATGGTAATGGTTGTGACATAGCCCATCCATACAAATTATTGGCATCTAAATACATGATATGTTGTTCTTCTTTTGAACAGTCATAATCCTCAATCAGTTTATGATTGGCTTTGCTATATTTCTTAGTAACCATGCTTATTCCACCTCTCGTTCCTAGTTCAATCATATTGTACATGAGTGGATCCGTTATTAAATCTAAGCATATACCACTCATTTTGAGAGCTGCCTGCCACGCAAGACCTGGACTCGTATAAAAATGACTAGCATCAAGTTTGTAGTATTCCAGTGTCATGTCTCTAAATCGCTCGAACACATCGGCTAAAAGTAAAGTGTCTGTCAATACGTACAGATCATGGAAATCTCCCAAAGTTTTCATGTTGAACGTTTCCCACACTTTCTTAGCATGTTCATACTTTTCTTCTGGTAGTTGTGTTTTGGTTAACGAATTGTAAAAGACTTCTTTCGGAGGTAATTCAGTCTCTTTGAATTTTTCGGAGGAATCCACGTAGTCGTAACAATATTCGTTTTTTTGAAGCAACAGTTTAGCTTGATAATCATCTGGAAAAGCTTTTCGAAATTGTTTGAAATTCTTTAACCCATCTTTTGCCAAGTTAGCGACTAAAGTTTCTAACGAACTGTTCATGCATTGATAAGAATCAACAAATCGGAGTTTACCGGATGAAAAGGAAATGTATTTTTCCATGTTGTTAGGAATACACGACAATCGTCTGTCCTTGTATTTCCCAGCTTCACTTAAAAGAAGGTGTGCATCGAAATTTCGCAAATTGTGAAAATAAACTGGAATAAATGGTGGGTTCTTCAAACTTAGGTTACATTTCTGACACGCAGCACCTCTATAATTACTATACGTGTCGGATTCTGAATCTCCATTAACTCCCAAATGATCGTGGTCTCGAACTTTCAACAGGTTGTCTGAAAATAATCGGTTGCAAACATAACAATTCGTTGCGTTCTTGAATTGTTTCTCGGTTTCACTATTCATAATAAGAGGTTCTGGTTCGTCTAAGATGTGTGTTATGTACTCTTCTTCTGCAAAAATATTTTCGAAAAAATGATGAACAGCGTCATCTCCTCGGTAAACGACTGGTTGTTTCGTGTATTTGTCGTTGGAACTAACTACGATATATGAATAGCCACATGCTTCAAACTTTTTAGTATGTGTGGTTGACGAGTTTGCAGGATTTGGATAAGCGTTGTGAATTGGCTTCGCATAACATTCAAAGTCGGCGTAAATGACGAAAGGAACGCGAATAGACTTGTGAAAATCCTTAAATTCCAACGTATCGTTTTCACCTTCCTCGGGATAGGTTACTCTCTGACAATCAAACTTTTTGCAATACGTTTTGTGCTTATCGAGAAGATCTTGTCTAATAAATCCATGTAAACATCTTCGACAATAAAATCTTCCAGTTTTAAATCTAGTCGTAGATCCAAGAAAACGGTCTAATTGTTTTATCCAACAAAAGTGAGCTTTGTCATCACTTGTGAAATATAGAAGATCGACTTCTTTATACCCATTTTCCAACTTTGACAGATAGAGCGGAAATACTTCTTTTTTTTCGTACCCAAACACGTTGATAGAAATGTTATTTTGTATTTCAAATTTCTCCAGTTTGGTCAGTGACATGGGATATTCAATCCCCTTCATGTTCAGCTCATTTTCAAACTTTGCATAATGATGTATTCTCTGTGGATGGTCTACTACTGGATGTAAAGCTGCTAGAACAGACCACAAGAAGCATTTTTGATCTTCATTTTTGATGTTGATGATGCCTTTGGTAAATCTGATTGATCGAGGTAACTCTATGTAACTTGATCCAGCAACAGGTGAGTACGGTACTGTATGAACCTCAAGACAAAGTATTTTATTTAAAACCCAATTACTGCCTTTCTTTATAAACTCTTCCATAGATTTGTTCACTGTCAGAAAGGCTTCATTCATGTTATGTTCGTTGTTTTCGTTATGGAGTGAAATATAACTTGTACTACGAAAATGTGGATGGGCTTTTTCTTGTTGTCCGTCAGCTATATCTCGTATCATTTCAACGCGAGCATTAACAAACCATTTAATATTTCTAAGACTGTTTCGCCTTAAAGTCAATTCCTTCTCCACATCATCTTTCACGTTTGATAAAAATTGCAACAGATCGTACTTTTCATCTCCAAACGGAACAAGATCCACTTGTTGAACCGCATTGTTTATTGCATTTTTCTTAAAGCGAATGCGTGAAGGTATTGTTGACTCTTTTTCAGCTGGTGTTGACAGTTTTAATTCGCCACCATTTTGATTAATTGGATGGTTCTCAACTACATGAGAAAACAAGGTATCTTCATCTTCGAAGTAAGCATCACAGTGTCTGCAAGCAAGTCTTTTCGAGTTATAATTTTTATTTTTTACCATCGGTTTACCCGAACATTTTATGGAGTGTTTTTTTAAATTATAGATCCTGGTAAACGCTTTTCCACATGCACTACATGGAAACTTATCACGATGGGTTTGCTCGTGACGAATCAAACTTCCCTTGTGTTGAAACGATGTTTCACAATAGCTACACACAAGTTTCGACTTCTTTGATGGGTCGTGGTCAATTTGTTGATAATTCTTACGCTTCAGACGGTTTTCTACGTCAAGCAATGCTTGAACTAGAAGTGAATCGTCGGAGTCGTTAAAGTCATTTTGTTCTCTTAAATGGTTGATTTGTAATTTTTTAACGCTTTTAGGGTTTCGCTTTAACACATGTTCTATGTAAGCTTGAGCCATGACTATGAACAACGTTTTCATATCTAAAGGACTCTTATATTTATAATCCACTCCACATTCCATTATGATGACGCATTCCACATTCCAATTCTATGACGTCATCCACTGCTATGAATTCAAAATTTGAATGATAACCACTTTGTTTTCGATTTTTGTAATTTTAACATTTTTGTAGGAGGAAGCACCACGTATGGCTTTCCACCACCTTTTTGCGGTTTGTTTTGCTTGGTAAGTTTTTTCCGTACTTCGGTGAAAGTTTCACTTTCAAAACGTTTTGGCTGGTCATGTTTATCGACTGATTGTGAATTGTGAGTACTCGTATTATCATTGGCATATTGGTTAATTTCATTTTCCTTTAAAGTTGGAGCTTTCTCTTTTCCATCTTCTTCATTTTTTAACATTTGCTCATATCTCGCCTTTGGAATGAGCATTAGTTCACGAGACATATTTTAGGCAGATTTTTAAAAATATGGGTAACAATGGACTTAATTTGACGAGCAGTAGTTTTCGTCGGTTGAGTGTTATCTGTTTTGAAAATAGTTGTCGAATGATACTTTTCTTTTTCGACAACAGCTTTTTGTCTAAATCGGTAATAGGACAAACACCTTGAACAACGTTATACAATATTTCAATGACCCACTGAAGCTTTTCTTTAGAAAGAAATTTTATGATCTGACGCATTTCCTTTTGATTTACAGTAAGTAAAAATTGAGCGAAATGTATTTTGTCTTTCATTCTTTAGGGTGGTAGACTATTGGTATCTGTCCAACGCCACGGTTAACAGTCAACTGATATGCTTTATCTGTGTGTGGATTTAAATCTATGACGAGAGGTCGATACTTTACAGATGTTGCTTTCTGGTAAGCATCCATAAAATACTTTGACTGTCCAGGAAAAATCTGTTTACCAAGAGTCTGAATTTGTAATTGATCGCGATAATTCAAAAAAATAATCATGTAATGGGCATTTAGCGATGCTGTTCTCATAGCTTTTCCTTTGCAATACAAATTGTGTAAAATTTGAATCAATGTGATTGAATTATGGTGAATTCCAACTGTTAATAGATAGATCAATTCCTTACTATCAGCAGCCTCCATCATTAAATCATCTAAAACAATAATTTTGTGTCCTTGTAAAGTACCCCATTCAGATAAAACATCCATGTTTGGGAAACCTTGATAAAATTCTAGATTGGATATGGATGATTTCATTTCATCAAACGAGGGCTGCCAGATGCTATAGCAATAATATATCTTCGAGGGAGGTATTTCAAACATCTCGTCAGCATTTTCTAGCAAATTCTTGGTATATACTGTTTTACCAGAATTAGATGGTCCCACAATAAAAATTGAAGTTGGACTGTAAAATTTGAGTAAACTTTCCTTATTCCACCAGTCATCCATTCTGTTGAAAGTGTGTTTTTGAAATGATGTTATTTGCCAAAGTAATAACATTTATTCTAATTGAAAACAATAAGTATATCTGTTTTCATATAACTTTATTAACAATACGTATTAATGTGCACACATCTGACAAGATTGCTGATTAGTTTTTAAATCTGGATTGATACAACAATGAAAACGATCGTTAACGAAATCAAAAACAAATTGATCGTTTAAAAAAAAATCATTAGAAAATATTTCAGTAATTTCATTCATTGAAATCCCTCTTACTCGACACATTAAATAAAACAAACAATATTGTCCGCACACGGTTGTTCCATCACCCTGTAATCTTTTCCAATTCCTTTCTATGCTTTTATATCTTTTGATAAAAGGACCGAAGTACCCTTTTAACTTTTTTAACGCACTCCCGTATGAATCGAATACTTCTAGTTTTCCATTTTTATTCAAATAAAATGCAATCCAATGTTTTCCAGGTAAACTTTTGACGTCTGTATTTGCAATGAAGCCAGTTCCAGTGTTAAGTTGGATGTTTAATATTTCATCCGCAGCAAAAACATCTAGTATTGAAGAATGCATCAGTTTGTCTGAACTGATTGCACACTGCAACTGGTAAGTGTTCATTCTAATATAATGTTTCTTTCTTGGTTGATTTCAAAGTAAGCTGGAAACTCTGCGTAGACAACACAGGTAGTCGCTTTTGGTAAAGGCTTGCTGAATATTGTTTCTAATGAACACGTTCCTTGTTTCACTAAGTTTAAGTATTGTCCTTCTTCGCTAAAATTAGCTTCAATATCAAAACAATATAGGGCAGTACCTCCTGCTACGTCGTCCCTGTGTATCTGATTTCCACTGTCTCTCATCCATTTGTTTGTTACCTCGAACATGCTGGCAAAAGCTGGTAGTATGATGCGACTCGGAGGACCATAATTTAACTGTAAAATATTTCCACCAACTGGTACTTGATTTAGTTTTAAAGCGATTTGACTTAGATTAAAATGTTGAAAATTGAAGGGATTTAACTCGTAGGATCCACTACAGCTTTCGGAATCGACAAATCCTACCACGCAACGTGTAGCTCTAAGTCCATTAAATAAGTTGTTATAACTAAAACTTAGGCTTCCAGCGGGTATGGAGATGAGTCTGATCTCTGTTTTCGTGAAAGGATACTTAGCATTTGACGATCGAAGTTTTTGAGCGTGAGCTGTAATAACAGCTGGGTTTATCTGCAGTTTGCACACTCTGAGTGCGATGTCCTCAATAACAACTTGAAAATTTGGATTAGTTTCTTTCGTCATTAGACAGAACTCTGGTCTCGAACGATACATTTTGATATTGACGGCAACTTGATTTATTAGGTACCGATCGAGGCTGGTCAGGTCGTGAAATAGTGGGCCAATCATATCACAAACTTGGCTTTGAGTGAAATACTGACTCCGATCGTATAGCGAAGTATTCGATCCATTCTGAACATCGTTATCGTCAAAATGACCGGATTTATCCTTCTTCCATAACTGGCTAGACAGTTGTGATTCTTTAGCGTCAGATCCATACGACAAGAGTGTTTGTAACATTGCCTTGTAAGGGTAATGTGTAGTTGACGATGTAACTAACTTGTTCTGTAATGTTATATCAACCTGGGAAAACATTGAATGTAACATGTTGTTAACTGGTCCAACGTATTCCGTCGCTTTTAAACTACTACCATCGGCATGTTTGATTCTTGCTTTCACCCATAGCTGAGTTTTCCGAAGGTCGATGTATTCTAAAGAGTTTTGAGCGGCAATGGTGAATTCAATAGGTGCATTCCCAATTAATTGTGAAGTCGATCTTACTTCATCGAAGTATATGTTTTCCACGGCTGTCTGCGTTGGTGGTAAAGTAAAAAGATCTAAACCACTTGGTTGTGCTTCTTGAAAACCCTCAGTTGAGAGTGCTGACATATTTTAACCAAAAATGTCTTTAAAGCGCTTGTTGGACTTCTTGGATTTGTTGTGATGTTTTTTTGTTGAAGATTTTTTTTGCTTCCTTCTTTGGAGGATTTTCTTTCTCTTAATTATTGGAATAACCTTTCTTTTCTTCAACTTTTTTTGCGTCTTGATTCTTGGACGTTTAGCCTTTGAATTGGAAGGACTTTTGCTCGCTGTCCGTTTTATGTTTTTCTTCAAGGAATCCCGCTCGACCAGATCGCGCGCCATGTCATTTGTTTGTTGCACAGGTGACACGAGTTGAACTTCTACCTTTTCCTCTACTGGAGGTTTAGAAGCGGTACCAATTGAGGTAATAAATGATTGAGGAGTTCCCGCGAGAGAACCACCACCAATTTGTTTCCCATAAATTTTATTCTTATGTAGCATATATGGATTATGTCCATCCTTTCCCAATTGTTCATAATAGCGCATCCATTGATTGGTATTTGGAATGTACATTTTGCTCATTATTAAAAATATGGGAAAGATTTAAAGTGAAGTGTCACGGTAGATGGATTGTCTAAGAATGAAGCCAATTCACCCTGACTCGTAGTAATATAGATTTCAATAATGGAAATCTCTGTTATTCTTACAGGAACATAATGTGGTACTTCAAAAATAGTAAACCAATTGCCGACTGATGTTGAAGTCAACCTTCTCAGAAGTGGCTTTTGTTCGCCGTCAATGATGGATTCACCACATATATTTGAAAACAGGTAAATGGCTTCCATTTTTGATAATTTGCTAGATATATCTGCTTCAACTAGAGCCACTCTCCATATTCCATTTAAAATGAGTGGTGTGTTTAATTGTGATGTAAACTTAAAGGCTTTGTTGTTGGGAGAATATAATAGATTTTTATCGCTGCTCATGGTCACATATATGCTCATCTTGAATAATCGTCAGTCTATGCAATTGTAATTTCGTTTTCATCAATCCACTGATTATATTTACTTGGCCACCCTTCAAACTGAACAAGCCACTGCATTTTTCCATTCCTTCTACGTTTTCTTATTTTCTTTTCGATGAACCAGAGTGCATTCTCGTCCTTGTCAACTTTTTGAAGTTCTGACTCATAAAAATTGCCTTTAATGGGGTCATCAAGAAAATCTTTAAGTTGATATACTGGTATTGCTTGCATTCTAAATCTTTTCCTTATTTTAAATATTTCGCGAGTGAAATGTTCATCGTAAGACCTTTCAAACAGCATGCTCAAATGGGAAATTCTAACCAGATCACCTGTCTTGAAACGATATTTTCTAGCATTTTTCATAGATGAATACTTTTTCGGTTTTAAATACATGAACGCCCATACATCTGCTTCGTTCTCTTTGTTTACATCCTTTGGAGGAAGATTGTTCAGACTTCTGTTCGGGGTATCGTTGTAAGCTTTTACGAGTTCTTGAAGTGCTTCAACATATCTATGTGTTCTTTTTTCAGTAAAATATCGATACATCATAGACTTTAAAGTCTTTATAGCTCTTTCAGCATAGTTGGCTTTCGTGTCGGAGTTCTGAGTTGTGAAGTAGTATATGTTTTTATTTTTTAAAAATGATTTAACGGAATTGTTGTTAAATTCTCTCCCCTTATCCGTGCGAAGTTTACTGCACGTTCTACCATTGTTTAAGATATCTTTTAAGGCTTCCAATACATCTTTTGCTGTTTTATTTTTCAGAGGTCGAGCCCATAGATACCTGGTGAATATATCAATCACGACAAGGATGTATTTGAAACCATTGTTTTCGTTGGCTATATTTGATACATCAGCTAGGTCGACATCCCATTGATCATCTATTCCGGACACTACTACGCGTGCGCGTTTGAATGAATGACGAAGTTCTTTCCTCAAAGTGTAACTGTCTTGACTGTTTAAAAATTGTTTTATTTTAGATCTCCCGATGTTAGGGACTCCCTTCGATTTCAGAATCTGATATATTTTCTCAGGGCCTAGATATACATTTTTGTAAGTGTTTTCTAATAAAGTTTGCATTTTGGATTGTGTTTTCATACCAATAGCCAATACACGAATGCAAGTGAAATAATATTCATTGCTTATAAAAACATAACCAAACAAAAACATAAGGGTATATGGGTTTAAGAGAAAAAACAACAACCCAAGGCTAAACATATTAAATAAGAAACACGTAAATACATTTACCAATAATATTTATTATAACAAAAAGTGTATCACTGTTCTTCTAACAAATGAAGAATTGGTTTTATCAGCAGCGGTAAGAGTTTATGATATGCGATCAATGTCTGTTTTTTTCTCCTTACACTGATCCGTTGGTTGGCTAAAACTCTGATGGTGTTCTTGTACTGTCTGAGTTTATATTGGTGTATTCGGTTAATAGTTAAACTTCCATTCAGAATTCGTTCTGCCAGGTAAGAAATAGCATGAATCTGATTCGGTGAAATCCCTTCAATTAAAAATTCTCTCTCCCTCGGTTGAGCATAATAGAGATGCTTCAAAAACGTAGAGTGGGTGAAAATCAAACCAGTCATGTTTGAAATAAATGTTATTAATGAATGTCCATGCATCCACAACTATTATTTTATACACTGTTGCTAGGAATGGTTTCGTCAAGATTTGTCTCAAACCTGTCATCTAATAAAAGTAATTTCTGACACATATTCAACAAGGTATCCGGGTTTGGTTTATGTTGTCCACACCAATCTTCTAAGTTAAATGCGAATTCTTTTTTATGGTCTTCAGGTATATCCATTCGATTAACCTGAATCTTTAGCTGAGCGACTATGTCCTTTTGTTCTATTTTATTCAGAGTTACTTCGAAGTAGGCATCTAAATGTTCACTGGTAGTCCACATAAGACACGTGTGATGGGTTTGACTAGGGTGACCAACTTCGCAACCGTAACAGTTATTCTGGACTACACTAGGTAGTAATTCCAACAAAGCTCTTGCATACAGGAAATCTAGGGTGTGCTTTGCCAATCTTTCCACTTTACTCACGTCCATCCCAGCTGATTTTGTATGGCAGACTGTCTAAATATAAGTCTCGCTACTTATATATTATGTCCTTCCTGACGTCATAATTGTTATTTCATTGAAATAGAGCTTAATGTTTGCTTTGACACCATTTTAGCGAATAAACAATTTGGTTTCCATTTCAAATGTTCGACTTCAACATCGTCCTCCGCTGCCCACTGTTTCAAAGTGACACCGCAATAAAAACATGTAACTTGGTCACCGATGTTTGTATAAAAAAATCCATTTCGAGCCAATGTTTCTGGTTGTTGAAGAATCTGACACGGCCAGTTTCGATAGGACGATTCCCTGCATATGTAGTATATCATGTGTTGATGTGATGGTTTAAAACAAAAAAGATCTGTACAATAGGAATCTGTGGACACGTCCATTTCTCTTTTGAAAATGTCTCACTGTGATACGAACTTGCTCAAAAGTTTGTATTTCCAATCTTCTATTGCATACTGGTGTGAATCATATGCTTGTTTCAGTTTCAGCAATTCGTTTCTTTTGTGTTGTAAAAACAAGTTATAAATGTCCGTACACGTTTCAGAGAATGCAAAGAGAACATGAAGTTGGAATAAATTCATAATAAAAATACAATTCAAACGTTTCTTACATGGGGTAAAAACAAAAGTTATGTATCAAAATACTGGAAAGCTGACATGAATGTACAAGAAATACGGAGCTACTTCCAAGATGGAACGTAAATGATGACCTCTTTTTTAGTTCTCTCTGCAAAATTTTCAATAGCACTTTTGTATAATATCCAATTTCCACCAGCAAGTCCACAACCTATTTGGAAAGGAAATCCAACTGATTTAATGTCTAATGTTGCGAGTTGGTCTAAACATTGATGAAACCACCTCAGTCTATTCTCTTTATTATCTTTGTATGGTGGTATACGTCTATAGTTCTGACATCCAAAATCCCATTGACTTAAAAAACAGATAATATCGGGATCTAAAACTTGTGGTGATTTAAATACTTGTATAGAGCCGGGTGTCCCTCGGTCTTCGAGGATAGCTAGATTTCTACTACCTTCACCTCGACGAGTGGAATAAATATCGCTCCAAGGGAAACGTTGAGCTATTTGTTGAGACAAGCCATGTGATCTAATACAAAGACAGTTAACTTGATGAATGATTGCATCGACATCTTTTGTTTTCAACAAATCTCCATACACAATCTTAACACCCATCTCAATTAAAATATCGACTGGTTCACCTGAATTTAAATGTATATCGTCGTTTTCACCTACAGTTTGAATTGATAATACGTCATTGCGTTATCATTCAAATTTTAAATTTTTATCAGTCAAACTTTTAAATGACCTCGTCTCTTCTCATACGATATGACGTCAACGGGAACCACCGTGTAAACAAAATACCATGCACACCAATGGTGCCAATGGTGCCATTCCCACTCAGCCCTATTATATCACTACTATTATTTAGTCTGTAATACTTTAAGTAGTATGTAGCATATTTGATCATACATACATATAGTCCGATAATCATATCCATCGCTCGTTAGCGTGGGAAGCTAACATCAAAGTCTAAAAAAGCGTTCGACGGCAGAGAATTCTCGGACTAACATTAATAGAACTCTATCAGAAATGTACACATCTGTGCTCTGCAAAATGAGGTGACATAAGGATACATGTGCTCGGGAAAATGAGGTTACATAAAGATAAAATATTTACAACCTAGATGTAAAGTATAGTCTACTCACCCATGCATCTTGCCCCACAAGGCAAACATGCTGTGATGTCATAAGGTAAATTTTCACTTGTACCTGATCAGATAAAATAAAATAAATTAATGTCCTCATGCTTGGAGATAATACTAATACTTGGGATATTTGTTCGTGCCAGTCGTAGCACCGTGCAGAATTAATTTAATGTCAAATAATTTTACAACATGTTTTAGCAGCTTTGTGTGTTTACAGTGATACCAAATGACAAAAACCTGAATATTTCTGTTCGAGAAAGAAAAACTCAGATATCAGAGGAACGAAACTGCAAGATCGGCGTTTAAATTACCGGGTGTGGGAGATCGTTAGGTCTGCAATAAAAATCGTTGATTGCTTAATCTTCAGTAAGCAAGCAGTATCAAACAGATAGAGCACAGGCTCATCAGCTTGCAGTGGGAATAATATATCAGATTGTCAATGAATCTCTTAATGTTAACATATTAAAAACTATTTGAAACACAGTCAAAATCTCGCCATATTACGGCTTCAATATTACGAGCGAAATTCACACGAGAAAGTTCTTATCACCATGATATGATGTCACGATAACTTGCCGAAATTCTGTTTAAGAAAGTCTTCACCTTGCAGGTGGTAAGTGAGAAAACCTAGAACTTTAAAACCCTAATTTGTCATAATTATGTCCATCTCCGGAGCCACGGACATATCCATTCTATACTTGGTAAAACACAATAAAATAAAACGCGTATGTTCGGTAATTCAAAGCAAAGTGTACTGTATGTATTTCTCTATACAAATGATGCCATAATAATATACAGCCGCTACAGAATAAATAATTTTCCGTTTAAGCGATACATTGCTCAAGATATTTTTATCGTCAAAATTCGAGTGTACTGGCTAAATTTACTGTCTGAAGCGTGCACGATACATATTTGTATTCATTAAGCAACATAGTTCCCCGACAGTGGCTCATAAATGTATGAACGGGATCTGGAAATTACTGGTTTAAAGCCTTTTGACCATTCAAAAATGACTATTTAAGGTAAACGAATGTATGGATAAGAATTATAACGCTATCATCTCTCAATATCCTCAGACGAGGTCATATTAACTTCGCACACTAATTTGTTCAAATAATAGAAATGCCAAGAAAATTCAGTCTTGCTCACTGCACACTTTTTTTCAATCATAAAACAAAATAAAAAGTAATTTAGGTTGAAAAATTTGCGGAAATTGCAGACCATACGTACGCTACTTAGATAGTTTTGAAATAAACATGAAAACGATTATCTATGTTTATAATTTAGTAAACCTATCAGTGTATTCAATAAGAATGAAAAACTTTTAAAATTTTGAAATTAATTAATCAATTACTTTTAATTATTTTGTTTTATAATATTTTATAGAGGCTAACAAATTAATCAACAAATAGGAGGAGCTACATTCCTTGTGTGACAGAAATAGAAAGATATGTAGCCTCTGTTTCGGAAATCGAATTATGTCAATCCTGTTGTTTTACGTTAGCTTGCCTTTGTTTAGCTTTATGTTCAAAATAAATATCTTGTGGATTTTTAGATAACTTTTGAATAGCTTTTAGTTTTATTTAGCTGATAAGAAACCATAAGCTTTCATGAACATGCGTGCATAACTTATATATTTTATAACATATTATGCATGTCTCACAATTTGGCAAAAATTACAATTAAATTATAAAATGCGTCAAATATTCAGTCATAGGGAACACTGAAGGAACAGTGACTTTTAAGTCTATGAAGTATTTAGTATTTTAATGATTCATAATGTCAAAAAAGACTAATAATAATTTTAGCCAACCTTAAAATTGTTATATTTGTAGCTATATTTTTTTATAAATTTTACGTCCCTTAGTTAATACGTACCAGATCTTCGTAAAGTACGAACATCATCATCCGACGGCCCTGTTGTATAATTACAGAAGCTGCATGTAGGATTATTATCCGACGGAATATTATCCCCTGGCGGATTAAAAACTCGTTCGTATGGAATAACACTGTTGCTACTATCAATGTCTGAAGAAAAACAAACAAAATGTCATAACTCATTCATGAATTTAAACGAGACATGTTATTTCTACTTATCAAGGGAAACCACTTCATGTTCCCCTTTTATTAAAAGACGACCACCAGACCGAAATCTATCATGAAAGATGCAAGTCATATAAAAGGCTGTGTGCCTCGGTGGCCGAGTGGTCAAGGTTGTTCGTCTACTATTGATCACGTGGTCTGTCAATACCAAAAGAAGTAACATTCAATGATTTGTGTTTCCTATCTGATAGGAGATATGTTTTTGCCAATCAAAAGGCACTATTTAATAATATATAACTGCTACGTAAAATTACTCAGATATATGAAACAAATCATCAAAAATAAAGAAACCGAGTGTCTCGACGATCCTGGATTTTTTCCAAGCAAGAAAATGGCGGTAAAACGTGCTTTTTGCATAAATGTACTCTCTTATATCGGGGACTAGTTGATTTATATAGGTTCCTGCTTATAAATAAATACATGAAGAAAAAAGGCGAAGTTAGATTAACATCAGTTATAATAAGAATGATTAAATATTGCCCAGTTAAACGTAAACAAATGCATAATATCGAAACGATCGTTGAATTATTAATGAAGTATTTGAATTAGATTACAGAATTTAAATAATTTTATATGATTTCAATATTTGGAAAAACGTTTATTTGATTGGTCGAAATTACTTTTGGTAGAAGTTTTCAAGATGGCGGCATCCAATCATCACAAATGAGCCCCCCTTTGCCCCCTGGTAATTCTGCTATCAAAATGCACAAAAACATGGAATTGAGATTATCTTTGGCAAATTAACTCCTTAATGCAATTTTAAAGGATTATAATTATTGAACACAATTTTCCAAGACCAACTCACTAAGAAAACAAATAGACCTGCTCATTGGCAAACGACATTCAGTCCTATAATAAAATGTATTACATAATGAAGTTTTAAAATGATTTCTATTGGTTAAGACCAGCTAAAACACTTTCCTTATATTCTGACATTGTTTGATCAAAACCAATATTGACTACCTTTTTCCATCAGTGTCAGTTGTTTGATTTTTCATATTTTTTTTGTTATAATTATAATAAACTTTTTTACTTTAACATTAAAACGTAGAGAATATAGCTGTAAATATGTTAATAAGACAGCATAACATCAATGCAAATAAATAAATTTCAGAAATATACAGTTTATGACAAATGTCAATGAGACAACAATTAACCCCTTTGTCCGATTATTATGTAATTTTGTATCCGCCGATATGAGTTTTAATAGGCTAAAAATTAATATTTACCTTTGACTTCGTGTCGGTCAATACTATTTTTTGAGTCTATTAAAAATTTTGTATCGACTTTTACAAAACACTACAATTGTTTAATAACATTATATTTTGTCAGCTTGATAAAAATTCAATTTGCACGCATTTGAGTCAAAATTAAGAAATCTTTGAAAATTTACAAGAATCACAAATGTAAAAATGCGTCTTCCCGGTTAGTCTTAGTCTTTTAGTTTTATATTCTAACTATTAATGTACATCACCACAAGCCAGTGTTTCTGTGTCCACGTGTGTTTCGTGGAACCCAGACTTGTCATAATGCTTAATGTATAATTGTATCTTGTAACGTGCATGGTTTCTATTATTCATCATGTTCAAAGTTTGTAAATTTATATCAATCTCTATACCAATATAATATCCAATGGTTTATGATAAATAAAGAATCTTAACAGTGATTTATTTCTAAATGGATTTGACATTTAAAAAAACTCAGTCACTAAATAATATTTAACAATAGACTTACCAGACAATAGGTAGAAGTAAAACAAATTGTCAGAAACTGGGGTTAATCGCATACACAGGAACACATATCTGTTCTGGCCTCCGTCAGAATAAGAATTTGTACTCCTGAAAGGAGAGCCATTGTTTTTTTTAATAAACATATAAACAGTTTCTACACTAGAAATATTAACTGCTTCAAACAGTACATCACGATTAAAAATATACTCAAGTATAATTATATGAACTTGTGTTTTATGTATTTATGTATAATCTATCTGTTTGTGTCTCAGTGAATAAAACATTCGTCTTTGTGTTGTAATGTTGTTCATTGCAAATTTGCATTTTACGACCGAAAAATCTTTATTTAACAATTGTTTCAATGAACTTACAGCGAGTTGTGTTTAAATTTAGGCTAAATTTAGTTTTGTAAAAAATATATAACTAAGACTTCGGAGAACCAAAGGTCTCGTAACTTTATATTTTAATATTTTCTATTATAATAAATAAGTAAAAAAATAAAAGAGATCAATCATTGAAATTTCTGACCGGAACTTGAATCCAACGATTGGGCTGATCCATTAGGACGAGTTGACTCGGGTAGCTAATCGGATCAGAGTCAATAATGACTACCACCCCTAATCCCCTACTATTTGTTAAAAAAACTCGGGCACTTACCAAAGACACAAAGACATTGTAGCTTTTAGAAATGCATAGGTGCTGTAAGACAAACACATCTTAGGCCATCTTAATGTTAGGTTTGTTGATGTGATCCTTTGGGGAATACTAACCTAAAGACAAAGACATTATCCACATTAGAGATGCAGTCATAACGGTTTAATGTTGTTCCTCGTCCGGCAAGTACTAAACCTGACATGGACGAAGGTCCAAAGGTAAGTGTCTGTGGGGTATTTGGTCCTCCAGTGTATTCCCAGGTAGATGTCTGTAGGGCTGCAGGTAACGTACAAGAAGCACCTGTCAAAAAAATTAATAACTGTGTTGGTAAAGTTTCTAAATAGGTCAAGTCTCATCCATCTCGTCTCGAGATATTGATGTGGATGGAATATATGTAATCTTGCAAAGGCAGAGAACTCTAATCTGTATTGGATGCGACGTTCTGCTAGACACAAAAGAAGGTATTTTACATTAAGGGCATTGGGTATGCGCTTCCGATATTTATTCTTGCACAAAAAGCTATTTAAAACAAGAACTATTTAAATGGAGTCAGCTAGTTTGTTTTTGTGGAGTAACCAACGAATTTTGACTCGGAGCCAATCAGATTGTTTAAATGTAATGACTATAGGAGATAACTTGTGTTCTGGTTTGACCATGCACATATAATTATGATATAATCTTTTTCTACTGAAGGTCGGGGTTTTCTTAACAACATTTAAACAATCGTCTCCCAGTCATAAGTCCATGAAAAGCAAAAATGTTGTAAAAACATAAAAATTAAATAATTTGAAACGAATGGTAATTAGAACAGGTTTGATGTGATTTAATTCCCAGACTGTCAAGTTTAACTTTCTATTTTGCGTATCATCCTCGAATTTCATGCAAAAAAATAAGGATATAAAGATCCTAAATTAGTGTACTGGTTTAGCAGCTTTCTTTAGACTCTTTATATAATATTTTGAACTACCTGTATTGTGTATTTATGCGATCCCATTGGACCAATATTATTCCATCGCCAAATGAACTAGACAAAGTCGATCTAGCGATCACTGATACCCCCGCTTTTGTAAAAAAATTCTAACGCTTTTCGTGGACTGTGACCTTGAAATTTGACGGATTTTCCCCCAAATCGATAGGCTTCTCACCAACCTGAAATATGACAATATCCCAAAGTTTAATTTAAATCGGATAGAAACTTTTTGTCAATGAGTTATTGTCCAGAAACAACTTATTTGTTAAAATTTCTAAAGTTTTTCGTGGACTGTGACCTTAAAATTTGACGGATTTCCCCCAAAATCGATAGGCTTTTTACCAACCTGATATATAACAATATCTTAAAGTTTCATTTAAATCGGATTTCCTCTTTTTGAGTTATTGTCCAGAAACAACTTTTTTGTTAAAATTTCTAAAGTTTTTTGTGGACTGTGACCTAGAAATTTGACGGATTTCCTCTAAAATTGATAGGCTTCTTACCAACCTGATAAATGACAATATCCCAAAGTTTCATTTAAATCAGATGTAAACTTTTTGAATTATTGTCCAGAAACAACTTTTTTGTCGGAATTTCTAACGGTTTTTGTGGACTGTGACATTGAAATTTGACGGATTTCCCCTACAATCGATAAGCTTCTTACCAACCTGAAATATGACAATATCCCAAAGTTTCATTCAAATCAGGTGTAAACTTTTTGAATTATTGTCCGGAAACAACTTTTTTTGTTAAAATTTCTAACGTTTTTCGTGGACTGCGACCTTAAAATTTGACGGATTTCTCCCAAAATCAATAGGCTTTTTACCAACCCAATATACATGTATAACAATATCCCAAAGTTTAATTTAAATCGAATGGAAACTTTTTGAGTTATTGTCCAGAAACAACTTATTTGTTAAAATTTCTAAAGTTTTTCGTGGACTGTGACCTTGAAATTTGACGGATTTCCCCCCAAATCGATACGCTTTTTACCCCCCTCCCCCGGCCCCCCTAACAAAAAAAAACTAAACAAAATTGCTGAAAGTGGAGTTAAAACGCAACAAACAAAACAATAAATGAAAAATACAAATCATCTGGACAATATAGCAGCTATACGAGATAGATAATCGGATAAAAAAATGCATGCAAACTTGTCTTGACAATTGTAGATTGGCTTATAAAAACGAATTCGTCATTGTCATTGTCAGTTTTGTTGATTCTTACATGTAGATAGAAAAATCAACGTGTGGCATTAAACCGCAATGCTTTATTTAATAGGGTTCAGGACACTTACAATGAAAGCAATCTAGAATAAGTAATTTCAAATATATATCTAATAACACATCAATGCACCTGAATTGGGACCATCCTAGCTACAATAATGTAGCTCCTTTTTTATGGACGGAGCTACACAGAGGCCCCATTACTCGTAATGGAGCAAGCCGGGAGCGATTCGCACCCGGGGTTTTATGCATATAATACGCTATTAAACGTTTTCCCTTAATTAATACATACTTTTAAAATGTCTTTCAAGTTTAACTAATAATTCTACAACAACTAAATCGTTATTTTTTCACTTTATTCGTAATCTTGGCATTGTTGTTAACATTTGAATTCCGGAAGTGCGAAATTTCAGAATCGATTTGGTAAAAAATCATCCGGATCAAGTTTTTTCAACAATGCTATGATTACGAAAAAGTGTTAAAATTATTTAATTAGACATTGTAGAAATGTCAACTGAACGTTGGAGAAAGGAAAAAATATAAATTGAACACATATAGCATTTAATAGCTGAAAATATGTATAAATCTGAAGTGTGTTTTTGCTCCATTACGAGTAATGGGACCTCTTTGTAGCTCCGTCCATTAAAAAGGAGCTACATTATTGTAGCTAGGACCATCCCCTAGGCTTGGACATATTACTGAGGACAAGCATACGATGGCATCTCTCTAGTGGTTGTATTTAACCATCAGATACCGCGTGTTTTATAATGCTTTTAAAAATTATAAATATATATATTTTACCTGCTGACGAAAGAACAGAACACAAAACGAGCAACGCTGAAAATCTGAGCCGACACATAATGAAGGGATGCTTCAACAAAAATGATAGGTAGCTAATGTCGTATTTATATATTTATGTTGTATACGTAGGCCTAATTAACATATTGATTTCGTGTATAACGTTGCTGATTTGAGGAAAGCGGATATTTTCAATTTTTCTACAGAAATTACTTTTATTAGTTATTCAGCGAAATAGAAGCTCTCGAGTAAACTGTAGCCTAGTTTTCATTAAATGTTATGGAATCATTATAAAAATTAAGTTTCGCTAATTTTGACGTAATATTTCAACCACTTGACCGGTGAGGAAAATATAGTTCTCTTCACTAGTGAATAAATTGTTCTCAGCAGTTGATTGGTTTAAAATAATAACGTTATAATAAGAACTCTTGACGTCATAAACAAAACACCTTCCATTTACCGCGTAGTCAAGTCATGAACGTTAAAATGGGGTTGGAAGAATTTCTACTTCATATCGCAAATTTAATACTTTAAAATAACAGAAACAGAATCTTACATCAGTACTTTTTGGGTTATCGGATTTCTCAAGTCTCGATAATTAAATTATGTAAATTAAAAATTCCATAATTTAACTATCTCGATTGGAGAAATCCGATAATCCACTCGTACCAATGTAAGATCCATATATCTTCCTCTTGTATATGGTATATGGATATCAGGACATTAATTTTTCATTAGTTTTATACTTCAGGTTTATAATGGTATCTTTTTCATTCCAAAACACTGAAATTAAATGTCACTGCCCGTATCTCACAAGTTGTAGTTACAATATATTTATGCACGAGATTAGCTAATACTGGGAAATCGACAGTAGTTTCGAATCTCGAACTATCGATTACAGAAAGCTGACAGACTTTCTTCTTTGCCGGAACAAATCCATTTACCTCCACAATGATATACTAGCATAGATCAACTGACTTGAAACAAGTTAGTAATGTAACCAGATTAATTTTAGAAGCCCTAAAATCTATGCTGTTTATATAAAGAAGACTAGTATTCTACACACAAAAAACTATGGAAAGTACAGATAGGTTTTTTTAATGTTTCAGTTATTGGAATTTGTTAACGGAAAAAGATACACTAAGTACACTCGAGAACACCTGTTGAGAAAAGGTTAAAAAATAGTGTATTTCTCCTTTGGAATTATATTTCTTATTCGTCTCTCAAAGTAAAGCCCAAGAAAATGCTGGCTAATACTTCTTTTGACTTCTTTTTGATACTATTATTGGACACACAGGTTACAAAAATTTAGAAATCCCCTTTCTTGTTGGGATTTTATATTTGCACGTTATTATTCTTGCTGCTACACTAACTTTTTTCAACCTTATATCTATTCTCCTTTTAACATTTTACAGACTTCTTGACACTTAGGCAAATGAGCTCGTTATATCTTAGCGTTTATCTTTCAACTGGTCGGTTTTTTTTATTGGACACACAGGTTACAAATATTGTTAAATCCATTTTCTTGTTTGGATGCCTTACCTCTCCGAGGGAAACCTTAAATACCGAAAACAAACAATATTATTAATGAAGAAGGAAAATTTAACGTGTGGGATTATTACAAGATTAATATTTTTGTATATAAATTTTTAAACGCCTGTTTTAGTAGATTAAAACACTTAAAATATCTGGCCACAAGCATACAACAACGGTTTCCTAAAGCCTTTTTGGGCGAAAAGGAGAACACACGATTTTGGTCTGTGAATTCATAATACATGTATATAACTAGTATCTGTCATGTCCAATAATTATACATGAAGTATACACCAAACATTAACCATCTGTTGTCGTTAGAGTATTTGAACTTATTTGTAAATAGTGAAAATGATAATTTGTCGCATCAATTAAGTATACATCATGTGACACACGTCTTAAATTTCAAAATTTATCTTTATTTACTTCTTGGTATGCGTAGTCAGCAAGCTGTGACTAAGAGGCATTATTACTTAGTACACTTTAAGTTCTTGCGCACTCTACAAGAACAAATTATTAAACACTATTTCTTGCAGTTTGACTCTGCCAGATTGCGTCGTTTGGTACTCCGCTAGGACAAATTATATCATTCAAAGTCAACAGCTTTGCTTACTCAAATAAAGCTAGCTGATTCCTTTTAAAAAATATTTATTTCCTATCCCTTGAAAAATATTTATCATATTGAACACAAAACTTTCCTCATCGAAAACAGTGCTATGCAGGCAGTTTAGCGTAATCATTTTATGCATCTCCTTCGTAGAGAAATTGTTGTTTGTTTCCTTTTGTTTCTTTCTTTGCAGAGATGTAATAATAAAATTGTGTCGGTCCAATGTTTGCGTGATAGCAGATTATGGTCGAGGGAGCATTTTGTAACGAATCGGAAGAACCAAAATGTTTTGTTGATATTGTACAGGATGAAGTGTTCAGCACTAAATGACATGGGGATACTTTTATATTATTCTATATATTGATTAACGTATCCTGGATGTTTCGATAGGACATTTTCACATTTTAGGAGGAAGCATGAATACATTCGATAACTGCCTAGAAAATCATTATCAATTAAGATTAAGAGTCAATATTGGCCAAAGTCTAGTCGAGTTGACACGCCAATCATCAAAAGTAAATGTCCAACTGAACAATTGGTCACTGAAGCCCCAAAACATTTCTTAGATTTTATTATTTTGCAAAAACACAGGACCTCAAAGCATTAGTATTGTAGTATTTGCTATCGTCAAGGAGAACATTTATCTTTACTGAGATTTAATTTGTTCTGGAATAAATCTATCTGATTACTCTTACTGAAAAAATGAGTTCAACATTATTTTCTTGTGTGTTTTTGTCCTGTGTTTGTTGTTTTGTGTTCCATGGCTTTTATTAATGTTTTAGGCTGCTAGACTTGATTGCCACCTGGGCATTTCTCGCTTATTTTTTGCCACTAGGGCGTTGTCTCTGGTAGTGAATTAATATTTTTTCTACATGCAGTTAACAAGAAATTCAAGTAGGATAATGACACGCCCAGAATAAAAGGCCTGACCAAGTTAAAGTTTAAGAATAAATGTTTGTTTGTTTGTTTGAATAGTGTTTTAACGCCACTTTCAGCAATTTTTCAGCTATTTCATGGCGTCCAGTTTTTATTGGGGGAGGAAGCCGGAGTACCCGGAGAGAACCCCCGACCTGCGGTAGGAAAACTGGCAATCCTTGTCAATTAAGATTGGAGTCGAGTACACCCTGCCTGCAGTGAGAATCGAACCCGCAATCCCAGTGTTGACAGACCACGTGATCAATAGTAGACTAACTACCTTGACCAGTCGGCTACCGCAGCCCCAGCAATATTATGGCATGCAGTTTGAATTGGGGGAGCACGCCTGAAAACCAGTTGAAAACCCTACTTTTAATTGTTGTTGTCCTGACACAGAACCAATCATTTATTGTTTCTATGGGTGGGTTCTCTTGGGATATTACCAGTATATAATATTTCAATGGTTTTTAAAAAAGAACCAAACATATTTTATATGGGATAACCCACTATAAACCTACCAATTACAAGTCCGCCCCAAGAATAAATGTAGGTAATCTACGAAACAGGCAGACTTGAGGACCAATAACCAAAAATATAGCTATTACAGCAATGGTCCTGCTTTGCTACAGGCATATCAAAAGAAATGTTGGGGGTTACGCCAGGTTTTATGACATGCCAAGTTTTCCGTATCAATTACTGTAATGTGTGAATTGTGTTGATGAAAATAGTTCGGTATCTTATTACTATGTACTGAATTCAAATATTGCGAAAACTATCTGCAATCGTATTTTGCAGGGCTAACCTCCGGAAATATTGCTGTATAAGGAGAAAAATGTATAAGTTTGAAATAAAAATCGTAAACATGTTTTTCATACACTAATGTGCTGAGATTCCATTTGGCGTTCTTTCCGATGTTCATGTCTAAATATGAAGTAGATGAAGCCGTTTCTGTGGTTGCTTTGATTTCCAGTAATATTAGACACTCCGCAAATTGGTGTTTGTTAATTGAAAGGGCATCGTCAATACATCTACATGTTAAAATAAAGAACCTATTCTCTACACTCTTCTTTAATACGACCTTGAAGAAATTCACTTTCATAAGAATACATGAACAAATCGACAAGTAGTAAGGCACAGGATGTACTCGTTGGAATAAAGATTAACTGACGAAATACACATCCCCAACAGTTACAACTATACATTTGTTTCCTCGTTGTAGCATAATTTGCCTTCATCTTCTGTAATCAAAAATACGTTTTTTGTAACCTTAAATTACATATTTGTAAGCATATGTTGATTGATTGATTGATTAATGGTGTTTAACACCCGAGCAGCAATATTTCAGCTATATTCAGGCGATGAACATGAAATGGATGATAAAATGAACATGAAATGATGATGAATGAAAATGGGATGGGACACAAGGAAAAATAGGGGTAACGGATTTTAGATTGCCACTGGCAAATGGGAGGATGGATAGGGTCGGGCAATTCAGCCTCCTGTAGCGGGATCGAAATCCCTACTCATAGCGAATACTACAGCAGCATTCTTTAACGTGCGAGGAACGTGGCATTCTTCCCAACACGGTGCACTAATATGGTTTGCGGTCAGGTTTTCCGTATTATGGCCTGACAACCCCAGCTTGCCAGGGGTACCTCATTCAACCACCTGGGGCACACATCCCAGTCGGTCTTTAGGCAAACCGACCTGACAAGCCGGTTAGGGTACTGGGCGCTATTTAGTCGCCTTTTACGACAAGCTAGCGCGACTGCGGTCTATTCTTTTAGCCACCCGGATCCCGCACGGGGCAGCATATGTTGAAGCGAAGGCTTTATTTATGGTTTCTTAAAGACATATTTTAGTTTATCGTGAGGCAAGGTGGTATAAAGAGTTGAAAAATCAAAGACTGTTAAAGATGAATTTTATATATCAATCTTGATTTTAAATTGCACAGAAGATTTATAGGATTTTTTCGAGCCCACATATTACATATGCAAAGTACGTATGGTACCTGTACATAATCTGTATAAACGTGTCAAATAATATTTATGTATAAAGATGCGGCCCTATTTGCGAATACCAATAACATTGTACCATCATCATTCTAACGACAAATTACGAAGTACAATGTTTCAAATAAATAATAAAACAATAAAAAAACGTTTTCCGATTATTATGTTTAAAAGTTTTTTTATTTCTCTGCTTGCAATGATGCAATGAGGGATATACATAATTCTTAGTTATCAATCTAAAATAAAACAAAGTTCAAGATAATAAATTTTGCTACGTCTGATGCGCGTTTCGTCTATTCAAGACTCATCAGAGGCGCTCTTGCCAAATGATTGAAAATGCCAAACTATATGGATATAAAGAGCATAGAACAATAAAACTAAAATATACCGAACTAGAAACCAAATTATGACAAAGATCAACCTATGCCTGGGGTAGTAAGAACATTTTAATTTTGACAATTTTGAAATGTACACTGACAATTTCATAGCTTTGCTGTGTTCTTCATCACAAAAGTGTTGATGCCGGAGCGGGCTAGCCTCCGGGAATAAAAAGTCCACCAGCAGCGCTAGCTGAGAGCAAGAAAACATCATTTATCAATAACAAGGCATGATAAGTTCAAATCCATCTTAGAACATAAGGCAAAATTGAGTATGTTTTTGTGGGAGTAAATAATATGACATCAAACATACCAAGGTTAAAAAACTTACTTCGCCAGAAGCGCTTTTCGTCTAATCATTGTACGTAATTGGCTCTTCATAATTTCTTTACTCATATTTGTAGATCATACATCCATGGTTACCTTATTGGATATTCTCTTTATGTATTGTATTCAATTTTGAAAGGAAGAAAAACATGTTTTCTAAAGCCTTTTCTTTACTCCTATTCTGGTGTACTACCTTCAACTAAAAAAATGTATAAACACCCATCAACCGTTATAACATAAATTTCTCTATGGCGACAGCTGCAAATGAAATAAAAAAGAGAAATAGCTATACAAAGTTGTAGAGAAATAACCTTAAATTTTACGTTTAAGAGAAAAACTTTACGAGTTTAGTTAAACATAAATTACATTTAACCGTTTAAATTCGAGACAATGTATTACTAAAGCATGACAATTTCGCACGGACGTAAAATAACTGCAACTAGTATTTATAGTCTTATTTTATTTTTAGTTTTGCCAACATTGTTGTCAGGATATTTTTGCATGTCAATTCAAAAGTTGGATTGAGAACCATGGTATTGTAATTGAGATGTAAATAATTGAACTTAGAAAATGTAAATTAATAATAGAAATTAAACGGTATGTAAAAGGTTATTGGTAAAAGGTGAACAAGTGACCTGGTTTGGTTTATTCATAAAACATGACGCGTATTTGTCTTGTCCAATAATTTATTGTTATATATACTTTGAAGTATACACTAAATATGAACCATCTGTTATCGTAAGGATCTTTAAACTTGTTTGACAATTGTGAACATAATTATTGGTGGTGTTAATTAAGTATGGATCCTGTCGACATCTTTCGAATGATAATTATCTCTCTTCACTTCCTGGAAAGTATATAACTGCACAATCTCCACGCAAAGGATTCTGGGTATCCTACGTCAACCTCAATCACCTCTGCCATACCATTGGTTGACATTGTGAGATATATCTCTCATGGCGGTTACGCTTCGCGTACAAACGCAATAATTTCAATGTAAAACTGTATCAAAAGTGTATGAATAGACTAGCTAAAAATTAAAAACATCTCGTGTATTATTTTACAAGCATCATTCTTTGTTTACAAACGTTACAAGCAGACGACAAATGTAGTCCCGCAGTAAATGGAGGATGACGTGTGGCAGAGGTTATATTTAGTTATGTTCTCTGTGCCGGAGAGTGATAACTGCAATAGGAGACAACTACCTACATGTACTTTACATGATCAACACATTTTTTATTTTGTCTGGTCATTACTTGTAGTCCTGGAGACATAATTAATTCACCACTTAACCAATTTTACACTTAACCATATAAATTACAACAATCAAAAAAGCAATCGCTGAACAAAACACATTTTATGTTCTCATAACTATATTTTTTGAATTTCGAAACAACATTTTATTATGTATGGACACACATTGCAATAGTTTCTTATCTCCAACACTGACATCGTTTTAATGCACATAGTATTCTAGAAGATATACACGTAGAAATTATTTTTTTAAAATAATCGTGTATAATCTATTTTACATTGAAACTTTGTAATTTATTCAGCTTGATTTAAGCTCTATGTGTGATGATGCTTTTACTGTTGGCAGTGCTATACATGTAGTAGATTGTGAAGTCTTTTTTTGTAGATAGAAAAAATATTGTTTATTGAGCAGAAATCTAATTTGCACTTTAGATGTTGAAAATTAGTTTATGTAGTAGGCCCTAAATTATTTATATCGTTTTAATTAAATTTGTATAGAACGCCATAGCTGTCTTCTGATTTTTATTTTTCATATATTCTGTAGTATGTACATTGTTTCGTACTGAGTGTTTTATATTTAGTGGTACTTTTTTGGTATTTTGGTACTTAAATTATTATGATTAGTAGATATCATAATATTTTTAGTAATTTAATCAATATGTTGCATGATCATTTCAGTATGGTTCGGTGGTTTTAGAATTATATTATATTGTCTCTCCAATACGTTCATAAGTTCATTCTTTATGTTCACTACTTTAGTCATTATATTTGTTGCATTGGGTGTTTTACTATTATATTCAGTAGTTTTGTCTTCATATTATGTGGTTCCCAAAGACGTTATATTAAGTGGTAACTATGTTATCATGTTCAGTAGTTCATACTTTGGAATAAATAATGATTTCTTTAGATTCAGTCTGTCTTTGTAGTGATGAGATGGTCGGGAATAAGGCAAAGTTCGGGCATTGTTTTATCTGACGGAAGATATTGTCTTGGTAATGAATACATAATTAAAATAGACACAATTTAAACGCATTCTTAGAGAAATTTGGTTTTAATACTTCTTTTTAATACTTTTAATGTAATGATGTCTTCACAGGGTCTCGAGTCATTAGGCATTATAAAGAAAGACAAAGTATCATGGAGTAAAGAATGCGAGGAAGTCATTTAAAGGCAGATTTTGATGCTTCCAATTTACACTATTGATAAGAGCAGTAGAGTGCATTTTATGTTAAGGCATTATATAATATAAGTGTATTTAAAATGATTATTAGTTAGAAGACATGCATAAATTACAATTTGCTAGAGTTATAATTGTCGCAGAACACATGCACCATTTACGTGAGATTTAGCCACTCAATTGGAGGTCTGAGGATCATAGTATTGATGTTTATTTGAAAGTTGTTGACTTATTGAGCCATTGACATTTATTCATGAATACTAATGATTTAATTTGATTTCCAAGCTGAAATTCTTTTACTTTCTTTTATGATTGTATTTATTTATAAATTTCTCTCGCGACTTGGCAAAAGTCGAATAGAATGGTCAACAATGTGGTTCAAACAAGGGATATGAAAATTCATTGTGACGTGCGGTCCCTGACGTACAAATACATTGCGACGTCACTTTAAGGGAGAATATCTGCGCATGACATGTGAAAATTCAATTATGATCGCGTTTTTCGTTTCCTAATAAGAGTAATAAGTTTCACGAATTGTGAGAATTTTATATCGCCTGATGGCATCTCTCGTCATTTAATGTTAACCAAATAATAGACTCGCCATAGGCTCGTTTAGTATTTTGTTGAACTTAAATAACGAGAGATGAAATAAAATATACAACCTATGTTATACGGTATAACCTACCTTGGTCACATGACATATTCATAGGCCATTATTATTTAAATAATTCCTTAATGTTTACGCTTTATGAATTAATTAATTAACAAATTAGATTTATTCACAATTTAATAATAAGGAATAGTTTTAAACAGAATGTACTGACGTAACCTACTTCAGAGTATGAATTTTGTAAACATGCCTGATGTTGGTAATATCGTAAAAACTGCTGCTTGAAATGTTAAAAACATTCAATATACCTTAAATATACACAAAAATATCTATTTGTTTTACCATTTGTTTTTTTTTAAATATGAGTATGTGTACACAAAAATGTATGGCATGCAACGATATTTTAATAGAGCAGTAATTGAAGTCAAGGTCAATGGATACTTACTAGCAATTACTTCCCAGCTATATATAGTCACGAAACATAGTAATCTTACCATGCAAGGTTACTTTGGAACTGATCTAATCCAATTTTTAACAGACACTGAACCATGAAATTGTGGGCAATGTCGAATGACACATTTGACGAAATTTTGTGAAACTTGCACATTTCAAACCAATATATCAGTCATCCTAATTCGCATGTTTAGTGATGAACTGACCTCATCCTCTGAAACTTGGACCCAAATTTGTAAAAAGATATTTTGAACATTAATTAAAAAAAGATTGTTTGATACTTTTAATTTCAACTAAAATCTTATCGCCTTCAGGGTTCTGCGATACCCTTTCCCCCACTGCTGCACTGGTGAACTCTGGCGCTGATACAAACACTAATTCCTGAGTCTGCGCCTTAATTTTAATGTATCCACAAGACCTTGAAAATGATGCCAAGGTCATTGTCAAGTTACACCTAACTGATTGTCAGTTACCTTATTATCGAAAAAAGTATCTATCACATATTGACTTTAGCATTTAGACGATTTTTTTATTGTTGGTTTTCCGAGGAGAATAAAAAGCACAAACTTTGTAAAGGACCATACAATGAACATTATAATTAAGTTTAGTACACGAGTTTCGGAGTATATTGAAATTTAAAGTTTACTGACGACAATGGAAGCACAAAGTGATGGCAATAATGTAGCAGTTTTCCAGTAGGCAAAAACACAACTAATATGCAGGGTGTTAGATTTTTTTATTTTATACTAGGACAAAAATGACCTGAAACAACAATTTATAACTTAATAACAAAATATACAATGTAATTACAACAATATGTCTGAAATAATTTCACAACCTATAAAAACGAATGTTTCTTTGCTTCTAGATTTGTAATACAAATATACAGATATGTATTAAATTATTCCTACAAAATGTTGTGTCGTATTTTGTTTTAACATAGACATATTTTTCTTACTATAACTGCTATATACATTATACATTTTCTGTAAGTCTACGACGGTTAAAATAACAGTTTAGTTACAAACTGCTATGTAAACACTCATAAAAAAATATAAAAATATTTAAAGATAATTTTATGTGTATGCGGAAATAAGGTGCATATAAAATATTTAGTATAAATACATGTAACAGATCGACCGCACAATATAATGTGTACCCAAATATAAAAATAGCAATACAAAACCTACCTTACATGTTTGTGCGAATGCTGTGCATGTATTTCACAAAATGGTGGTCAAAAATTACAGAGTACAAAAACACCAAAATTAAAATCTACAGAATAAATATTTACCACTAATAAATCAAAAGTCTAAAATGTTGATGCAAATAATGCACACTCTCAGTTTATTTTTCTTACCATTTTATTCTGAATTATCTGTTTTAACCAATGAAAAGCAGCAATCGAAAATATAATATTAAAATAATAAATCAACAACGAAAACACAATAAACTATAACATAACACTCTGCCACAATAACATAATAGGCTTAATTTAATTTATTTAACTTATACGTTAAACTTGTCAAACAAGACACTCAATCTGTTTTGAGCTAACACTCGGTGCTGTGCAGACGTCATTAAGTAGATGGAGCGCTTTTCTGAAGGGGTGAAAATAGAGACTTGAACTGCAAAAAAATATCCAACGATTCTTGAATTTACTTTTATCATAATAAAGGAAGCACAGAACATAAAGAAGTAACCACTAAATATAAACTATGAAAAATTAATTATAGTCACCACTGAATATAACGTCATTGAGTACCCAATATTATGGAACTCCATAGCTATCTTATGAGGTGCAAGTTAGTTGTATGCTGTTGTTTCGTAATTATATGCTGTTGATTCATCATTATATGATTTGGCTACGTAATTAAATAATGTTGATCCATCATGATTTGATGTGGGTTCGTAATTGTTTGCAGTTGATCCATAGTGATATGATGGGGTTTCGTTATTATTAGCTGTTGCTCTATTATTTTATGTTGCGGTTTTATTACTATATGATTTTGTTTCATTATTAAATGTTTTCAATATTATGCTGAGGCTTTGTCATTATATGCTGTGGTTATGTCATTATGTTTGTTTGTTTGAATGGTGTTTTAACGCCACTTTCAGCAATTTGTCAGCTATTTCATGGCGTCCAGTTTTTATTCGGGGAGGAAGCCGGAGTACCCGGAGAGAACCCCCGACCTGCGGTAGGAAAACTGGCAATCCTTGTCAATTAAGATTGGAGTCGAGTACACCCTGCCTGCAGTGAGAATCGAACCCGCAATCTCAGTGTTGACAGACCACGTGATCAATAGTAGACGAACTACCTTGACCACTCGGCCACCGAGGCCCCCATATGTCATTATGTGCTTACTTCATAATAAATGCTGTGGTAACTCCATTATTTGCTAACTTCATTGTATGATGCAGTTCCATCATTATATGCTGTGGTGCCGTCATTATATGCTGTGATTCTGTCCAAATATGATGTGGCTACTTTATTATGTTCTTTCCTCATTATATGTTGTGATTATTTCGTTATAAAGCTAACCCAATATGTGGTTAGGTCATTATATAGTTACTTCACTATATGCTATGGTTAAGAATCCAGATTCTACCTACCGAAACATCGTAATTTTATTTATTTATTTATTTATTTATTTATTTATTTATTTATTTATTTATTTATTTATTTATTTATTTATTTATTTATTTATTTATTTATTTATTTATTTATTTATTTATTGGTGTTCAGGTGTGAAAGTGGTGTAAGAGTATAAAATATAGCAGAGGATAAATAGTAGCGGTAAACAATTGATGAAGTAGCGTACTAAAGAATTGTTAGCCTTATTGTCAGCATATAATGAAGGAACCACATAATGAAGTTCCACAGCATATAATGAAGTAAGCAGATCATGAAGTAGCCACTGAAAAGAATGACGGCAGAACAGAATATAATGTTGGAATAACATCATATAATCATTTAATGAAGTAAGCACATAACAAAGTAACCACAGTACACAATTATGAAAGCACATCATGTATAATAATGAAACAACAGCATATAATTATGAAACCACATCATATAATAATGGAACAACAGCATATATTACGTAACCACAGCATATAATAATGAAACAACAGCATATAATTAACTTGTATCCCATAAGACAGCTAGGTCGTTCGATAGAATATCATGAAAATGCAACTAAAATACTGGCTTAAGTAACTAACATAAAGAAGAAACTACCGAACGTATTGAAGAGATCAGTTTCAATAAAAATTGTGGGCCGATTAACAGCTTTTTAAGGACAGTTTTGTTTACCAGAGACATTTTAATATTTTACAAAACAAGGATACCATTACATTACGTCAATTTAGAACTATCAACTAGCGATAGAAACAGAACTATGATCGGGAAAACAAAACACAACTAGTAATCGTTGAAATTCTCGGGAGTTGGGGGACGAATTTTAGCCTATAGTACAATGATCTACACTATATATTGAAAGAAAGAAATAAGGTTCTATCTATTGGGGCCTCGTTGGCCGAGTGATTAATGTAGTTCGTCACGTGGTCTGTCAACACCGAGATTGCGGATTCGATTCTCACTGCAGGTAGGGTGTACTTGACTCCAATCTTAATTGAGAAGGATTGCCAGTTTTCCTACCGCAGGTTGGTGATGTCTCTCTGGGTACCCCCGGCTTCCTCCACGAATAAAAACTGGACTCCTCGATATAACTGAAAAATTGCTGAAAGTCGCGTTAAGACACCATTCAAACAAAGCAAACAATCTATATATTCACATACAAGATCAAATTTAATTTTTAGTTTTATAGTCTTACCTGTTTATATACCACCGAAATTTATTTTTTATCTTGTCATGTGCATGTGTTCATTATTTATGCTCTATGCAAATGTATTTTTGCAATGCTTTATAAAAAAATAAGGAATCTTGAATCTTGCATCTCACCGAAGGTGCGGATTTCAAGTACTCCTGGTACTTCGTCTTCCTTTCCCATAGAAAAATGGACGCTATGATAAAGCTGAAAACATTCGCAAGCTACAGATAATTTGTTATTGTTTACATTCTTAATCGCTCAGTGTGACCTAACATGTTGATAAAAATACAAACGGTAACAAATATACGGATTTTAAGCATGCATGACGTCAATCGGATCATTCTCGACTATTTCTGCCTACGAACGTTCTGAATCCTGGACGGAAATGGCAAAGATATATTCCCATAGGCATGACGTAAATAACATTAAAAATCATTTGTCGCATGTCATTTACATTTATGTTATTTCAGTATTATTTACAGAAATATTTACATTTTTCTCAATTTAATTTTGTTTAAAATAATCAATAAATAAAGAGAGCACAATGAAACAGGTTTTATTATGTAATAAATACTAAGTCAGTGATGCTGTATTGATCAGTGTACGGTGTGGTGTGTCTTCGAAGATTTTCAGCTTTGTTCGCTTTTTCGCCAATTTGAATAGAGAAGGTAAATAACATTTGAAATTAACTAATTGCAAATAGGAAATAGGCCTACCTGAACGCTATAGTTTGCTATGGTCAAGATAAAGCAGTATGCATTAATAATTATTATATTTTCTACTGTAAAGGTGTTCTCCGGTTCCAACTTTTACTTTTCTTAACCAGGGACAGTCTATACTAACGGGACATGTTACTGGCCTTCTAGGCCAAATTTCTAGGACACGATGGCAGAGCTAGCACTTCGGTCGGTAATTTACGTATTTATAATTTAATCGTATGAGGCTAGCTTTTGTTTCGTATTTTGTTAAAAATGTAATCGCGTACAGTTTGGTATGATAAGATTTCCGGTTTTAAATACATTTTTTACGATTTCCTAGTGCTTTTCCGTGGTTCTTTATTTAAATAAATTTTTTTTCATATCAGATTGGGCTATTATAATTTGTTATTCACTGACTCATGTAATTTCCTTAAAATAACTTTTAAATTGTTGAATATCACAATTAACATTTAAGTTAATTGATCTTATTAATAATCATTAGTTTAGAATGTTTACGATTTTTGTTCAGATATATGCCGTTTTATCAGTTTTCTGTGAAATAGAAAATGTGTGAAAGAGACAACCCTAAACATTTAGCAAAAACAAACCACCCTGAAAGTATAGTAACAATGTAAAATTTTTTAAAAAGTGTCAGGTTAACTCAGTAGGAATAATAGAATGTTCTTTTCAACAGTAATATATAATTTAATACAATTTTTTGTGTGCCTCACAACATGTGGGACAACCAAGGCAATCAGCATAATTATGAACCTGTCAGGTAAACACACCAGTCAGGTAAATACAGTAGGAACGACAGGATGTTATTTTCAACAGTAAAAACAAATTAATAAAATGTGTCTGCCTCACAGCATGTGGGACAACATCTCAATTATTATTATTATTATTAAGTTATTCAAAATCTGTTTACTTTTGTAAAATATATGGTCATTTTTCAAAATTTATCTGTATATGTAGAAGACTATGACAAACAATCACCAAGACTCACAAGGCCCTGTCGACAATAATTTTAAGTATACACGAGTATAAAAACATAATCTCAATTTTATTGAAGAAAAATGATGATTTAAAAAAAAACTTATAATTCGATTCCAAATAAGATACTAAATTTTACAAATCATCATTAATTTTGCTGTCTTTAAACCTTATTAGTTTCGTCCCGTTTTATAAGTTAAACATATAATATAGAATTTTTTCAAATTCATTTGCCTATGACGTATGTTTGGGACTCATCAGTAGGTAACACACCAGAAAATTGATAATATAGGAAGATACATAGAGCATATGATAAAATGGCAGCAGAACATCAAAAATGTGTGTTGGCGCATAGCACAATAGACTGCGGCAGCAAAAATAAACACAATACATGATGGCTTCTGCCTTCAATATTATTTTAAATATAATTGTTTGATATTTTTGTTTGCATTTTATAAAAAACATTTAAAATCACAGTAGTCCTAATAACGAGTTCTTTTCCATTTCAGTAGGTCAACGCATCGATTTTATCCCTAAACACTTCGACCAATACTTGATTTCTCTCGAGAAGGAATCTGAAATAATAAAATTTGAATATTAGACATCTGTACTTATTGTACTTTGTAAACGGTCAATAGATGTCAGTATGTTTAAAAACACAGTTTTAACCCCTTGACATGCATAAAATGGTAGGAGAGTTGGTTGGAATCGCAAAAAGAATGATGATGTTATTGCATATACCAGGGAGGGGGTATGTAGCAAAGAAAGGGAAATAGTTCAGGAATTTATATTTTTGCAGTCAAATACACAGGACGATCTATAAATATGCATAAAAAGCAAGGTTGATTGTGGTCACATAAAGATTTATGAAGTGATGCTCTGTACAAGTGGGTGTATGTGGCCAAAACGGCAACAGGTGTTCCCAAGTATTAACAAGTTTCCAATTCTCAAAATTCATGTAAAAAACAGAAAACCTAGTTATAAGTAGCCTAATGAGCATGACTATCTATAAATTGTCATAAAAACCATATTAGGTCTATTCTTATAACGTTGGCAATGCTACGTAGTGTAAACAATATTTTGTTGAATAAATGTACAAATACGTCAATAATTTTACAATTTGAATAAGTGGAACATTTAAACAAAAGGATTTGAAAAACTTGAAAAAAGCAAGATGATTATTTCCTTATAAATATAAATTGCATATTTTGTCTGGAATTAGTGGAACATGACAAAATCGATTATATTACACTAAACTGACAACTGGAAATGTTAACTTCAATATAATATATAAGTACTAACAAAGAGAAAACTAGAGGCTCCCAGGAGCCTGTAATCGCTCACTTGGAATCCAAATGACTTAAACTATATTTAAATTTTTGAAATTAACAGTTTCAGTCTAGTTGTTATAGCTTTTAAGTTACTGTGCAAAAACTATACATTTCTTCAAAAAATTTGTTAAATACAATAACTCCTATAAGGTGCCATCCACAATTTCTGAAAATTAAATGGTTTTTAGGCATTGTCCTTTAGGGAACTTTAGAAATTTACAGTTTTACTCTACTAATAGGTGTGTTATAGACTAATTTATAATTAAAAAACTGTTCATATGTCCAAATTCATAATGAAAGGGCAATAACTCCTATAAAGAGTCATCTTGCAATTTTTGGACTAAGCAATCATTTGTAGGGCTTCTATTGCTGATCATTTGTGCAATTTACAGTTTTAATCTAGCTACTATAGTTTTCAAGTTAAAGGACAAAAATGGAAAATTTCATAAAATTGTCATTGTCAATTAAATGAATTGTAGGGCTTTTTTTGCTGATCATTTTTGCAATTTATTATTATGGTTTTTAAGTTACAGGACAAAAACGGAAAATTTCATAAAAAATTGCAATTTAAGGGCAATAACTCCTATAAGGAGTCATCTGACAATTTCAGACCAACCAATCAAGTGAATTGTAGGGTCTTTATTGCTGATCATTTGTGCAATTTACAGTTTCAATCTAGCTGCTATAGTTTTCAAGTTACAGGACAAAAATGGAAAATTTCATAAAAAATTGCCATTTAAGGGCAATAACTCCTATAAGGAGTCATCTGACAATTTCAGACTAATACGGTGAATTGTAAGGCTTGTATTGTTGATCATTTTTGCTATTTACAGTTTTACTCTAGCTGTTATAGTTTTAAAGTTACAGGACAAAAACGGACAATTTCATAAAAAATTACCATTTAAGGGCAATAACTCATATAAGGAGTCATCTGACAATTTCAGACCAATCAAGTGAATTGTAGGGTCTTTATTGCTGATCATTTGTGCAATTTACAGTTTCAATCTAGCTGCTATAGTTTTCAAGTTACAGGACAAAAACGGAAAATTTCATAAAAAATTGCCATTTAAGGGCAATAACTCCTATAAGGAGTCATCTGACAATTTCAGACTAATACAGTGAATTGTAGGGCTTGTATTGTTGATCTTTTTTGCTCTTTACAGTTTTACTCTAGCTGTTATAGTTTTAAAGTTACAGGACAAAAACGGAAAATTTCATAAAAAATTACCATTTAAGGGCAATAACTCATATAAGGAATCATTTGACAATTTCAGACCAATCAAGTGAATTGTAGGGTCTTTATTGCTGATCATTTGTGCAATTTACAGTTTCAATCTAGCTGCTATAGTTTTCAAGTTACAGGACAAAAACGGAAAATTTCATAAAAAATTACCATTTAAGGGCAATAACTCATATAAGGAGTCATCTGACAATTTCAGACCAATCAAGTGAATTGTAGGGCTTTCGTTGCTGATCATTTTTGCAATTTACAGTTTCACTCTACCTCGTATATTTTTCAGGTTATATTGTAAATACCAAAAATTTTGTCAAAAATCTTCAAAAAAGGGCAATAACTCCTACAAGAAGCCAATACACAACTTCGCACTAATAGCAACTATTGTATACCTTAATGTGTTGATCAATTTGAAGTAACGGTTTTCTCTATAGCTGTTATAGTTTTTTAGATAATGATCAAAAACCTGTGTTGACCCCCATGTTCTATTTTTAGTAACAGCGGCCATATTTGTCTGTTGATCAACACCCTGGGTACAAACTTGAAACTAGGAACCCTAAGGATGATTGTGGCCAAGTTTGAAAAAAAATTGGCCAAGTGGTTTCAGAGGAGAAGATTTTTGAAAAAGTTTACGACGGACGACGGACGACAGACGACGGACGACGGACGACGGACGCCAAGTGATAGCAATAGCTCACATGGACCTTCGGTCCAGGTGAGCTAAAAAGAACGTAGCTAAGAAGTGAATTTCTTAGTTTTTGTGATATAGTCTTGAAAATGTTGAGATATTTTAGTATAAGTGTTATTGACCATAGGTGGACAAAATTCCTGTCGTTAAATTTACAAGGCGGACAAAATAACCCCCTTTGTATAATTTTTAAGGCGAACACAATCCCTCCCAAATCAGTCGTTTTAAAATGCATTTCTGTTATGTTCACAGCGTACAGTCTCGTACTGACAAACCTTTAAAATTAACCTGATATTTTACAAAAAAGCCAGATTTTGAATTAGTTAATAATAATAATTGTTTGTCAGTGCTTGATTGGTAACCTTTTAATTAATATGTTTGCAGAGTAGCAGTGATCAAAAGAATATCGCTTCCTTCAAAACATTCTGTACATCTTTTAGAAAATGTAAACGGATATGGCTTTTACTAATTAGTTATAATTTAGTAAAAATGACTTAATACAGTTCAATAAAGTGAATTGTTTGTTTGGTAAATAGTAATGAAAGGGGTCGAAAGGCGCGGTACAATACTTATCGGTGTTATCACAATTAAAATCGGGATTAATTTTGTAAGCCTTGAACATTTTACAGGGTGGATTTTATCCGCCTTGTAAATTTTAGAAGCGGGGGGGGGGGCGATTTTGTCCGCTTATGCTAAATTACAGGGAAGTGATTTTTTCCGGTGGGATGTCGTCCGTCCCCCGAAAAGAATATATAACCAAGAATGACATTACCGTACTAAACCATATTACGAACGACCTGCCATTTTGCTGTTTATCTAAAAACCCACTCCGTGGAGAAATTTTTTAAAGACCACAAATAAAGACTATTTTTATTGTTTTTTAACTGTCGATTTGTTTACATTCTTGCGTGAATGGTCTGTTGTAACTGTCCGATACTTCAGTATGTGGTGAGTGTTGAAATGACCATTTTTTAAAGTAAAGTCAATTTTGTTGTATTATTCTGATTTAAATAATTTTTTGGTAACATTCACAAATTACGATTTTCCATGCATAACGTAAATAACACCTCCTTTTATGACATTTTAATATTATTTATAGAAATATTTGCATTTTACGCAATTCAAATTTGTGTACACGAAATCAATATTTCAAGAGATAACAATTTATGAAACAGGTTTTAGGATATAAAAACTAAACCGCCCTTTGTTCTGAGAAGAAATGGGAATGTCTTTACCACTGTTCCTCTAAAGTCAAAAAAGATATGTGATCGTATGTGACTTTTTGTCTTGCTGAACACAAATTGTCACTTCAAGTCATAAAAAATAGTTATTTGAGTAAAGAAAATGGTCCCGATCCACGATGTATATGGTTGTTAAGGACTTTTATTTCATTGCTAGGGACACATTGCCACTTCTCGTAATGAAATGACATATTTTAGTTAAGTACATCATTCTGATTCTAAAAATATATGGTTGCTAAGGATTTTTATAACTGTAACCTTGTTGCTGTGGTATAACCTTGACCCATGACCTTTGACCTTGGGATCAAATTGAGGCTCTTTTCCTACTGATCATGTCAAACCTGTATGTTTACTATATTATCTCTAACCTTTTCAAGTTTTATTCAAAAAACCGATTAACAGAAACGCGTATGAGTTTGTGCTCTGAATAAGGACGTTCCATTCGGACACACTGTTCCTTTGCATGTTAATTATAATAATTTGGATATTTTATTATTCCTATTAGCTTTATGTCATTGCATAGAATCACGGCGCTATCATTTACACAGTAGTCAATATTCCATGAGAAATTTGATTGAAAGTTGCTGCTTAACATTTTTTTGCAAACCGTTCTAAAAGTAAGATTTATCTCCTATGTATTACTTCAGTGTATACTTCTGACTTTAATGCTTTTTGCATTTGAAATGTGGTTTTCCTTCAAAACTGATATTCGCATGCATTACGGATATTGGGTCAAAATGCGCGTTTGAAATGCTTACCTTTAATAATGGTTGGATTAGTTGTTTAAATGGGTTTTGACTCCACTTTCAGTTATTTTTAGGTGTTAAATGGTATCTAGTTTTACTGCGGGAGTCAGAAAAGAAGACCCCCGACTTTCTGCACCTTCTGCAGGAAAACTAGCAAACTTTGTAAAGTAGTTTGGTAAGGGTATTTTATTTTCGTAATTCCTAGTCACAATTTAAATTTTAAAGATTGCATCAAGTGGATGATTCCTCAGCGGAATATATCCTGGCTACACAGAACTGCTATTTACAAGTTTATGTCCGTGACTTGGCTTTTCCAAGCTGTAAGCACAAAATTGACGTCCGTGATCTGGTTTCCCAAATGTGCGAGATAAAAGTTTCCGAGAACTGCAAATAAAACTAAAGACGTCGTGACTTGGATTCCTCGAACTATAAGGGAAAAAATTTAAAAGATAAGGCTTAATCGAACTGCGAAGTAAACCTTGACGTTCACAACTTGATATTGGTGATGCGTTTCAATGATGCAGTTTATTACCATTTAATTGTAGTTTTCAGCTTTTTGGTAGAAGCAACGGGGGTATAATAAAACAATACTGTATGCGCTTTACAGATCATATTTAGTAAACCATGGCACAATATAGATTTTAAATTCATGTACTTTAGAAAAATAAATGAGAAAAATGAGAAAATCAAATATGAGCTCAAATAAGCATATGCATAAAAACAATTACAAAACATCTACATCACAAAGATATAGTTTTGTCTATATCAATAGAAATTTTTAAAAAAAGCATATGCCTTTTTAAAAACATGATTTAACGTCCTTTTTAATAAAAAGTGTCTAGAGACTTAAAGTTTCTCACGGAAATAGAAATCAAGTTTCAAAAAATTTTTAATAAAAATAAATTAAAATAATCTTATATTCAACGTTTAGAACTTAGGTTTTCTTTCACAATCCGTTTGAATAACGTTGAGTTTGTTTATTCTGACAAAAATTATAGACAAACATATAGCGAAATCCCTTCCGGCTTTCCGCATTTGGGTCTCATTGAAAATACTTTTCTCTAAATTTTGTTTTGTTTTAAATTTAAACATGTTCTGTCAAGTTTGATTAATTGTTGATTAAAATGTCCGTCGTATTCATTCGAAAACATTCGATAGTCATTTCCCATTTCATACAACCTTCTGGAACTTAACTGCGTTGATTACTGTATTTATCCAAACTGTAAAATGTTTTGCAATTATAAACTACGCACATGTTACTGTCTTGAGTACATAAATATAGTTAACTAATCGGCGTTTAGTGCTAGAATTTATATATTATTTGATAATGCTAAACTGGCAATATTATTAGAAAACGAATCCTTTAACGTGACATTTTACATGTTTTTTTTCAATTCATTTAGTGAATAAAACGTAACGCCTGTTATGTTGCGCTCTCGGTGCGGTGATGCTGATGAGTATTTGAATAATTGAAATATTTTATTCAAATTAGCATTCCCTTAGCAACAAGAACAATTAAATGAACAAAGAAATTATGTAATTACAATGAAATTGTAACAACGTAACAACTTTGTTGTTACACGCAAAAAATAATTGACTGCAACACGTCCTGTTACTTAATTGTCCAAGATGCCGAAACACGATAATGACTGACGACTGGTCAACCAAATGTCTTTGAACCAAATCAACTTACACACCAACTGGCATAGCAATAATCGACAATATTTTTTTATCATGGAATTTACTTCTTTAATTCTTTTTGTGTTACTGAATACTGCCGTGTTTTGTCAGCTTGAACTCTGACTGAAGCGACTTCAGTCGATACATTATAATATAGAACACATAGTATTGCAGAACTATAAAAAAAAAAGAAAACATAACGTCACCGCATGTTCAAGATTAGTCTGCCCTGAATGTTTGTCGTACATTTATTATTTTTTTATTTCTTGTAATATTACGTGAAGTTACAAACGTTAACTTAACTGTATATAGTGCAATATCTTGTTATAACATTACTTACCTTGCTCCAAAGAATAAATTTTCATCACACATATTATATTATAACATATGAGAAAACAAGAACAGACAATAAAATGCAAGAACGCATCATACAGACATATGACAGTACAAAATGTTTTATAAACAAAAAATCCACATGTCTGAAATAGTTAAAAACAAAAATTTATAGAAATTTACGTCCAAAAGTCTAAATAGTAAGTCATAGGATTTTATGTCATTTTCCTCTGTCGCAGATTACACCACCTCCTCCTCCGAATGAAACACGTCCTCGCGTTCCGCAGAAAATCAAAATTATTGAAAACGTCATCTGTTGCCTTTAAAACTTCTGTATCCAGGATAAGGTTTTACTGCACTGAACAAACGTAACATTTGTAGTTGCTCGGATACTTTTGAAAGTTGGTCTTTTGATTAGTTAATGGTTATAAGATGTTCTGAATGTCTTACTTCAGCTATTTGATCTCCTCGGATTTATCAATGTTCTCTTTTTTTTGCATTTGCTGTCTTCTTTCTAAGTTTTCCGCATTCGAGTTGTTTAGTTCTTTTCGAAGCGTTTGAACTTTCGATCTATATAGACTTTTTTGTTTGTTTTCACATTTTAATTCACATTTTATCCCTAATGCATTATCGAAAAATTTTGCGATGACGTAGTTCCTAACATTATTGAACGGTTGCTCTATACACAAGTTCTACCTGTCATGAAAATGTTAAATACGTTGCATGTCTCCTGCTGCTTTTTCTTAGATTTTTACTTGGTTCTTTCATACAGTAACTTCGTTTGATTGCTTTTGTTTGTTTATAATTGAACAACTTTTCCCAAAACACTGTCTTGTATAATGTCCAAAACCCTTGACAAAAGAAACATTGCTTCTTGAATGCTGGACAAATTTGCGAACGGACATGAAAAGTCAACACTTACAAAACAACGGATTGTGATTAGGGTAGAAATTCCACATTCTCCAATAAGGTCGGATATTGCATTCCATTACTGAAACGGAATGTCTCTTTCATTGTTGTAAATGCTGGGGAATAAATTGCCTGGTGCTGAGATACGCGGTATCGTGTGTCGCACTAAAAGGCAACACGCCTCTGGTTAACTCTAGCAAAATAATACAAAAAATAATGAAAATAATGACTGCAACACGTCCTGTTTTTTAACTGGCCAAGATTCCAAAACATGACAATGACTGACGACCTGTAAACTGTCCATAAACCAAATACTAAAACACCAACGGCATAGCGATAATCGACAAAATACAGATTTTCAGAATATAATTTACTTCGTTAATTTCTTTTGTTACCACTGGGTGTAGTAAGTTTGAATAGTTGACTCTGACTGAAGCCTAACACTTCAGTCGATACATAATATATAGAATACATGTAATATTGCACAACAATAAAACAGAAAACATTATGTCACCACATGTACATGTATCCAAAAGGAATATATAAATTAAACTGACAAAAATTCATTTTGATAAAATAATAAAAAGAATTATCAACGTATGACAAAAATATCCTGTAATAATCTTCCTTGTAATGAACGTTTGAAAATTGTAATAATAAAATTTGATGATAAATAACTATAATTACGAAAACTGAAACAAAATAACTTTAAATTAAAAATTTCTTTTAAATGTCATAAAAAGATTTGTGAACACGAAGTGCTGTACAAAACCTGTACTGTCACAAAAATACAGTTCAAATGAAACTACTTAATAACTTTGTTACTAAATTATGCTACTTAAAAAAATTGTTTTTGTGTGCTATAACTATTTTTCAACGTGTTGTTTGACGTCGATTGTAGCGTAACTTTCTATATACCGTAAAGCTGAATGATGCCACTCATATAAAGTCTTATCATGTGCACCGTGACATCTTTTAGTTGTGCCCCCCGAAGTTGTATCTAGAAATGGTTTTCAGACTTTTGTATACAGTACTTGCGCCCGTAAACGCTAATGGGAAATTGATTAATGACAAATTTTGGAACCCTGATGGATTGTTGACGAATACAACTGTCCAAAATCATGAAATCCGTCATTACCTTGGTAAACGTCAGAAATCATAGCGATCAGTCTAATAAGTCCGACCAAGAATCTGCATTTAATCAGATGCTTATTCAGTCAGTGTATTGACGGATACATATAACTCAATAACTACAATGTAATAAAAAGACACGAATTGCCTCATTTGTATAAATTGTAACAAATTTATAACAAAATAAATGCAAATATCTATAGAATAGTTAATACAAAATGTCTCGTTCTTTAAAACCATTTTCTTCATAAAGCAAATGTATTTATTATTAAAAGAAGATTAGTAGACTACAAAATTGCAAAATATTTTCTTTGACAATAAGATAATGGATTATTTTGCGTTTTTTAGCTGCTTTAATAACCGTCTTCTATTTTGATATCTTTTAAAGACGATTTTAAAGTCCACAATTAAAAGATATCATGGTGTACATGATCGGACTTTATATGAATGACATCATTCAGCGTTACGGTATATAGACGTCAAACAACACGTTGAAAAACAGTTATAGAACACATAAAACAAATTTTGTTTATGTATCATAATTTAGTAATTTAAGTTATTAAGTAGTTTCATTTGAACTGTATTTTTCTGACAGTACAGGTTTTGTACAGTACTTCTTGTTCACAAATCCTTTATTACAGTTAATTTTTAATTTAAAGTTATTTTAGTTCAGTTTTTGTAATTATAATTATTTATCATCAAATTTTATTATTATAATTTTCAATTGTTCATTACAAGGAAGATTATTACAGGATATGTTTGTCGTACGATGATAATTCTGTTTATTACTTGTAATATTATATGAAATTACGTTACAAACATACAGGGAAGACTAATCTTATTTATTATTTTATCAAAATGAATTTCTGTCAGTTTAATTGATGTATTCTTTTTGGATACATTTACATCTGGTGACATAATGTTTTCTTTTTTATAGTTGCGCAATATTACATGTATTCTATATTATGCATCGACTGATGTGTTAGGCTTCAGTCAGAGTCAACTATTCTAACTGACTACACCCAGCAGTAACACAAGAAATTAACGAAGTAAATTTTATTATGAAAATCTGTATTTTGTCGATTATCGCTATGCCGTTGGTGTTTTAGTATTTGGTTTATGGACAGTTTACCGGTCGTCAGTCATTGTCATGTTTTGGCATCTTGACCAGTTAAAAAACGCTGTCTTGTATAATGTCCGAACCCTTGACAAAAGAAACATTATAAATAAGAAATATATAACTTTTGAAATAAAAATCGTAAACATGTTTTTCGTACATTAATGTGCTGAGACTCCATTTGGCGTTTTTTACGAGGTGCAAGTCTAAATATGAAGTAGATGAAGCCAATTCTGTGGTTTCTTTTATTTCCAGTAATGTTAGCCACTGAGCAAATTGATGGTTGTTTATTGAAAGGACATCGTCAATATATCTTCATGTTAAAATAAAGAACTTATTTTCTACGCTCTTCTTTAATACGAACTTGAAGAAACTCAATTTCATAAGAATACATGAACAAATCGATAAGTAGTAGGGCAAAGGATGTACTCGTTGGAATAAAGATTAACTGACGAAATACACATCCCCAACAGTTACAACTATACACTTGGTTCCTCATTGTAGCATAATTTGCCTTCATCTTGTGTCGTAAAAAATACGTTTTTTGTAACCTTAAATTACATATTTGTAAGCATATGTTGAAGCGAAGGCTTTATTTATGGTTTCTTAAAGACATACTTTAGTTTATCGTGAGGCAAGGTGGTATAAGTTAAAAAATCAAAGGCTGTAAAAGATTAAATTTTATATATCAATTTTGATTTTAAATAGCACAGACGATCTATAGGATTTTTTCGAGCCCACATATAACATCTGCAAAGTACTTGTGGTACCTGTACATAATCTGTATAAACACGTGTCAAATAATATTTATGTACAAAGATGCGGCCCAATTTGCGAATACGAATAACATTGTACCATCATCATTTTAACGGCGAAGTACGAATATGCACAGCATAAACATAGTACAATATTTCAAATAAATAATAAAACAATTACAAAAACGTTTTCAGATTACTATGTGTAAAAGTTTTTTTATTTCTCTGATTGCAATGATGCAATCAAGGATATACATAATTCTTAGTTATCAATCTAAAATAAAACAAAGTTCAAGACAATAAATTTTGCTACGTCTTATGCGCGTTTCGTCTATTGAAGACTCATCAAAGGCGCTCTTCCAAAAGGACTGAAAGTGCCAAACTATATGGATATAAAAACATAGAACAATAAAACTATAATACGCCGAACTGGAAACCAAATTATGACAAAGATCAACCTATGCCTGGGGTAGAAAGAACATTGTAGTTTTGACAATTTTGAAATGTACACTGACAATTTCATAGCTTTGCTGTGTTCTTCAAAACGAAAGTGTTGATGCCGGAGCGGGCTAACCTCCGGGAATTAAAAGTCCACCAGCAGCGCTAACTGAGAGCAAGAAAACATCATTTATCAATACCAAGGCATAATAAGTTCACTTTCATCTTAGAACATAAGGCCAAATTGAGTATGTTTTGTGGGAGTAAATAATATGACATCAAACATACCAAGGTTAAAAACTTACTTTGCCAGAAGCGTTTTTCGTCTAATCATTGTACGTAATTTGCTCCTCATAATTTCTTTACTCATATTTGTAGATAATACTTCCATGGTTACCTTATTGGATAATCTCTTTATGTATTGTATTCAATTTTGAAAGGAAGAAAAACATGTTTTCTAAAGCCTTTAGTTTTCTCCTATTCTGGTGTACTACCTTCAACTAAAAAAATGTAAAAACACTCGTTAACCGTTATAACACAAATTACACTATGGCGACAGCTGCAAATAAAATAAAAAGAGAAATAGCTATACAAAGTTGTAGAGAAATAACCTTAAAGTTTACGTTAAAGAGAAAAACTTCATGAGATTAGTTTAACAGAAATTACATTTAACCGTTTAAAGTCGACACAATGTATTTCTAAAGCATGACAATTTCGCACGGACGTAAAATAACTGCAACAAGTATTTATAGTCTTAGTTTATTTTTAGTTTTGCCAACATTGTTGTCAGGATATTTTTGCATGTCAATTCATAAGTTGGATTGAGAACCATGGTATTGTCTTTGAGATAACAAATCTTTCGGATTCTTTTCAATAGATTAATAGTTTTTGAATGTAAATAATTTAACTTAGAAAATGTAAATTATCGATCTGGTCAATAGAAATTAAACGGCCAGTAAAAGGTGAGTGGTAAAAGGTGAACAAGCGACCTGGTTTGGTTTATTCATAATACATGACGCGTATTTGTCTTGTCCAATAATTTATTGTTATATATTCTTTGAACTATACACCAAATATGAACCATCTGTTATCGTAAGGATCTCTAAACCTGTTTGACAATTATGAACAATTACTGGTGGCGTTAATTAACTATGGATCCTGTCGACACATTTCTGAAATATCTTTCTAATGATAATTATCTCTCTTCACTTCCTGGAAAGTATATAACTGATTGTGCGTGTTCGCTTTCTGCTGAATAAACAATTTTTTTTCTTTCTACAAAAAAAGACAATTTTTTTATATACTGAATTCTAACAACCAATATAAAACACAGCAACTCAGACCTCCAATATATTTCCTATATGACTACTTCACAATCTACTATAGCAATGCAAAAAGTAAAAGCATCATCACACATAGAGCTTAAATCAAGCTGAAAAAATTACAAAGTTTCAATGTAAAATGGATTATACACGATTATTGAAAACAAATAATTTCTACGTGTATATCTTCTGGAATACCATGTGCATAAAAGCGATGTCAGTGTTGGAGATAAGAAACTATTGCAATGTGTGTCCATACATAATAAAATGTTGTTTCGAAATTCAAAAAATATAGTTATGAGAACATAAAATGTGTTTTGTTCAGCGATTGCTTTTTTGTTGTTGTAATTTATATGTTTAAGTGTAAAATTTAAACATAAGTGGTGTATTAAATATGTCTCCAGGACTACAAGTAATGACCAGACAAAATAAAAAAAATGTATTGATCATGGCCGTAAAGTACTTGGAAGAATGTAGGTAGTTATCTCCTATTGCAAACTGTAGATGTAAAACATTAGTTTATGTAGTAGGCCCTAAATTATTTATATCGTTTTTTGAATTAAATTTTTATGGAACGCCATAGCTGTCTTCTGATATTTATTTTTCATATATTCTGTAGTTTGTACATTGTTTCGTACTCAGTGTATTATATTTAGTAATACTTTTGTGATATTTTGGTACTTAAATTATTATGTTTAGTAGATATCATAATATGTTTAGTAATTTAATCAATATGTTGCATGATCATTTCAGTATGGTTCGTTGATTTTAGAATCTCCAATACGTTCATTAGTTCCTTCTTTACGTTCACTACTTTAGTCATTATATTCGTTGCATTGGGTGTTTTACTTTTATATTCAATAGTTTTGTCTTCATATTTGTGGTTCCCAAATCCGTTATATTAAGTGGTGACTATGTTTATCATATTCAGTAGTTAATACTTTGAATTAAATTTGTTGTGATGAGATGGCCGGGAATAAAGCAAAGTTCGGGCATTGTTTTATCTGACGGAACATATTGTCTTGGTTATAAATACTTAATTAAAATGGACACAATCGAACGCATTCTTAGAGAAATTTGGTTTGAATACTTCTTTTTAATACTTTTAATTTAATGATGTCTATGATTTCGGGTCATTAGGCTTTATAAAGAAAGACAAAGAATCATGGAGTAAAGAATGCGAGGAAGTCATTTAAAGGCAGATTTTGACGCAGGGTCAAGAAGTTTAGGGAGGGGCTGAGAAGTCCTTTTTAACAGGAGTTGCTCCCAATTTACACTATTGATAAGAGCAGTAGAGCGCATTTTATGTTAAGGCGTTATATAAGTGTATTTGAAAACGATGATTATTAGTTAGAAGACATTCATGAAATACAATTTGCTAGAGTTATAATTTTCGCAGAACACATTCATCATTTACGTGAGATTTAACCACTCAATTGGAGGTCGTCTGAGGATCATAGTATTAATGTTTATTTGAAAGTTGTTGACTTATTGAGCCATTGACATTTGATTATGAATACTAATGATTTAATTTGATTTCCAAGCTAAAATTCTATTTACTTTCTTTTATGATGGTATTTATTTATAAATTTCTCTCGCAACTTGGCAAAAGTCGAATACAATGGGCAACAATGTGGTTCGAACAAGGGATATGAAAAATGCATTGTGACGTAGGTTTCTGACGAAAAATAAATTGCGACGTCACTTTAAGGGAGAATATCTGCGCATGACATGACGCACGAGATGTGAAAATTCAATTTTCGTTTCCTAATAAGAGAAATAGATTTCACGAATCGTGAGAATTTTATATCGCCTGATATCATCTCTCGTTATTTAATTTCAACCAATTAATAGACTCGCCTTAGGCATCATCACACATAGAGCTTAAATCAAGCTGAATGAATTACAAAGTTTCAATGTAAAATGGATTATACACGATTATTTGAAAACAACACATTTTTGCGTGTATATTTTCTGGAATACTATGTGCATAAAAGCGATGTCAGTGTTGGAGATAAGAAACTATTGCAATGTGTGTTCAGCGAGTGCTTTTTTAGTTGTTGTAATTTATACGTTTAAGTGTAAAATTTAAACATAAATTGTGTTGAACATGGCCGTAAAGTACATGGAAGCATGTAGGTAGTCGTCTCCTATTGCAAACTGTCAGTTATATACTTTCCAGGAAAAGATATAATTATCACTAGAAAGATATTTAAGAAATGTGTCGACATGATCCATAGTTAATTAACGCCACCAATAATTATGTTCACTATTGTCAAACAAGTTTAAAGATCCTTCCGATAACAGATGGTTCATATTTGGTGTATACTTCAAAGTATATAACAATAAATTATTGGACAAGACAGATACGCGTCATGTATTATGAATAAACCAAACCAGGTCGCTTCTCCACCGTTTGCCACTCACCTTTTACTGACCGTTTAATTTCTATTGACCAGATCGATAATTTATATTTTCTAAGTTGAATTATTTACATTCAGAAACTATTAATCTATTGAATAGAATTCGAAAAATTTTGCATCCCAAACACAATACCATGGTTCTCAATCGAACTTTTAAATTGACATTCAAAACTATCCTGACAACAATGTTGGCAAAACTAAAAATAAAATAATACTATATAGACTAGTTGCAGTTATATTACGTCCGTGCGAAATTGTCATGCTTTAGTTAAACATTGTCTCGACTTTAAACGGTTAAATGTAATTTCTGTTTAACTTAACTCGTGAAGTTTCTCTCTTGAACGTTAAATTTAAGGTTATTTCTCTACAACTTTGTATAGCTATTTCTCTTTTTATTTTTATTTGCAGCTGTGGCCATAGAGTAATTTGTGTTATAACAGTTAACGAGTGTTTATACATTTTTTTAGTTGAAGGTAGTACGTCAGAAAAGGAGTAAACTAGTAAACTAAAGGCTTTAGAAAACATGTTTTTCTTCCTTTCAAAATTGAAAACAATACTTAAAGAGATTATCTAATAAGGTAACCATGTAAGTATGATCTTCAATATGAGTAAAGAAATTATGAAGGGCCAATTACGTGCAATGATTAGAGGGAACGCGCTTCTGGCGTAGTAAGTTTTTTAACCTTGGTATGTTTGATGTCATATTATTTACTTGCTTTCAGTTAGCGCTGCTGGTGGACTTTTAATTCCCGGAGGTTAGCCCGCTCCGGCATTAATCCTTTTGTTTTGAAGAACACAGCAAAGCTATGAAATTGTCAGTGTACATTTCAAAATTGTCAAAACTACAATGTTCTTTCTACCAGAGGCATAGGTTGATCTTTGTCATAATTTGGTTTCCAGTTCGTTCGATATATTTTAGTTTTATTGTTCTATGCTCTTTATATCCATATAGTGTTAGGAATTTGCAATCATTTGGGAAGAGCGCGTCTGATGAGTCTTGAATAGACGAAACGCGCATCAGACGTAGCAAAATTTATTGTCTTGAACTTTGTTTTATTTGCGATTGATAACTCAGAATTATGCATATCCTTCATTGCATCATTGCAATCAGAGAAATCAAAAAACTTTTCAACAAAATTTGGAAACGTTTTTTTTATTGTTTTATTATTTATTTGAAACATTGTACTATGTTTATGCTGTGCATATTCGTACTTCGTCGTTAAAATGATGGTACAATGTTATTCGTATTCGCAAATTGGGCCGCATATGTGTACATAAATATTATTTGACACGTTTATACAGATTATGAACTAGTACCCCAAGTACTCTGCAGATGTTAAATGTCGGCCCGAAAAAAATCTATAGAGCTTCTGTGCAATTGAAACTCAAGATTCATGTATAAAAATTCTTTTTTTACAGTCTTTGATTTTTCAACTCTTTTTACCACCTTACCTCGCGATAAACTAGATTATGTCTTTAAAAACCATATATAAAGCCTTCGCTTCAACATATGCTTACAAATAGGTAATTTAAGGTTACAAAAAACGTATTTTTTACTACAGAAAATGAAGGCAAAGTATGCTACAGCGAGGAAACAAGTGTACAGTTGTAACTTTTGGGAATGTGTATTTCGTCAGTTAATCTTTATTCCAACTAGTACATCCTTTGCCCTACTACTTGTCGATTTGTTCATGTATTCTTATGAAAGTGAGTTTCTTCAAGGTCGTATTAAAGAAGAGGGTAGAAAATAGGTTCTTTATTTTAACATGAAGATATATTGACGATGTCCTTTCAACTAACAACCATCAATTTGCTCAGTGGCTAACATTACTGGAAATCAAAGAAACAACAGAAATGGCTTCATCTACATCATATTTAGACATTAACATTGGAAAGAACGCCAAATGGAATCTCAGCACATTAATGTACGAAAATCATGTTTACAATGTTCATTACAAACTGATACAATTTTCTCCTTATACAGAAATATTTCCCGAGGTTAGCCCTGCAAAAAACAATAGCAGATAGTTTTCGCAATATTTGAATTCAGAACATAGTGATAAGATACCGAACTATTTTCATCAACACAATTCACACATTACAGTAATTGATGCGGAAAATTTTGCATGTCATAAAACCTGGCGTAACCCCCAACATTCCTTTTGACATGCCTGTAACAAAGCAGGACTATTGCTGTAATAGCTATATTTTTGGTTATTGGTCCTCAAGTCTGCCTGTTTCGTAGAACTTGATGCAAAAATAATAAAATCTAAGAATATTTTGGGGCTTCAGTGATCAATTGTTCAGTTGGACAATTACTTTTGATGATTGGCGAGTCAACTCGACTAGACTTTGACCAATATTGACTCTTAATCTTAATTGATAATGATTTTCTAGGCAGTTATCGAATGTATTCATGCTTCATCCTAAAATGTGAAAATGTCCTATCCAAACATCCAGGATACGTTAATCAATATATAGAATAATGTAAAAGTATTCCCATGTCATTTAGTGCTGAACACTTCATCCTGTACAATATCCACAAAACATTTTGCATGGTTCTTCCAATTCGTTACAAAATGTTCCCTCGACCATAATTTGCTATCACGCAAACATTGGACCGACACAATTTTATTATGAGTTACTGATTTGACACTATTACATCTCTGCAAAAAAAGAAACAAAAACTCAAAGGAAACAAACAGCAATTTCTCTACGAAGGAGATGCATAAAATTATTACGCTAAACTGCATACATTGCACTGTTTTAAATGAGGAAAATTGTGTTTTCAATATGATAAATATCGAGGGATAGGAAATAAATATTTTTAAAAGGAATCAGCTAGCTTTATTTGAGTAAGCAAAGCTGTTGACTTTGAGTGATATAGTTTGTCCTAGCGGAGTAACAAACGACGTAATTTGGCAGAGTCAAACGTCGAGAAATAGTGATCCGGTGTTTAATAATTTGTTCTTGTAGAGTGAGCAAGAACTTAAAGTGTACTAAATAATAATGGCTCTTGGTCACAGCTTGCTGACCACGCATACAGAAGTAAGTAAAGATAAATTTTGAAATTGAAGACGTGTGTCACATGATCTATACTTAATTGATGCGACCAATTATCATTTTCACTATTACAAATAAGTTCAAATACTCTAACGACAACAGATGGTTAATGTTTGGTGTATACTTCATGTATAATTATTGGACATGACAGATACTATTTATATACATGTATTATGAATACATAGACCAAAATCGTGTGATCTCCTTTTCGCCCGAAAAGGCTTTATGAAACCATTGTTTCATGTCTGTGGCCAGATTTTTAATGGTTTTAATCTACTAAAACGGGCGTTTAAAAATTTATATACAAAAACTTTAAATCTTGTTACAATGCCACACGTTAAATTTTCCTTCTTCATAAAATATTATTTGTTTTCGATATTTAAGGTTTCCCTCGGAGATGCAAGGCATCCAAACAAGAAAATGGATTTAACAATATTTGTAACCTGTGTGTCCAATAAAATATACCGACCAGTCGAAAGATAAACGCTAAGATATCACGAGCTTGTTTGCCTAAAGGTCGAGAAGTCTGTAAAATGTTAAAAGGAGAATAAATATAAGGTTGAAAAAAGTTAGTGTAGTAGCCAGAATAATAAAGTGCAAATTAATATTAAATCCCAACAAGAAAGTGGATTTATAATTTTTGAAACCTGTGTGTCCAATAAAAAATATATATAAGAAGTCAAAAAAGTCTTAGCCAGAATTTTCTTGGGCTATACTTTGAGAGACGAATAAGAAATATAATTCCAAAGGACAAATACACTAATTTTTAACCTTTTAGGTTTTGACAGTCAATACTTTGGTTCCTCAACAGGTGTTCTCGACATTGTATGGTTCTATTTTAGTTATTGGAATGAATTTTATAAGGAAAATAAGTAAATAAATTTTAGTGTATGTTTTTCCTTAAACAAATTCCAATAACTGAAAAATAAAAAAAAACCTTTCTGTACTTTCCATTGTTTTTTTTATTGATCTAGACTAGCAAATCATTGTGGAGGTAAATGGATTTGTTTGCGCAAAGAAGAAAGTCTTTGCCAGCTTTCTGTAATCGATATTTCGAGAGTCGCAATTAGTGTCGATTTGCCAGCATTCGTTAATCTGGTGCATAAATAAATTGTTACTACAACTTGTGAGATGCGGTCATTAACAATTTAATTTCAGAGTGTTTTGGAATGAATACGATACCATTATAAACCCGAAGTATAAAACTTATGAAAAATTAATGTCCTGATATCCCTATACCATATACAAGAGGAAGATATATGGATCTTACATTGGTACGAGTGGATTATCGGATTTCTCCAATCGAGATAGTTAAATTATGGAATTTTTAATTTATATAATTTAATTATCGAGATTTGAGAAATCCGATAACCCAAGAGTACTGATGTAATGTTCTGTTTCTGTTATTTTAAAGTATTAAAATTGCGAAATGAAGTAGAAATTCTTCCAACCCCATTTTTGCGTTCATGACTTGAATACGCGGTAAATGGAAGGTGTTTTGTTTATGACGTCAAGAGTTCTTATTATAACGTTATTATTTTAAACCAATCAAATGCTGAGAACAATAAATTCACTAGTGACGAAAACTAAATTTTCCAGAACGGTCAAGGGTTGAAATATTACGTCAAAATTAGAGAAACTTAATTTATTATATAGATAGAGATGAAATATCGAATTTTCCGAGTGACAGAAATCACGGTAAATCACATGTGAAAATTATCGTTTATTTTCACTCTCGGGTTTTTTCCCGCCAAAACGTCACAATGGTTTTGTACTATACAGATATTCACCCGCCGTTCATAAAATTTAGGATAAAGCATGAAAATTTTACGAAAACAATTTTGATCTATATAATAAATAGGATAATCAATTGGGCATCGTGAATATCCAAAATATGATCACTCGTGCCGCATAAAGCATCAGATTAAACTCGTGCGCGGAACAAGTTCCGCGCACTCGTTTAATCAGATGCGTTATGCGGCACTCGTGATCATATTTTGGATATTCACTGCGCCCAATTAATTATCCTATAATTTTATAATCATTCCATAACATTTAATGAAAACTAGGTTACAGTTTACTCGAGAACTTCTATTTCGCTGAATAACGAATACAAGTAATTTTGTTTACCATCTGTAGAAAATTGAAACTATCCGCTTTCCTCAAATCAGCAACGTTATACACGAAATCAATATGTTAATTAGGCCTACGTATACAACATAAATACTAGTATATAAGTACGACATCAGCTAGCTATCATTATTGTTGTAGCATCACTGCATTATGTGTCGGCTCAGGTTTTCAGCGCTGCTCGTTTAGTGTTCTGTTCTTTCGTCAGCAGGTAAAATATATATTTATAATTTTCAAAGCATTATAAAACAGTATCTGATGGTTAAATACAACCACTAGAGAGATGTCATCGTATGCTTGTCCCAAGCCTAAGGGATGGTCATAGCTACAATAATGTAGCTCCTTTTTTATGGACGGAGCTACAAAGAGGTCCCAATACTCGTAATGGAGCAATAACACACTTGAGATTTATACATATTTTCAGTTATTAAATGCTATTTGTGTTCAATTTATATTTGTTCCTTTCTCCGTCGTTCAGGTGACATTTCTACTTTGTCTAATTAAATAATTTTAACACTTTTTCGTAATCATGGCATTGTTGACAAATTGAAATTGTGGAGTGTAGAATAGTAGAATCGTATCGATAAAAATTTGATCCCAGCTAATCTAATAAAGCCGGAAAAAACTTGATCCGGATGATTTTTTACCAAATCGATTCAGAAATTTCGCACTTCGGAATTCAAATTTTAACAACAATGCCATGATTACGAATAAAGTGAAAAAAAATAACGAATTAGGTGTTGTAGAATTATCAGTTAAACTTTAAAGACATTAAAAAAGTATGTAGCAATTTAGGGAAACAGTTTAATAGCGTATTATATGCGATTCACACCCGGAATGGGACCTCTTCGTAGCTCCGTCTATAAAATAGGAGCTACATTATTGTAGCTATGATGGTCCCACTTCAGGTACATTGATGTGTTATTAGATATATATTTGAAATTACTTATTCTAGATAGCTTTCATTGTAAGTGTCCTGAACCCCATTAAATTAAGCATTGCGGTTCAATGCCACACGTTGATGTTTCATCTACACGTAAGAATCTCCGACCAGCAACAAAACTGGCAATGACTGTCAATAAATGTGGAATTCGTTTTTATAAGCCAATCTACAACTATCCGATTATCTGTCTCGTATAGCTTCCATATTGTCCAGATGATTTGTATTTTGCATTGATTGTTTTGTTTGTTTGAATGCGTTTTAACTCCACTTTCAGAAATTTTGTTTTGTTTTTTTTTTTTGGTTAAGGGGCGGGGGGGGGGGGTGACCCGCAGTAGACGGAGAGAAAAACATATGCATTTAGGCATATGGAAAAAAGAAAAAAAACATATTTAAGGTTTGGAACGTTTTATTGTAATACAGCCTCAAAACTAAGCGTGTAAATAAGTGCAGCAAATGATACGGTTGCCTCTCAAATACATGCTGTTCATGTATGATTTAAACAAAATGTTGACTTAAAGCTTCTCTTACTCATAACAAATTATATTTTATAACTGCACGGAACATAAAATATCTTAATTGACAAGGATTGCTAGTTTTCCTATCGAAGATCAGTAGTTTTCTCCTGCTACATCCCCCAGCTGAACTGTGGCGTTAAACAACATTAAAACAAACAAACAAACATAAAAATAAACCTCTGTAACATAGATATAAAAATGATTTTTATGCATCCATACAGACAAACATGTAGAATAATTCGGGGGGGAATTGATGCTCTGCGTCAAACGTTTTCTTGTCTGTTATTATTTTTAACACGATTACTTAAGAGCAATAACATAATAGTGTCTGTTTTCACAATAGTTCCCAGTAGCAATTTATGAAAAAAATTCTTTTGTGTCTAGGCAATGTATTTCCCTAGTTGCATCAGATAGTATTTTATTGATACAGTTCCCCTTTTAATGTTCAATATTTAAGAATAAGTTAAATTTTATCTTATACAACAATTCAGAACCACGTGTAGTGCATTTTTTGCTTGCATTTTTTATGTTTCCATATTTACTTTTTATTATAAAAATCCAGTTGAAAAAATTTGGTTACGATAACCCTTCCATGTTTTATACTATGCCATTGTTGTTTACTTTTACAAATCGTCCTTGAAATTTTACATTGTAAGTCGGTCATTTTTGTTTCTAAAGGGATCTTGCGATGTTTACAAATGTTCGTCTTGTATCGTGACGTTCAATTGTATTCGGACAAAGCGCGAGACATTTTCCGTCTTAACTGCAGACGAACTTACCCGAATACACAACAATCGATTGTTCCCGACGTAAACTTCGTAAAATTTTACAATGGAAAAATCGCCATGTGTTTTGCGAGCAATTTTAAGAATAAGACCAATGTAGCGTAAGTGATTTCACTCAGAACTATTTTATGAATCTGTTAAGTCGCGATCGTCACGTAATAAACATGTTCACTGCCAAGGAGATTTCGATCTGGCATACTCTAAATTTACACAAGGAACAATTTCTTGCCAAATCAAAGGGCGAGGTACATTGTTGTATACAAGTATGTACCCGAGGTACATTTTTGTAGTATCCCATACGACAAAGAACAATTCAGCTTCACGCTTCACTTGTAGTATAGTTCATAACAATTTGTGTAACAGAAAACAGTAACAAACCTTCGTGTCTGTATTTTTTTTCGTGTACGCTCTTTCTATTCCGTTCATGTTCAATAGCTTCCTATAATTTAGAAAAAAAATGTCTTCAAGTGTTAGTACAAGACATGAATATTATGCCAGTGAAGAAATAAACTTTGTTCACGCAGACATTTTGAAAATAATTAATACTTAGCTCACCCATATGATCTCATAATTTAAAAAAAAATGATGATCTGTCTGAAGCGTAAGGTGTAGATATTTTTTACTAAATAAGTGTTGTTTGTGACCATGCTGAAAACGGGATTGTTTAAATCGATACACTCACTGCTTTGATTCCTAATCTCTAATTACTAAATCTATCATTTTAAGCAATTATAGCATATACAGTGAACTGATTGAACTACAGCAGCATCTTCATGTAAATTTACAGCTTTCCAATAGATTTTTACAGTCATCCGGGGCCATGTAAACAAACCTAAAAAAGGACTATAATCTGTCCTAGGATGGTCCTAAGGACACATCTTAGTCCTACGACATGTCAACAAAAACGTCCTTAGTTAGGACTGTTAGGACATCTCTTGATTTGTATCCTTAATTCTGGATAAAAAGCTAGGTGTCCTAAGATGGCCTCAAGACAAGAATGGTAGATGTCCCAAAATTGTATTAAACTACATATTTGAGAGTGCATTTGTGCAATAAGGTTTCAAGACGAAAACTTTGTTTCCAAAAAAGGAATAATATATTAACAAATTTTAAGTCTTCATTATTTTAGCGATGTTCAGAATCTCTTTGACAATGGTTATCCTGAATAATTTACTGACATGCGAAAATAATTTTCATAAAGTAAAGTTATCAGGCCTCCCACCCCACCCCGCCTCAATCAATGAAGAAATGCGATAACTCAAATCAAAAAGTAGTACACACAAAATACCTGAAGCCAGTTTTCTACCGAAGATCGGAGGTTTTCTCCGGGTGCCGTCTTTCTCCTCAATAAATATTGGACGCAACGATATACCTAAAATTTGCTAAAAGTGACGTTAAACATAGCTTAATCATAAACTTTATAAAGGTCCTTCGAATATACATTGTGACCAAGTTTGGTTTCAATTGGCTCAGTTGCAGAGAAGAGAAGATTGAAATATAAACAATTTTATAGACGCCGACTACGCTTGACGACGATGATGGACGCAAAGTGATGACAACAGACAGATCTTTCATTAACGTTTTCTTTTATTTTGTGTTTGTTTTACTGCATTGTTTCGTTCATGACGCAGAAAATCAATGTAAAGCCTGTTTTGGACATCGAACAGTTGTTTACGTTACCCTTTTTTGCTTTTAATGGTTGAAGATTCATTTGCAATTTAGACAACTATCAAATTGATCAAAAAGACTAATCATACAGTTATAATTCGCTTGTTCAAATAATTCTGGATAATGACACGTTATAATACAGTACAGCGTCCAATAGGGGAAGATATACTAGTCGGAATAGTACTGAAAATCCGTATTAGACGAGAAGCCGCAGGCGTCGGGTCCAAAGCAGGTTTTAAGTACAATATCTTCCTATATATTATAAAAATACAAGATGTTGTTTTTTTTCATACATATATGTATCTGATTTATACTATACAAACACGATGGGGCCTCGTCGGCCGAGTGGTTACAGTAGTTCGTCTACTATAAATCACGTTGTCTGTCCACACTTAGATTGTGGGTTCGAGTCTCACTGCGGGCAGGGTGCAATCAACTCCAATCTTAATTGACAAGAATTGCCAGTTTCCTACCAAAGCTCGGGGGTTTTCTCCGGGTACTCCGGCGTCCTCCGCCAATAAAAACTGGACGCCATGATATCGCTGACCCGATCTCCGGACGTTCCGCACTCTTGGAGAGTCCGCTAAAATTACGAAACGACGTAGACTATTTATTTGTTGCACAATAAATATTTACACTTTGTTGCTATGTTGTATCAAGCATAGACAAAAACAAAGCAAGCACTTTTACGGTCATCCGGTCACCCCCCTTTACCGCTTAAAAACCTCATTGGTAAAAATCCATCCATTAATTACTATCAAGGTCAGAATAATTTAATATATATAAATTAATGAATATATTAACTTTTAATCCACAATCCAGTCTGACCTACAAAACCATTTTTGCATTTTGTTTTATACTTTTTACTAAATTGTTTAAAAGCTTACGTCATCGTAATGTATGTTTTTTCTTTCCTTTTATTGCAATAGATACTATTAACTGAGTAATTTTCCATAAAATATATAGACCTACTTTATATTTGCTTACAATTGTCAGAATATTGCTTGATTAGACTAGTAGATCTCGTGGTTCACAATACATTTTAGTGGAACAATGTCGCTTTGTATATTTAATTTACGACAATTATAACCATTTTATATTCGTTAGTTTCTGTCACAGTCTGTTAAACGCTCCCTTTTTAATTTTATATTTGTTCTAATTCATTGAAAGATAATGATAAACATTTCTACATTAAACAGATAAATCTATTTGTCTTGACGTTAAAACAATGTAACATATTGCGAGCAAACAACTATTACGATTTTTAAAACAATTGTATATTGACAACATATAAATAAACACTATAAACGCTTTTAAGACTCAGATAGATGTTGAATAGCCATTTTTATTCGTTAACAAGTGAAGAAATCTGCAATCTGTACTTTTAAGTTAAATAGTTTTAGTAACTTTTGCTTATATATCAAAGACACTTTATATTTATATATTTATAGGTTTTACAAAATCGTAAGAAATGTTTTAATTGCTTTACATTATCTCGAGTTATTTAATTTCAACAAAATATTGAACGAGACAATGGCGAGTTTATTAGTTTGTTGAAATGAAATAACGAGAGATTATCAAGGGATAAATACTTCTCAGGATTGGCGAAACCCTCTCTTATGATGAAAAATTTAATTGCGTGGCTAACTTTGTAGCACGAAAAAGGGGTAGCGTTTAAACACGGATGAAATTTCAGGCTATAACAGTACAACGAAACGTAAGATTAACAAGAGAACTCACATAGAATGAAAACATGTTTTTTTAAAATTCAAAATAACATAATAAACGACATTGCTCACATTTGAAATTTCTATACGCTGATGCTCATCACGAACGTTCTTTTCCTCCCCGGAAGTGACATCAAAATGTACTTTTGTCAGGGACTGACGTCACAATGTATTTTCCATATCTCTTTTTCGTATCACATCATTGCTAATTGTATACCATTGAGAAATAGATAATGAATTACAATCATATGAACATTATAAATATATATAGAAAATGGTTCAGGGATATTTCAAACGCACCACGCGGTTAATTCTACTCAATTTTAAGAAAACATTTTATATGGAGAATTATTTACTAAAATTATCAGAGACTACTAGATCCTGGATCACAAAATTTAGAACATCAAATTTACGGTTACCGATAGAAACTGGTAGATGGCATAACATACCAAGAAATGATAGACTATGTAACTTCTGCAAAGAAAATGTCGGAGATGAATACCATGTCTTGTTTTGTTGTAAATATGAAAATTTTACTTGTTTGAGAAGCAAATATTTACCTCCATACTATAGATTTAATCAAAATGTTACGAAACTAGAAGGTTTAATGTCGTACTGTAACTTCGAAGTTTATAAAAGATTGTCATTTTTTATTAGAAAAGTTGCTTTTCTTCTCTAAATAATGTTGTTATTTTCGATATTGTCTTTGATACTGTTATACTCATATATTGTTTTCATATTGCTTTCATTAATTCACCACATGTTCATTCTGTACAAAACAAATGTTATATTAAATGACCTAATGTAACACATGTTTATGTGTCTGAGTGTTTACTTAATAAAGTTGACTAAAGTTGACAGAACGTAAATTGCCAAATGATAATCAATTATTTATAAATACCGGTATAAACAGATGGGTGACGAATGCGTAACATCTTATCATATTCCGCATTTCTGACTAGTTAAAGAGACAAATAGAATGTGGTACAGTTTTTGGAACCAAAATAAAAATGCCACTCTGTTGTAGAATCTTCTCTATTCATGTAGACGTTGTGTCTTTACTGGTATAAAACACAAACTATATCCAAGGTTCGATATTTTATTCACATATAACAGAATAAATAAATGCCCTGTAAAATACAAATAATCATAATATAACACAAGAACGATAATTAGATCTTGCTAATAGTAAAAACTCAAATAAGCGATCATATGCAACTTGGTGATCGTATGTAATACATACATGTAACAATATAAAAATTCAAGTACACCGAGTTCATATCTACGCTTGTTAGATGAAGATTCAATTAAAGACAAAGACTTTGAACTGGTGTTTATATATCCTTGTTATACACGCTATAACAGTTGTATTCAAAATAAATAAATGACAATACAAATTGCTTTAAAGCATAGCTAAACATCGGTTAGCACAATAAGCATATTATATGTAATAGCGTAACGCAACAAATATTAAAAGCATAAGCCAAGCATAAAAACACAAATACACTTAGCTTACCTCACATATCGTGCAAGAGGCACATTCCGTATTATGGAATCAAAAACAGATCTTTATACAGCCAATGTATGTGATACATGTACCTGTACAATCAAAAATTAATAATTTTAGTTCAATGTATAAGGAATGAACGGTTATGACGGCGTAAACAACATTTAAATGTTCATTGTTAAAGATTGGAATTATATACGGAAATTACATCGGTAACTCTATTTTCTTTTGTCTTATTCTTATAATTTAAAAAGTTTAGATCACACATCAAATACACGGTGCACTCGAACTACGCTCACATTCGTACTTATCGAACCCTATACAATTAACATTCATTTTAGGCCTATTTAACTAAAGTTAAAATTGCAATAGACTCTGAATGTTTCAAAGATTTATTCTTAAATTTTACCAAGACATAATATTCATTCAATCCATTCATACGGTCTGCCATACACAATTATATTAATAATAAGACCATTACTATATACAATTAGTAAAGGGAAAATAAAGAAACTGACCTGAATACAGAAAACTATTTTTCACCAAAATACATAACACGGCCTTTCTATTTGAAAATTCGTTTTCCTTTTGAGAAGAAAAATAGAATTAACCGCCAAAATATATTAGCCAATGGAAAAGTATAGAAATGTTTGTGGTTCAATCACCCGTGACTTAGAATGCGAAAAACCAGTAAAACCAGACTGACCAAGCTAAAAGTACTTCTGTCAATAGGTCCGTGTGAATAATCGTCATAAAGTACATGTAATAAAAAATAAACTACTATCTATAACTATTATAGAAAAGTTAACATAAGTTTAATATACTCATGGCGATATTATTCATCTAATAAAATTAAAACATGTTAAATTCTGTATAGAACTACAGGCTGTCACATTCATTAATATATAATTCTAGCATAACTATTAATAATTATAAGTCATATTTATTTTATTTAAAGACTATCTGTTAACATTTATTGCTTATAGAAATATTTACTCTTTAACTGTATTTGCGGAATTGATCTCTATTCCAGCGTCTACAAATAAACCGTTTACTTCCATGTATAGTTCATTTTTTAATATTTATGAATGCTTTATCAATATTTTTAACTGAAATTAACGAAAATTGACGAAATTAATAAATTCCACAACTGCTTGCCATTACTTTATGCTTTTTAATAATTTAATTAACACATGAAGAAATAAGTTATAAAAAAACAAAAATAAGCATTTAAATTTCTTTAACATTATACATACAAAAATTATCTTACCGTAAAGCGAATAGTAACAGCTTGCTGTTCTATTGTGATGTTCAGATGCAAATGCTGGAAATGCTATGAAATTAGTTCCTCCCATTTTTTAAAATAGCCGTTGTGAGCGGACATCGGTTTGCGCATGCGTTCATAATTTCCGTTATCTAGTAGTGTTGCACACAACTAATATTAAAATTCCCAGTTTGCGCAAACAAATATTCATAAAACCCGAAACGTAAATGACATACAGTGAACCATGATAATAAAATATATATTTTATCATTAAAATAATTACAGTCATTCAATTAAAATGTCTTCCGTGAATGTATTAACATCCGGACCATAGAGTTTATTCCTTATATTGATGAAGCAAGGAAGAGCATTAACTTTATAAATTACATTTAATGTAAATGTTATAAGACGTAAGCAAGTTGCACTGTTGACACAAAAAGACTGGTATTTGATTATTTTTGTGGCAGTCTACGATGGATATAGTAGATTTATAGGTTTGTCTATTTGTACAATGGGTTGAGGGTGTTGGAAGTAGAAGTCGAGGATAAATATTCATCCAAATATGACGTTTCTTTCAAAACCTAAACTCTTTTATATATTTCTTAATAAAACATGCTGTTTCAATATCGTTAATTCTATATCCGAATCGATTTCAATGTTTCCGCAAATGGGCCATTATCATCAAAGATGTCTTAAGAGTACGACATGTCCTTTGATCATCTTAAGATGTCGAAATTTAGGACAAGTCCTTATCTTCATTCTAACTTAAGGACATTTATAAGGTGTCCTAAGATGGTCTCAAGATTAATTTTCATTTTACTTTTTCAACCTGTTCTAACAAAATCCGAAGCTCCGTTTCCATAATGAACTCATTTTCAGTCAATCTTATTTATATATAAATACTAGTAGTACGATTATAGTGCGAAATCAACCTAGGACCCCAAACAAGGAAATAAATTACAGTCAAACTACTTTTAAATCAGTTATATAGTCGCGCCAAAGTAAATCACACTGAAATACATATTTCGTTTTAATTTATACCAATTTATTTCAAATGCATTACTTATTTATTAATTGCTACATGTTTATTACATATATTACATTCTCCGATTACAGTCCATATAGTTCATTAACTTTATAAATTTCTTAAATTAATAACACATGTATAAATTCTTTGCATTTTTAGAAAATACAAACGACAGACACATGACAGAGTAATGTCATCTTTATAACTATGAATATAGGATTCATTCCGTGTGAGGTCTAAAACACGTTCTTAGACTGTCTTAAGTCGTTCTTAAATTATGTTCTAATACATGTCGTAAGAAATATTTTAGGATAGTTTTGAACACGGTCTCTGGCTTTGAGCTTTACGGTTAACAAGTAGTCTAATTAAGGGATATTTTGGCAGGGAGTTATACAGTAAAACGAATTTTTATTTAGAGTAAAATTCTTTCTTTTGCAGTATTAAAACTTTCGACGGTAGCTTATACGTACATGTCGAAACCTGTGTCTAACACACATGACAAACGTAATTAATAATGGGTCTTTGATGCGGAAATTAATTACACAAGATGGTCATTGTTAACAAAAAATGTTGATGTAAAATATTGGTGAAAAGGACTTTTTCACAAGCATTTAATTCCCCCAAATTTTTCTTGATGATCCATAAAAAATGTACAATGTACAAGTTCAATATAAATAATGCAAGACTAACAAACGTTTCTGGTTCAACAAACGTGTCGGTTTTTATTGTGACGTCAGTTTTGAAAATCAGTTGAGGAAAGTAATTCTCAACAAACAAAATAAAATTCCACAAGTGTTTCCAATTTAAAATTCAATATGCTATTTGCATGTTTATATATCCTACAACCCCTGACAGGACGTTTGGCATGAACAAACGCACTGGGCTGCACGTTTACCACAGCTTGAGGCTAGGTGAAATGTTTAACACAACTTACTGTGGGCTAAATAAGATGTTTAACAAATGTCCTACTAAGCGCAGTACAGGCCATGTTACGGCGCCAACAGGAGGTTTAGCGCAAACTACAGAGCTAAACAGAAGTTTTACAACGCTTACGGCGCTAGACAGGACGCTTAACACAGCCTACGGTGCTAGATAGAATGTATAACTCACCTTTCGGCGCTACATAAGACGTTTGTTATATTATAAGGCGCTGTTAAGACAGGACGTTTAATATATTTGTTTGATAAAACTTGATGTGCTAGATAGAACGTATGACACAGCCTACTTCGTAGACTAGACGATTGACACAGGCTACGATATTAGTCATTATGTTTGGCAAAGTCTACGGTTCTAAACAGGATATATGTTAAGATTTATAAAATAAATCTGAACCTTTTTTAGCTCTAACAGAGATACACCCGGCGGCGCTGGACAGGACATATAGGACACAGCCTACGGCGCTAGACAGGACATATAGGACATAGAATTTAGCGCTAGACATGACATATAGGACACAACCTTCGGCGCTAGACAGGACATATAGGGCACAGCCTTCGGAGCTAGACATGTCGTGTGAGACGACGTTAGAAAAAAAGTTTGACGCAGGAAGCTGTACTATTATTTATAATTATATTTAGAAATAGGTTGTCTTAACAAGATTATTTGCGGAAGAAAACTACCCGAAGGGTTTATTCTCCGATACACACGATATACTAAACTATACTAAACTAAACTAATCCCAGGTCATTTTTGAATTTATATTATGAAAACGAAAGAAAAAAGAAACTAATAAAATGTTAAGACAGTGCCATATTATGCTACGTTTTAGATGTAGTCAAAATCTTAACGTTGCTAGTTTATTGGAGATAGGTCTGAAAGATATAGCCTTTAAACACAGTAGTATAGATACGATTTGCTTGCTTGCTTGCTTGCTTGCTTGCTTGCTTGATTGATTGATTGATTGATTGATTTTTGATCGATTTTAAAGTGAATCATGGTAAGCTTCCAGTGAGCAGTTTTTCAGCGTACTATGTTTTTATTTATTGGTATAGTGGAAGGGCTACACTTTTTCGTGCGCTCTCTATAAACACTGTACCCACTATGGTCCGCGGTCAGGATTTCCAAATTAGACCTGGCTGGCCTCCCACCTCTTTCAAGCCCCTAACTCAAAGAATTATCATATCTATCATTTAGGGACGATAGGAAACTTTAAGCGCTTTAAATGACTATCCATTATTCTGGGAAATTGTACACGTGTTTATTACATTATTTGTCATCACTTTTCGTCCGTCGTCGTCGTCGTCAGCGTAGACGTCTGTAAACTTTTTATATTTAAATCCTCTTCTCTGAAACCACTTGGCCAATTGAAACCAAACTTGGCCATAATGTTCATTGGATGGACCTTTACAAAGTTTGTGCTGAAATTTAAAATATTAATCGACCGCTGTTAATAAATCAACAATAATAATTATCAGGCGTTTTGACAGTCGTATTTTGTATGATACAACAGAGAAAATGTCTGACAGACATTGTTTGACTGATACAACGGTAAAGCCGTTGCAACAGACGATTTTCGACTCAGTCAACGGAAAAAATGACTGCGACAGACATTTTTTGACTTATACAACGGATACGCCGTTGTATCGGACACATTTTGACTGTGCCAACGGTAAAAATGTCTGTGACGGACAAAATATGTCTATGACAGGAATAAAATTTTTTGGAGTCGTTTGCAGTCAATTGCAGTCAGTGACAGACGAAAAACGACTGCAACAGGTATTTGCAGTAATTTTTTTTAGCCAGAAGTGGTGGTAGCTGTGTGTTCTAATTAAGAAATAGATTATTGCGAGCGGGCTTTATTCGAATTAGAACATGGTCAGAGATACATTTGTCAATGTCTTATACCGAGTGATAGCGAGGTATAAAATGAAGACAAATATAACGTCTGACCATGCCCGCTCGCAATAATCTATTTCGATTCTAATATGTCTAACAAATGTTTTAAAATTTTGAAGCGGCTCTAAGAGGACGCTTTCAATGGTAATATTGTTTTTTTTTAACTAATAAGATAAATCCCAAAACAGTATGTTAAAGCAAAGAAAATTGACATAAACATATAGTCTTGTCCTTTTATTGAATATACGTATCTTTTATACAAAAATATTGAGAAATCTTAACGAAATTGTATTGTTCCAGTTTGAAATTTTCAGTTCAGTGTTATATGACGTCGGAATTCTAATTGTGATGTCATATTAATTCGACTGTTGAATTGTTAAAAAAAATAATGTATAGCGAGTAGTTTAAATCATATAAATCTCAGAATTCAGACTAAAAATAACTAAATTATTAACAATAACGATAATTATGGATAACACATAACAAACGGCATTTGTAAGTCAGTTATTACATTTACACAAAACACGCAGCTTACGCATGTTCGAACTAAACTTATTGTAATTTTGACACAGCTTTGTTTACATAGCTAAAGCATGACGTCATTTTAGAATCTCAAACTAGGAACCAATGACATAGTCTAGACTCATTCTAGTAACCAAAGTAGTGGTCAAAACCTCACACTCAGATCCAATGTACTATCCGTTTGGTTTAACATTAGACTCGCAACCAAACAGTGTCAACTATTGTGGAGGTTGTGTGGTCTAACTTCAGTCTCAAAACAAATGTGGTGGCCGAGTGGTTAACCTCAGATTCAGAACCAATGTGATTGGTTTATGTTTTAACCTAATACTCAAACCCAATGTGCCGGCAGTGTTGTCTAACTTCAGACTCAGAATCAATGTGGTGGCCGTGTTGTCTAACTTAAGACTCAGAGCCAATGGGGTGCGCGTGGGTCTAAATTCAGACTATGAACCAGTAGATATGCGACATACCTGAAATCGGTACTCGCAATATAGAACAACATGGTAAGGTCCCATATATTTCAAGTTGATGTGATAAGTAGTTGCAGCGAAAATTGTTACGAAAGTTTTGTTGCGGACGGAACGACGAGAGTACAACAGTATACCCCCTTTTATGCGAAGCGGAGGTATAATTATTCATGAAATCAGCTAGGTACAAAGATACAGAATTTATTATCGAACCAGAAAATGTCACTGAATAGGATTTAGAAGATTTAGGACATTTAAATTCACACTGTGGGGGATAACGAAATATCATTTAATGATTTCATGACGGATTAAGAGTAAAATATGAGTCTTTACATTAACCAATTATTCGAACTCTTAACTTTTACACACTTAAAATAATAATGGTTAATACAAAATACTGTTGGTTAAATTGACTGAATGATTATATTTATACCAATAAAAGTGATTGATGGTCATGTTTCTATGTGTAACTTTTGATAAACAGTTCAAACTCATCTCTATTTTTTGGTTTGTCAATACTGAGTTGTCAGTTCGAGCCTTACTGTGGACAGGTTCTCCTTGACTCGAACCTTAACTGAAAATGATTGCCAGTTTTTTCATCGGTACTCCGGCTTCTTCCACCCAAACAAACTATACCATATAGCTGCAAAATGCTTAAAGTAGCATTAATATTTGGAACTGAGACATTATCATAAACATGTACCAAAGTTTGTTAACGACAAACCTCATCCAAACAAAACAACTAGACACGCCCATTTTCTTTTAGAACATCACAAACCTAATATCTAGAAATCAATGGTGGGTGAAGGTTTTTTCTCCAGGTACTCCGGCTTCCTCCCTCAATAAAAACTCTACGGCATGATATTGGTGAAAAATTGCTGAAAGGCGTTATACACCATTCAAGCAAACCAACATCTATCAACAGATATTCATTGTCTCATAATCGCAGCAACGAGAGAGCTAGGTCTCTATCGTACCATTTCGGACAAAATGAAAAATTAATGCATGTCTTATATTGACTCAAATATATCATTTGCACACAGTTCCAAAAAGATTTAGAGAAGAAGATTTAAATTTAAGTCCTTCAGACACAGTCTGGATACTTCACGACATAAGAATGATTTTTTGTATAGCTCCAAAGAATGCACAAATCAAGCTGTTTTCTTAAGAGGTCATTATCCTATTAAATGATCCATGTTATTTTACTGAACCGGCAAGACTTCTAATTTTGTATTAAAAATGTTTCTTTCACTTAAAATTTCATACATGGTTCATTACACACATTAGGCGTATTTTCATAAATCTGGGGATAAGTATAGGTGTGCACGAAGTTTATCTACAAATTTCATCTTAAAGTTTAAGAATGCTATGACTTGTGATATAAAAATCAACATTTTTCTATAAAAAAGAAAAATCTAAACTAAAAACGATGTTCTTAGCCGTAATAAGTATATAAATAAACTTATTAAGTAGAAATTTAAAACATTTTATTCAGGTTTAAAAGCTGAGTTCTCTTTTCGCAGGGACATTATTGCTCACTGCTTTTCTGTAGGATAAACTATAATTAAACTATCCACATGGTAGAGGCTTAGTTTTCTGAAAATGATGGTAAAAACAACATACCGGACTCAGATGAACTATCTAAAATGACAATCCACAAATCAAAGCCAGAGAAGCCGGAAAACTCCAGATCCAATAACCAAAAATATAGTAACTTCAGCAATGGTCCTGACTTGGTACACGTATTTCAAAGGAAATGGTAGGTTACACTAGGTTTTATGGCATACCAAACCTACCGCTTCAATTACTGTATAATGCGAGTTGATTCAAATGGATGGATATCATTTACCACTGGTCACTACATGTAATAGGTGTATCCAACAATCAGCGTAGCACATTCACTGTAAATTGGAAAAACTATCTGAAACCATATTTTCAAACGATATAAAACTTAAATGCGCGGTCGAGTCTTTTTTCTTGTTACCTTGGCATACATGATCAATTGAGAAATATAGACACATTATGCAGGAAAAGATGGAATATTGCTGCATAGGTGAGGAAAATTCATAACTTTGAAATTAAAATCATCTCGTTTGTCGTAAAATCTTGTGCTAAGATGACCGTTGATGTCATATTTGAGGTGTAAGGCTAAAAATGATGTAGATGAAGCTGTTTCTGTAGTTTCGTTGATTTCTAGTTCTGAAGGATATATTAATGGAAGCCACTCAGCAAATTGAAAAATGACATAAAATTTCAATAATTTTCAATAATGAAAGACTCATTTGTGGGTTTTTCAATCATTTTTACATGCCACGTCACTATAAAAGTAAAAAAAATACATGACTGACATGACTGATCATTCCATTTTTTGATATTTTTTCACTTTTCAATTAGGAAATTATTAGGTATTATGTGTATCGCTTATATTTATTAAACGGGAGTTCTCTCCGGGTACTCCGGCTTCCTCCCCCAATAAAAACTGGACGCCATGATATAGCTGAAAAATTGCTGAAAGTGGCGTTAAAACACCATTCAAACAACAATATATTTATTAAAGGTTACTTGGTAAATATATTCTACCAACATTCTAATTGTTTAGTTTTTATGCATGTCTACATTCGTGTTATTTTCCGATGCGGGTCGATGACTGGGAAATAATAATATTTAATTTCGTCATTTAAATAACATCTGTTTTGTTACGACCTGATAGGTACCTTTTGAGTATTATGCATACTTTGGTGCGGGTAGGTGAAATAGAAATAATTTTAGGGTTTTCTTTTGTAAATTCGCATGCATCGAAAAGTTTTTATAGGTATTTTGTTATATCGACATTGCTGATACTTGGGCAGGTAGGTTTAAAATATTTGTCATGACAAATTCAGAAAAATGCGACTTCATTTTGTCGAATTTCTATTTATATTAGTTTGAAAAAAGTAAAATGTGGTTTTATTTAAGAAATGAAAAATTATACATGAAACATGTTTTTGTTTGAAGTCGGCTTTTTATTTATTTTATCAATGGGCCTAATTTTCTGTCAGTTTATATAATTTGTGTAGGCTAATGTTCATTAATTAATTTCAAATGGAATCATTTTAAATTTGATGTACTTCAATGTATTTGACACGGAAAGAATGAGATTGCACTTTGACCTGGGCAGTATTAGACTGCATTTGGCCCGGCAGAACCTGATTACAACACATCTTGGCCTTGGGCAAAATTAAATGGCACATTGCCCTGGACAAAACCCCATTGTAATAGAAAAAAACATTCTTTATTCTCCAATGTAATTATTTTTTTACGAGTAAATAAAGGTTATGCTCAACATTAAACATTCTGTTTCTCTTGCATATATACTTCCACATGGAAACGAGCGTTATTTACTTATGAAGGAATTTACGTTTTCTCGGTATTCCAAAAAATTATAAGCAATATTATATTTCCAGTCAGTTGATGGTTTAGATAATTATTTTGATTTAAATCATTAAAAACTTGACCGGAATGTTTTTCCTGACCAGAATTGAACACGATTTTTCACCTTGGATATTAAATTTGTTCAATTTTTAGAACTCGGTCAAAAGTGGTGAACATATTCATCTGGTAAATTTAGCATCAAGTGTGTTGATGTATAATTTAATTTCATTCAAAACGAGAAAGTTGTCAAAAATTGACCAGAACGAAAAATATCAAGAAAATGGCTTCGCTAGCAACATAATGTCGAGCTTAATAGCTTCTCCGACAGTAGATAGTCTTTATTTTAATCCAGCTTTTGTTAAACTTAAAATTAATGTTACTTACATTACTATAAAGTATACAATACTGTTAATATGAAAGATGTTTTAATAGAAAAGTACAAAAGGTCTAAATGGGCTTTGAACCACGAGGCTTAGTTCACAGGGTCACGTTTTAATGTCAAAAATAAAAACACGTAATACAATCAAGTACGTTTAATATATGTGTGCGGTATTTTTGAATGTTAAAACTTTGCTTCCATGAATTACTCGAGAAAATTTATGTATAAGTAATGTAGTTCCATAAAGGTTTCATTTGTTCTAGAGAAGCACAACCCTATTTGTAATAGTAACCCTATTTGTCCGGTTACTTTTCTCGTATACATTCTTGTTGTTGTTTTTTCTGGGACACACGCTACAAGCAGAGTGAACGTAAAATAGAAACAACTTCCGGTGTCAAGCCTAACATGACTGAATATAGTTAGCTCAAATACACAGGTAAAACGCTAAACTGCAAAATTATAAAGTAACAATTATTCTCCTTTATCACAAACGTTTAATATTATAGAATAAATTTCTCACTGAACACTGCAGAGTTTTTATAAGTGCACACTAGATCATGGCAATAAATATGCAAAATACTCAGGTTGTTACGGCACATATTGTCGCCCTGCACATATTGTCGCCGGCGACAATATGTGCACACATTTGTTAGCATAAATTGTCGCCGGTTGCATAAATTGTCGTCGGCGACAATTTGTGCCGCAAGTTGGGGTCACCTATTTATCGTTGTTCGGCGACAATATATGCCTTTGAAAAATGTTTAACTGCACAAATTGTCGCCAGGACATAATTTTCTGTGGCTTTAATAACGTTATCTGTATAGTAAAATAATAGAGAAGTCATCGGTTTTTTCATGAAATTTCTACTAAATTTCAATTTTGGTTCTGTCAAACAGTGGAGATGGAGACTTATACCTCTAACTTTAATTTCGGAGTAATTACATTTCATTCATCATAATGAATAAAACTTGTCTAAAATATTTAATTGTCAACAAAAATCGCAAAAGGGATTTTGAATCAATTATTTTTTTAATAATCCCAATTCGGGTTATGCAACAGGCGAGTGTCTCAGGCAATGCCGCAGCACGCGGTATTGCCGGTACTGTTCGAACCGTACCTCTTTAAATTGCTGGACCGGAAAACAGCACCAGTTTTTTGTAAATTGGAATAAAATGCCTGTTTTCAACTGAGTCAGGAATAAAAATTGCCGTTTTTGGTCATTTTCAATTTAAGTGCCAGGAAACTCCCAGAATGCAGGACTTCGCAACATTTTGTGCTATAACGACTTTATCGTAACAGTCCAATAAGGAGTCGCACAATAGGTTCAGTCAAAAAACAAAGTTGCGTCTTTAAAAGTAAAAATATTTTTGTGATTGGACTTGTAGTCTTTCGTTTTACGCTGCGAGTTGTAATAATACCAAGGTTCAATGTCAAAGATCAGGTTTGACCTTTATTACAGTCAATGCACTATTTGGTCCCATGGACGATGGTGGTGCTCCCATGCTTGTATGCCTTACGGTTTTCAAGAACAAGTTTTTGACGGAAAGTGTTTTACGTAAAGGGCCAATTGAACTATTATGGCAGTGCTAATAGTTGTAAAACTTGTATCAAAAGTTTTCCAGAGGACTAACCAATCCGTTTCGATTATTTTTCGGTTTTCCGTATTTAGAGAGATCGCCAATTGCGATTTTTTTTCATTTGGCGACAAAATATTGCGTCTGGCGATTTTTTTGGCGCCAAGGTTTTATAGTGTTAAACGATGCATGCACGTTTTAAATTTATCGGTAATCGGCGATTGCATCATTAAAGATCCTTTGTCGGCTTCTATGGTCGTAAATACACGTGTATTGTGTAGTATCCAGTGACATGTGTGCTATTTGGAGCACGTGATTTAGAGTTATTAAACGGAAATCGGCAATAAATGAATCAACAAAGTTGTCTGATGAAAAGCAGCTTTACCTGCATCACATTTGAGTAGACGTGTAATAAAACAACTGATGCTGTTAATTAATTTATAAAAATAACAAAACAAACATATTTTTGTAGTAATATTTTTTTTATAATGTAATTAATAAAATACAGGTATGAAAACTGACATCGTTGTTGAGTGATTTCCGGACCGGATGTCCGTCTTAGTTTCGTAATTAGAAAACTCTTACACATGCGTAGTTCTATTTTCAGTATTTCCGGTTTTATGTTCATTCACGGGAATAGATGTTTCTAATAAATTACTGCAAAAATTTTGGTTTTCTGCCAACAAGAAATCACTCGCACATATTTCATGATTAAAATACAATAAGTGTACTGGCTGCTCGAGACCAAACCTTTGAAAAATTGAATTAAGAGTCCGGCAAACTTGGATTTCGTCCGACGTTAAAGAATATGTCACACATGTTAAACAATTTCGCCATGTCATATAGTGATCTAGCGATTTCTAATATGGCGACACTTTTACAAAACTGGCGACGGAAAATTGCAGTTGGCGATTTTTTTGGCGCCAGCTTTTTAGAAGCCAGAGCAGCCCTGAAAAAAGAATCCGAGATGTTTAACGGACAAAAAGTCAGGGACAGCTAGACAAAATCATGGTTAGACAAAAGAGGGGACAACAATACAAACACAACACAAAAATAAAAAACTAGTGACAAGAACCCCACTTAAAACCGTGTGCAAGTCCAGGTGCTCCGGAAGGGTGAGCAACTCTTACTACAGGCGTGGCACTCGTCGTATCAGTCAGGTTAAAATTCCGTAATTTGTCATATATGGGTGTCGTCATATTACAGAAAGAAAGAGGGAATGTGGTTACGACGAACTTAACAGATCAGTTGTCATATGTGACATATATCCGTAACGGTCAACCAAGTCATGATGGCGACTGAAAATATTTCTTAGTGATAACTAAAGTTGTACAACCATGAACCCCGGTTAAGTAGTTTTGTGTCAGCAGACACCCTCTATCAATGGAATCTATATAGGAAATACAAACTCTCAAGTACCCGATCAACTGAGAGATGTATACTATGTATGCAGGTGCTGGTGAAGTGTTAAAATACAAAAAAATGAAAATTAAAATCGTCCCTTTTCACGGTCGTTAATGTTTGTTTTCAACCAGTCTTTATTGTCAACTTCTGGATGTAAGTCAAGTTACAAGGCAGACCTAGCTGTCTCTCTGGGGTCTTTAACATGACAAAATGTTATCAATCAGAATGTCAGATCTGTAAGAAAAAGTATTCGGCTTATAGAAATCAATAGGCAATAGAGACATTTCGAGATGGCCGCCATAATCGATTTCAAATTTGTATAATATAATCATTTTCATAATCATCTTTATGTACAAAAATGTAACAGGAAACCATGTTTTGAGCATTTTTCCATTTTTGCAGATTTGAAATAACCACCATAAAACGTCAACATGTGGGTCATAAGGTGCGGCATATCATATTCCACTTATATACCAATTTTTATTAAAATGCATTAGATTCCGGATTTTTAAGAATCCATTTTTTAAATTTTTTTTTAAATTGGCAGCCATAATCGAATTCAAGTTTTTATGATAAACATACATTGGTAACATTTTAATCCAGCAGGAAACCAAATTTGATGAACCTTACTCTTATTATATCAACTTCCCCAACCTCGTGCTTTTCATTTTTAATTGGTGCAGCAAGTTCTCACTAAAGAAAACTGAGAAAAATGTTAAAACTGTGCGTACAATGTGTGCTTTAAATGCTGTATATATTGTCGCAGATGAGGTAAAAATACGGCGACAATTTGTGCTGTTAAAACCTGCATATATTGTCGCCGGCGACAATATATGCAGACGACAATTTATGATGTATTATAGATTGCACACATTGTCGCCATGCACATATTGTCGCCGGCGACAATTTGTGCAGGGCGACAATATGTACCGTAACACAGGTGTTATATTTCACTGTTCATTTTTTTTGTATTTTGCATAAGACGAAAGCTTTTAACGTTTGAGTTACTATTTTAATTAGATCATCAACTCTTTATAACACATGGTTGCCTTTTCCCGTCTAATGATTTTTAAAAGCTTATTTAGCTCGTATTCTTAAATATCATTAACCGTGAAGTTTCAGTGTATCATAATATTTTATTTATAAAATAATTACTCAGAAAAATCAACAAAATATTTACACACATAGCAACAGAAAACACAAGGTTATAAGTTCTGTCTTATTACATGTACATTTATTGCAATAGGTTTCAAGTAATGTTTTAATATGGTTTGAAACTATAAAAGGCAACACGCCTCTGGTTAACTCCACCAAAATGTAACAACGTAACAACGCTGTTGTTAAAAAAAATAATGAAATATTTGACTGCAACACGTCCCGTTTCTTACCTGGCCAAGATGCCGAAACACGACAATGACTGACGACTGGTCAACTGTCCATAAACCAAATCTCTTAACACACCAAATGGCATAGCAATAATCGACAAAATACAGAATTTCAGAATAGAATTTACTTCTTTAATTTTCTAGTGTTACTGCCGGGTGTAGTCAGAAGCCAAAAACTTCAGTCGATACATTATATAGAATATCTGTAATATTGCACAAATATAAAAATAAGAAAACATTATGTCACCGCATGTACATGTACCCAAAAGGAATATATCAATTAAACTGACAAAATGAAATAATTTTGATAAAATAATAAATAAGATTAGTCTGACCTGTATGTGTATCGTACGTTGATAATTATTTTTATTTCTTGTAATATTATGTGATGTTACAAACGTTAACTTAACTGTATATAGTGAAATATCCTGTAATAATCTTCCTTGTAATGAACATTTGAAAATTATAAGAATAAAATTTGTTGAGAATTAACTACAATTACAAAAAACTAAAACAGAATAGCTTTAAATTTAACATTTCTTTTAAATGTAATAAAAGATTTGTGAAGACGAAGTACAGTACACAAACTGCACTGTCACAAAAATACAGTTCAAATGAAATGTATTAAACTTTGTTACTAAATTATGCTACATATGAAATATTATTTATTTTGCGTTCAATAGCTATTTTCAACGTGTTGTTTGGCGTCGCTTGTAGCGTAACGTTCTATATACCGTAAAGCTGAATGATGCCGCTCATATAAATGTTAAATGATTTTTTGACAAACAGAATTTTGTATCTAATTTGCAAGTCGGCCGCTTATATAAATGTTTATTTATAGCATATAAATGATTTTTTTGACAAACAGGATTTTGTATCTAATTTGAAAGTCGGTATAGATAACGACTTATAAACAGATTTTTCAGTCTTTATTATTATCTCCCTTCTCGTATCTCCCAACAGATGGCGTTTACTCCATTGTATTTCTGCTACACAAGCTTTGCACATTTGGGCACGTGCATTAGAATTAGATAGTTTTAAGTTACCCGCCATCCCACCCTAACCAAATTTTAGTTCTGGTAAAGGAAATTATGAATATGAAGGACTTTAGTTTTTATTATGTTTTCTGGTTTGTTTGTTTGTATTTTTTTTATACCCTACAGTTTTTTCTCATGCATGTATTATCAACAACTTTAGAATAAGTTATGTATTTAAGTAGTTTACGTTCTGTAAAAACAACGTTGTTATTAAGCTGTATTATGACGTTTGTAAATATGTAAAAAGACCTATAATATCCCCATCTTTGATGGGATGGGTTCTTTATTATAGTAGTTAAGATTTCTATCTATTTGTAGGTATATATGTTTTATTATTTTTAATTTGTGTTTTCGTCATTTATATTTATTAATAAATGACATTTTCAATTCAATGCCGAGTTTCTTCTTCCCTCCCATCAAGCGGAGCATAGCCTGTGTTGACAAAAAGTCCGATCATGTACACCATGATATATATTAATTGTGCCACCCGAAGTTGTATCTAGGAATGGTTTTCAGACTTTTGTATACAGTTTTTGCACACGTAAACGCAATACTTCAATTGATTGATGATTGATTGCTGACAAATTTAGCAACCCTGATGGATTACTGACGAATACACCTGTCCAAAATCATGAATCGGTCATTACCTTGGTAAATGTCAGAGATCGGTGCGATCAGTCTAATGAGTCCGACCAAGAATCCGCCATTTAATCATTTGCATATTCGGTCGTGTATTGACAGATACATATACCTTAATAACTAATAAAAAATCGAAAATGTCTCATTTGTATAAACTGTATGATTTTATAACAAAATAAATGCAAATACGCAATAGAATAGTTAATACAAAATGTCTCGTTCCTTACAACTATAAAAAGCACTACAAAACTGCAAAATATTTTCTTTGACGATAAGATAATGGATTATTTTGCCTTTTTTAGCGGCTTTAATAACCGTCTTCTATTTCAATATCTATTAAAGGCGATTTTAAAGTGAAATGAATTTTGCATCCTTCAAAAACGTCATCCACTATGGTCCGCTATTCAGTTTTCTTTCCTGTCCCCCCCCCCCCAAAAAAAAAAAATAAAGAGACAAGAAGAGATCCTCCATATACACCATCTGCGAATGCACAGGAGTGCTATGTGGGTCGAGCCCTTAGAACCTTTAGAACCCATTATCTATTCTTACAGTGTCGATTTACAAGTATTACTGCATTAGCTCATTTATCCTTTAAGATATTTATAAAAAAAACTGTTAGATTTAAGGCATACCTGTAACTGTTGTGATAAATGTTTGGTTTATGTAATCCAAAATTATTGGTACTCTTTTATTTCCGCGACGTTTGATTTAAGCTTTTATTAATTAAACATTAAATTAAAATATTTTTATTTTTTTTTGACCAGTTACATGTATATTTATTGTTGTCGTAAATAGTAACCAGACCCGTCTCCTGACTCAGTAACAGATTATTTCACATGTTGCAAAAACAAGCCAACTTATCGGCAGACATCGTTTTTCTATGCAGTTAGGATATAACAAATTACTTAAACAAAAATTATATACCTGGAGAAGTCTCTTTTGATTATTAAAATTGAATAGAATATATAATGGATGTGCTTTCTCTTTCGTATTTAATCTTATTTGTATTTAGTATTATATACCGGAATTCTTAGGTCTTGTGGTACAGAGGGAAAACTTTTATCAAACCGCGGCAAATGATATTTTAAAGCGTTTAAAATGAAAAACGTCGACCTCAATGGGCAAGTAGTTAACGTAGCAATTATCTACTATTTATAACCTGAGTGTCAACACTGTGGTTGTCTTTTCGAGCCTTACAGCGCGGAGGGTTTGCTCGACTCATCCTAACTGCACGAATACAAGTTTTCATGTTTTCAACGGGTAAAACAGCTCTTTCGCAGTAATTATATAGCGAAATATAATTTTTGAAAATGGGGATAAACAAACTTAAAACAAAAAGAAAAATATTGCGGACTCGAAAGTGTGAAGGGAAAAAAAACATTTTATTATTGTTTTTTTTTATTAATTATTATCTTTTTTTATTTCTTTGGTAAAAATGACACCATTTCAAAATCTTTGCACGTGTTTTAAGATCATCATTTACCTAACCTTTTTGCATGCACGTGTTTATATTTCAAAACAGATGTAGTAATTATAAATTTTGTGAAGTAACTTTAGACTAGTTTAAGCCTTATGTATGCATAAAACAAGCGGAAAATCGGGAAATAACAGATAACATCTTTATACCTATAGCGAGTGAAACGAATTTCCACATTGTAAGTCAGCCAATGGACCTTACGTTGTTCTCAAAAATTCGTCTGCTTTCGTAACGTTAAACGGTATTCAAACAAACAGAGAGACTTTTCCCGCCTCAACCGCAAACGACATTACCCAAAAGGTATCGAGCATACAACAATCGCCTACTCCTATTTTACAGTTGCCTTATCAAAATAAAAAAACCGCCGCATTTCAAAACACTGATTAAATGTTTAAAATAATTGTTGATTTAAATTTGCACTTATTCGGATCTACAATAGAGCATAAGATGGACCATACGCGGTAGCAGTTTTCATTAATAAAAAAAACCTCTGCAATGTACGTTGACTTTACCTATACATGGAAATCTGACAAATATATGCAATTGAAGGCAATGTAAGTAACTGTTGAAAACCATATATTTGAATGTTTCTGAGTAAAATTTAGACAGAAACGGGTATTTGTTTAATTGTTTACTGCTACCTGTTACAATTAAGGGACAAATACCGCATATTAGCTATAGTGGTTGAACTGGTAGCGCATGGAAAACATCAACACTTGAACTTGACAACGGCCTTAGGTTTTTTTCCCTCAGACGAAACTAATAACATTATTTGCTTTCGCTTAGGCACCAAATTTCGTTGAGTAATGAGAGATCCCTCAAAATGAGCGGAATACTTATAGGTATATCAAGCCCGAAGGGTACCCAAGGAAACGCACAAACACCCCTAAAATAGTTAAGAGATAGGCTTTGCACAATCAGCTAAACAAAACGGCCAATACATTTAATCAATTATGTAAATACATTTATTCCAATCCAACTAAACACTGATTTTAAATACAGCTCCTATATCAAAATTCAATTGAATAATAAATCTACTGTCCATTCTACACTTCAGCGCAGCCAAATATCAATATAAGAACGAATCTCCTCTCCATCAGTCAAAGCTCATGTACAGAGCCATTGTCAGCTATGAGGTTTTCTTGTTGACAGTACGTTCACAGCTAAGAGGTTATCCTGTTGACATAATATTAGGGGCAGAGTTTTCATTTACAGAACATTTAAATCTACGATGTTTACCTGTTATGAATGAATAGTTATCGTACCTTTCCACCTCTGAAGTTTTTATGTTGACAGTCAGTTTATTAAAAAACAGTGACAATCGACAGAGTTTTTGTTGACAGAACATTTACAGTATATTGAGGTACAGTGGTTTTGTTGATAGCAAGTTCTATGATGTCTCCTTGTTTACAGCATACCAAAGGACAGAGTTTTTGTTGACATAGCTCTGTTACTTTGGTACTTCTATAAGGTTTCCATGTTGACAGTATATCCAGAGACATAGTTTTCATTGAGTCCACCGTTTACATCTATGAGGATTTCCTGTTGAATATATATTAATGGACATGGTTTTCTTTAACAGAACGTTAACATCGCATCTACGACTTTTTTTAGTTGCTAGTATATTAAATACATGTAACATAGTTTTTGATGGCAGTACGGTTACATCTAGGAGGTTTTCCAGTCGACATCATATCAAGGGACATAGTTTTTTATGACAGAAGCTTATATCTATGAGGTTTTCCTGTTGACAGTAGATTAAGAGAGTTATTTGTTGACATCACGTTTACAGAGGTTTTCAGTTGACATGTAAATTAAGGGACAGAGTTTTCATTGACAACACGTTTACCTCTATGAGTTTTTCCGGTCGACAGTATATAAAGGTACAGAGTTTTCATTGTCAAACCGCTAACATCAATGAGCTTTTCATGTTCACAGTATATTTAAGGACAGATATTTGACAGTTCGTTGAAATACTCGTTGTTTCTCTTCCTTTCACTATGTTTCCACCTAAGATGTTTACTTAGTTAAGAATTCGTGTAAATCCAAGTAGTAACCCATCCAAATTATCTACATAATAGAGTTTTCTCAATCTAATCAAAATTAAATCTTTCACTTGCTCCCCCTTTTTGTTATTGGTCGCTGCGTTATAAGATCTAACAACATCCCATTACAGGTCACGTCAGGGGTCAAAATTTTTAATTTTGATCGTGCAATCAAATTTCAGTTCGAGTTGAGTGATTCGACCAATTAAATACTTGTTTGCATTTCACACTAGGCTTGACTGGCAAAATGGCGATGTCCGATGCATTTTTGCGGTCTGAAAAGTTTTACAACTATTTTAGTACTCGAGAACGCATGAATGATGTTGGTTGTTAAGAGAAAGAAAAGGATTGCGTTGCTGTTCTTCCTTAAGCGTTAGGGAAATTCTTTCCACTTCAATTTGTATCATTTACATACCAATGAAGAGAAAGATGAACAAATCGTCATCGCGCAATTTAATTTAATTGAGAGATGTTGGTCTGCTTTTGATATTGCTTATGGAGAATCAAGTAAACAGATGTGCAAAGCTTAACGGCAGCATAGAGAGGTCAGTACGTAAATTATAAACGAAAATATGAACTTTTTTCACAATAAGGCACGAATTTCTTAACAAGAAAAGAGGGGGAGGTGAATTGCATATGACAAACATACATACATGCCAACCCTAATTAGGTCCAACGCGATAAAAAAAAATTGTTTTCAGTTGGTTCAAAATGGTGTGATCTGGTGCATTTTGAGCATTGTTTAAAGAGTACTAGAGGCCAGGTTAAGTATCAACCTTTATGCAATAAATAACTAAAAAACCCTCTCTTTCAGGTCTTTGCCTTCAATATTTTTCGATGAATTTGTAACAATGCCCTCTCTTTGACTTAAAAACGAGAGACTTAAGTTTTATTATATTAGAAATTTAAAAAATCGGTGTTAATTTAGGAAAGCGATAGAAAAAATGTCAAATGGGTAGGCGGTAGATCGACCACAAAAATCCGTAGTCTAACCGCTCAAACCGGTAGGGTTGGCATGTATGAACATACAACATGGTATCAGTAAAATAGTACTAGTATAAACATGTAACTAACCTGGTTAGATGATAGGGGGAATTAATATAAAACATTCGACAAAAACAATCAATAGACTACTGGTACTCATTAATTATTCATCGTACATCCTGTTGCTCCAGTTTTAATTGGCATTCATGGCTTGGTTGACTGTCAGACAAAATTTAAGGTACATTGATCACCACTAATGAAACGCCATCTCATTTGTAAAAAAAATTGTTGATTTTTTTTCTAAATACTGGCAAAAAGTTATATAGTTATTAAAGTCACTTAATACATGTATAAATTAACATGATCAACAATTTCATTTCAGATGGCTGAAAATATCACAATATCAAAGTCGGATTTATAGGTATCATTTGCGCATCACCGAGTCAAGTTTGTGACCCTGTATGGAGATTGGAGAAGCAATTTTCAAAAGTTCCAAGTTTCTGTTCAAATTAGATGAGTTTCAAATGATGCCAACTTGGTAAGTGGAATGTTTACATCTTGTTTTCTACTAGTACAATGTTTCTTGTAAAGAAAAGTTTCAACTTGTATAGATCTTCATAAAGTGGATAGTTATTTATAAGTAACCTCACCCCATAGATATATATATATATATCTCAATATAACAAGTCAAATGGACATTCAGATTTCGAAATTTTCAACCTTTAGACAAAAATAAATCGTTGTTATTTATGAATTTTTTGTTGAAATTGGCACCCGCAAATATGAACTATATATTTTTATGCATTATAATGTTTGTGGAAATATTGCATAAAATTTGATGTTAAATTGTACGTTACTTGACGGTACTCTTAGTACAGTGAAGCTGATTCACTTTAGTAATGTTTGAAAGGACTATTTTCAATAGCAAAACTATTTTTCATACCTTAGGGAAACTTTGTATGCATAGAGTTACACGTTGATGACTGCATGTTTTCAATTGCAGATTTTCAAAATTGTATCAATTTGCAATAAATATTTTACTGATATGACCATTTTCTATTTTCTGTAAATACAAAGCAACAACTGATATCGGAATTGTTATCTTGGTTTAAGATTTTGAATTTAATAACAATCCAATATAAGTTAAATTGTTTGGGCAGATCAAGAAGTTTCACCTGTAGCAATTAATTGTTAAACAACCAATAAATGTAACGTACATTGCATGTTTTTTCACTAATTTTAAAACAAAAATTTTAATTTGCTCTTGTCAAGTTAATTTTCTCTGTAATAAGCAAATACTAGTATTTGTTTTTGTGGTATTTTTTTTATAAGGATACCAATATATAACTAATTTTAAACTCAATTTATATTAGTAACGTACATTTCAAATTCAACACAATAAAATTTTAAAACATGTTAAATTTAAATGCCATTTAAATTTCATTTAAACACTTGGTATTACTGATTGATTTTCAAATACAAAGAAACAAGGGAACAAGTAATAGATTGAATCAGTTAAACGTCGGTAACGTTCATTTCATACTATCGAGTCTGTCTTTGTCAAATGGGTCCAGTTGACACATCCTACCAGTTCTACCAACGACAATTGGTTCTTTCACGGAGAAGACCACATCTGTTGACGAAATCCATATACTATCATCTCGTTTAGGCCACTGAAATTTCTCCTTTTTTAGCTTCCATGAACGTTATTTCCACAGTATCGTCAGACTCATCAATATCTAGTATTTTGCCGATGTAATATTTGTTTGAGTATCTTGCCGCTACAAATGAACCTTTCGTGAATGTCGTGTCGGATGGTATGAAATCGCGTTCATCATTAACTCGGTTATTGGCAATCTTAACATGAGGGTCTGCAGATTAATGATGACTTCGTTGTTGGTTGGGTTTATGTAACGTTTCCCTTCGTCACCCTTTGCAAACATTACCTCCAATGCAGGTATTAGAGTAACAGCTTGTGTCCTTTACAAATACAGCACCATTTCCTGCACTTGCTACAGCATGACGTTTGAATGTTCCTTTCACAGATTTGACATTTCTCGATTTCAGTTTTTCATCAATTTCAGTGCAATCCTCAGCTTTCACAAAGAGAAATTTTACACCTTTCATATTTGAAGAGCATGCCCACCTGTAAAAATCATGTGCATCTTGTATGGAAGTTTTTTGACACCGAACTGCCTCATCTGCCATCCTTTTGGCTGTTTCCGCCCAATCAGTCGCATGGTCTTTTCCCGTGACCTACTTCGAAAAAGTTGCATCTAGCGTCAGATCCATAGAGCTCATTATGATTAGCAATAGTGAAAAAAGACTGTTTATTGCGGTATATATTGACTTGTTGGGCCGTCTGTCCAGTAATGTATAAATTCCACATGTGGTAATAGTGTTCTTAATTCTGGTATTAGTTTTTCAATAATAGCATGTACGGTACTTGACGAGTGTGACATCTCATCAGAAACAATTAGATAACTCTTGTGTTCGGTATTTCCTCGATCCCCTTTAAAATATATACTACAACTAGGTGAAGTGTTACGCCCATCTGATTCCAGTAGGCCGACTGGATTTCTTCAACGCTCTTACAGGAGTAATTTTCAGCGAAATCCATCTTTATTATTACGTGTTTCGGTGGAAGATTCTCCTTTAGCTTCTTGATTTCTCCATACTGTGTTTGGACTTTCTCAATGTGACCTAGAAATTCTGTTCTTTCTATCTTGAAATATTTAATATATTCATCTTTCTGTTTTTCACTTTCCACTATACAGCTAACATACTTTTTCTTATCTTTCTCTTTGACTTCTACTTTTTTTCCACTGGGAGTATGTAACTTTATCTGGTAATTTACTTCTTAAATCTATTTCAGTAACATTTGGCTCATTTGCATACATTTCCGGATTACCAGTGATTTCTACTCCTTCTTTTCGTACTGACTTTAGAAGAAGTGCCGTATTTTGGTGCTTTGTACATAAACATGTACTTCGGCTGATGAAATTTGTGGTAAGGATGTGTTTTGGACGCATTCTACAAAAATGTTGCCAAGGACATTTTTACTGTTGGGTTTTCTGAATTAAATTTGATGTACAAATTTCCTAAGTAATCCGTCAGTATTCTTGTCTGTTCTTTCTTGTGAGTATCTGATTTGATCACATCAGCTTTGCCTGGCATACATCTACTATTATCGTCCCGCTCTAAAAAATCTTTGACTTCTACAAGATATATAGCACGTGTTCTCCTCCTCTTGTGTTTTCTAATGGGTAAAAACTTGTCTGTATTAATACTTGATAGGTTTTTTCTTCCAATACCTGTTTCTTTGTTTAGCCACATTTTAGCCCTATATTTCTGAACTAACTTTCCAGACACGATCTGCTAAGTATCAACACTTGACCTTGTCGCTTGTTCTTTATTTCCTGACGTGCGGTTCATATCTATTCTAAAACTGTATTTTCAAGAATAAGGTGCCGTTTTACCTTCTTTGATTGATCCTTTGTCAAATTTGCTTCCTTGATCAAACGCTGCGCTTTGCTTCGAGGGGAGTCAGTTTTTCTGTTCTTTCTTAATCTTCTATTCGTTTTTGGAGTGTTTTTATTCTCTTGGTGAGGTTTACATTTCCGTCTTTTAGGACTTTTATATTTCGATGCGCTTTTGAGAGAGCCCGACTAATTCGTACCCTTGTGGTGTTTCTTTTCCTGTTCGGGAAATTCATGCGAACTGTAAAAGAGCAGTTGAGATTAGATGAGGCACTTTCATATCCACTAGTGGTTGTATCAAGTCCATAACTGTTATTCTCTAAGCTTTCTTCATTTTGAATATTTTTTTGATCTCTTTTTTCTTGCGCCACTGTCGTAGGTTCTCGTTATTTTTCTTGTTTCGTTCCATTCTTTCAGTACGAGAGTGCTCTGAAAATGGTCTATAGTATGACATTCTTTTTGTCTCTCTTTGGCAAAGTATGTATCCCCCATTTTGCTTCTTTCTCTCGCGGTAGGCTTTTTGAATCTCGGCTCTACTTTTTGCCATAATCTGTAAAAAGTGTATCACATAAAGTCATTTGAAGAAAAATGTAATTCATAATGTACTTTGCTTAACGAACAAAACGGTTCCTTTTTTATGAAGTCGTTTTTAAAAAAGGACTTTTAAATATTTCTGAGAAAAGCTTGGCGGAAATTTTCGGACGAACATACAGACGGATGGACATGAGTAAAACTTAATGCCCTTGACCTATCGACGCGGGGGCATAAAACAATCAAGTAAAGAAAGAACGGTTCTTAAAACTAACAAACGGAAGTGAATAAGAGGGCAAAAAATATAAATATATTTGATGCACCAAGTTTCCTCTCTGTTTTATTCTATAAAAAAATTATTAATTGAGAAAAAAATGTGTATAACCATACAAACAAGACATGCATTTGTAGGTAAAGAACACATCGAAATGTACGTTACCAACCAATGTATATTGTGTGTATCTGTAATACAAAAATTATTTTCATTGAGAAAAGATCGCTTTGACACACTTGTAACAAGTTGACGAAATGTAATAAATATCAATCTATAATAATCCGGGAAATTGCGATTATTATCACCTAATATAGGCTCATTACTTTATTTAAAATGGTCATTGACAGTCTTAATTAATATTGCTCAAATATCAATACTCTGTACTAGAAAGATTGTGCGCATGTGCATATTTCAGTTCGTTTTTTATGTAAAAATCTGTTCCAAACAAAGCTTTTCATTTTGAGCAACTCATTCAAAGTTAAATTGCTGAAAGGGAAAGCTGAAATATACGTTACCAGTTGTAACGTACATTTCGAGAATACCAATGCACATTGCCAAACACGTGAATACATTGTACACAACTCCTAATTGTCATTCGCATATTTTTGGCATAGGAGAAAAAATGTCAGAGAAAAAAGTTTTCAACCGATAGTTTAATAGTAAATAAAATGGATAATATTCATTGAATGGTAAATACATAATTCATTTGTAATTTTTTAAATCGTTATAAGTCTTTTGAGCTTACAAAAACATCACAAAGGGGGAGTCATGTTCATGTCTTCCCTCTTGTAAACTTTTAGTGAAAAGTAAAAACGATTACGGAAAAACTATGCAATTTCCGGATTTAATGTATCATACATTTCAATAACGTTCGTTTCATGATATCATTAAAATCGAACAGAATTCTTCTTGTCGAACGATTTAAGAAAGAAAATTTGTGGTTATAATAGTAATGTTGTGATCTAAAAAAAACACAATTTTTATTTTGTTACGCAAATTAGTTTTTCTTTAAAACCATATATCGTACACTTCTGTTCTACGGTAGAATATAGTTATATATTTGGACAATTTAAAACTTTTTTAAAACAACAATCCAGTTAAACGTATTTTATTATTTAGATACATATAAAAGCTATTGGAACATTTCATATAGTTAGTGAAAAATGTTCTTGACAAAGTTGTATTCTTCTATTATTCTTCTACAACTTATTACAGAATAATGAACTTGGTGACAGAGCTTCCACTTGATATTTGCATATAAAAACGCATTTTATAATGCATTAAATTTGGCGATTGAAATAGTGAAACAAAAATAATTTTCTTCTAAATTCTCTATTGTGATATAATTACAAGGCAACAGTTGTTTTTAAACTACCGGTTTATTTGTTAGTAAAGTATAAAGCGACAGTAACGTACACTTCAAATTCATAAATGTTAAGGAAATAAATTTCAGTTAAATTGCTCCGTATAAGATGTTTATTGGATTTTTATGTCGCCCTTTATGACAATACTCACAATAGACCATCAATTTTTCTGACATATTAAGGTTTGATAAAAAATTTAAAGAGCGACTTTAATTGCTCTCTTGTATTGAGAATCAGTGGGATGCATTGTTATATTCTGTATGAAAGTAATTAAAATACAAAATTAATAATCAAAAATTGAAAAGGCTTTGCTCAAAGAGTGCAGTGAAGTGCAATTTTTTAAAAATTGCATTTTAATATTTATTCACAATACTGAATATGGTTTACATCTATGGTGTGACCATTGTTTAGATAAATACATGTACCTTGATTTATAACAGCATAGGGACCGCTAGTAAACTCGGTTCATTGGCTATGATGACAGGTGCAAATCAATTTGTAACTTTGAATTAAAATTATTGAACCATTTCCTCTAAAAGTATGCAGTTGACTGAATAATAGGGAATAAACTTGATACACATAAAGAATTTCTACTTTACATACTATTTTAGGAAAATATAGTTCTTATTTTCTTCCAAGTGACTGCTCTTATTTTCTCATGTTTTTAATTGTTTAAGCAATATTTGTTTTATCCGATTGTAATGTCGGTATGCAGTCTGTTGATGAGATTACAACTAGTCTGGCTATCAACATGAAGAAAATAAATCTTCAGTATTACTTGATGATAAAATATAATTACTTGTATGGCTTATATATTGTTTACCAATATTCAGAAAATTATTTCAGTGATATGACAAATTCCAGCAAAAACATTAAATAAACAATGTATGAAACCATATACCTATTATTGGTACCAAGCAAAAAATTTTTCATCGAATACATGAAATTGTATGTACCTTTATGATATCAACTACCATACCAAATTTACTGGTAGAAATAAGTTTGTTTATTTGAATGGTTTTTAATGCCACTTTGAGCAATTTTTCAGTTATATAGTCACATCAAGTTTTATTGGTGGACCAATCTGAAGTACCATGATGAAAACCCTGACCTTCTGAAGGAAGAATAGTAATCCTTGTAAATTGAAATTGGGTTTGAGCGCACCCATAAGACTCGAACCTGCAACCCCAGTGTTAACAGTCATGTAACCAACTGGGATTTAACGTCGGTTTCAACAAATTTTCAATTATATCAGTTTCCAGTTTTATTGTCTTGTCTGTGGGTACTGTAATCGAAACATAGGAATCTGGCGACTACATAAATACTATATTTGTTTCATATCTGTGTAAGCTTAAACCCTAGGTAAATCAAATTTGGTCCAGTGGAAGCTTATGATGAGTACTACATTAGTTATAGTTATTGGATTAGGTCAGTGCCTAAGTAATCATGACAATAATTGGTATAAAGGCAGGAAAACTATAAATCCTTGTCAGTTAAGATTGGAGTTGAGCACACCCTCCCGCAGTGAATACAAATCCAGAATCTCAGTGTTGACAGGCACTTGATCAATAGTAAAATGACTATGTTAATCACTCATCCACAAACTCTCTGTAATCAAGAGAAGACCAAGACCCCAAAAAATAAGAAATGCACTTAACAAAGATATTCCAGACCAGCAGGCGGAATTGCACTTGTGTATACTACTTTACGAATTGAAAGTTATTACTTCTGTCAAGTTAGGCTCTAATTACATACACCTGAATACAATTGGAAAATGAGAAAATGTGTCTCGATTACATTTAAATCTGGCTTAACACATATTGGTAAACACACCCCTTTTTCTTCTCTAAGTTCACACAAGCTAGAAATAATTGGCACAGCCCTACACATACCAGTGAAGAGATATCATTATGTTGTAACTGTGTGCCAAGTATCATAAAGATGTGATGTCATCTTCATAAACAATGCTTCAGTGCAAAGGTAAACCTGAGGTTGGGTTGACGAAAAAAGGAGCCTAAAATCTGTATGTCCCCAACGGGAACAAATACATTTTACTCATGTACATGATATATAAATGAACAAAAATTATTGTAGACTAATACTGGATGCACTGAAGCCAGACTGGGGCATTTGACCTCCATTAATGTGGAAACTAAACTAGTATAGGCATATATTTAACATTCATTTGACATATTTCACATTTTAGTAATGTACATGTAAACGTGTTGTACATGAATAGTAAAACTTTAGTTTACCTTAAAGGAGAAATAAAAATCATTCCACCTGTGCCTGCTTAAGGTAGTCATTCTGGATTGGTCTTTTTGGCCTATAATTCATTTTGTGTAAATTTGTAACAAGAAATATGAAAACTTGACTCAATCAAATTAACAATTAAGCAAAGTAAAACTGGGGTCGACTCTTGCATGTACATCTACTATTGATTACGTGGTTGACGACAACCTTAATTCACAAGCCAGCAGAAGGTTTAGGGTTTTCTCTAGGTTCTCAGGCTCCTTCTTAAAAAAATGAAGGTCATGAATTTGATGAAAGTAGCAAAAACAAAAATTCTAATTGGACAACATACCCTGCCATGAATTTGAAATCAAATCACATCTATAACACTAATTTTGTCGAATGGGATATTAAAAAGGATATGCCGAAAGTTTTACTATATAAAGTGTGTAATCACATGGTTCAGTGGAAGAAATTTCAGTAACTGAAGCAACCTCAAATGTGAACACAAAGTTCAGGTAAGGTGTTATGTTTGTTCTGTCAAAATTGTAAATAAACAATTAAAACATGAATAATGTCTGACTGATCTCTAAGGCAATGAATGGGTGTTTTGGTTTATGATGGTGTAACATTATATAAAGTAACAAGTCATAGAAAGGGGCACTGTCAAACAGATTTGGCTCGAGCAATCATCGCATTTTAATGACCAACGTTTTACTCGTCACTAAATCCTTTTCACTTTTTAGCCATGTCCTTTATAGTTTTAAAAGAAACTTATTGTCTGTGCTGTTCCTGTTTAAAATAATACGTATTTATCCAAGTACAATGTATAAATTATAATCAAGGCCGATATAAACCGCATGATCCTAATGCCTTTTTTCCATCAATATCTTCGTTGGTGACAGTTTAAATTTAAATGGGAGGCTGTCTGGTAGTTTTAAAACTGGGGAACATCTACCTTCATTTTTACTAATACAAAGCATTTCAGCCCGAGTTCCGTTCGATTTCATTTCCACCTGGTCCTGGTACGACTGGTGTAGCTTCGATTTGCACGAATAAAACTCCAAAAATAAAAAAACATTGTGATTTTAGGATCGTATGTATAACTTTCGTGACGTTTTTTTATTCAGTGGATTCCATATTTGTAAGAAAATGTGATTCTATTTGGTTTGTTAACATCTCGGTAACAATCTTGTTGACGTATTGTAATACCCAGTACATTTGGTACACTTTGGCGTCAAATGAAAAAAGCCGATTTTTCGATATTCCGACTCTATACATTTAGATTTTGTAGGCGCGATTCTGATTGGCTAACGGAAAATCTATGCGAATGACCCCTGACGTGACCTGTAATGGAATGTTGTTAGATCTACACGCAGCGACCATAGCAAAAGGGGGGAGCAAGATTTAATTTTAATTAGATTGGTGTTTTCTTTGACAGAACATACATTTTCGACAAGTTTGTCTTCTTAATACAGCGTTAGTATTTGAGATTCCCGCGTGAGGACTATACTATTTAATAACAACTGTTTGAAGTTTCAGGTAAAGGAGACTATTTGTTTGAAGTTTCAGGTAAAGGAGACTATTTAACTGCAGCAACTGAAGGCTTTAATTCTGCAATGGTATGTCTTTTAAAGTTTGGCTTGTTAAGAGGGCGTTAGTATTGGAGATTTCCCCCGTGTAAACAATACTATTTAGTAATTAAACTGTTTGAAGTTTCAGTTAAAGGAGCCTATTAAACTGAAGCAACTGAAGGCTTTAATTCTGCAATGGTATGTTGATGATTTTTTATGTTCCCTTTATCTTTTTTCCTGTTATATACACAATGCTCTAATTTCTACCAGTTAACTTTGAAAATATCATTTGAGATAGATTTTGTTCATTTAGCAATATTAAATCAAATAGCATTTTTATCTTTTAAGGATATTAAATCAAGACCATGACTTTTTATGTTCCCTGTATCTTATCTCCTGTTATTTACGCAATGCTCTAATTTCTACCAGTTAACTTTGCAAATAATATTTGAGATAGATTTTGTTCTTTTAGCGATATTAAATCAAGACGGTGATACAAATTTAAAAGATAAATAATGAACTCCGAGACATCAAATCACCAATGGAAATATAGAATAAAGAAGAAAATGTTTGACGTAATGTAACTGGCTTGGAAGGCAAATATAAATTAAAAGTTGGGGATGTGATTTCCACTCCCTTACGTCCCACCCTAAATAATCGATTAAACGAAAACAAATAAAAGTCGTTCGTTTAAAAAGCAATGATTTCTGTTCCTTCTTAACATAGAATCTACGAGGAGTTTTTCTTTATAACACTCAAAACAGATGCTTTTTGTTTTCGAAAATTCAAGTCAGAGTAAAGCTGAATTTGTTTTACCTATTAGACGACAAATACTTTTTTTTCTAAGTGTAAATCTCCTAACACTCGTATTTGTATTGAATCCAACCCTGTTTCATCTTACATGTGTACAATATTCCTTAAGTTGTATTTGTGTTTCAGAAATCGAAAGCAAGATATCTAATGATAACGTTAATTGGATATGTTTTCACTGTGTATCTGTCCCTAAAATTATTTAAATGCAAGTCATTTTCTGAAAACCGCTATCGTATTGTGCCGACCACGACAATAGAGAGTATACAGAAGTCATTTTTAAATAAGTCAAGATATGTTACATCAGTTAGTTGTGCTAAAATATTCAATAACGACCAGGCGGAAATACAGAAAGCCAAAAGCATGGGAAACACCGTCATGAATGCTTTGAGTACAGACATGCTTTTTAATCTATCTCATGATTGTTCAAAGTATTTACAGGAAAGACAATACTTGACCTTTAACCCTTTAGAGGAAGAAGTAGACTTTCCAATCGCATTTAGCATCATGATACATAAAGATGTGAATCAGTTTGAAAGACTACTGCGCAGCATATACAGACCTCATAATTTCTACTGCATTCATGCCGACGTTAAAATGTCCGAGATAGAGAGAAAAACAACAGCGTCACTAACACGATGTTTTAATAACGTGTTTATGTCGTCTACGTCATATAATGTAACGTATGCAACCATCAGTAGTGTGAAAGCGGATATCATTTGTATGAAAGATTTGCTGGCCAAAAAGTGGAAATATTTTATTAACTTGGCAGGACAAGAGTTTCCTTTGCAGAGTATTCTAGACATCGTCAAAATTTTGAAAGCATACAATGGCGCAAATGATGTTAAAGTCAGCAGTAGGTAAGGTCGACTGTTCGTAGATATTAGCAGAGATGATTAATAATTATTCGCCTGTACATCCATATATATAATAAAAAACAAAACAAAATTTAAAAAATTACCAGCGACATAAATGACATATAATTTCCTACCAAAGAATTGGGGGTTCTTGCAAAAAGCAAGCAAACAAAAAATAAAATCGTTTATTACACATAATATTATAGCCGTACAAGACACTTGGCAACACACTCTTAATCTTAAAAAGAGAATACAGCGTATATAAAAAGTACATGTTTCTTTGCCCTACTTTAGAACAGAAAAACTGAAACATGAAACGCTACATTGTACTAATAAATTAGTAAAGAGGTTTGTTATAATAGAGAACATGTAGTTACTTTGTTTAAGGGAAGGATGTCGTACTAATAATTTTATAATTTTAATTCTCACGTTCTGAATATTGCTGAAATATTGAAACAATCAATCAAAAATAATGTTTTATTCATTTTATGTCTTGTCATTAAACACCTATCTTAGCGCACATAATCAACATTAATTCGATTACTTTTATTACCGAAAGAGCTTTCTGTGATAGGCAATCTGTACTATCATTATCCAGCTATCATTATATATAGTTTATGAAAAAAACCAAATGTTTGTTTTCTAATTCAAACACCTACTCTTACATAGAATTTTCGTGCCATCGTTTTATATCATAGCACAAATATCTGTATTATCTGTATACCGTTAATTTTGAATAAAATTGTAAATCTAAGTGCTCCAATGTATATATGAATTTTAGGGACTTTAGCAAACGTTGGAAATCTGCAGGAACGCCACCTGACGATCTAATTCCATACAAAGGTAGAGTTCACATAATTGTTAACAGAGCTTATGTAGAATATGTAGCTACGAATGAGATAACAAACAGGCTTATGGAATGGCTGAAGTCAGTAGATCATCCTGGTGAAATATTTTTCCCAACGATAAACTATAATTCTAAAATCGGATTACCTGGATCGCTGAAAGGTGTGTATTGTGTCCAGCTATCATTATATATAGTTAATCTCTAATGCTATAAGTTTACAATTACACATTAGACAGACATAAGTTCAGACTTTAACTACCTTTAGTTTCCTTGGTAGTCCTTCCTCTGGTTTTTCTGTGTCATATTATTTATATATCTATTCTGATCTTTTACTTATTGATCTTCTCGGCTTACTTCATTTGTCAGAAAAGTAGCGTTTTCAATGAAGCTGACACCATAAATATTAATTGTGGTTTAAAAAGATGACCTATGTCAATTAAATAATTATGTTGCTTTCACTGGCACATCGTAAGCTTCTACGTTAAACATTGAAAATACTTAATATATGACTTTTGATAATGCATTTGACATAATATGTCTCTTTAGTAAAACTCGAAGACAGATTAAGAGTTTTAGATTATGTCAAAGTTTACGACAAATAAAACAAAAGTCTTCCTAAATTCATGCATTTTACCAGTTTCTCAAAAAATTACATATATATGAATTTTTTTCCAGGTGAAAACCTATCAAAGACAAATAATGAATTTCCGATTAATATGGCCAGATATAAACTTTGGACGTTTTCGAAACCTGGCCGATGTGATGGTAAATTTGTTCGGGATATTTGCATTTTCGGCACAGGTGACCTTCCCACACTTGTCAAACGTTCAGAACTGTTCGTCAACAAAGTCTACTGGGACTACCACCCTTTTGTTTTGGATTGTTTGGAAGAATACATCCACAACATAACTGTTGATTCATATTTGGGTACAAGACAACTGAATACTTCATTTTATTCTCATCTGTATTTCGTCACGCATGCCATAAGATGAGTATATATATTCAAATAAAATGTCTGTAGAAAAACGTAGGATCGTTATAGCGACCACAGAAGGCTTAATTATCCTTTCAAAATTGTTCCCGTTTGTCCATCTGTTTTCCCATTTATTTATTGGTATTGGGCATTACGCAAGCATTAAAACCTATCATAAAAACATATCTTTATAGATTCAAACATCATTTAACAAATAAGACGCCAATACCTAGTTTCGTCTAATAAAAGCTCACTCTTGGACATAACACCAAAAATATTAAAGGGTCAATCAATAAGTACACCCAGAACCATTTATAAATATCTGTTTAATTTGAACATGCTATGCTAAGTTTGTTTATACCTTGAAATTATAAAATCCTAGAGCCTAAAACTTTACAATGAAGTTAAAAACAAAATATCGAACACCGAGGATACTGTCAAAAAGACAATTCACAAATCAAAGTCCGAGAAACTAGAAAACTCCAGAACCAACAACAAAAAATATAGTAACTACAGCAATCAATACAGACTTGGTACAGGGATTGAAAAAAACTGTGTTAATACGGGTTTTATGGCATGCCAAACCTCCCGCTTCCATTTCTGTAAAATGTAAGTTGCTTTGCTAATGAAAATGGATGGGTTTCGGTTAACACTAGTCAGGAAAAGGTGCATCCCATAATTATCGTAGTACAATCACTGGTACTGAATTAAAAAAATGGTGATAACTATTTTCTGCACTATATTTTCAAACGAGATATTTTTCAAAAATGTGTACAGTCCCTGGAACGTATAAGTTAACGATTTTATCGTTCGTACGTCGTGCGTTTATCGTTCGTACAACGTCCGTACATCGTGCGCATATCGTTCGTATATGGTACCCTATAAAGTATAGTATATCGTGCATCGTTTTAACCAGCGTGCATCGTATGGTGGATCGTTTGTTCTATCGTTTATCTTATGGTTTTCCGTTTATGTTAGCGTATATCGTATGGTTTATCGTAAATCGTATGGTTTATCGTTTGCGTTATCGTTCGCCATATTGTTGTTCTGTCAAATTAGCGTACATTGTATAATGGTTGGGTAATTTGATTTACATGTATATCGTTATTTATTTTTAGTAAACTGCAACATAAAATAACATATGTCTCCCCTAAGGATAATGACTCTGCATTTATAGTTTTTAAATAACTTTGAATCATTGATTTAAAAAAAGTTTATTGCATTAAACAGGATCTGAATTTTCTTTTTACATAATATAAACTGCAATTGAGTTGTAATAAATAAATAAATAAATAAGTGAATAAATAAATATTCTTTAAGTCGATACGAATACATCTGAACATACAACAAAGTTTTATTTAAAGTCAATATGGTTTATAAAATAAGAACACAAGCTATCTCGTGAGCTGTTTAAACGACATTGCCCTAGGGTACCTGACCATTTATGTGTAGTTTATATATGCACTCAAATGATACACGTAATAAACGGGTACACTGAACAGGCGATATGTTTGATAAATTATAAATAAAATATTTATAGTAGATGCTACAGATAGCAGTAACCGTTACACTTGTGTACAATAGCTACAGTATTGTAGCTCCGCCGACATAAAACAATGTTCAAATGAGTTAATTAATGCAGCTTTTGTGCGTAATTGCATGTATGAGACACTCCTATTTCAAAATGATTTCATACCTTTTCAATAATTTTTCTATATTTAATTTTGAACTGTCTTATGGATGAGTATTTGTACATATATGTAGGAGCCTGGTTTTGCAGACGCATGTAACAAGGGGGACGAGTATATTATGTTCGTTAAAATATAAGGATTTTTCATAAGTACCTATGTTAGTTTGTAATTAAACGAAAACATGATGTATTTGTTCGAACTTTGAATATGACCGCTTGCATCCGAATTGATTTAAAATTATAACATTAATCCACAATATTTACTCGTATGTCTAATAACATTCTATCAAAACGATGAAATATAAATACCGACAATGAAGAGTTTTTTCTTTGTCTTCCTTAACATATAGTTTACAGGATATCTAAAATAAATACACGTATCTCCATATTTCTATCAACTAAATATGATGTCGGCTGTATGACATTGTTACTTCGAAATTAGAGTACTTAACAAAAGATTATCAAGGTATTATATAAATTACACTGTAGTAAAATCACTTCAAAGGGACACGTTATCCTCTATTACCTGTGAGGATTGCAATTAACATATTAACAATTAACGTATCTGACTTGTGCACCTTTGCACCCCAGGTAGCTACACGTAAATGACTCGTATAAATTAAATAAATAACACTTTTTATACATAGTAATTATTACAATAAAATTACGTTTTCGAATTTTCAACTAACTTTATAGTGCATGCCGAATCACGCGTCTCGTGCTTATTTTTCAAATTTTATTTTATAAATTGAAATTTATTTAAAGAAAAACGTATGTTTTTAACATTTAATGCATCTATGGTCTTGTATTATTAAAGTGCTGTGAAGAAATATTCAAATACTATGCAACTAAACACTTACTAAAAATTGTTTTCGACTTCATCACTCTTTCCTTGCCGAAACGTTAAGGGCTTCCACCAAGTTCTCGCTATTCCTTCTCCATGAAAAATTCGAGCCGCCCTGCCCCCATGTTGAAAAGTGCTGAAAATGGCTTATAACTTCAAACAAGAAATCAAATTATTTTTCAGGTAATCAAAAAAACCTAAACTCACGGTAAACTTAAGTGCTAATATTTGAGCTTTAAAGTGTATTAACAACGCGTTATACTGTAAAGACATTGTGGCGATTGGAATTGTTTGGAAATACGTCTTGGGTTTGTGATTCAGAGCTAATTACAATCTTTAAAAAAAATTTGTCTCACTTAAATCGCAGTACATTACTGTTATTTTTTAAAGGTTGATTCATTTATTAGCTCAGATGTTATCTATCTAAATTCGCTATGTTATAAATGCATACGTATTGTTTCGTGCGTGAAAACAAATGGTGTACTCGATTTGAATTCATGTTTGTCAGGTACTTGTCCAGGGTCGGTGATTCTCTCTGTCGTCCTATGTAAAGATTGAAAGTGTTCGATTTTAAAGCTAGTTTAATATACTTTCGACAATAAAGAAGAATTATCCTTCACAATGCTACATACAGTTTTACGATATTTACAACAGGGACGAAAAAACGTCTTGTTAAAAGACATTTTTTTTTAAATTCATAACTTCAAATGGATGAATTACATTATAAAGTATGAATCTAAATCATTGTCTTGGATGATCGCGCAAAATTACCTGTCATAAAATATACAAATGTGTCATTCTTTACGATAGGTAAGTTATCGCGGGGACGCACACTTATTTACCACCTAAGACATATAAACAACCAATAGATGTATATAAGAAAACAAAAATAGTTCTATCTAAAACAAAGAACATGAAGTGACAACAACTTTATAGTTTAACACTTGGTACTACTGTACAAAAAACGCGTCAGTGAATATAGTTTTTTTAAATTTAAGAAAGAGGTGTCAGTAATATTAATGAATAAAAATATAGTTTAAAGAATAAACAATTATAGCTGAATATATGAATATTTGATTTATTGATTGATGGATTGCTTGACTTCCAGCAAGCAATATTTTAGCTAATTTTCGGGAATCATGAATATTTGAATTAACATATAAACAAAGTACATATTGACTGATAGAGATCTAAGATTTATGTTGAATCAATTTACCATCAGCACAAAAGGAAATTTTCAGGTACACATGCGGCAACAGAAAAAGTTTAATAATATTTTTGTAACCGCTACAATGTTACAATTTGTAAATGACTTGTAGGAACTTGATGAAAGGTACATGTATAGGAGTCACTTCTTTAAAACATATAGACAGAATTGTTTAACTTTGTCGGCTTTTTCAATCGAATGAATGTAAACGCTTTTACTAAGAAATGTAGATAAGGTTTAAGTTATTTTTTTAATTAGTTTAAAACAGAGGTCACAGTAATGTTATTAATCAACGAAGTTACATAACAAAATACATAGCGTTATATATGGATGCTTAATTTTACGAACATGATTGTGCTCCGTTATCAATTAAGTACCTTTAAATTATTATGTATCTTGTAAAACTAGTAAATGCCTTCAATACTGAAGAAAATACTGAAAAATAAACCATTTATACCAAGAACAATCATTCAACCCTGCAATGACGACGTAAGAAACGATGCAAACCATGCGATAAACGAAGCGTTGCACGATACGATATACCATACGATAGACGAAACGATTTATTAAAGCGATAAACGCGGTCACACCGTTTCTATCGTATATCGTATCGTATATCGTTTCGTGCATCGTGCGTACATCGTTCGTATGTCGTGCGTACATCGTCCGTTCATCGTTCGTACATCGTTCGTGCATCGTGCGTTTTGTTAACTTATACGTTCCAGGGACTGTACATGTATCTACAATAAAACTTATTAAAGGAACGGACGAATAGTTTTTTCTTGTAACCTTGGGTTACGAGTTTATCTTAAAGAAATTGCTGACGTTTGCAAAAGTCAGTATACCCGCTTGAAGCTCTGGAATACCTAATCATTTGAGAAATATAGACACCGTATGCGTAAAAGCTGGAATATTGCCGCATATGAGAGGAAAAATTTGATAATAAAATCGTTTCGGTTGTCGTAAATTCATGTAAGGTGACCGTTGGTGTCATATTCGTGGTGTGAATCTAAAACTATGAAATTGTTTGTGTGATTTTTTAAATTTCCAGTTCTGAAATAATATGAACAAAAGCCACTCTGAAATTGCAGATTATTAATAGAAAGGACATCATCAATATATTTATACGTGAAATTAAAAGACCTAGCTTCTGCTACCTTTTTGTCTTTAATTGGACGTAAAATAAAATCACTTTTATTATAATACAGAAACACATCGGCATGCAGTGGGACACAGTTTGTACCCATAAGAATTCCTATTGCCTGCAGAAAAATACATCCCCTAAAGTTACAAATATGTTGTCGATCAGAAAACCTACCATACTATAAAATTGTTCTTCGCTGTAGAATAATTTTCCCTTAAATTTTTTAGTGCAAACACAAATGTACTGTTGTAACCTAAAACGACATTTTTGTATGCATATGTTGAAGAGAATGTTTACAAATGTTTACGTTCTTTAACATGGGATTTAAGTTTTTTGTGCGGCAAAGTGGTTTTAAGAGTTAAAAGCCAATTAAAGGCTCTAACAGATGAGTTTAAATTTTCCAAAAGTTCTTTTCAATTTTTAAGAATCATCATATGATTAATATTACTAAGCGAATAAACAGTTTAACATTATTTTTGCAGTCCCTCTTTCACTGCTGATATCTAAGTAAACAGTTTTGACAACTTAAATGTGACTTATATACAAACACAATGTTGTTAGTATTGTCTGCAGAAAAAAAACCAACCTATTTGTCGTAGAGTGAAGTGAGACACCACATATCATCTTCGTCTTTAAATACAGACTAAGGTCAATCATTAATGAAATGTCTAAGATTCAAATGCGACACTACACCTAAGACCTTCTAGCATTCTGGGTCTTGTTTCCTTTCTCTGTTAATCCTCTTCGACTGCATCCATTATAGTTTTGGAATTAAAATTCCAGTCTGCTAATTGATATTTTCTCGTGGTCAAGGTTGTTCAGGTCACAAGTTATGTCTTCACTAGAGGGATTGCACATCAAAAGATCATGTGCATTCAATAGGTTGCTTGAGGTATGTTTCAATGTATAGGTCACTGCTTGTTTGTAAGGAAGATTTTACGGGCAATGGTTTTGGTATATTAATAAGAAACGGTAGGAATAGATTGATTTTTTTTAAATATGAAAGGATCTGATCTTTTATTTCTTTGCTATTGAGAATATTGCAGGTGTTTACTGCATCAATTCCGTTATTTCTGAAGTTCATATGAAGGAATTTCCTATTTTATTCAATCATTCGCAAAGTCTGTCGTGCTTCGCCTACATACAAAAGTCCACAAAGCGAACACTCATTCCGATAGATGACGTTTTAGTTTAGCAAAACAACAATATAATGAATTGAGCAACGATATTTTACGTCAGCACCGACTTGTAAATACTGGGCTGGTTATAACCTTTTGTAATAACTGCTGACCAGCAGATGCATCGACCTTATGATTGTATGAACCTTTTTTTAAGAGTATATATTACTTTATGTATATAAACTCTAGATACAGAACGAAAATCTTGGACTTTATATACATGTACCAATCTCCCCGTTTGTAACTACAATCGTACTTAGATTGTTAACCCTGTAGAATTATTAAGATGCTGAGATTTTAAGATAAAAATGAAAACAACATATTTTGAACTCGGACCCTAACGAGGCCTCATAATTAGGAAATGTATCTTTTTCCATCACCTTTTAGTCATAAGATGATGTATGCATATATTGCCCCATCACTTATGAGATGCATTGTTTGGAAGGAAATGTAAGAATCGTATACGCGCATTTACTACTACAATCTATGAAATACCACAATTACAAAAACAGTAATAGCCAGACACAAAATAAGAGACATTCGCAGACAACTGGACAGCTTGACCAAGACATATTACCTAAACAACAAAACACTCACAAATACACAAAATAGACTCTAGATCGCGATAAATTAAGTAAACATTAACAAAAGTCCAACGAACAAACGTACTCTAAACACAAGACGAGACAAAATTTTCCTATTTTTATATTTATTTCTAAAAATGTATGTCGCAAAATTATACCAAGAATACACATTTTTATGTGTGGGTAAACAAATGCATTTTCATCCCTTTCTACAAATGGATAAAGTTTATTCTACCAAATCGTAAGACTTGGTTTGAAAAATAAAAGATTCCATAAATAATCTAACTTTTCAGATTTTTGTCGAAATATAATTAATGTGGACATGAAATATTCCATAACAGTAAAAATATTATTATGTGACCATTGTTAGGTTGAATTTAAATCTCCATTTTTGTCAAATCCGCAATCCAGTTTCCAGTAGATGGAATTGATAACGTAAAAGGAGGGTTCGTCTCATATTGAGAATAAAACTTATTTTTCATTCGAACTATTTGCTTAACTGTACCACCATTCCCAGGAGATTTTCGATTGTAATCCTTCTTAAAGTAACCTTTATCTGACTCCTATCTTTAATTAGACAAAATAAGATCGGGCATGCAATACACCCATCTCCTATCAGCGAAAGAATTATAAAATCAGAATAGAGTAAAACATGGTTGTTTTCCATACAATGAACCACTACCGTCCATTTGAATATAATACTTTAGCTTATTGAATATATATGACATATTCCCCTAGTTGGTTTAGATAGTTAACATCAAAATCTGTAAAAATAAGCATTTAGTAATTAAAAAAAAAACATTTAATAACTTGTATTAATGTCTGAAAAAAGTATGTCCTACAGAGATTATAGGTTTCAAATCATTTATCATTTGCCCCAACTGGAACCATACCATTAGGTGTCACGTGCTCGACCCACAAAGCTGCTCAGCGAATTCCCAGTTGGCGGATAGGGGCCTATAAGGATAATCTAATTGTTGAACACTATCAACTCCGTTTATTACCCTTATTCATTATTTCATTATTATATCTATGGTAATGCAACATTCACATTTGTATGTTATTCTCATATAAGGTGTTCATAGTTTTTTTATAGAGTAAGAATGTTATAATATTTATAAATGCAGATTTCACAATAAAAAACATTTAAATATCCTTTGCTCATACATAATTGTTAATTAAATTTTAGTAGCTTGTAACTTCCAGGTTTCACCAACATCTTTTGTTTCTGCAATTAAACATGTTCAGACGTGATAAGGACCCTTTTTGAATATGTGCTTTTTGTCATTAATTGTACCAGTTATATTTAGGAGTGTCAGCATAGCAGTTGCAATTTCAAGCATCACTTCAGGCAGTATGTACTGGAATTCAATATTATTGACAAATATTTACAGAATTCCTGTATAGGAAAATGGGTTATCTTATATACATAGATTTCCTCACCAATAAGACCCGGACCGTTCGGGACGCCATGAGATAGTTGTAAAATTGTGAAAATGGCGTAAACTTCATACGTCAAAACAAATCCAAACAGTATACCCACTTTAAAGCATGCAAGTCAATAACCACCTATAAGGCTCGTTGGATTAGCCATAATTAAAAGTTTTCTCTTAAAATTACAAATGGCATTAACACAGAATATTAAGACAAATTTATCATAACACTGATGACTTTTTATCAAATTTTATGATAAATTGCAGGTGTTGTTCGCCTCTAAAATATAAAGCTAATGAGTTTAAAAAAGGACATTATTGTATAATGAACTGTAATAAACTGGACCATTTTTGTTTCTTTCTTTCTTTGTTGTGAGTGGGCCTAACGCCACCTTTAGCAATTCTTCATCTATATTATGATGTACAGTTTTTATTGGGGGAGGAAACTAGAGTTCCTTGATAAATTCCTTGACCTTAGGCAGTCATTATCCAAAAAGATCTGCGCACAGTAAGACTCGAACCCCCAATCTCAGTGTTGCCAGGTACGAAATCAATATTCTGTGACTAACTACTTTAATAGATGACGTCTAATAAAACGATGAAAATATTCATCGAACAAAAAAATATCGGAAATGTTGACAGATTTTTTCGACATGCGTTTGTTCGTTGACGATAAAAGCATGTACGCAAAAATGAATCGGGATTTCGCGAGTCGTTCTTCTTGTTGTTGAGCGATATATAATTTCAATAAAATACATAAAATCAGGAGGGACAGATGCACTTCTCATCATCGTGTAGATAATAGCAGTTAGAATTCTAAAACACCGTACACATACCATTAAATGTACTTAAGCGTAATTAAATTTTTAGTTTTGGACATTTTGAACGACATACACTAGGGAAGTGTAGTTCAATGCTTTTTTTAGACCTTTTGAACATTTACCCTGAAGTATTCAAAGCACTATCTGTTTTATAACAATATACAGCTATATTAATTTTAGTTTAATAAAAACGGGCAAAAATACCGATTCTCTGCCGTTCGACAGGCTATAAAATGTTCAGGTTTGTAATTATTTGGCGCTTTTCCGCAAGCCGAACTACTCTTCCAACCAATCTTGACAAATGCCTCTTTTTAAATGAAATTGACTTAAACATCAATTAGTTATCAAATTAACTATAGAAATATATTTGCCCTTTTTTGACAGAGTTCTAAAGATTAAAAAAATTAGTACCAAACTTACAAAACGTGTTCAATTTTACGAAAAACACTTCCTGTCAAGTTTTAAATATATTTAAATCAAAATAATTATCCAGACATCTACGAGAAATATAATCTTGCGTGAAGAACTATTGTGCATGGATTAGTGAGTAAACGCTTATTGATTCATGAACAACGTTAATTTCCATATAGAATATATGTCCAGGGAGAAAAAGTTTACAATTGAACATTTTTTTAATTAAAAGATATTTACTTTGGACAACAAAGAATGAATAATGTTTCTCTTTATTAAAAGCAGAATTGAACTCGAAACTTTTGTCATCGCTTCCTTGAATGATTGAACCTGCGGATTTATTCAGAGAATGAAAATAGTATATTTGTTCCAAAATGTTCATTAATACGAAAAAAGCAATAAAATGTTGTGGCTTATTCACCACTAGTTGACCAGTTTACATTAAAAATTTTATGTTTTTACATTGAATTTGTACAATTTGAATTTCGTTTAAGTTCTTTTGTACTGTAAGCTTGAAGTTTAAATTTTTTGCTTTCAGATTTAAATATGAATTTACATGAATATTTAGCTGTTCGGCACTATACTTTAAATGATAACGGGTGCAATTTAAGTCATTGAGGTCCTCTGAATACTACAACAACTGATTATACCGAATACACCCCAATAAATTGTGGAAATACACCTCGAATTCACTTTGTCCGAATTCCGATGTTTACTTTCGTCAATACAAACGGCCACAAAATGAAAAGAAATAATATCTTGAACATTTTTGGGCCTCGGAAACAGAGTGGTTAAGGTAGTTCGTTTACTATTGATCACGTGATCTCAAGTTGCAGATTCGAGGCTCACCTCGGGCGGGGTGTACTCGACTCCAATCTTAATTGACGAGAGTTGTCAGTTTTCCAACCGAAGGTCGGGGGTTTTCGCCAGGTACTTCGGCTTCTTCCCCAATAGAAACTGGATGCCATGATATAGCTGAAAATTTCTACAAATGGCATCAAACACCACTCAAACAAACAAACACTGGCAAACCCATCCACGGTTATTGTGGCAATTGAAAAACCAGTTCAACTCAGATGCCCATAAGATAATACGAGTGAAAACGTTAAGTACTGCTATCTAATAAACCTGCTTTTGAACAAGTTCTTCACCTTGTTCTTTTGTTTATTGAACCCGACTTTTAAAATGCATTCTTTCGCATGCTTACGTATGAATGTACCTGTATAGAAATGAGTATATTTTCTCCTATAGTGTAAAATGTCATATCCGATTGGTCTATACATTTCAGTATTTCACTGAGAGGGGTAGTTTTGTTGTTTTTCGGTAATTCGTTGAAAGTTCAATATAAAGTTTTAAGTTTGCAAAAGTCATATGGCATGTTGGAAAGAATTGTATTTATGTTGGACTTACATTATAATTCTTCAATTTTATTTTGAACATTTATGTTTATGACAGATGCATATTGTTGGCATACCTGTACTAGCATTTCTGCTATAGTTTGCACGTGTAAAATGTCCTCTTACGCTATTGTGAGCAAAATAAATGTTGAAAAATTTTGTGAAAGTAACCCCTTATTTAAGAATTTGTAACAGTGATTAGGTCGTCATATCTGGCTACTACGTTACTATACTTTTGCAGATTATACAATATGCTGGGTTCACCATACTAATATTTCTAAATGATTTATGGCGCATAAATGTGCAGTATCTCTATTACCCTCTTGACGCATTTCTGCTGTTTGAAAAGACTTGCCTGAAATGCTTAGTATTAGTATTAGTCTCTATAATGTATAAAGCATTGACGAGGCACGTGTTTATTAATTGTTCTTTACATTGTTTTCATTTTCAAGACTCAGATTTAATGTCTTAATGATAAAATGTAAATAAAGAACACAGATAGAAAGTCGAAGAAAAAAAGAGCGAAAGTCAAGGGACGATTACTAGTACGGATTTAGACCAACATATTCAACACGAAATAAAACTAAGGACATAAAACCTACACGTGATTAAAATGAACCCAATAAAACATAGTTAGATCCAGGTTCTCCGGACGGGTTAGCGTGCTTGCCTCTAATTAGACACCCGCTAGGGTTAATCCTTGTAATGTCTAGGGAAAAGTCAAACCAGAGAAAAAATAGGCTACCTATGACTTAGCGAAAATGTCCGTACGTGAGATGGATTTTCTGCAACCATCAATTAAGCCATGATGACGGATATGGGAATAATAAGTACATTAAATATAATTATAATTATGTGAATATAAGTACATGTATAACCTCCTACGATCAACGCGTTTCAATAAACTCATTTTTCAATTTATACAACATACAGCAGATGAAAAATTAAACAGGTTTAAAAACGTCATGCTATGTTATATTTCTCAATTTATATGTTTTAGTAAAGTTGATTTAATTTTTTTTATCTTTGCAGATTAAATCTTGGATTCACAAATGGATCATAAGTATTTAGTAGTTGGTTGCGGTCTGTCCGGGGCAGTAATGGCGAGATGTTTGGCTGAAGAAAAAGACGAAAAGGTGCTTATTATCGAGAAAAGGGAGCACATAGGGGGGAACTGCTATGATTTTGTCGATGAAAATGGAATACGAATGAATAATTACGGCGCTCATTTGTTTCACACCAATGACGAGCGTGTTTGGAACTATGTCAATCGTTTTTCTAAGTGGGCTCGATGGGAACACAAAGTTTTAGGACTAGTCGAAGGTCAGTATGTACCTCTGCCGCCAAACATTACCACAGTCAATATGCTATGTGGACAACATATTTGCGACCAATATGAAGCGGAACAATGGTTGTCGAGAGTGCAGGTGAAACACGCTTTAATTGAAAATAGCTACCAGATGGCAACCTCAAGAGTTGGAATTGACCTATATGAAAAGATATTTAAAAACTATACTTACAAACAATGGGGAAGATATCCAGATGAACTGAACGCAGATGTTTTAGCTAGAATACCGATGCGGAACAATTTTGATGACCGTTACTTTACCGATAAGTATCAAGCATTGCCATTAGACGGATACACTAAAATGTTTGAAAATATTTTAGATCATGAAAATATAGAAGTTAAACTGTCTTGTGATTTCTTTGACCTTGCTTCAAGAGACCTGTCTGACTCAACAATAATATACACTGGACCAATTGATGACTACTTTTCAAATAATGGATATGAAAAATTGGAGTACCGTTCCATAAAATTTCATATACAAAGGATAAAAAATTTAAGGTACTATCAACCTTGTTCTGTAGTGAATTATCCTGGGCTTGACAAACCGTTCACACGGATCGTGGAGTACAAACACTTTCTTAATCAGGAATCACCACATACAACAATAGTTGCCGAAATTAGCTGTAATGAAGGAGATCCATACTATCCAGTGCCAAATAAAAAGAACACTACCTTATACGAACAATACAAACGGTTGGCAGACAAATACAAAGATATACATTTGGTAGGGCGACTTGCTAATTACAAATATTTCAACATGGACCAAGCCATCTTGAATGCATTGGAATATTACGATTCACATTTTAACGAATGACAAAACCTTGTATTGCGTGTCAATAGATTGATAACGCCACCAATTGTTGGTTATTGTTTATTATAATAATTTGGTTTTCTCATGTTGACTTTATTATAACGGTGTTTGGTGGTAAAAAAATTGCACATGCCGCAGTAGATGTTGTTTCTTCGGCGTAATAAAAATCATGTAAACAATGTCAGTAGTTAACTATAATATTAATTCAACATTTTTGTTTTTTGATTATTTTTCCTCTTGTATATCGTTTATTTGTGTTATCTCAGTATAGATGACTTTTGTCCTCAGATTGGTGACCACGACTGAAATCAAGACGCGGATGAAATGTTACAACATCAAGAATCTATTACCTTTGTTGATTATACATCTAACCATGTTAAATATGACAGGCAAACATTCAAACGTAGCCAATAAAAAATGACATATTTGCATACCCGAAGTATTATAATATAATACGACATTTAATACATAATCATAACCATTACAATACAATATATTGATATATAAGCTGTTGCTACTAGAATATGACACATTGCCTTATAATATAAACCATTAGAATATGACATATTGCCTCATAATGTAAACACTAACGTGTTACTCTAACAATTAGAATATGACACTAACGTGTTACACTAACCATACTAATATGACACATTGCCTTATAAAGTAAACCTTTAGTATATGACACATTGCCTTATAAAGTAAACCATTAGAATATGACACATTGCCTTATAAAGTAAACCATTAGAATATGACACATTGCCTTATAATATAAACCATTAGAATATGACACATTGCCTTTTAATATAAACCATTAGAATATGACACATTGCCTTATAATATAAACCATTAGAATATGACACATTGCCTTATAATATAAACCATTAGAATATGACACATTGCCTTATAAAGTAAACCATTAGAATATGACACATTGCCTAATAATATAAACAATTAGAATATGACACATTGCCTTATAAAGTAAACCATTAGAATATGACACATTGTCTTATAAAGTAAACCATTAGAATATGACACATTGCCTCATAATGTAAACAATTAGAATATGACTTAGCTACTAGAAAATGACCCATTAACGTTAAATCTCTAATATTAGAATATGGCACCTTATTGTTTATCTATATCTTCTAGAATATGAAATATTAGAATACGACACATCAACGTGTTACCCCAACCATTAAGATATGACATATAAACAACTAGAATTGACACTCTAACGTTATAACCATAACCACTAGAATATGACACATTATCGTATAGCAAAAACTAATAGATATCGAACATTATCGTATATCAAAAACTAATAGATATCGCACATTGCCGTATAACAAAAACCACTAAAAAATGACACCTTAACACCTTCCCTTTCACACCGGGTGAATCGTGTTTTTTTTGGCTCCAACATTTAATGTAACCGAAATAAAATAGAAATTAAAAAAAGCGCTGAATTGCAGCTTTCTGTTTATGTATAACAGATTATTCATTTAATGTGGGAATTGCACAAAACAATTTTGGAAAAACCAACAACGGGCAATCCAATGCGAAGTCGAAGTAAAAACATGTGAATAATTGCTCCACGCAAAATTTATTTTATTTTTCACACTTTGATTGTATTATTACTGGTATATTGAGCAAATTCCAAAGTCCTTTCGGCTTCCATTGATTTCACAAGGTTTGTGATTTCTTGCGTAAATTTGGCTTCTAAGTTTGTTATCCTTTATTCTAAGGACGTCCTTATGAAGTCTTGGTTTTCTTTTCAGTATTCATTGATACAGATCATCTGTCAACATATCAATTGATGTTGACATACGAATTGAAACAAAAATAAATAACCAAAGCGTCAATAGTTAATAAAAGTTTACACTAACACATATAGTATCCTCATAATATCGACAATGTCAAACACTCCGGATTTTTGCCGGCATGCAGTGTAAGCTGTGTAGACGAAATGTTTGACATTGTCGATATTAATGGGATACTATTGTTTTGTGTTTATCTTCTTAGGCGTAGGGGAATGTTCGTTATTTTCGTTATCGGTTTCTGCGGAACTGTGTCTTGGCCTCTGAGATTATTTTTGTATCTAGGCCTATACCAGGCTCAATTAAAGGGTATTGAATAGCTCATTTTTCTCTGAAATGATTCCGGACAAATCAGTGCCTTCTTCTAATTCGATACCTTATTTCTTAGTATCATCTCCTTGGAAAAGTTAAATGCAGGAAGCATATATAGAAGAGAGATATTGTGTAACTAAACTTAAAAAAAGATCTATAAATATTCATTTTTTATAAGGATGTTCGGGTGGACTAAAATCAAAGATTTCTGGCTCGGTGTCAAACCTTTTTTGATAAACTAAGGATGTTTTACCCCCTCCCCCTTCCCAAGAAAAAAAAACGATTTTATGTTAATTGCTAAACAAGATCAAGTTTGTGAATTTTTCAATGATTATTTTGTAATTGTTGCCATAAATATTAGAAACTCCGGTTTACCAGTAGATGATGACCACCAAGTATTCAGACTGTAAAATCAAATCACCCTTAATAAGGTAAATACAACTTATCGTTTTCACATGCTGATGATGACTTTGTTAGTAAAAAGATAAATAAAATTCATATCAGAAAGGCCACTGGAAATGATGGCATATCTCCTAAACTTTTACATTTGCTAGACGTTCTTTCTTTAAATTTAACCTGGTGCAATATTTTTCAATATTTTTCATGAACGCAAGCTTCACTTTCAATTATAACACCAAGTTAGGACCTCCGACATAAGCACTTTCATTGGTTAATAATATGACGCCATTTATACACATGTAAAGCTGGGAAATATCTTTAGAAAATGTATTATATAAATTAATTTACGTTTAAATTATGAAATCTAAATGTAAACTCAGTATTAAAATGTAAAAAGAGATGTAAAGAGAATGACATCATAATTGTTTCGGTCTACTTGAACTTATATACATAACAAAATAGGAGTCTAGAGAATATCTGAACTTCAAATTTCTACGCTATCACCGTTGAATTTCAATGCTGCTGACCTTACGTTATATTAGAAGGTCGCTTATGCTAAAGAGGATATCATCTACTACTTTGGAGAACCAAATAAATAAATAAATAAATGTTGAATAAAGTTTTTTAATATTATGTTAAAATGAAGCCAAGTAGCAGGCAACAACGAAAGCAGTAAGTCACTGAACGATTAAAGATGTAGATTCAGACAAACATACTTGTACATAAAAGGAAAAAACAACAAAACCATAGTCTTAGGATTTTTAGAGTTTGAATGTGCTTTTTAGTGAAAGGAAATTGAGAATTATTTATGTCAGAGATCAATCATTCAATCATTCAAATCTCTTACCGGAACTTGAATCCAACCATTGGGCTGATCCATTAGTTCAATGACATGGTTTCCTATTCGTAACTAATCGGGACGGAGTCATGAGCGATCGCTGATTCCTGACTAATTACAAAAAAATCGGGCACTTACCCAAGCCACAAAGACAATGTAGCTTTTTAGAAATTCATAGGTGCTAAAAGACAAACAAATCTTAACGTTAAAAAGATGTGGTCCACGTTTGGGGAATATTAACCTAAAGACAAAGACTTTGTCAACATTAGAGATGCAGTCATAACTGTTTAATTGTGTTTCTTTTCCGGCAAGTTCTAGGCCTGACATGGATAATGGTGCAAAAGTAAGTGTCTAGGGGTATTTGGTCATCTATTGTATTCCCAGTTAGATGAAGGTAGGGCTGCAGGTAACGTGCAAGTAGCACCTGTCAAAACAATTAATAACTGTTTTTGTACTGAAAGTTTCTAAATAGCCCGTGTCTCATCCATCAAATCTCGTCTCGAGATATTGATGTGGATGGAATATATTTAATGTTATATGTAAAGGCAGAGAACCGGTCAAAGCCTCTAATCTGTGATTGGATGATAGTGTACGAAGGTATTTTACACAAAGAGGATTGAGTATGTTTTAGATATTTTTTTTTTTGCACGAAAAAACTATTTTTAAAGCAAGAACTTTTTAAACGAGTCGGCTATTAAAGTTTACTTTTGTGGAGTAACCAACGAATATGGACCCTATGTCCAACAGTTTGTTTTAATGTACTTAACCGAAAAGATAACTTGTGTTCTGGTTTTGAAGGTCGGGGTTTTTTCCTGCTACTCCGGCTTACTCCCAATAAAAACTGGATGCCATGATATTGCTGAAAATATGCTAAAAGTGACGCTTAAAAATGCTGTTAAAGCATACACATTAAATAATTTGCATATTTTGAAGCGAACGGTAATTAGAACGGGTTTGATGTGATTAAATTCACAGACTGTCAAGTTTAACTTTCTATTTTGCGTATTATCCTTAAATTCCATGTAATATTGTCTAATTGCTTGTTGAGCACTGTTTATACATTTGATTATTACAAAAAACAGTGGCGCTCAAAGCAGGGAAAAAACAAATGCACAAAAATGTAGATGTACCAACAAAATAAATTCTCAATAACAGAGATCAACAAAAATCGTTACAACAGATGGTGAATGTCCAGGATATACTTGAATACACATATAGAAATAAATACATTACCGTGTCAAAATAACATTTTCTTTTCAATTTTCAATTCGATAACAAGGAACACACGTATATATTGTTTCATTCAAAATCTAAGCACTTAAATGACTGAATAGTGTGCGAAACCTAAATATCTAGATACATAATGGTTTGCACTAGATTCTCATGTCAAAGAAAATATGTCAAAATATACAAACAATATGCAATCTATTCGTATCGTTTAAATTTAGTGATTGTGCGTTGATCTTTAGCAAAAAGTTAAATATGGGACCAGGAATTAAACCCAAAACTTAATATATAATTAGTCTACGTTCACTCTATATCATCTCGTGTCAAGGTTTTAAAACTAGAGAAATAGATTGCTTGTACACAACAGAATTGTTTTCATAAAAATGATACTGGGAACTATTGTTCAAACATATATTATTGTTATGCTATTGCTCTTAAGTAGTAACAGACAAGAACACTTATGATGCAGGTAATCAATTCGCCGCCAAATTATTCTATACATGTTTGTCTGTGTATTCATGGTAATAATTTTACGGATGCATTTTAAAGATGCATGTTTGTTATAATTGTTGTTCAACACCACAGTTCAGCAATTTTTCAGCTATATCAAACCATTCATGTCGTGCAGTTTTTATTGGGGGAGGAAGCAGGAGAAAAACCCCGACCTTCGACAGGAAAACTGACAATCCTTGTCAATTAAGATATTTTTTGTTCTGTGCAGTTATACTATATATTGTTGTAATGAGTGAGAGAAGCTATAAGTCACTATTTTGTCCAAAACATACATGAAAACATTGAAAAACACCTTCAATATGGGTTTTTTTTTCTTTCTTGCATATGCCTCAATGCAAAACTTTTCCTACTGAAGGTCGGGTTTTTTTGCTCCGTGTACTGCGGGTTCCTCGTCCCTTCGCACCCACCCTAAAACAAAACAAAAAACTGGACGCAGTATATGCTGAAAATTTTCTGAAAGTGGAGTTAAAACGCATTCAAACAAACAAAAACAACCAATGCAAAATACAAATCATCTTTACAATATGGCAGCCATACAAGACAGATAATCTGATACAAAAGGAGGCATCTCGGATTTTAGATTAAAAAAAACCATACTGTTTGTAAGGACTATCTCATAAACATTCGCTAGAATCAGGATTGCAATGTGGAAAAAGAAGTCATTAGAAATTTTTCCTCAGTCCTGCAGTTGGGATTAGTTTGAATTACCGATTTCTAAATTTGCGGAAATGTAATCTTTTGTCATATATTAAATCATACAATTACTTGAATTAAATCTAATGTTCATGTGGTTCAATGAAATAAATTATTGACATAACATTTATTTATTGCATCTTACAAAAGACGGCATACTCCGGAATTGTAATTATTAAATAGACGTTTATTCTCGTTATCGATTTTAATTTGAAATTGTATTCACAAAATAGCCGTTTTATTCTGGTTTTCGATTTTTAAAAAGCTATTGCTCATCGATAGTAGCGCTATCGCCGAAGACAACGTACCAGGACAACATTGGTCTACCTCTATTATTAACTTCCGTAAAGAGAATACTCAATATATTTATCATGGGATGAGAATTTGATATCACCCAAGCGTTTTTTCAGTCCAACGTTATATTTTGTCTTATTGAGTCACTAAGCTTGAATGGTTGACATTCTTTAAGTATAGTTTAAAATATGTTCTCCTTGATCCATCCTTAGCAACGAAAGGCGGCGATAATAATAGAAAATTAAAGCAGTCAGCCGGAGGGCCTTTCAGGATATGATGTTAAAGAATTCCACATTAATTGACAATCATTGTCGGTTTTGTTGCTGAAGGTCTGAGATTCTTACATGTAGATAAAAAATTCAACGCGTGGCATTTAACCGCAATGCTTAATTTAAAGGGGTTTAGGACACTTACACTGAAAGCAATTTGTCCTTGAAATTTCTTTAAACCTAGTTTTTTTATACGAGTAATTATGATTCTAAATAAAAACTAAGGGTTTTAGACCTTAATGTTGATCTCTGAAATTTCAAATTTGATAATAGATTATACAGAGAAGGAATAAAAAACACTAAAAATAATAGATTAAAAATCTGTCCATTAAAATTTCCTGAAATTTTTATATAATGTCAAACTATTGGTAAACATTTTGTTGATGGAGAGAAAAGCATGGGTCTGAATTAATTGTTTTTGTCTCTTGTGAAAATAACTGGTCAAAAAGTACTAAAATTTGGTATTTGTGGGTCAAAATTACTTCCTTTGTTAAAATTTCTAGATGCAAAAACGTTGTATTTAACCATAAGCAAATTAAAGTACTAGTTTTAGTATAAAACATTAATACATCTTAATCAATTGGATATTAAATATTGTTTTAGGATTGAGCGCTGCTGATGAGTTTTGATTAGACGAAACGCGCGTTTGGCTTAGTAAATTTTATTAGCTTTGGTAATTTTTTATGCCATTTAATTATTACTTGTAACTATATAGAAGATTAAAGTTAATTAATATTAATATTACCATTGTTGTGTTATCTATTTGGCAATTTTCACAAAAATATGGCGAATGATGTTCTGCACCCCTTTAAACAAAATACAAACACAATCTAGAATAAGGCATGTCAGATATATATATAAAATTTGATATTAACCCAGTATTTCTGATGTTTCAGAAATCCGCTGGATAGATTATATGGTTGTCACAAGACTTAGACGTTTGTATATATATATAAGTATATATAAGTGTAACACATCAATGTACCTGAAGTGGACCATCCGATACTGCGTGTCTTATTGTGCGAGGCTTTAAAAATTATAAAAATAGATATTTACATGGTGTCGAAAGAATAGAACACTGAACAAGCAACGCTGAAAATTTGAGCCGAAACATAATGCAGTGATGCTTAATAAATAACTAGTATTTATCTTTTACATTTATTAGACATGTAGCATACACCAAACATTTATCTGTTGTCGTTAGAATCTTTGAACTTATTTGTAAATAGTGAACATAATTATTGTTCGCATCAATTAAGTATAGATCATTTGACACATGTCTTAAATTTCAAAATTTATCTTTATTTACTTCCGGGTACGTGTAGTCGGCAAGTTGTGAACAAGAGGCACTATTATATAGCATACTTTCAGTTCTTGCTCACTCTACAAGAACAAATTATTAGACTCTTGATCACTATTTGTTGACGTTTGACCCTGCCAAATAACGTCGTTTGTTACTCCGCCAGGACAAATTATATCACTCAAAATCAACGGCTTTGACTACTTTAATAAAGTTAGCTGACTCCTTTTTAAAAATATATATTTCTTACCATTTGAAAAATATTATCGTATTGAATACAAAATTTTCCTCATTGAAAACAACGTAATTATTTTATGCATCTTCATTGTAGAGAAATTGTTGTTTCTTTTGAGTTGTCTCTTTCTTTCTTTGCAGAGATGTTATAGTCAGTGTCAAAACAGTATTCGCAATAAAATTGAGTCTATCCATTGTTTGCGTGATAGCAGATTGTGGTCGAGTGAACAATTTTGTTACAATACAGAAAAAATACAGTATTGTAGTATTTGCTATCGTTAAGAACATTTATCTTTACTGAGATTTAATTGGTTCTGTTGCAACAGGCATAACTGGTTACTCTCGCTGAATAAACAATTTCAATAATATTTTCTTGTGAGTTCGTTTCGCTGGCTATTGTTTGTTTGTTTTTATCCTGTGTTTGTTGTTTTTGTGTGCTGAATTCAAATATTGCGAAAACTACCTGCAATCGTATTTTGCAGTAGAAGCTGGAATATTGCTGTATAAGGAGAAAATTCGGGAAGTAGGTGAGCGACAGTCCTGAAATCAAATCCCCCGTTATGGGAGGCCATGCTGATGCTGCATACCAAATTGCAAGAGAATGTGACGAGTAGTTGCTTAGAAAACTGTAACGACAGTTTTTCCCGCCCGCACGCTGCCCGCCGCCCGCCAGACATTCATCATACTATAACCCGGATTTTTACTCTGTGAAATCGGACCAAGAAAGTACAATTTTGAAATTAAAATCGTCTCGTTTGTCTCAAATTAATGTGCTGAGATTCTAATTGTCGTCCTTTTCGAGGTGCAAGTCTAAATATGACGTAAATGAAGCCATTTCTGTGGTTTCTTTGATTTCCAATAATATTAGCCACTCAGCAAATTGATGGTTGTTAATAGAAAAGACATCGTCAATCTATATATGCATGAAATTAAAGGTCCTTTTATCTAACCTCTTCTTTAATACGACCTTAAAGAAATTCACTTTCATAAGAATATATGAACAAAGTGGGGAACAGTTTGTAATCGTTAACGATAACCTGACGAAAAACACATCCTCCAAAAGGTACATATGCTGTTGATAAGAATGTACAGCAAAAACATAGTACAAATAAATAACAAAACAATAACTAGAGGCTCCCAGGAGCCTGTAATCGCTCACCTGGAATCCAAATGAATTCAACTATATTAAAAGTTTTGAAATTAACAGTTTCAGTCTAGCTGTTATAGCTTTTAAGTTACTGTGCAAAAACTAAACATTTCTTCAAAAACTTTTGTTAAATACAATAACTCCTATAAGGTGCCATCAGACAATTTCTGAAAATTAAATGGTTTTTAGGAATTATCCTTTAGGGTACTCTAGAAATTTACAGTTTTACTCTACTAATAGGTGTGTTATAATTCAAAACTGTTCATTTGTCCGAATTCATAATGAAAGGGCAATAACTCCTATAAATAATTCATCTGGCAATTTTGGACTTAGCAATCATTTGTAGGGCTTCTATTGCTGATCATTTGTGCATTTTACAGTTTTAATCTATCTGCTACATGACAAAAATGGAAAATTTCATAACAAAATTGTCATTTAAGGGCAATAACCCCTGAGGAGTGACAATTTTAGACCAATTTAAGTGAATTTTAGGGCTTTTATTGCTGATCATTTTTGCAATTTATTATTTCACTCTAGCTGTTATGGTTTTTAAGTTACATGACAAAACTCCTATAAGGAGTCATCTGACAATTTCAGACTTTATAGTAATTTGTAGGGCTTGTATTGCTGATCATTTTTGCTACTAACAGTTTCACTATGGCTGTTACAGTTTTTAAGTTACAGGACAAAAACGGAAAATTTCATAAAAAATTGTCATTTATGGGCAATAACTTATTTAAGGAGTAGTCTGACAATTTCAGACCAATCAAGTGAATTGTAGGGCCTTAATTGCTGATCATTTGTGCAATTTACAGTTTCAATTTTGCTGCTATAGTTTTCAAGTTACAGGACAAAAACGGAAATTTCATAAAAAAATGCAATTTAAGGGCAATAACTCCTATAAGGAGTCATCTGACAAATTCAGACTAACATTGAATTGTAGGGCTTGTATTGTTGATCATTTTTGCTATTTACAGTTTTAATCTAGCTGTTATAATTTTAAAGTTACAGGACAAAAACGGAAAATTTCATAAAAAATTGCAATTTAAGGGCAATTACTCCTATAAGGAGTCATCTGACAATTTCAGACTTAATTGTAATTTGTAGGGCTTGTATTGCTGATCATTTTTGTTATAATAGTTTCACTCTAGCTGTTACAGTTTTTAAGTTACAGGACGAAAACGGAAAATTTCATAAAAAATTGTCATTTATGGGCAATAACTTATTTAAGGAGTTGTCTGACAATTTCAGACCAATTAAGTGAATTGTAGGGCCTTTATTGCTGATCATTTGTGCAATTTACAGTTTCAATCTAGCTGCCAAAGTTTTCATGTTACAGGACAAAAACGGAAAATTTCATAAAAAGATACCATTTAAGGGCAATAACTCATATAAGTAGTCATCTGGCAATTTCAGACCAATCAAGTGAATTTATTGCTGAGATCAAAAACCTGTGTTGACCCCATGTTCTATTTTTAGTAACAGCGGCCATATTTGTCTATTGATCAACACCCTGGGTACAAACTTGAAATTAGGAACCCTAAGAATGATTGTAGCAAAGTTTTAAAAAAAATTGGCCCAGTGGTTTCAGAGGAAATTTTTTGAAAAAGTTTATGACGGACGACGGACGCCAAGTGATAGCAAAAGCTCATCTGGACCTTCGGTCCACCTTCGGTCCAGGTGAGCTTAAAAATATTCCAGATTCTTATGCTTTAAAGTTTTTCGATTTTTCTGTTTGCAATGATGCAATGAAGAATAAAAAAATTCTGAGTTATCAAGCAAAAATACAACAAAGATAAGACTTCCAATTGAAGCCCCAATAAAAAACGCAATGCATTAGACTATCACAAGATACATGGAGTTATTCTTTTATTTAAGTTCAAAATAATGCATTTTATTGGGGGTTCAAATGAATGTCTTTCCATAACAAAGTTCAAAGCATTACATTTTGCTACTGATGCACATTTCGTCTATTCATCACTCATCAGAGGCGTTCTACCCAAAAGATTGAAAATGCAAAAACCTAAATGAATATGAAGATCAACCTATTACTGGGGTAGGAAGAACCTTAGGGTTTTGACAATTTTAAAATTTACACGGACAATTTCATAGCTTTGATGTGTTCTTCAACACAAAAGTGTAAAAGTGTTGATACCAGAGCAGGCTAACCTCGGGAATCAAACTCCACCAGCAGCACTAACTGAGAGCATGAAAACATCATTTATGAATAACAAGGTAAGATAAGTTCACTTTCGTCTTAGAACATACGGCTAAATTATCATTTTGTGGTAGTAAATAAAATGAAATCAAACATACCAAGGTTAAAAAATTTACTACGCCAAACATGCGCTTCGTCTAATCATTGCACGTGATTGGCTCTTCATAATTTTTTTACTTATATTTGTGGATAAGACTTCCATGGTTACCATCTTGGATAATCTTTTGATGTATTGTATTCAATTTTGAAATGAAAAATACAGGCTCCCTGAAGCTTTTAGTTTACTAGTTTTCTAGAACTCATATTCAGTTGCACTACCTTCAAATAAATAAATGTATAAACAAATAAAACTCTTTTACAGTTTTACACAAATTATTTTATGCCGACATCTGCCAATAAAAAAAGAGAGATGGCTATAAAAAGTTGTATAGAAATAACATTAACTTTTACGTTAAAGAGAGAAAAAACTGCACAAGTTTAGTTAAATAAAAAAATACATTTAACCGTTGGGGCCTCGGTGGAAGATTGGTAAAGGTAGTTCGTCTACTATTGATCACGTGGTCTGTCAACACTGAGATTGCGTGTTCGATTCTCACTGCAGGCAGTGTGTACTCGACTCCAATCTAAATTGACAAGGATTGCCAGTTTTCGTACCACAGGTCGGGGGTTTTCTCCAGGTACTCCGACTTCCTCTCCAAATAAAAACTGGACGCCATGATATAGCTGAAAAATTGCCAAACTTGGCGTTAAACACCATCAAACAAACATTTAACCGTTTAAAAGTTATCAAATCATGAAAAACCACTAAGACAGAATGGTACCTAATATGTACATATATTTAGTTATATAACATCTTACCCACACTCTTAAATATGCTGCCATAGAAAAAATTATACAAATACAATGTATTTAAACAGACACACTGAAAATACGACAATTGAATATGCACAAACTATAGCATAACACAATTATGTTGGATGTAAAAACACTATTGAACTCATAAATAACAAAATGTAAATAAGAAAAATCTATGAAATCGAAAAGAAACATTACTAAAGCTCTATGTGTGATTATATTTTTTCTGTTTGCAGCCGTTATGTATCGGTAATAATATAATAGATTGTGGAGAAGTCATATAGGACATATTGTTTAGTAGTCAGTGTTTTATATTTAGTAGTAATGTTTTGGTATTTTGGTATTTTAGTACATAAATTATAATATTTAGTAGATATAATAATATGTTTTAGTAATTTATTCAATATGTTGCAGGATCAATTCTTTATATTCAGTGGTTTTACAATTAAATTACATTGTCTATCAAATACGTTCGTTCTTTATGTACACTACATTAGTCATAATATTCGCTGAATTGGTTGTTTTCCTTTATATTCAGTAGGTTTGCCTTTGTATTATATGGTTCCCAGAGACGTTATTTTAAGTGATGAGTATGTTATCATATGCAGTAATACATACTTTGTATTAAATTATTAAGGTCTTTCCCCCTTTCCAAGGGAAAGACCTTCTTGTATTTCTTATGATTATTATTATTATTATTAAGGTCTTTCCCCCTTTCCAAGGGAAAGACCTTCTTGTATTTCTTATGATTATGATTATTATTATTATTAAGGTCTTTCCCACTACAGTGGGAAGACCTTCTTACCTTTCTTATGATTATTATTAAGGTCTTTCCCCTTTCCGAGGGAAAGACCTTCTTGTATTTCTTATGATTATTATTATTTTTCTTCTTCCGCTGAGGTTTGCCAAAAAGTGTCGCGACATATCATTTCGATACTTGGTACTATTAATCGGTCATATCCAGAGATGACTTGGTTCACCCTGTGAAACCGATCTATTTTTAGTAACAGAGTTATCTGCCCCAACACTGTAAACCCTTGTTAGCAGATAAACTCGGAAACCGTAATCGATTCTTAAAATCTGAAGTGTAAAAAATGTCGCTGGTCCTAATGCGATGATTTGTCATGTAAATTTTTTTTTTCCAATCGACTTCCTGTTTACGCGTTTTTGACCTGAAAAATGTCGCAATGCGTCAAAATTTTTTTCTCAGAAACCGTAAGTCCTAGAGACTTGGGACCACCCATTGATCCTAAGTGACATATATTACATTTAAAAATGTCAAGGTCAAAGGTCAAAAGTCAAGGTCAAAGGTCACCATAGGTGTTGTTAGCACTATATCTCATAAACCATAAAAGATAGAAGCAGACAATAAATCAGGAAAATACTCCCCTTATCGAGACGTTCATTTGGTACATTTGGCTTGAAGCTGTGCGATGAACTGTTTTCGAGTTACAGCCCTTGACGCGTTTCTGTCAATTGGATTTTTGGTTAAAACTTGAAAACGGTTAGAGATAATATAGTAAACATATAGGTTTAACATGATCAGTAGGAAAAGAGCTTCAATTTGAGCCAAAGGTCAAAGGTCATAGGTCAAGGTCATACCCTAGCAACAAGTTGACATTATAAAAAGTCCTTAGCAACCATATATTTTTAGAATCAGAATGATGTACTTTACTGAAATATGTCATTACATGACCGGAAGTGGCCTTTTGTCCCTAGCAACGAAATGAAAGTCCTTGACAACCATATATTTTTTGGCTCTGGACCACTTTCTTTATTCAAATAACTCATTTTTATGACTGGAAGTGACATTTTGTGCTATACCAAGACACAAAATCCCATAGCAATACATAACTTTTCTGACTTTAGAGGATCAGTGGGAAAGACCTTCTCATTTGTTCTCAGAACAAATGGCAGTTATCTGCCCCAACACCGTAAACCCTTGTTAGCAGATAAACTCAGAAACCGTAATCGATTCTTAAAATCTGAAGTGTCAAAAATGTCGCTGGACCTAAAGCGATGATTTGCCATGCAAATTTTTTTTTTCCCATCGACTTCCTGTTTACGTGTTTTTGACCTGAAAAATGTCGCAACGCGTCAAAAATTTTTTCTCAAAAACCATAAGTCCTAGAGACTTGGGACCACCACCATTGATCCTATGTGATGTTACATTAAAAAATGTCAAGGTCAAAGGTCACCATAGGTCTTGTTAGCACTATATCTCCCAAACCATAAAAGATAGAAGCAGACAATAAATTGGAAAAATACTCCTCTCATTGAGACCTACATTTGGTCTTTTATGTCAAAAATTGTTCAATGAACAGTTTAGGAGTTATTGCCCTTGACAGGTTTCGGCTAAATTTTGTTTTCAAAATAACTCAAAAACCATAAAAAATTGAAGCAGACAATATATCAAAAAAATGTTCCTCTCACTGAGGTCTACATTTGATATAAATAGTTGAAAACTGTGTGACAAACCGTTTTAGAGGTTATGGCCCTTGACAGGTTTCGGCTAAATTTTGTTTTCAATATAACTCAAAAACCATAAAAAATTGAAGCAAACAATATATCAGAAAAATGTTCCTCTCATTGAGATCTACATTTGATATATAGTGTCGAAAACTGTGCAACAAACCGTTTTCATGGTTATGGCCCTTGACTTGTTTCGGCTAAATTTTGTTTTCAATATAATTCAAAAACAATAAAAAATTGAAGCAGACAATATATTAGATAAATGTTCCTCTCATTTAAATCTACATTTGATATATAGTGTCGAAAACTGTGCGACAAACCGTTTTCCAGGTTATGGCCCTTGACACGTATCGGCTAAATTTTGTTGAGACCTTCATTTGGTACATTTGACCCGAAGCTGTGCTATGAACCGTTTTCGAGTTACAGCCCTTGACGTGTTTGGGTTAATCGGTTTTTTGCTTAAAACTTGAAAATGGTTAGAGATAATATAGTAAACATGTATATTTAAAGTGGTCCTCTCATCAAGACCTTCATTTAGTATTTTGTATCTGAAACTGTTATATGAACTGTATTAGAGTTATCAGTCTTGACGCATTTCTATTATTCGGTTTTTGACTTTAACTTGAAAACGGTTAGAGATAATATAGTTAACAGCATCGTCATGGTCATATGTCATGCGTGAAGAATCTGCCTAGCTTTTTGACCAATGGTACATCACTGACCAAAGCTCATGAATATTAAGGAAAACATACATTACGAAAAAAAAAATACACATCTTTGCTGCAATTAATCAGACCTGTCCAGACACTAAGAAGTGTTACAATATATAAAACGTAACACATAACCAGTATCTAGAGAGTATCTTATATCTTCGAGCTAATTTGATATGGACATGATAAGCCTTGTCGAGCGAAAAAAAAAACCCACTAAGAATTAATATGTATCAAGATAATAGTACTTTTTGGCTTAGAAAGGGGTAATCATATGAGACTTAAAATTTTTCAATGATGGACATTTCAAAATGGCTTAAACACTAATTTCAAATTTTAAGTTCATACTAAATGTACTTTTTGTAACATAAAAAACTAACTTTTGGAAAAAATTGATAAAATAATGAACATTGAGCGAGTTCCTACAATGCGTAATTATGTGTTGAGTGAAGAAAACATGCACTTTGTTACAAAATTGCTGTATTGAACCAAATGTGATAATTATTAAAATGATTGAAATGATGTTAACTTGCACATTTATACAGAAACTAGCAATTTAAGTGCAATTACTTTAAAAATGGTACACTATATTCCTAGATTTTCATGAAAAAATATTCAACACTGTGACAATAGCCTAAATCTACACATTTTAAACCAATGTTAAAACAAAACCTTGTGATTTCTACAAGTTTCCCTCTTTTCCTTATTGTTTAATTATTAAATCAGGGTTCTCGTTAAGACGCGTATACGCGTCCTGGACGCGTCAAAGTTTTGTGGGACGCGCCATTACTAGATTCCGTGCATCCTCGGGTCGCATTGCAGTCAAATCATGTGCGTCCCTAAAATCAACAGCACGTCATTTACCTAAAACTTTTACAACCGGATGTAATTCTATTTTTAGCCGTGATGCACAGCAGGTGAAATATATTTGATCTCTGACAGTGACCGATGACCGATAATAAATGGCTGAATTAACAAAAATCTAAACAATCTTAACATGACTTAAATAATTTTTTAAGAAATTTATTATGTATTTAAAAAAACAAGTTTTTATAAACCATAATGATATTATCTTTCTAGTACATCGTGCCGAAAGTAAACAAACACGTTCGATGTTCACGGTTTTTAAACGGTAATTAAGTGAAACACTTGGCTTGTGACCTGATTGCAATGATTAAAAATATTATTGTAATGATTAAATGTCGAATGAACTTTTGTTATTTCAGATGAGGTTAATCAGAAATATTGTCAAGTTTTTGATTGGGAAATTTTAACAAAATTTATAAAATTTATTGAATAACTTAATAACTACTTTTAATGTAGTGCTTTGAAATTTATGTATTATACAATTAGTCAAATTATTTAACCTGAGGTGTTGCCTCTTATCACACTGAACCCATACATTTTCTCCCAGATGAAGCCATGCAGACTTCAAATAACCAACAGAAATAAATGGTGTTAATTCATAATTCCCTTCCATAAAATGATACTAAAAAATCTTGGGATATATAAATATGGTCACAATAAAATTATGTGTATCTTTCCATGCTCATTCAGACTAAATTTTTATCTCAGTAGAAGATTACAACCCTACATTTTTAAGTTTGAAAAGTTTAAATAAATTTCACAGCAAACTTCATTATTTAATTGAAAATGCCTCAACCCTGACCAACTTCTTACTTTTAAGTACACCCAGACAGTGATCGGAAATATATCATACAATATTAGGTCGACACAAAGCAAAACTACCAAAACAAATAATTTTAATAACTTTTCATTCTGAAAACATGTAGATTAAGCTGTCATGTAGTAATGCATGGGCTTCAACAAGGATTTTAGTATCATATAAAACATGAAGATGTTCATAATGTTACAAAACAAAACTTAATGTATTACTCATAGTAACGTCATGCAGTACCGTTAGTTTGGTTCGAGTCAACTTATGGACTCACCAAGACAGATTGGGACTCATCATTCCAAAAAGTGATGAGTCCCAGGACTCACCATAAAAAAATCCTAGTGAGAACCCTGTTAAATTCAAAATATTTAAAGCTGTTGTGTCCCATTTTAGTGTGTTTCTCCATTAAAAATGAGTACAAAGCTATTTCTGAACCATAATAATAATATTGTATGGAGACAATCAATAAAAATGCCAAGATGTATGACAAAATAAGTTTGCATAAAATGTTATGTAGTTTGGTCTACTTTCATAGTGTACATTTTTTCAATATACATAACCAAAACACTAAATTTAATCAACTTACTTTGTTAGGTAAAAAGAAGATACTTCCGTTTAGAATGTGGATTTCAGTCTAAAAACGTATTTCCTCAAAGTATACGAGTCAATAAATCCTTCAAATCCCAGATTGAAGCACATGACCACCCCTCCCCCTTATTTGTAAATTTCGTCTGCTGTGATGTCCATTTCAGTTATCGTCAGTGAATCATAGTGTAAATCGTTTCTCAACAAGTTGTTCTAACTATCCGAACTGCATTTTACCTCACATTTTAATCAAATTGAAACAATTTTCGACGTGAATTTTTGTGTATTCGGTCGTTTGCTACGTGACTCGTGTCCTTATTTTCCAGCGTGAAATTCCTATTAAATAATGTGAAAATAATGTCTTTAAATGTTCGTCGGCATGCTCCGTTTATAATATTCCGTGTCCTCCAGAAATAAATAATCACTGAGATTAAAGATCGTGCTTTATGTAGTATACATCCACACAGAACGAGAGAGACAGAAGACGCTGACAAATGCTATGAACGCGAGCTTCGACGAAGACACCTCAGTGAAATATAAAGTGTTCATTTAATGTGTAACTATAAATAGAGCAAAATGACTAAGAAGTATTTATTTCACACCAAAATAATGTATATGAATTTTTAAAACTAGTTTAACAAATTTTTGTCACAATATTTAAATCTGCAGAGTCCCATTTTTCCGTTTTTTTCTCAAAATTAGTGCAAAGCTATTTCTAAATCAATGTGAGACAATCAATTAAAAATACCAAGATGTATAACAAAATAAGTTTACATGCTGGCCCTGGTTGGGGGGCGGGGCCCTTTTTTAATAATTAGAATGTTATAGAAACAATAGAAAAGAAACCGGGGGAAGGAGGTCTACGGGTATTTTACAATATAAAATAATAGATTTTTACCCTCTGGGGCTTATTGTTTGACATTTAACGTCAGTTTTTTCTATGGAAATTGGGACAATGCGGGAAAGACCTTCACATTTGTTCTCAGAACAAATGTCTTTTTAATTATTATTATTATTATTAAGGTCTTTCCCCTTTTCCAAGGGAAAGACCTTCTTGTCTTTCTTATGATTATTATTATTATTATTATTATTAAGGTCTTTCCCCCTTTCCAAGGGAAAGACCTTCTTGTCTTTCTTATGATTATTAAGGTCTTTCCCCCTTTCCAAGGGAAAGACCTTCTTGTCTTTCTTATGATTATTATTATTATTATTATTATTATTATTAAGGTCTTTCCCCTTTTCCAAGGGAAAGACCTTCTTGTCTTTCTTATGATTATTATTATTATTATTATTATTATTATTAAGGTCTTTCCCCTTTCCAAGGGAAAGACCTTACTGTATTTCTTCTGATTATTATTATTTTTTTTATTATTATTCTTCTTCTTTTCCGCCGCAGATGTCGAAAAAGTGTTTTGACGTATCGCTTTGAAACTTGGCACACTTAACCGACACTACTTGGGCTTGACCTGAGTCACCCTGCGAAACCGATCTATTTTTAGTAACGGAGTTATCTGCCCGGGATTCAAAAACCTTGTTTGCAGATAAACTCAGAAACCGTAACCGTTATCAAAAATCTGAAGTGGGGAAAATGTTGCTAGGCTCCTGGTCATGATTCGTTATGCAAACAATTTTGTTTCCATCAACTTCCTGGTTACGCGATTTTGACTCGAAATTTGTCGAAAACGTCAAAGTTGTCGGATTTACACAAAACTTGGTTTCCAAGTAGATATGAGGGTCCTTATTACATATATCGGATCAAAAAATTTTTTTGGTCCACCATTTTCAAAATGGCCGCCATTGAAATTTTGTTTTCGAAATAACTCAAAAACCATAAAAAATTGAAGCAGACAATATATCAGAAAAATGTTCCTCTCATTGAGATCTACATTTGATATAAAGGTTCGAAAACTGTGTGACAAACCGTTTTAGAGGTTATGGCCCTTGACAGGTTTCGGCTAAATATTGTTTTCGAAATAACTCAAAAACAATACAAAATTGAAGCAGACAATATAACAGAAAAATGTTCCTCTCATTGAGATCTACATTTGATATAAAGGTTTGAAAACTGTGCGACAAACCGTTTTCGAGGTTATGGCCCTTGACAGGTTTCGGTTAAATTTTGTTTTCAATACAACTCAAAAACCATAAAAAATTGAAGCAGACAATGTATCAAAAAAATGTTTCTCTCATTGAGATCTACATTTGATGTAAGGATTGAAAACTGTGTGACAAACCGTTTTCGAGGTTATGGCCCTTGACAGGTTTCGGCTAAATTTTGTTTTCAATATAACTCAAAAACCATAAAAAATTGAAGCAGACAATATATCAGAAAAATATGCCTCGCATTGAGATCTATATTTGATTTAAATAGTTGAAAACTGTGCAACAAACCGTTTTCGAGGTTATGGCCCTTGACAGGTTTCGGCTAAATTTTGTTTTTAATATAACTGAAAAACCATAAAACATTGAAGCAGACAATATATCAGAAAAATGTTTCTCTCATTTAGACCTACATTTGATATAATTGGTTGAAAACTGTGCAACGAACCGTTTTTGAGGTTATGGCCCTTGACAGGTTTCTGCTAAATTTTGTTTTCAATATTACTCAAAAACCATAAAAAATTGAACCAGACAATATACTAGAAAGATGTTCCTCTCATTGAGATCTACATTTGATATAAAGGGTTAAAAACTGTACGACAAACCGTTTTCGAGGTTATGGCCCTTGACAGGTTTCGACTAATCAGTTTTTGACTTATAACTTGAAAACGGTTAAAGATAATATAGTAAACATGTATATTTAAAGTGATCCTCTCATCAAGACCTTCATTTAGTATATTGTATCCGAAACTGTTATATGAACCGTATTCGAGTTATCAGCCTTGACGCATTTCTGTTATTCGGTTTTTGACTTATAACTTGAAAACGGTTAGAGATAATATAGTCAACATGGTCATATGTCTTGCGCGAAGAATCTGCCTAGCTTTTTGACCAATCGTACATCACTGACCAAAGCTCATGAATATTAAGGAAAACATACATCACGATAAAAAAAATTCATCTTTGCTGCAATTAATCAGACCTGTCCAGACACTAAGAAGTGTTACAATATATAAAACATAACACATAACCAGTATCTAGAGAGTATCTTGTATCTTCGAGCTCATCTGATATGGACCTGATAAGCCTTGTCGAGCGAAAAAAAAAAACAACCAAGAATTTATATGGATCAAGATATTAGTACTTTTTGGCTTAGAAAGGGGTAATCATATTAGACTTAAAATTTTTCAATGATGGACAATTCAAAATGGCTTAAACACTAATTTCAAATTTTACTTTTTGTAACATAAAAAACTAACTTTTGGCAAAAATTGATAAAATAATGAACATTGAGTGAGTTCCGACAGTGTGTAATTATGTGTCGAGTGAAGAAAACATGCTCTTTGTTACAAAATTTGCTGTATTAAACCAAATGTGATAATTATTAAAATGATTGAAATGATGTTGACTTGCACATTTATACAGAAATTAGCAATTTAAGTGCAATTACTTTAAAAATGGTACACTATATTCCTAAATTTTCATGAAAAAATATTCAACACTGTGACAATAGCCTAAATCGACACATTTTAAACCAATGTGAAAACAAAACCTTGTGATTTCCACAAGTTTCCCTCTTTTCCTTATGGTTTAATTATTAAATTTAAAAATATTTAAAGCTGTTGTGTCCTATTTTAGTGCATTTCTCCATTAAAAATGAGTACAAAGCTATTTCTGAGTCATAATAATAATATTGTATGGAGACAATCAATTAAAAATACCAAGATGTATGACAAAATAAGTTTGCATAAAATGTTATGAAGTTTGGTCTACTTTCATAGTGTACATTTTTTCAATATACATGACCAAAACACTAAATTTAATCAACTTACTTTGTTAGCTAAATAGAAGATACTTTCTGTTTAGAATGTGGATTTCAGTCTAAAAACATTTCCTCAAAGTATACGAGTCAATAAATCCTTAAAATCCCAGACTGAAGCATGTGACCACACCTCCCCCTTATTTGAAAATTTCGTCTGCTGTGATGTCCATTTCAGTTATCGTCAGTGAATCATAGTGTAAATCGTTTCTCAACAAGTTGTTCTAACTATCCGAAATGCATTTTATCTCACATTTTAATCAAATTGAAACAATTTCCGACGTGAATTTTTGTGTATTCGGTCGTCTGCTACGTGACTCGTGTTCCTTATTTTCCACATTCCAGCGTAAAATTCCTATGAATGAAAACGTCTTAAAATGTTCGTCGGTAGCTCCTTTTGTAATAACCCGTGTCGTCCTGAAATATATAAATAATCACTGATATTAAACTTAAGATCGTGCTTCATGTAGCTATAGTATTCGTCCACACAGAACGCACAGTACGAGAGACAGAAGACGCTGACAAAATGATATGAACGCGACCTTCGACGAAGACACCTCAGTGAAATGTATAGTGTTCATTTAATGTATACTATAAATAGAGCGAAATGACAAAGAAGTATTTATTTTACACCAAAATAATGTATATGAATTTTTAAAACTAGTTTAACAAATTTTTGTCACAATATTTAAATCTGCAGAGTCCGATTTTCCCGTTTTTTCTCAAAATTAGTACAGAGCTGTTTGAATCAATGTGAGGCAATCAATTAAAAATACCAAGATGAATAACAAAATAAGTTTACATGCTGCCCTGGTTGGGGGGCCGGGCCCTTTTTTAAATAATTAGAATGTTATAGAAACAATAGAAAAGAAACCGGGTGAGGAGGAGGCCTACAGATATTTTACAATATAAAATAATAGATTTTTACCCTCTGGGGTTTATTGTTTGACGTTTAACGTCATTTTTTACTATGGAAATAGGGACAACCCCGGAAAGACGGTCAATGTCGAAAAAGTGTCTTGACGTATCGCTTTGAAACTTGGGACACTTAACCAACATTACCTGGGCTTGACCTGAGTCACCTTGCGAAACCGATCTATTTTAAGTAACAGAGTTATCTGCCCCAAACCCAAAACCCTTGTGTTCAGATAAACTCAGAAACCATGACAGATATCAAAAATCTAAAGTGGGGAAAAAATTGTCTGACTCATGGCCATGATTCGTAATGCAAAAAAAAAATTTTGATCCACTTCCTGTTAATGTGATTTTGACGCAAAGTTTGTCGAAAATGTCAAAGTTGTTCGATTTCCACAAAACTTAGTTTCCAAGTAGATATGAGAGTTCTTATTACATATGTCGGATCAAAATTTTTTTTCGGTCCACCATTTTCAAAATGGCCACCATTGAAATTTTGTTTTCAATATATCTAAAAAAACCATAAAAAATTGAAACAGACAATATATCAGAAAAATGTTCCTCTCATTGAGATCTACATTTGAAATATTTGGTTTAAAACTGTGCGACAAACCGTTATCGAGGTTATGGCCCTTGACAGGTTTCAATTAAATTTTGTTTTCAATATAACTCAAAAACCATAAAAAATTGAAGCAGACAATATATCAGGAAAATGTTCCTCTCGTTGAGATCTACATTTGATAAATAGGTTTGAAAACTGTGCGACAAACCGTTTTATAGGTTTTGGCCCTTGACAGGTTTCGGCTAAATTTTGTTTTCAATATAACTCAAAAACCATAAAAAATTGAAGCAGACAATATAGCAGAAAAATGTTCCTCTCATTGAGATCTACATTTAATATAAATTGTCGAAAGCTGTGCGACAAACCATTTTCGAGGTTATGGCCCTTGACAGGTTTTCTAATCAGTTTTTGGCTTATAACTTTAAAACCGTCAGGGATAATATAGTAAACATATGGTTTTTTTGTAACGATCATAACAAGCCCTTCGTATTAAGACCGAAGTCGAATTGTTATAGGCAGCCATTTTCAAAATGGCTGACACCGTAAACAGTTTTTGTAAAATAACACTGTAACTGTACAAAATTGAAGCGGACAATACATGGGAAACGGAATCGGGATCACTAACTAAATTTAAATATCATATTGTATGACCGGAAGTGACATTTTGTCCATAGCAACCAATAAATGTCCTTAGCAACCATAAATATTCTGACTTAGGACCACTTGCTTTGTACACTAAAACCATGGTAACTGACGGTAAAGTCATTAGCAACTATATAACTAGACATAACACTACAAAATGCAGGGAAAGACCTCACATTTGTTCTCTGAACAAATGACTTTTCATTATTATTATTTTTCTTCTTCCGCGGAGGTTTGCCAAAAAGTGTCTGGACGTATCATTTCGATACTTGGTAACATCAATCGGTCATATCCGGAGATGACATGGCTCATGCTTTTAGACCGATCTATTTTTAGTAACAGAGTTATCTGCCCCAACACGAAAACCCTTGTTAGCAGATAAACTCAGAAACCGTAACCGATTCTTAAAATCTGAAGTGTACAAAATGTCGCTGGTCCTATGGCGATGATTTGTCATGCAAATTTTTTTGTTCCAATCGACTTCCTGTTTACGCGTTTTTGACCTGAAAAATGTCGCAACTCGTCAAAATTTTTTTCTTAAAAACCGTAAGTCCTAGAGACTTGGGACCACCACCATTGATCCTAAATGACATATGTTACATTTAAAAATGTCAAGGTCAAAGGTCAAAAGTCAAGGTCAAAGGTCACCATAGGTCTTGTTAGCACTATATCTCGCAAACCATAAAAGATAGAAGCAGACAATAAATGGGAAAAATACTCCACTTATTGAGACCTTCATTTGGTACATTTGACCGAAAGCTGTGCGATGGACCATTTTTGAGTTACTGCCCTTGACGCGTTTCGGTTAATCGGTTTTTTGGTTAAAACTTGAAAACGGTTAGAGATAATATAGTAAACATATAGGTTAAACATGATCAGTAGGAAAAGAGCTTCAATTTGAGCCAAAGATCAAAGGTCATAGGTCAAGGTCATACCCTAGCAACAAGGTGACCGTTATAAAAAGTCCTTAGCAACCATATATTTTTAGAATCAGAATGATGTACTTTACTGAAATATGTCATTTCATGACCGGAAGTGGCCTTTTGTCCATAGCAACCGAATGAAAGTCCTTAACAACCATATATTTTTTGGTTCGGGACCACTTTCTTTACTCAAATAATTCATTTTTATGACTGGAAGTGACATTTTGTGCTATAGCAAGACACAAAAATCCCATAGCATCACCTAACTTTTCTTACTTAAGAGGAACAGTGGGAAAGACCTTCTCATTTGTTCTCAGAACAAATGTCCTTTTAATTATTATTATTATTATTATTTTTCTTCTTCCGCGGAGGTTTGCCAAAAAGTGTCTTGACGTATCATTTCGATACTTGGTAACATCAATCGGTCATATCCGGAGATGACATGGCTCATGCTTTTAGACCGATCTATTTTTAGTAACAGAGTTATCTGCCCGAACACGAAAACCCTTGTTAGCAGATAAACTCAGAAACCGTAACCGATTCTTAAAATCTGAAGTGTAAAAAATGTCGCTGGACCTATGGCAATGATTTGTCATGCAAAATTTTTTTTTCCAATCAACTTCCTGTTTACGCGTTTTTGACCTGAAAAATGTCACAACGCGTCAACATTTTGTTCTCAAAAACCGTAAGTCCTAGAGACTGGGGACCACCACCATTGATCCTAAGTGACATATGTTACATTTAAAAATGTCAAGGTCAAAGGTCAAAAGTCAAGGTCAAAGGTCACCGTAGGTCTTGTTAGCACTATATCTCACAAACCATACAAGATAGAAGCAGACAATAAATGGAGAAAATACTCCTCTTATTGAGGCCTTCATTTGGTACATTTGACCGGAAGCTGTGCGATGAACCGTTTTCGAGTTACTGCCCTTGACGTGTTTCGGTTAATCGGCTTTTTGGTTTAAACTTGAAAACGGTTAGAGATAATATAGTAAACATATAGGTTAAACATGATCAGTAGGAAAAGAGCTTCAATTTGAGCCAAAGGTCAAAGGTCATAGGTCAAGGTCATTCCATAGCAACAAGGTGACCGTTATAAAAAGTCCTTAGCAACCATATATTTTTAGATTCAGAATGATGTACTTTACTGAAATATTTCATTTCATGACCGGAATTTGCCTTTTGTCCCTAGCAACCGAATGAAAGTCCTTAACAACCATCTATTTTTTGGCTCAGGACCACCTTCTTTACTCAAATAACTCATTTTTATGTCAGGAAGTGACATTTTGTGCTGTAGCAAGACACAAAACCCATAGCATCACCTAACTTTTCTAACTTTAGAGGAACAGTGGGAAAGACCTTCTCATTTGTTCTCAGAACAAATGGCAGTTTAATTAAGGTCTTTCCCACTACAGTGGAAAGACCTTCTTGTCTTTCTTATGATTATTATTATTATTATTATTATTAAGGTCTTTCCCCCTTTCCAAGGGAAAGACCTTCTTGTCTTTCTTATGATTATTATTATTATTATTATTATTTTTCTTCTTCCGCGGAGGTTTGCCAAAAAGTGTCTGGACGTATCATTTTGATACTTGGTAACATCAATCGGTCATATCCGGAGATGACATGGCTCATGCTTTTAGACCGATCTATTTTTAGTAACAGAGTTATCTGCCCCAACACGAAAACCCTTGTTAGCAGATAAACTCAGAAACCGTAACCGATTCTTCAAATCTGAAGTGTACAAAATGTCGCTGGTCCTATGGCGATGATTTGTCATGCAAATTTTTTTTTTCCAATCGACTTCCTGTTTACGCGTTTTTGACCTGAAAAATGTCGCAACGCGTCAAAATTTTTTTCTCAAAAACCGTAAGTCCTAGAGACTTGGGACCACCACCATTGATCCTAAGTGACATATGTTACATTTAAAAATGTCAAGGTCAAAGGTCAAAAGTCAAGGTCAAAGGTCACCATAGGTCTTGTTAGCACTATATCTCGCAAACCATAAAAGATAGAAGCAGACAATAAATGGGAAAAATACTCCACTTATTGAGACCTTCATTTGGTACATTTGACCGAAAGCTGTGCGATGGACCATTTTTGAGTTACTGCCCTTGACGCGTTTCGGTTAATCGGTTTTTGGGTTAAAACTTGAAAACGGTTAGAGATAATATAGTAAACATATAGGTTAAACATGATCAGTAGGAAAAGAGCTTCAATTTGAGCCAAAGATCAAAGGTCATAGGTCAAGGTCATACCCTAGCAACAAGGTGACCGTTATAAAAAGTCCTTAGCAACTATATATTTTTAGAATCAGAATGATGTTCTTTACTGAAATATGTCATTTCATGACCGGAAGTGGCCTTTTGTCCCTAGCAACCGAATGAAAGTCCTTAACAACCCATATATTTTTTGGTTTGGGACCACTTTCTTTACTCAAATAACTAATTTTTATGACTGGAAGTGACATTTTGTGCTATAGCAAGACACAAAATCCCATAGCATCAACTAACTTTTCTTACTTCAGAGGAACAGTGGGAAAGACCTTCTCATTTGTTCTCAGAACAAATGAACTTTTTAATTATTATTATTTTTCTTCTTCCGCGGAGGTTTGCCAAAAAGTGTCTGGACGTATCATTTCGATACTTGGTAACATCAATCGGTCATATCCGGAGATGACATGGCTCATGCTTTTAGACCGATCTATTTTTAGTAACAGAGTTATCTGCCCCAACACGAAAACCCTTGTTAGCAGATAAACTCAGAAACCGTAACCGATTCTTAAAATCTGAAGTGTACAAAATGTCGCTGGTCCTATGGCGATGATTTGTCATGCAAATTTTTTTTTTCCAATCGACTTCCTGTTTACGCGTTTTTGACCTGAAAAATGTCGCAACGCGTCAAAATTTTTTTCTCAAAAACCGTAAGTCCTAGAGACTTGGGACCACCACCATTGATCCTAAGTGACATATGTAACATTTAAAAATGTCAAGGTCAAAGGTCAAAAGTCAAGGTCAAAGGTCACCATAGGTCTTGTTAGCACTATATCTCGCAAACCATAAAAGATAGAAGCAGACAATAAATGGAAAAAATACTCCACTTATTGAGACCTTCATTTGGTACATTTGACCGAAAGCTGTGCGATGGACCATTTTTGAGTTACTGCCCTTGACGCGTTTCGGTTAATCGGTTTTTTTGGTTAAAACTTGAAAACGGTTAGAGATAATATAGTAAACATATAGGTTAAACATGATCAGTAGGAAAAGAGCTTCAATTTGTGCCAAAGGTCAAAGGTCATAGGTCAAGGTCATACCCTAGCAACAAGGTGACCGTTATAAAAAGTCCTTAGCAACTATATATTTTTAGAATCAGAATGATGTTCTTTACAGAAATATGTCATTTCATGACCGGAAGTGGCCTTTTGTCCCTAGCAACCGAATGAAAGTCCTTAACAACCCCATATATTTTTTGGCTCGGGACCACTTTCTTTACTCAAATAATTCATTTTTATGACTGGAAGTGACATTTTGTGCTATAGCAAGACACAAAATCCCATAGCATCACCTAACTTTTCTTACTTAAGAGGAACAGTGGGAAAGACCTTCTCATTTGTTCTCAGAACAAATGGCATTTTAATTATTATTATTATTATTATTTTTCTTCTTCCGCGGAGGTTTGCCAAAAAGTGTCTGGACGTATCATTTCGATACTTGGTAACATCAATCGGTCATATCCGCAGATGACATGGCTCATGCTTTTAGACCGATCTATTTTTAGTAACAGAGTTATCTGCCCCAACACGAAAACCCTTGTTAGCAGATAAACTCAGAAACCGTAACCGATTCTTAAAATCTGAAGTGTACAAAATGTCGCTGGTCCTATGGCGATGATTTGTCATGCAAATTTTTTTTTTCCAATCGACTTTCTGTTTACGCGTTTTTGACCTGAAAAATGTCGCAACGCGTCAAAATTTTTTTCTCAAAAACTGTAAGTCCTAGAGACTTGGGACCACCACCATTGATCCTAAGTGACATATGTTACATTTAAAAATGTCAAGGTCAAAGGTCAAAAGTCAAGGTCAAAGGTCACCATAGGTCTTGTTAGCACTATATCTCGCAAACCATAAAAGATAGAAGCAGACAATAAATGGGAAAAATACTCCACTTATTGAGACCTTCATTTGGTACATTTGACCAAAAGCTGTGCGATGGACCATTTTTGAGTTACTGCCCTTGACGCGTTTCGGTTAATCAGTTTTTTTGGTTAAAACTTGAAAACGGTTAGAGATAATATAGTAAACATATAGGTTTAACATGATCAGTAGGAAAAGAGCTTCAATTTGAGCCAAAGGTCAAAGGTCATAGGTCAAGGTCATACCATAGCAACAAGGTAACTGTTATAAAAAATCCTTAGCAACCATATATTTTTAGAAGCAGAATGATGTACTTTACTTAAATATGTCATTTCATGACCGGAAGTGGCTTTTTGTCCCTAGCAACGGAATGAAAGTCCTTAACAACCATATATGTTTTGTTCGGGACCACTTCCTTTACTGAAAAAACTCATTTTTTATGACTGGAAGCGACATTTTGTGCTATAGCAAAACACAAAATACCATAGCATCACCTAAATTTTCTGACTGCAGAGGAACAGTGGGAAAGACCTTCTCATTTGTTCTCAGAACAAATGACGGTTTAATTAAGGTCTTTCCCACTACAGTGGAAAGACCTTCTTGTCTTTCTTATGATTATTATTATTATTATTATTTTTCTTCTTCCGCGGAGGTTTGCCAAAAAGTGTCTCGACATATCATTCCGATACTTGGTACCATTAATCGGTCATATCCGGAGATGACATGGCTCATGCTTTTAGACCGATCTATTTTTAGTAACAGAGTTATCTGCCCCAACACGAAACCCCTTGTTAGCAGATAAACTCAGAAACCGTAACCGATTCTTAAAATCTGAAGTGCACAAAATGTCGCTGGACCTATGGCGATGATTTGTCATTCAAATTTTTTTTTTCCAATCGACTTCCTGTTTACGCGTTTTTGACCTGAAAAATGTCGCAACGCGTCAAAATTTTTCTCTCAAAAACCGTAAGTCCTAGAGACTTGGGACTACCACCATTGATCCTAAGTGACATATGTTACATTTAAAATGTCAAGGTCAAAGGTCAAAGGTCACCATAGGTCTTGTTAGCACTATATCTCACAAACCATAAAAGATAGAAGCAGACAATAAATGGGAAAAATACTCCTCTTATCGAGACCTTCATTTGGTACATTGACCGAAAGCTGTGCGATGAACCATTTTCGAGTTACTGCCCTTGATGCGTTTCGGTTAATCGGTTTTTTTGGTTAAAACTTGAAAACGGTTAGAGATAATATAGTAAACATATAGGTTTATAGTGAACAGTATGAAAAGAGCTTCAAGGTCAAATGTCATAGGTCAAGGTCATACCATAGCAACAAGGTGACTGTTATAAAAAGTCCTTAGCAACCATATATTTTTAGAATCAGAATGATATACTGTACTGAAATATGTCATATCATGACCGGAAGTGCCATTTTGTCCCTAGCAACCGAATGAAAGTCCTTAACAACCATATATTTTTTGGCTCGGGACCACTTTCTATACTCATATAACTCATTTTTATGACTGGAAGTGACATTTTGTGCTTAGCAAGACACACAAATCCCAAAGCATCACATAAATTTTTTCACTTTAGAGGAACAGTGGGAAAGACCTTCTCATTTGTTCTCAGAACAAATGGCAGTTTAATTATTATTATTTTTCTTTTTCTCCCCAATTTTCCAAATGGGTTTGCCAGAAAGGGTTTCGACATATCATTATGATACTTGGTGCGTTTAATCGCTCATACCAGGAGATGACCTGGCTCACCCTGTGAGACTGTTCTATTTTTAGTAACAGAGTTATCTGCCCTAACACCGAAAACCTTGTTAGCAGATGAACTCATAAACCGTAACAGATACTCAAAATCTGAAGAGTGGAAAGTGTAGGGCGACTTATGGCGATGATTTAACATGCAAATTTTTTTTTCTTAATCGACTTCCGGTTTACGCGTTTTTGACCTGAAAAATGACGCAACGAGTCAAATTTTTTTTCTCGAAAACCGTAAGTCCTAGAGACTTGGGACCACCACCATTGATCCTAAGTGACATATGTTACATTTGAAAATGTCTTTTTCTCCCCATTTTTCCAAATGGGTTTGCCAGAAGGGGTTTCAACATATCATTATGATACTTGGTACGTTTAATCGCTCATACCAGGAGATGACCTGGCTCACCCTGTGAGACTGTTCTATTTTTAGTAACAGAGTTATCTGCCATAACACCGAAAACCTTGTTAGCAGATAAACTCAGAAACCGTAACCGATTATTAAAATCTGAAGTGTACAAAATGTCGCTGGTTCTATTGCGATGATTTGTCATGCAAAAAAACATTCTTCGATCAACTTCCTGTTTACGCGATTTTGACGCGAAATTTGTCGAAAACGTCAAAGTTGTCGGATTTACACAAAACTTGGTTTCCAAGTAGATATGAGGGTCCTAATTACATGTATCGGATCAAAAAAAATTTTCGGTCCACCATTTTTAAAATGGCCGCCATTGAAATTTTGTTTTCAATATAACTCAAAAACCATAAAAAATTGAAGCAGAGAATATATCAGAAAAATGTTCCTCTCATTGAGATCTACATTTGATATACAGGTTCAAAAACTGTGCGACAAACCGTTTTAGAGGTTATGGCCCTTGACAGGTTTCGGCTAAATTTTGTTTTCGAAATAACTCAAAAACCATAAAAAATTGAAGCAGAGAATATATCAGAAAAATGTTCCTCTCATGAGATCTACAGCTGATATAAGGTTCGAAAACTGTGCGACAAACCGTTTTAGAGGTTATGGCCCTTGACAGGTTTCGGCTAAATTTTGTTTTCGAAATAACTCAAAAACCATAAACAATTGAAGCAGAGAATATATCAGAAAAATGTTCCTCTCATTGAGATCTACATCTGATATAAAGGTTCGAAAACTGGGCGACAAACCGTTTTCGAGGTTATGGCCCTTGACACATTTCAGCTAAATTTTGTTTTCAATAAAGCTCAAAACCATAAAAAATTTAAGCAGACAATATATCAGAAAAATGTTCCTCTCGTTGAGATCTACATTTGATATAATTGCTGAAACCTGTAACCATTTTCGAGGTTATGGCCCTTGACAGGTTTCGGCTAAATTTTATTTTCAATATAACTTAAAAACCATAAAAAATTGAAGCAGACAATATATCAGAAAAATGTTCCTCTCATTGAGGTCTACATTTGATATACAGTGTCAAAAACTGTGTGACAACCCGTTTTTGAGGTTATGGCCCTTGACACGTTTCGGCTAAATTTTGTTTTCAATATAACTCAAAAACCATAAAAAATTGAAGCAGACAATAAAAGGGAAAAATACTCCTCTTATCGAGACGTCCATTTGGTACATTCGGCCCGAAGCTGTGCGATGAACCATTTTCGAGTTACAGCCCTTGACGCGTTTCGGTTAATTGGTTTTTTGGTTAAAACTTGAAAACGGTTAGAGATAATATAGTAAACATATAGGTTTAACATGATCAGTAGGAAAAGAGCTTCAATTTGAGCCAAAGGTCATAGGTCATAGGTCAAGGTCATACCATAGCAACAAGGTAACTGTTATAAAAAATCCTTAGCAACCATATATTTTTAGAAGCAGAATGATGTACTTTACTTAAATATGTCATTTCATGACGGGAAGTGGCTTTTTGTCCTTAGCAACGGAATGAAAGTCCTTAACAACCATATATGTTTTGGTTCGGGACCACTTCCTTTACTCAAATAACTCATTTTTTATGACTGGAAGCGACATTTTGTGCTATAGCAAAACACAAAATACCATAGCATCTACTAAATTTTCTGACTGCAGAGGAACAGTGGGAAAGACCTTCTCATTTGTTCTCAGAACAAATGGCGGTTTAATTATTTCTATATTTTTAGTCTGTCTGTTATGATGTGATAGATGGCCGGGCATTGTTTTATCTGGCGGAAGATATTTTCTTGGCAATGAATACATCATTTAAATGGACACGAAGGAAAGCATTCTTAGAGAAGTTGGGTTTCAGGTATTCTTTTTAATACTTTTTAAAGGGAGAAAATTGCACTAATTTTAATTTCAAACATATCTTCACATGATTACGGGTAATTATAGGCATTATAATGAAAGACAAATAATCATGAAGCAGAGAACAAAATGTGTCATTAAGGAAGTTTGGAATTTAAAAAAATGAAAAGTTTTTAACATTCCCAAGTTAACTCTTCAATTGTTTCTAAAATTGAACATGAAAATCAAGGAAATCAGTGAAGTTCGTCGTCTCAATAAGAACAATATACCGGAACATCAGAATACATTTGACCAAACATGATTGCTTTTTTATATCAGATGAAGAAACTGGTGTCTCTTGTGCATAAACTTGTCATGGAATTCTCTGGAGTGAAGAAGGCATTTTAAGGCAGATTTTGATACAGCGTCAGTTGAAGGTTTTTAGTGTAGCAAGTAGGTTTTTTTGGGGGTTAAGGAGTGCTATTTAAATACGTGTTGCTCCCAATGTACACAATTGATAAGAGCATTAGAGTGCATTTGATGCTACAGCACTATATAATATAAGTGTATCTGAAAATGGTGATTATTAGTTGGAAGACATAATGAAATACAATTTGCAAGTGCTTTAGTTGCTGAAGAACAGCCTCATCATTTATGCGAGATCTGGCCACTAAATTGGAGGTCTGAGGATCATAGTATCCATGCGTTTTTGAAAGTTGTTGACATATTGAGCCACTGACATTTGACCATGAATACTAATGATTTAGTTTGATTTGCAAGCTGAAATTCAATTTACTTTCTTTTATGATTGTCTTTATTTGTCAATTTCTCTCGCGTATACAATAGGCAACGATGCGATTCGATCAAGAGATATAAAAAATGCATTGTTACGTCGGTCCCTGACGAAAAAAATACATTATATCGTGGTATAATAAATAATGTTATTAATTTATTATGTTATTTTGAATTTTACAAAACATTTTTTTTCATTTTATATGTGTTCTCTTTTTTAATGTTACGCTTTGTTTTACTGTTATAGACTGGAATTGAATCTTGCATTAATAGTTACTGCTTGCTTCAACGATGCACTGTTGAATTTTCTCGGAGCAAAATATTGCCAGAAGTTTGGTATATTTTAACATGTGAAGTATAATTAAAATTAACATAAACACAAGGACTACACCTGTTTTCAATAAATTAAACTATTTTCACTTTAAAATATCGAGGCGAAATTTTACCGGGAGCTGGCATTTTTAATTTAACGGTAAATCAAAATTACGGAATCAAGTTTTATTTATTGGCGGAACGAATCCAATTTGTCGTAATTGTAATAAATGGAAAATTCGTTTAGTCAAAAACAAAGCCATAAAATAGATAAATGATGTTGGCCATTTAATATAATGGGAATGAAGGGGTATCTCAAATACAGCTTCAAACAGGACTTTAAACATCCTCTATAGGAAAGACAATTTCTAGAAAATTTATACTTTTTTAAGTTTTGCGTAGTTTGCATGTGTGTCCAAACTTTTTCATGTTAAACTTAAGTTAAACATTCCGCACGATTTTCTGCGGAATTCTAGCACTGGAAAATGCGTTTTAAGAAGTAACCTCGCATTTCACTAAAAAACGTAAAACATCAATATCAGATCATCAAATGTTGAAATAAACATGAAATTAAGCTAATTCACACGAATTTTGGTGATACAAATATCTTGAGCGAACTAACGCTTAATCGGAAAGTTATTTAAATGAAGCAGCTGTATATTATTATTATGTAATCATTTTTTTTATAGAGAAATACATACAAAAAAATATTAAAACTGTGCACCACGTTCGAATGTGACAAATGCTAGTGTGAAGGCAAATATAAACGATACTTAAAATTTGCGTTTCTTGTAATTTTAATTACGAATCATTTCAAATACACACAATAGCCGTAACGGGTAAACTACTTCCTTTTTTCACAGTCAAACCAAACCAACGAAATGAGCAAGATCCACGAATATGTTACCAACTCCATGTCTCAGCACAGCTCCATCAATTTTCACTGATAAATCCATCGAACAATCGACAGCTATTGTTTTTCCTGTTCATATTTAAGAAAGAACGTCACTAATACAAGTTAACGCATTTTGGAGAGGGTTTTTTGCGTGACAAAAAAATTGCTTACCGGGTATGGTTCAGCGGGTACTTTTTTCGAAATCAACAATTATTTCCTCGAGATATTCAGCGTTTTGAAATAATGTGGTTTAAAAATTTTATATCGGGCCATTTTCCATACTAAAATTTGACCTTAAGTAGAACGGAAGTGTACTTTAGGAACAATCGATGGTCTAGTTGAAATCTGTCGGGTGATGTCATCTGCAGTAAAAGTGACAAAAGCTTACTCTTATTCCTTTAAATGTTGGAAATTTTTAATAAAAAAGCAATGTTTTAAAGCTATTTCAGCACAGTCTATACATATAGCATTATGCATTACCTTTTTATAAGATTCAGGAGCTACTTGTACCACTATAAATTCAGTTATTTAGTCTCAAATCTGTACATGAGATGTTTTATTTAGTAGACCCAATCAATACATATATTTCTTCACTCTAGGATCCCTTCACTCCATGGTCGCTGGAAGAGCGATTCTAGTTGAGACGGTTATGTCGTTGACAGTGTAGAAAGCAGGCTGCTGGTATCTGAAAATCTAGGTTTGTGAATGTTTTTATTTGCATTTAATTTAGTTTGCAAACGTTCCCCAAATCTTTGTAAGGTCCATCGTATACGGCCGGTTAGTCGGCAAAACAATATTGTTTCGGGAAATTTTTTTATTTATTCATTTCACTTAAACATATTTTATTCATGAAAAACATGAATTGGATTGTATAGTAGGACCAACTCTATATATACATCCTCTCCATGGTAGCATCAAACAATGGCAAAACATGTCAAAGAAAGACAACTCAAATTCTATTGTAAACCAAAAATCTTAGTTATTGTAATGTTTTTTTTCGTAATTATTAATAAGTAAAATAAAGATGAATTATCGGATGATTTACGTGTATAAATCTTTTCAAGCTAAGAAATGGAATGTGAGATCTGTGGCTTTTCACGTACATGAAAAATAGAAATGAAATATAGATGATAGATAACTAATAAAAATAAATAAATAAACAGAACCAACATATATACAAACAAAATAGAGAAACAACATATAATATTTTAGACCTCATATTATCATAAGTGCTCTCGATCGATCAACGCATTAATAATTAATTAATATTCATTTATACCCATGTATCACTGTTAATTAATTAATTGAATCTTTGATTTCCCTATTTATTTGTAGAGGTTGGGTTGGAAAGGATTGTAAGAGTATAAAATGTAGCATAGGATAAAACGTATTGGTAAACAAGGGATTAAGTAGCCTAAGTAAAGGATTCTTAGCCACAGTATATAATGAAGGAACCACATAATAAAGTAGCCACTGGAAATAATGACGGAATCACAGCATATAAGCACATAATGAAAAAAATTCATATAATGAAGTAAGCACATAATAAAGTAACTACAGCATATAATTATGAAAGCACATCATGTATAATAATGAAACAACAGCATATAATAATGGAAAAACAATATAATTTTTCGTAACCAAATCATATAATGGTTCAACAGCATATAATTATAAAACCAAAGCATTTAATAATGAAACAACACCATGTAATTAACTTGTACCAAATAATACAGCTATAACATTCAATACAATATCATAAAAATGGCTTAAGTACCTAACATAAAGAAGAAACTAGCGAACATATTGAATTAAGAGATCAGTTTCAATCAAAATGGTGGACTAATTAACAGATAGTCAAAATGAATGTCGTATAGGCTATTTAAGGACAGTTTTGTTTACCAGAAATATTTTAACAATTTGCAAAGCAAGCATACCATTGCAGTATGTCAATTTAGAACAATTATCGATTGAAACACGATTAAGATTGAGAAGACGAAACAGAATCTGTAACTGTTGAAATTCAAGGAGTTAGCAGCGGAATTTTAACATATACTACAATGATCTACAATATATATTTATTGAAAGAAAGAAATCAGGTTCTATCAATTAACATACAAGATCAAGTTTTATCAAGTTTCCCATATTGTTCTAATAAAAAAAATCAAATTAAGAATCTTCGTAAATTTTTTAGAATCATAAAGAAAAATGCGTCTTCGTGGCTAGTGTTAAGTTTAAGTTTTATAGTCTTATACTTTTATATACTACTGAATTTGTATTTGCATCTTTTCGTGTGCTTTGTTCATTATTTATGCTCTATACAAATGTATTTTGCAATGGTTTATGAAAAATAAGGAATTTTGAATCTTGCATCTTACCGAAGGGCCGTGTTTCAAGTTCTCCTGATATTGCGTCTTCCTTTCCATAGAAAACTGAACGCTATGAAATAGCTGAAAACGTGCTCAAGCAACAGATAATTTGTTTAATTTAAATTCTTAATCGTGCAGTGTCACCTAACATATTGAAACAAATACAAAGGTATCAAAAATACGCATAAAATGGGCGTAGTTTTGCGTCTAAATTGTTAAATATGTTATTCAGTTATTAAGATAACGTTCCTCTTTTGTCGTATTGAATAGTGACGGTTTTTCATGCATGACGTCAATCGGATTATTCTCGACTATTTCCGCTTACGAACTTTCCGAACCCTTGACGGAAATGTCTTTAGATATGTTTTCATTGGCGTGACGTAAAGAACATTAAAAATAATTTGTCGAATGTCATTCACCTTTATGATATTTCATTATTATTAACAGAAATATTTAAATTTTCCTCATTTTAATTTTGTTTAGAATAATCAATAAATAAGGAGAAAACATTAATGAAACATGTTTTACTGTGTATTATTATGTTTCATAATTATAAGCTTTCTGTGATTGGATGATTATGTACCACATGACACATTATAAAAACTCGTTTAGCCTTCTAAAATATTATTGTAAACCTATACTTTCCATAAATAACCTTCCATTCAATTATTCTCGCTCCTTGGTTGTTGGTCAATATTGTAATCCTTGGTTGGTGCGATAAAATCAAGGACCTCATCACCATGCTATAATTGTATAATAAATACTAAGTAAATTATCATGTACTGATCAACGTACGGCGTGTCTTCGAAGATTTTCAGCTTTGTTCGCTTTACGCCCTTTTTGAAATAGATAAGGTAAAAAAAAATTGAAATTAACTAATTCCAAATAGGCCCACTGAAATTGCTATAGTATTCAAGGGTCAAGATAAAGCAGTATGCATTAATAAGTATTATAACTACTGTAAAAGGTGTTCTCCTGTTCCAACTTTTACTTTTCGTAACTGAATGAGTGTTTGGTTAACTATCATTAGGTTTTACGAACATAATGCCATGTAATTTGCAAGATGAAAATATTCACTGCACATTTCTTAGTGAACGATTGAGATTAGCTTGGTCCAAAACTCGGCCAATTTTTATTTTATTTTTGCACACAATTCGAGTTTTTATTTAAAGTTCTTGTTTCCTAATTTTATCTAAATTTTCAAACTTTAAAATTTCTACCTTTACAGTAACTGACAAAAAGGTGAATAAATGGAACCTTTAAAATGAGATGGATGTTATCATTATATGGATGTGACATTACATTTGCTTCACTGCGACTGTTCAAAACAATAGAATACTGGCCATTCTCCTTTTATAATCGCAGATGTCTTTGTTGGAGTTTCACGTATTCTTAGATAGAAACATAGGTTTGGTGGCTGCTTATCAAATAGTGATCCAATTACTTCACATTAGACTGATAAAGCCAAGAGGGTCGGACTTCAGTTCCTATAAATAACAGCTCCAACTACTAATTCATTGGACTGTAAGGGACCAACCATTCTCTCTTCTTTTGGTTTTCATTTTTTGGGGAGAGAGGGGTAGGGAAGGATCTAATAAGTTTTCCTGGTCTGACAAATAATATCGCTTAAGATTATGAATCTACAGTATTAACATGTCCTTTGGAAACAAAGTTGGAAATAGTTTTTGGAAAGAAAGATAAAGAAAAAATAGCATGAACGAACATGAATTCAATCAAAATGTCTAAAGCTAAACCTTTTCCATATCAATGGTGTTGTTTTATCGCATGACGCCCTAGTATGGCTTAGTGCGCGTGAACCCATCTAAAATTGGTCGTCAAAAAAAATGTACCGAGTTTATCACATGGTACACTTTAAAAATCCACACAAAAAATTCATACATGTAAAATGGTGACAGTGGTTTGTTGCATCAGAATACTGGACCACTACGACCAAGAGGCCATATTAGGTGATGCTTATATCTTTGGCAATGCTACTTAGCAGTTAGCAAACGAATCAAATTCTACATTTCTGAAAAACTTTGTACCAAAAACTGAAAAAAATGAGTGTAGGATAAAAAATTCCCACCGGACAAATTCCCTTCCGTGTAATTTAGCATATAGGCGGTAAAAATCCCCATCGGTAAATTTACAAGGCGGACAAAATCCCCTTTGTATAACAATTTTCAAGGCGGACACAATCCCTTCCGAATCAGATTTTTTTTTAAATGCATTTCTGTTGTGTTCACACCGTACAGACTCGTACAGATAAACCTTGTAAATTGACCTTATATTTTACAAAAACATATTTTAAATTACTTAATAATAATAGTAATTGTTTGTCTTATTTGAAGTGCTTAATTTGTGGCTTTTTAAATAATATGTTTGTAGACTAGCCGTTGTTTGAGCAAAACATTCCGTACATCTTGTAGAAAATTGAAACGGGTATGGCTTTTACTAAAACAATGGCATTGTTTAGTTCAATTTTTTTTTAATTGTTTGTTAATTATCAAATGTCGGAGAAACGTGAACACACCGTTTGGTAAATAGTAATGAAAGGGATCAAATGGCGCAGTAAAATACATATCGGTATCATCGATATCAATTAGGAGTTATTTTGTCCGCCTTGAAAATTTTACAGGGGGGGCGGTTATTCGCCTTGTAAATTTTACAGGAGGATTTTCTCTGCATTTGCTAAATAACACGGAAGGGATTTTCGCCGGGGGGGATTTTATCCATCCCCCGAAAACAATATTTAACCAATAATATCATTACTGTACTACACAATATTAACAACAACCTGACATCTGATTGTGTATCTTAAAACCAACTACGTGGAGAAAATGCGCAAACAAATGTACACTATTTTTACTGTTTTTTAACTGTCTATTTGTTTGCATATTTTGACGTTATCACAATCTATAAATGGGAAAAATACGGATTTTTAAGCGTAAAAGGTCTGTTGTTACTGTCCGATACCTCAGTATTTGATGTGTGTTGAAATGTTGAACATTTTTGAAGTGACATGTCGATTTTATTTAATTATTCTGCTAAACCTATATTCTGCTGATCTTTTGACAACATTCAAAAATTGCGATCTTCCATGCGTAACGTAAATAACACATACTTTAATGATATTTTAATGTTATTTATAGAAGTATTTGCATTTTACGCAATTCAAAGTTTGTGTACACGAAATCAATATTTAAAGAGAAAACAATTATGAAACAGCTTTTTAGGATATCACGTTAATGATCAATCAGATGTTAGAAGTATCAGTACATTATGGGTTATAGAAGATTGTCAGTTCTATTCGCTTTGTGCTCTATTCTAACAACAGCAGGTAAAATATACATACTCTTATTTGTAAAGCATTTAAGGCTGTAATAATAATAATAATAATAATAGTAATCAACACATTTGGATTTGGTTTTCTTGTTTGTGCTCTGTACATTAGACATTAATAAAAAGTTGCTGCTTAAACTATTTTTGAAAAATCGTTCTAAAAGTAAGATTTATCTACTCCTGCAAAAATTGGCTTAGAGGTATTGTGCGTTACTTCTGTGTATACTTCTGGCTTTTGGTTTTTACATTTGAAATGTGGGTTTACTTCAAAACTTAAGTCCGCATGCATAACGGATTTTAGGTAAAAAAAGCCCGTTTAAACATTTACCTTCAGAAATGGTTGGATTTTTGTTTAAATGGGTATTGACGCCACTTACAGCTATATTTAGCTGTTAAATGGTATCTAGTTGTTATTGCGGTGTCGGGGGAAGAAGCAATGCGGACAATTTATTTTGTTTAAGTGAAATATACCGGGCCAAAACTAGATAGGTCATATGTAATAACTGACCTTTTAAAGTTAAGACGTTACTATTTACTATTATTTCGGAATTAAACTTATCAGAATGTGCTGTCATAAATGTTTTCTATTATGAAAGGGGGCAGAATCACCTTGACCCAGGGAAAGAAAGACGTATTCTACGCCACTGTAATAAACGTTAACATTGACAGCGAACTGGCAATTTTTGTCCGTTAAAATTGTTTATGTCAGTACCCTAATATCTTTCACTGCAAACATTCTTCTGCAATCAACTTATATTATATCAAAGCAGCATGTTATTGAACCGACTTAAGATTAAAATTAACGAATCATTACCTATTTCTAACGCAGCTGAAGTGACTTCAAATACAAATGTAATGTTAAAATTATTTTACACCTTTTACATGTTACAAGCTTTTAGTGTCATCCTGTTTAAAGGAAATATCATTAATGTGCAATAACAAACAATTTTATTGTAAGCATTAAAATAACGTTGTTAATATACATATAAGTAGATGTATAGGTCAATGACGTTAACAAAACGCCTTTTAAGACACTTAATGAGAAACAAATATGTGAGAAAAGTGCGTCACATAAAGTCTCGATGAATCGGGACCTTTTTTAGACAGTGTTAGTTCTGAATTACGCTTGTGACAACGTCATATTTTTTATCATCTACAACCACATCAAAAACCTTGTTATCGCATAATCTCTGTAACCAATATAGACATACAAACTGAAATGTGCAGAATGCTTGGGGAATAATGAATTAACTATACGACTAATGGTCGTAATTAGAGGTATCTCCTTTAACGAAAAATTAAGATTCCACTAATTTTCGTACTTAAAACACTTAAGTTGTAGATACGTATCTAGACAAATTATATAAAAAGGTAAGGTTTACCTTGATCTTTGATCCCGGTTTCATGCAATTATTCTAGAACCATAACAGACTGAGAAAAGACACGCTCCTATACAATGCTTTTGTGACTATTTGCATTTAATCTACTCTAGAGAGGTTGAATTTAAAGACAACAACCGTATACCCATGTCGGCCTCGTACCTCCTTGACATTCTTCTTCAAAAGAAAAATACAAACTAGATATATGACGATATATGACAAACTTTCCGATTGTAACATTCCCGGTGATAGGAACAATCCAGCAGCGGCGTATGGTGTTTAGATTTCACGACGTATACGTTATGCTGGATCTTGTAATAGGTATCAGCCCAGTTTTTCAAGAACGAACATTGCTGTTGACGCTTTTAAAAGCTTCCAAAAAACAGGAGTTTATTTTTCGTAAGTTAATATTATAACTTCGGAAGTTTAAAAGCCGTCACTATGATGTAATCATTTGTTTGGAAAAATCCATCTGAATCTTAAAAACTATTTTTAAGGAGTCTAAGGGTATCTTTACTCTTTCAATTTGACTTTTCTATGGACATGACAATGAGTAACCCGACGGGTATCTAATTTAATGCAGCCAATTCTTACTCGTCTGTAGCACATCCTTGGTTTATGCTGGATTCCATTTACTTATTTTGGGTTTTTATGGTTTTTTCTTTATGTGTTCGGTTTACGTGATAATAGTTTCAATTCAAGTGGCTTCAGTTCCGTCACTCATTTAAATACGAAAATTACCTGCCGAGAAAAGTATAAGTCTTAATTTTTACGCATCTACACTTAACGTAAATGGATTGTCTAATTGATGTTTAACGCCTATATATAATAGTGAATACTTTTTTATATTCCAAAGCGACAACTAGCAAATGGGAGAGTTAAGCCATCGAAACAGTTTGATTGACTTATGTAAAATGTATCAAATTAGCTGGGCAGTTCGTAACCTACTGCTCATGATGACCTTGTTACTCTTGCCTCTTGGTAATCTGCCTAATACATTTTCCTGACACAAAACCTAAAATTGTGTACGTTTCATGAATAGTGCTATAAATTTTGCTCTGGTAATCAAAGTAAATATCAGAGCAAAGTGTTTTACTTTAGTTCTTATAAAACCTGTTGAAAATAATAAGATTTCTCCTCTTTTATGGCCTTTTCCTTTATCATCCAGTCAAAACAACTTTTTATTACCTTCATATTCAGTCAATAATTATCTGCTGTAAAATCTTTGCTAAAAGTTTAGTGAAGCATTAAGAACCTTTTAAGATTTAATAATAAACAGAGAGAATAGTCTTTGATGGTGCAATTGTAAAACAATCCACTTAAACTTTCTTCACAAAAGTAGGATGTTAGATTTAACATTCAATAATACCTCAAGTCCGTCACGAACAACGTCAACAAGAAACTTAAACCATAGGATAAAATCCAGAATAAGACAAAGATGCATGTTACAAAAGAAAACCAAGCAACATTAAAAACAATTCACAAGTGGATACTCTCACGTTTTTCAAACGTGTAAACAGTACCCGCCTCTAATTACATAACCGTAGAGTTACCTAGGGGTGCATCCAGGAAGAGTTAAGCCTACTTATTACTCGGAGACAATGTCCAACCGCATTTGGCAAATTTATTCTAAGTAGTAGTGACTTCCAAAGAATTTCCGAAAGGATGACATCAATGCAGGCACAACAAATCCCTGTTTAAAGTAACTTATTTTGATTAACAGCAGTACGGTTTCGTATCTCGACCTCAAGATCTACCATAACGTATGATTAGTGAAATGTAAACAGCATACATTGCTTTAAATGACGGACATTTATGTCTTGTCACCAAACAACTATTTGATTGGTGACTATTTACCCTTTCCAAGTAAGCTTGAGAGTATAAACATTACAGTTGGAATAAAGTAGGTATCATTCCTAGATTAAAAACTACATACTAAACTCTACGACAAGCCTAATGACATTAACTTGTCAACTGAAAGTAACCTTTTGTTTTATTCATTTAAGGGGAGTAAACTCGTAAAAGGGGCAATTGATTATTTCAGGATATTAACTTTTTAGTCGATTTAGTCAATCCGGTTATTTAGAACCAATGTTTACCTTTTAAAGTGTATTGTAATAGCATTGCTAATAATGGTCAATAATCGGAAACGATTCCTATACGGAGTAAAGTAAACATTAAGTTTATATTGCCTTTTTATCATTTATCATCACAGTTAAATTTATCATTAATTGCAGATTAATACCCCGCCCCCACCCCGCCAACAATCTAATAAAGTGGATTGCATTTAAAGGAAACATCTCCTATAAAAGGAACAGTCTGAAAATCTTGATCAAATTAAATTGTTGGCAGTTATACAGGGTGGGCTCATCGCAGATTTTTTTTATATCTATAATGGTGTATAAAGATAGACAATCACTACATTATAGCTTTTACCCAACGTCCTATCTGGGTAAGCATACAGCTCGCAGCAGTGGCGTTTTACCCTACGTTCTGTTTTAAAAAATCGCAGCCATGTTAGCTAGTCGGTCAACCTTTGTTTAAATATTGGCTTAACGGTTTTACTTGAGAAGCTGGCGGACACCAGAAGAACGGCAAGTGATTGCAATAGATCAGATGGTCCTTTGGTCTCGTTGTGCAAAATCATGTAAAGCAAACAAAAACGGATACGGAGAATGTATTTTTGTAAAAAAAATTGTTCTGAGAAATAAAGATAAGCAAATCCAGGTTTGGCAATGTCTTATGGATACTCCGTTGACTGGCCACCCCAACAAATTGAAAACATTAATTAAGAAATTTGTTTTTGTAAACAGAGCGTAAGATTGCACCATACTAGATAATTAATCGTTTAAACAAATTAAACGTTCCAAAATATCATTGAAAGATGTTTTAAATATAAAATTTGGTGACCTCTGTTAGATCAACAACTATACCATATACAAAATGTGTGTAAAAACTGTCAAAATATTCTATTCGGAATTTGAAAGAGTAAGTACCTATTGTATATCAATTTAAAGGTGTTTTCTTTGTAACTTGTAACGTTGTAAATTGTTTTTATGTTATATAGCATCTTAGTATGCATCACATGTTAAACATATGGCGTCGTTACGATCTGTTGTTTACATGTAAATGATGACAATAATTATTCGATGCAAGTCCGTCGCTTTCATTAAGAATGCGTCCTGTTGGAACATTTCCAACCTATGACAAAATTTTATTGATCTTGATTTACATCCGGGCACGCATATAAATAGTTATTTTCGACTTGAATGTATAACCTGGTCTCCTAGTGTAATATTTTTCCTTGACGCTTGCTTCACTGTCAAATATAACACCAGGTCAGGACCTCTGATATAAGCAATTTAAATTGGTTGATAATAAACGCAATTTAATATCACATGCATATTTCAAACTTTTTTTAGAGTCGGGAATACCTTTTCTTCTGTAAATGGCTGATTTGTGTGAACAGATGACGTAGTACAGATGAGCTTACGCGCACACATCTGTACTTGCTGCGTCATCCAATCAAAACGCCAGAAACAAGAACTTTGGTATGGAAGCATAACAACGTTCTTGTGTCACGTTCTTATTTCCGGTGTTCTGATTGGATGTCAGAGACAATGGAGTCTACAACAATGGAGAGTCTATAGGAGTAGCGATGTGAAAGTTGTTGGTTTACGGAAGAAAATGGTACTTTCATTCGCTTTTGGGAAAGCCCATGTAATCTTTCACTCGTGATAGAAATTTTTATGTCTTTTGGCTCGTTCCGCTGCGCTCCACTCGCGAAAAGACATAAAATTTCTATCACTCGTTAAAGATCAACCGGTCTTTCCCAAAAGAGTATAAAATAACCTATTAGTCTTTATAGAAAAAAAAATAAATTACATTTTAACTTTAGGTTTAAATTATGAAATCTAAATGTAAACTCAATTGAGAAATGTTAACATTAAACGTCATTAAAAGAGTGACCGCATAATACTTTCGGTTTACTTGATCTTATCGACATTACAAAATGGTTAGTCTAGAAATATCCGAACGTCAAATTTGAACACTGTCACTTTTGAAATCCATTGCTCCGTTATATCCGAAGGCCGCTTATGCTAAAGAGGATATCATCGTCAGGGTACCAGAACACTTGAATGTACAATTTGGTATGATTTTTTTTAAAATAAACGTGATTAAAATTAAATTAAACAACAACTTACGGTTTGAGTGTGGCTTAACGTTCTTCAAGCAATAAGACAATAAGAATTTGGTAACTTTTTATGTTTTAAGAATTTGAAGATAACATAAACAACGGAAACTTGGCACGTTATGCAGAAAGTCGGTGAAGATACCAATTTATACTCTGTTATATTTATGCAACATCATACCTCAACTGACTAGGATTGATAGTATTCCTGTCGATAGTCGAGGGTTATCACCGGGTACTCCAGCTCACTCTCATGAAAATAAATACTCTACGCCATGATACAGCTGAATTATTTATAGAAATTGCATTCAACTAACAACAAACACACAAACAAATTAGCAAAACAAAAAACAAACAACTAATCATTGTGCCTATGAAGTACATGACTTGAGGCATTCAGCGGTAACTCAACTACAACAAACTGTGAGTCGCAACAATATAATAAAATCACAAGTCCAGGAAATGTTTGTTTTATCGAGTAACCAGTCCTTGGTCTGTTTTAATCCTAGTCCATTAAGAGTTTAATTCTACTGAATCGCCATCCCTTTGTCATCCCACAACGACACATACCTCTTATTCTAGTCAGAAGTGAATGAAAATCACAAGTCCTTTGTCCTTAAAGTAATCCACACAGATTTACTATAGTCATGCCCTGTAAATGTTTTGCTGTACCAAATCAGTAATCCGTAGTAGCCACTCTCGAGCAAAGGCTGTACTCCTAGTTTTAAGTATTTCAAACTATTGACTGTGCAAAATAACCAATAAACATCTCTGCTACTAGTTACAAGTCTTTTAAATTTTGGGCTCTATATTGGGCTCTACCAAATGATTTATCATTGATACCCGACCAGGACAAACAGCTATACCTCTAGTCACAAGTCCTTTACATATTTGTCTCAACCAAATTACTAATCCTTGTTGGTTCCAATAGAACAAACAGACCTACTCCTAGTCACAAGTCCTTTACATATTTGGCTCCACCAAATTACTAATCAATGTTGGTTCCAACGGGACAAACAGCTATACTCCTAGTCACAAGTCCTTTAAATGTTTGGCTTTATCAAATGTCTAATCATCGGTGGTCACACTATGACAAACAGATTTACTCCTAGTCAACAGTCATTGAAATGTTAAGATCTACCGAATCGCCAGTCCTGTGTCGCCACCTAGGACCTCTCGACAAATGGTCGAAGAAACTGTTTGAATCTGAATAATCAGTAATTGAATACTTAATTAGACCTAGCTGTTTGATTCCGAGTCAACAGTTCTTGGTCACTACACTATAGCTCTAAGTCACATTGGCAATCCGAAAGTATAAACTTCCTAGTCCCAAGTTCTTGATGTAGATTTATATAGGTTCAAGTATACATTATGCCTGTCTATTTTTGTTACATAACATATTTTTTGACAGGTTCTACATGTACATTACCTTCAGCCCTACAAACGTCCACCTGGGTGTACACTGGTGGACCAAATACACCCTTAACACTAACATTTGGACCGTCAACGATGTCAGGCCTTATACTTAGCGGAAAAGGAACAACGTTAAGCAGTTATGACTGCATCTCCAATGTGGCCAATGTGTTTGTTTTCAGGTCAGTACGCAGCTTTTCTTAACTTCTACCACGTGTCGTGTTCAATTATATATGGATCTCAAATGTAGACTAAGTCTTTGTGTTTAAATGGCAGCAGCGTGTTTTTGTTCAGGCAAGTTTACATTTCTAACTGAAGTATATCTATATCTCAAATATCAACAACGTGTTTTGTTCAGGTAAAAATGCATCTCTTTTTCCCATGCTAACTAAGTATTATTGTGTTGAGGTAAGTATGTATTTCCTATTCATATGCTAACTGCGTATTGCATTCAGGTAGATATGTAACAACGTGCTTTGTTGAGATTAAGTATGCATTTCCAGTGCAAACAACTTGACGTTTACAGGTAAGTATGTACCCCAAATTTCATCAAGGTGTGTTGTGTTTAGGTATGCAGTATGTATCACCAGTGTCAACAACGTTTTTGGTCTGGAATGTATGCATTTCCTATGTCACAATATGTTGTGTTCGGAAAGTATCTCCATTGTAAGCAAATCTGTTATATATCTCCAACAGATACACCGTGTTAATGATTGGTAAGGGTTCAATTTCAACACCTTGAGGATTTTGAATTCTGGTAATCAGAATTGGTTCTAACGGGAAAACCTACTTTAATGTGCAAATTGTGAAACAAAATGTTTTTACTGGAAAGACATGACTATTTTCCAGATTTAACATTGATCGCCTATATTTTTAATGTCTTCATTTTATGTATAAAGCAATATTTTAAAATGCAGCAAGTAGAGCATATACCACGAAATTTATTTGACGTGTTTTCTTTCTTTTCTTCAGGAGTACTTTTCCTTATTCTGACAGAGGGAATGACAGATATTTGTTTCTTTGTATGCGATTAACACAAGTGTCTAACGACTTATTCTATTTTTATCTTTTGTCAGGTAAGTATATAGCTCAATAATAGTAATAATGACTGACTTAGAAATAAAATTGTCTTTCAATTTCGAAACCATTTACTAATAAACCATGTTAACCTTGCACATAGTTGTGTATAATGATATATAACACGTTTTTTCATTTAATCATAGATCAAGATCATAATCCATCCAATATCAGATAAAATATAGGACAATTTAAATTCTTCACAGGCTTATACAATATTATTTTCTTTATTGTATTGTGATTACAAAAGGAATCTTTAATTTCCTCATCTAAATCCATATCCATTTCTTTGATTGGTTCTTTAAACACCCCTCCCCGTCATTAGTTGTGTGTACATTTTTCCTTATTCGAAAGTCAAGATTGACTTAAATATTAAAATTAAAGACCCCCACCAATTAATGTTTCCTGTGGCATTTTTTACTGATGTAAACTGTGGTATCCAGTTTGCATACCCCACCACTTACTTAAACGAATCTGTGCACAAAGGGCAATAACTCTAATTTCATCAATGGTATAATAAGGGGATTCGATGCATGTTTTCCACCAAGTAGTTGTTGAAAGAAATATTTTTACCCTGGACAATCCATGCATTAAAACGAAATTTACACAGACGGTCAATCAATTTAAAGAATAACTGAATATAAGTAAAGTAAATAAAAACAATTCCAAGTCATAAACTTAACAATAGAACGAGACTTATTTCATGGTTAAAAAGACCCCATATTGTTAAGTTATCTAAGACTAGACTTCTATCCGTACATCTTAGATTTCGGACTTCTCTATCTTTATATCTTAGACTTCAGACTTCTAACTATATATCTTTGACTTTAGACTTCTAACTTTATATCTTATACTTAAGACTTCTACCCATATACATCTTAGACTTTAGACTTTCTAACTTTACATCTTAGAGTAGACTTCTATCCGTACATCTTAGACGTTTGACTTCTATCTTTATATCTTAGACTTCAGACTTCTAACTTTATATCTTAAACTTTAAACTTCTAACTTTATATCTTATACTTTTGAGTTTTATCTTTATATCTAAGACTTTAGACTTCTAACTTTAAATCTTAGACTTCTAACCTTAAATCTTAGACCAGACTTCTACCCGTATATCTTAGACTTTTGACTTATAACTTTATATCTTAGATTAGAATAGATGTGATGCTGTTTTCTGAATTAACTTTTACATAGATATTATTTATTATTCATATGTTTTAAAATGGATTGATATTTTTTATCAACCCCCATAACAATTTTCTTTTTCGACCAACGCCTCGGAAATGGTCGATAAATATAGATGTGAAAAATGTCAAAGTCAGTAATTGTACATTATTATTTAAAACAATCCTTCAATTATAAAATTGTGTTTTCTTTTCTTCAGACATTGAAACCACCGGTGTAGTTAGTCCACAAGATCGAGTATTAAATCCGCCTTATGATAATATTCCGCCGAATAGTAATCCTACGTGCAGCTTTTGTAGTTATACAACAGCGCCACCGGATGCTGATGTCCGTACACTCCAAAGGTCTGGTATGTATCTTCACTGGTGAAAGGTAAAGCAAACTAAATGTAAGAAAACTTTTGATGCAGCGAATCAATTCGCCGCCGAATTATTCTCCATGTTTGCCTGTATGGTAATAATTTTACGGACGCATTTAAAATTTTATATTTATGTTACAGAGGTTGCTTTATGTTTGTTTCTTTAAATGTATTCTTAAATTATTGTCTCAATTATTCACTCAGCTTGGATGTACATTATTTCGCTAAATTCTGTTCATTTAATGGTGACTACGAATACATCAAAATATTTTCTCCTTGATCCATCCTTAGCAACGAAAGTGAATGCAAAATTAATATATCGATGGCGGCTATATATTTGTATTACTTTCGTTGCTAAATATAGTTCAAGATAGATAAAAGTATTTGGTTTAAATGCTAAAAAATTAACAACACTAAAATATAAGTATAACAGCGTTAAAGAACAACTCCTCGAAGGTAATGAATAACAATTATAAAATATTTATTGTTATGTACATCTTGCAAAATTACCACATCCCATATATATATATATATATATATATATATATATATATATTGTTTATTTAAGTGCAACCTGATATTTACAAATAACGCATATACATAATGACATAAATTTATCAGCCAGCCTTCAAAGGCTTATGGAGCACTTCATCATTGTACTATAAATATTGTCCGTTTTGTAGTTTGCATTAAATCAAGATTACAAGACTTTCTTTAACTCTAAATCATAAAGAAAACCTTCTTAAACTTTAAATTAACTGATCTCTAACAAAAGAAATGTTTACAATATATGAGGAAATAAGTTTACAGTCCGTTGTAAGTAGAATGGTTAAAATTTCAGACTCATTTAAAGAAGAAAAGTCATTGGCGTTTCTTAATTGAAAGTCAACAAACGTTCTGTTCCTCTCGTCTCGGTATGTTGGACACTGTATAAGAAAATGTTTTTCATCCTCTATCGACTTTCCGTCTTTACACACTTTGCAGAACCTTCGGTTAGCCGGAGTACCACGATATCTGCCTCGCTCAATTTCAAGTGGATAAGTTCCGCACCGCATTCTCGCTATCGCCGATCTCTGTTGACGGGTAATGTTGGCTTTGACGTAATCCTGAGCTTTATAGTTCGAATTTAGTAGTTTAAAAGTTCGTAGTTTTGGCATACTGCTTACATCGACTTTCCACTGTTCAATATGTTTTTCCATCATCATTGTTTCTGCAAATTTCACCACAAATTTCGCACTTAGTCCATTGGTTGTGTTTGAATCGAAGAGGTCCTTCAGTCCACACAAATCCATTACTTTGCCTAGATCGTTATACCAAGTTCCTCTGTATCTTCGTGAGACGATCGAGTCCCATTTGAAAATTTTGAACGGAAGTCTTGTAGCATTCATGCACATTATCCTATGCCAAAGCCTAATCATATTACAATGACGTCTAATGCCTGCTGGAATCCAGCCCATGTCACCATTAATGGCAGATGTAGGAGTACATTTATTTACACCAAGAAATGTTCGTATTGCCCGATTTTGAAGTCTATCAATGTTTTCATAGTTTTTGAAGCCCCATATACCGGAAGCATAGCCAATTATCGGGATCACCGTGCTATCGTATAGTTTGGTAAAAGTTGCATAATCAAGTCCATCTAGTTGTACAAATTTTGAACTCAGTCCACCAAGGGCGCGACTTCCAGCACTAACTAATTCACTAATTCCGTCTAACAAGTCTAAAGTATCTGTGATAGTGAGTCCTAAGTATTTGTAGCACTTCGTGAATTCAATAACCTGACCGCCTAATTTGAATTCCGTCACACTTCTTTTCACTGACAGTTTGCGTACATGCATGACCTTCGTTTTATCCTCGTTGACGCGTAAGTTCCACTTCTTTGACCAATCATTAAGTAATGTCATTTGATTCTGAAGACCTTGTTCCGTTTCTGAGATTAATACAACGTCATCAGCGTAGAGTAGCACAGATAATTCAAGGTTTAAATCTAATTTTATCCCAGATTGTGCCGACTTAACTTCTGTCGCTAAATCGTCTATAAATAGGGCAAATAAAGTAGGCGCTAAATTATCTCCTTGACGCACTCCAGATTCTATAGAAAACCAGTCAGTGAGGCGTCCGTCCAGTCGAATACAACTCTGAAGGTTCGAATACATACTTTGAATTGTCCTGAACATATTTCCATGTACTCCTGCTCTCAAAAGTTTATTCCAAAGGTAAGTATGGTTGACAGAATCAAACGCTTTACTAAAGTCTACAAAGCACAAAATGTATCTAACGGCGTTTTTTCGATTTCTGAGAACAGTACATAATGTGTAGATATGGTCGATACACGAGCGCAATTTGCGGAATCCATTTTGTTCTTCACAAAGAATGTCATTGTGTTCGAAATGGGCAACAAGTCTCCTATTTAGGATGAAACTAAACATTTTGGCTATTGTCGACATTAGACTAATGTTACGATAGTTTAGTGGATAACGATAGTCTTTTCCAGCTTTAAGAATAGGATGTATAATGCTTTTACACCACATTGCTGGAACTACTGAGTTTGTAAAGCAGACATTAAACAGCTTCTGCAAAACTTCAATTAGACGTTTATTGCGAAGTACTTCATTCGGCAAATTGTCTATTCCGACTGCTTTTCCGAGCTTTGCATGTTTCATTGCCATCTCTGTTTCTAAATAAGATATCTCCGTGTTCATGTCATTGTCCACATTAATAGGGTTATTAGAATCACCAACGTCTTCATAATCTCTCTCCATCTGACGATTTAAATTTTGTAACTCGTTAATAAAGTCATCGTCTACATGAACTGTATCCTGTTGAAATAGTTTTGAGTATTCATCTCGCCACTTCTTCATTATAGCTTCATGATCATATGAGTAGCTACCGTCATCTTGTGTCACGCAATCTATCCATATAACAACCCCGAAACACACACATATCAATTATAACCCATGAGCTTTCTCCTGGGTTAATAATGGTTGGGTTGGGTTTGGGGAGGGTGTAATCTGATGTGATACAAAAAAAGACTAATTGTTATTTTTTATTTTTTACCAATTTTAATACATGATAAAATTCTATTCTATGGTTGATATGTGTGTAAGTCTTATTATATGATTGAATATGTGATGAACCCTACACACGTAGCTACCATAATAAAGCTTCTTTTTTATGTCCGTCCATAAAAAGGGTTCTACATCATTGTAACTATCTACACGAGGTGCTACAATCATTTGGAAACTAGAAACAGGATTTATCCTACATTGCTGTAATTCAGTTCCTCGACATCAATTTGGTCTTGTAATAATTTTGGTTTGAGCTTGATTGACGTCTTCATTGAACGGAACGCGCATATGTCATGGTGAAGTTTGTTACCTTTGTGTCTTGATTGCATTATTTATCGCTTAAACAAATGTTCAATAACCTTTATATTATTTATTTAGGTACAAGTGAAAGCCTACCTGTTGGAATTACGGCGTGCCTTCCTTGTGAGGCAACATGCATCGGTGAGTACTTTACATGCGGGTAGTAAATATTTATTTTTAATGTAACCTCATATTGCTGAGCACCGATTTGTGCGTTTGTTTCTAAAAGATGCCAACAAATGCATCAAGTTTTATAAACAAAACAATTATATTATTTGATACCAACCATTTTCTTATTGGGCGACGGGATTCAAACAATCTAATTAAAATGAAATCTTTCACTAGCTCCCAATTTTTGTTATTGTCGCTGAGAAGATCTAACAACATCCCATTACAGATCACAGCTTATCCTTATCAAATTACATCAACCATCTAAAATCATCCGGAAATTAGGGATGATCATTACTATTACTAAGGTACTGAAAAAATTTCCAAATTTGTTTTGATAACGTTTAATCATTTACATACAAACTTGCAGGGAACTTCATGTCGCCTACAAAGTTTGCGTTGACATATGTTAAGTGAGCGTTACAGAATTTTGAGATCATTTGCTTTGGTAACGATTTAATGACACCGGTAAACTACAGCCTCTGATCAAAAGTAATCGATAAAAACAAGATGGTTCTATGAGAACCAGTTACTATTTCATATTTTAAAATGAAATTTTTAGGCAGAAAAAATGCCACTTAATATTTTGTGAGACACCCCTTTGCTTAAAATACTCTAAACTGTTTTTAATAGTACAAGTCCTGAATGAAATCCACAAGATATGTCTCCAACTTTCGGCTAAGGCTTATCTAAAGGCATTTACAGAAGCGATATGGTGGATCTTAGTTTTCAAGTCTTTCTTCAGTGTCCATCAGCAATTCGCAGGATATATTTTTTATCTCACTAAGGTGTGCTTTTATCTGTTACTGTCTATTGTGATGTTAGCCTTTTATTGTCAAATAAACATACTATACAAATTATAATAAACATTTCTCGGTAGAGGTCTCCGTTGACTAATGAGAAAGTGTGTACATAATGAAATTATATTTTGCTTTAACAAAGCTACTACGTCGACGTCAACTACGATCACGCCAGCAAGCTCTCCTGTGACATCTACTACGACGTCAACTACGACCACGTCAGCAAGCTCTACTATTACATCTACGTCAACTATGACCACGCCAGCAAGCTCTCCTGTGACATCTACGACGACGTCTAGTACGGTCACGTCAGCAAGCTCTCCTGTAACATCTACTACGAAGTCAACTACGACTACGTCAGCAAGTCCCCCTGTGAGATGTCCTCGTGGAAAATGCCTATGTCCATGGCAAAAGTGCAGAACGCGTTTAAGTGCAAATTGCCCCGGTAATAAAGTGTGTTGTTTGTAAGTATAGTATGAACTTTAAATACACTCTAGTAAACGAAGAGACCACCTTAACCAAAAAAAAAGATTACGTTCAGTTAAGAAAACAAGCATTTACAAAAATATGTATTGAGTTATATTTTCACTCGGGTAGAGCAGATGACCGTAACTTCAGTCATGAATTGAAGTAGCGTATTTTTCGATGATTATTTAAGATCTGTCCATACAGATATGAATAATGGTGCTCAAAAATTAAATATAAAGCTGTAATTTCCATTGCCTATATGATAAGACAATCGTCACTGTAAACTGATTAACGACCAACGAAAAAAAATATCGTTCACCATTTATGGTCATCTTATATGCTTGTTAATGTTTTCTTTTTGTAGAAACTAGGAAGAAGAAGTATAAACGTAAAGCCAGATATAGATTAAATAAAGTTCATTAACATTGTACATTTACTTACTTCTGATGTTTCTTGTATAATGACAGTTACGCTACCTATGTTCTGGAGCCCCAGATATCAATAAATTGTTATCGTTTTATATACAGGACACCACGTGATTTTAATGACGTAATCATGTCGCCATGTTGTTTTTCGGTCGCCTATAAAATTTCCAAGGGATCTTTGTAAAAAGTAAAAATACAAGTAAATGGTTTATCTAAACGATCGTGTGCAACTTGCTTTGATTTCTTCGATAAATTAACTTTTCGAAAATGACATTTAAATCAGTTTAATTTCTTAAGAAGTTTCTTCCAAATTCATTTAAAAATTGAACATATTGACCTATGAAAACGACCTTTGATCGCCATATAAACCACCGGATAAACATCGCTGTACCCATGCTACAAAAATTCATATTTCCAATAGAAAACCTAATGATACTAAGCGTGTGCAACTTGTTTCGTAATCCATACACATTCAACTTTTAATTTATATAGTTTGTATCAGTTTAAGCTTTGATTTTCTTTCTTTCAATTTCGTTTAAAGATGTTGACATTTTTAGCAGAACTTTATTTTCCTACACAACGGCGCATGTCCTTATAGACAGGGCGTCGTGTGGCATTGTTATGGCCAATTATTATTGAAATGTATGTTACTTTTAAGTTAGATGTGAATGTTTTAAGATTTAAAAAGCTTTGAAACTATTGAGATTTAAATTATTTGATTTACCGAATACTTTCTTTACTGACTACTGAATTTGTCTTGTCACGGGTAAAACATGTGGCAATGAACTTTAAATTTGTTATTTACTTTTATAAATGGTTTCTATAAAATTAATTGAAAAAGAGCCTTAAGAAGTCATAATGATTGTCTAAAAGCAAGTTTTACGGAATAAACTGGAAAGATTATGGCACAAGCCCTAACAGAATAACACAGCATGAGTAAATTTTAATGACTTCAGGTGTTCTAAATAAGAAATATGTCAAAAATGTTTATTAGGTAATCATAATTTATTGTTAATTCTATGTGCCTTTTTAAATTATAAAATATAGTTATACTTTTGAAAACAACAAAAAAAAAACATATAACGACAGCATAATGTAAATGCGAACCTCCATTTATAATTAAAAAAATATATATACACAAAAATTATATGGACAAAAAAATTTGTCCAATATTTAAAAAGGTAAAACAACATACAATTTTATTCATTCATTCATTCATTCATTCATTCATATCTTTATTTCCTCATTAGACGAGATATATAAGAATACGATTTCACATATTACATCACTTATTATTTATAATAGAAATAATACACAAAAACGAAGAAAAATACTGAGAAATAAATAAAGAAGGGGGGATGTGTTATACAAAAATCCTGAATCAGCAGATAGGTTGAATCTGCTTAATTCAAGATCACTGTATATCCTACATTTATGCTGGGACAGATCATGTAAGGCATCTTGTGGATCGGCTATACTCAGCCACTTACTAGTAGCTTATTATGTGAAAATAGCACAACTTCAGGAACTGGATATAGTCATCAGTGCCAATGAACTCGTGTAATGGTTGTCGACCTAGAAATATTTGGAACAGGGTTTCACCCACGATTGTTGACAGGTCACAATACAATTGAAGATCAAAGTTCTCTATTAGCATCGTCCAGAATACAAAGTTCATTTGTACACGGACAAAAACAACACGCATGCAAATAAACATCGTAAAAATACGATTGCAGAAATTGCATAAATTTGCTGTAGCATTTGGAATACTCGTTAACAGTTTTGTGATGAAATAAGAAGTTCTTTTTTCTCTGGGCGTTATGGAGTGTTTCCTTAAGGTTGCAATTGTTACTGTATCGTGAATGTATTTAAAACGTACAAAGTCATTATCTGATCCAATACAAGATACCCAGTTTTCTGTTTGTTTATCATGAACAGCATTATTTACAATTGTCTTCCACTTGCTCTTGGGGTGAAACTGTCCTGTACTGATATATTCTTCTAGATGTTCGCATAAATTATAAAGACACAGTATATTGATGACATCCGGAATGAATCCATACATGCGTCTTTTAGTATCCGATAAGAAAGTAAAACGTCTGACTAGAAATATTTATTTAGCTAGGGTTTTAACATCAAGACTGCATAGTTTTTGTAGAAAAATAAGCTTCCTTTTATGAATACAACTAATGATCGGGTGGATACCAATAATGCTCTCGCACATATCTGATCTTGTAGTAGCTTGCAAGTCCAGAATATATTTAACAATAAAGTGCTGAAAAGTATTTAGAGCCATAACATCTTGATTCTGCATACCTGTCCACGGTAGGATAACAGTTTTATATAGCTTGACCAATACAGACGGATGTGTTGACTTTGAAATAACTCCTTTTAATGCAAAGAAAGTACACTAGTTGCATATGATTTGACTTGACTATGATGTAGTACGCATATAATGTGAAAAATACACGATTCACTTCGTACAAAACCATCTTATTACACGCCGCTCCTCGTTCGTAATTACTCTATTAGGTGTACCATGTTCTTGTATATTTTCACTCTGACATATGTACCTTTTTTGGCCTGTTTTCGTTCTATAGAGGAACCTTGATCTCGTTTGTTCACTGTAAAGGGGTACCTTGTTCTCGTCTATTTTCACGCTGATTATCTGTACCTTGTTCTCGTCTATTTTCACTCTGATAGCTGTACCTTGTTCTCGTCTGTTTTCACTGTAATAGGTGTACCTTGTTCTCGCATATTTTCACGCTGATAGCTGTACCTTGTTCTCGTCTGTTTCACTGTAATAGGTGAACCTTGTTCCTGTATATTTTCACTCTGATAGCTGTACCTTGTTCTCGTCTGTTTTGATGCTGATAGCTGTACCTTGTTCTCGTCTGTTTTCAATGTAATAGGTGTACATTGTTCTCGTCCATTTTGATACCTTGTTAGCCCTGTCGGGTATCAACACTTTTGTATTGAAGAACCCATCAAAGCTATGTGTACATTTCAAAATTGTCGAAACCCAATGGCCAATGGTTCTACCTACTCAAGTAATCGGTTGATCTTAGTCATAATTTTGTTTCCAGTTCGGCATATTTTGGATTTATTGTTGTATGCTCTTCATATTCATATATAGTGTTTGACATTTTCAATATTTTGGTAGAGCCCTCTGATGAGTCTTGAATAGACGAAACGCACGTCAGGCTTAGCAAAATTTATTTCTTGAAACTTTGTTGTATTTTTGATTTTTTTGTTCTTGTAAGTAGTCACTGTAATTGTTGTACGATTTTCTCTTCTCGTCGGTTCTCTAGGAAATATGTGTTTATTGTTCTCATTTGTTTTACCTGAAATAGTTTTACCTTGTACTTGACTTGATTCGTTTCTAATAAATGAAGCAACTTCTTCTATCTGTGTATAATTCTTTCGACGATAAAGGTGCATTCGTTTTAAATGTCTTTTAAAATGTCTCATTGATATGATATATCGATGATTATGGGCAAGCACTGTCAATATTTCTGAATAATCAAGGCCCATTTCGAAGTAAAAACGTATATATTTATCCATCATGTACCACCTATAACGGTTTCATTTGGTTATATCAAGTGCCTTTCTTTGCGCTCTTTGAACTATATTACTTATTTGCAACCCTTTTACGTGCATTATATAATTAAATATTTTGTTGCGCGCTCAAAATAATTAAATTGTGCGCTTAAGATATATGTGATGCACACAAACTAATATCATGTGCGCTCAAAATAGTATGATTTGCACACACAAAAATAATATGTTATGCGCTCAAAATAATATGATATGCGCATAATATAATATAATGTGCGCTCAAAATAATATATTGTGCGCTCAAAATAAAATATTGTGCGCACAAAATATAAATATAATGAGCGCACAACATAATTTTTTTTCTTTGAATGTCCCTATCCGGGCTCCGTACTTTAGAACAACCTTGTTTATAGTCTGTTATCACTGTTATAGATGTATCTTTTTCGTGTCGGTAATTGTAACTTTTTCTCGTCTGTAACCAATTTTTAAATAGGTTTTACATTGTTCTAATCTGTAATAATTTCAATAGGTGTAATAGGTTTTTTTTGTAATCACTAATAGGTGTACTGTGTTTTCTTTAAAATTATTGTAATACATTTGTTCTGTTATCCTATGACATCACTGTAAACTATTAAAATTAATGTACCACAGGATTTTAGTTAAGTGTTATTGTGTAAGTTGAAACTTTGATAAGGAGGTAGTACTTGATTGATTGACTGATTGATTGAGCATATAGGACGGCCTAGAGAGGAGGAATCTTTGACGGCTATTAGTAAAAAGATGCAGATTGGCAAGCGCAGATAATTTTGCAACAATTCGGCTACTAGCAAAAGCGACTCTTTTTACGTGCAAGGAACGTGGCATTGTCTTAACATGTGACCCTCAATGGTCTGCGAACTGGTTTTCGTTATGTAACGTGACCACCTCCATCGTCGGGACATCCTTTTCAATCACTACTAAAGGTAACAGTTTAAAAGATGCAATCAGATTTCATAATGTCACAGTTTAAGTATTGCTTGCAGAATACTACTGGTTTTTAAAACATCACGTTGGACAAATAACATGTTATGTTTTATTGACCGTTGAATATTGATGGTGCATGGAAGAACTGGGTACGGTCTCCAGTAGCCAAGTACCTGGAACGGTCACCAGCAGCCAAATACTGTCGTAAATGTTGTTTGTTTATTTATAGTGATATATAAATATACAGACCGCATACAGTTGAGATTATAATTCAAAAGATAAGCACTGAATATGTTTCTATGCCAAAACAAAGAGTTTCATTGGTAAACTCGATGTTTAATCGTTTTGGTATACCTTCCTATTTTAGTGATTAGAGTTTCTGTCCAGCAAGATAACATTACACAGCATTGATAGATGAGATAATATAAAATTAGACAATAATTGACAGTCCTTCTATCTCTTTATTTGCATTTGGTGTTTGTGCGGTGGTATTCATAAAAAATAATAAACAAAATCGTTATATTATACCTGTGAAAACGACAAAAAGGGTTAAAACCTGAATAACCATGACTTTGTCTTTGGCACTCCTCTTGGGCATTTTTAGGTATTTCACTCGTGATGCTTACTTTTTTGGAAAACTGTTGACCACTGCAAAAGCCGGAGAGGACTCATTCTTTTACGGTTTATAACTCAGTACTGCCCAATAAAGAATCTTCATTTCAGTGGAGTTGAATATGGAGCCGAAAAATATTACAGGTATGTATAGGTGTGATAATATCGGAGAACAGGTCACCGTGTTTTGTGAGGTTCTTTGTATGACAAATAAAAGCGGCTTACCGCATATGGTTTAGCTTATGCTCCTATTGTAGATCAAAGAGGTATATTTTGAAATTAACAATTATTTTCTCGGAAGTGTAACCTGGGTGTATTGTGGATTTTGTCTGTTCGATACATTTCAGCCTTTGTCTTTTGCGGTTGTCGCGGAAAAAGTCTCGCGGTTGGTCCGAATACCATTGTACATCACGAAAGCAGACGAACGTTTGCAAACAACATTAAATCCCTTTAGAAAAAAAAACATTGCTAACTTATAATTTAAAATTCCCATAGCAAAAGTCAAGTACTGTTTGTGATATGTAAACAACGGAGGCATAATATAAAAATGGACTTGTTATAGTAACTAACTGTTTTCTACTAGATTTTAGTACAAAACTAAAATTATGGAATAATTAAAAAATGAAAGCAAAAAAAGCACTTCACGGGGATGTGACTTTTAGAATACCATGAGTAGCCCTAACAATAAATTAAGACCCGTATAAGGGTGATGATATCGAAACAAAATTTAGGTGAACCTTCTAAGCGCCATTCGTTTACTTAATCTTGTTAAAAGTTCAAAATGAACAGGTTTTTTTTCCTCCTAAAAAGGGGAACGGAGGGGGAGAAAAACATGATCAAAACAATAATTAAGAGGCAAGAAAACGTATAAGGAATTTTAATGTTTACTAATTGGGTGATCATTTGTTTACAGTATCAATATGTTGAACGATTCAAAACTTTTAAAAAAATAAATCATTGAATAAGACATTGGTGTATAGAATGTAATAAATTACATACATTGAACGTCATAAGAAAAAAACGATGATACCGAGGAGTGTTCAGGAAACGTTAAGTCAAGAACAAGCAAAACTGTTGTCAAACAAAAGAGGGGAAGTTCTTGTGAAATATATTGTTTGTTTGAATTATGTGTGTTAACGCCACGTTTTAACAATTTTCAGCTATATCGTAGAGCCACTTTATAGTAAGTCAATAATTGAATTCTTGAACTTGAACTTTATATTTTTTTAATGACCCCAAATGGGGTATGTTGAATACAAACAAACAAAAATTAACATAATATGCATGTAAGTAATCAAATGACAACTTAATAATTAAATGTAACATCAAAATTGGTATATAAATAATAATACACAAGTGTGATTTAGGAAGGCAATACTGATTAAGTATATCATAGATTAATTGAAATTCCATCAATTTACAACAGATGATATTATCTTACATAGTTTAGCGACATTTACTTTTGTTTTAAAGTCATTACAGTTGAACAAGTTATTAAATTTTAAAGTATTTGGATGTTTAAAAGAATCTTTTGGTAACAATTGATTTCTTTCCATAGAAAAATTTACATTTCAACAAATAGTGAAAGTCATCCCCAATACATTGCATATCACAAATATCGCAAATACGATCATCTCTTTCAACTCCCCAGAGGGGCCTCGACTCCAATCTTAATTGACAAGGGTTGCCAGTTTTCCTACCGCAGGTCGGGGGTTCTCTCCGGCTACTCCGGCTTCCTCCCCCAATAAAAACTGGACGCCACGATATAGCTGAAAAATTGCTGAAAGTGGCGTTAAAACACCATTCAATCAATTCGTGGGTAAATGCAATTTTCTAACCTTCCAATTTTGTAAAGCTTATATTTTTGTAACAGATGGATTTAAGTCACATCGCCTATTAAGAATTAAATTTAACTTCAGTTACAATGTACATGTAGTAAGTCATGTGTTTGTTTGTTGTTTGATGGTGTTTTACGCCTTTTTCAGCAATTTTTCAGCTTAAGTCATGAGTAAATTTAATACTAATTTTGCATAATATTGGAATTGAATCCCTTTATAAGCAAGAATTGTGCCTCAGTGGCCGAGTTGTTAAGGTAGTTTGTCCACTATTGATCACGTGGTCTGTCAACACATAGATTGCGGGTTCAAGTCACACTACGGGAAAGGTACCCTCGACTCCAGTCTTAATTGACAAGGATTGCCATTTTAACTACCGAAGGTCGGGTTTTCTCCGGGTACTTTGGCTTCCTCCCTTTTAAAAACGTGACGCCATGATATAGCTGAAAATGGTTGAAAGTGGCGTTAAACACCATTAAAACAAGCAAAAACCAATATAAGCAAGAATTAATGTATCATACAGATTAAAAAGTATTTATCAGCTAATCCATTTTATGTTCATAATACTTGAAATTATAATGAACGGTTTCTACTTTTTTTCTGTCAAACAAAGCAAAGTAACTTCCGCTCATCATTTGTTTTTTTTACACTGTAACATCTGTGATGTCTGGAACTAGGTTGATTTACACGTTGTTCCTAGTTGTATGTATAGATTAGTATTTTCGTGAATCTCTATTTTAACTTTGTTGTATCGTGAGACAGCTTTAATGTATGAAATTGTCACGTTTAAGAAAAATATTATGAGACAGTAGTAAATCTTAATGAATTGTAAACTGTTCTGATTGCTTTGTTTTCCTTAAAATAACAAATTATCTTATTATTGATCTTCCTTAATTTAATGTTTAAAAGCTTTGTCATTTCTTGTATTTTACAATTAATAATTGATCTTACATATTTAGCATATTAAATCAAAATGTTTAAAGTTGTGCTTGAGAGTTTTGTCCAAACAAGCTTAAGGTTCATGATGTTTGGCTTTTGTTTGTTGGAAAGGTGTTTAACTGCACTTTTAGCAATTGTTCAGCTTAATAATGGCGTTCAGTTTGTATTGGGGAGAAAGCCTGAGTACCCAAAGAAAATCCCCGAAATTCGTTTGACAATTCTTTGTCAATTTATATAAGAGTCGAGCATAACCTGCCCAAAATAAGAATCGAACCTCCAAACATGGTGTTGGCATAAACTTGATTTGTAGATTAAACACTCGGCCAGCGAGGTTCCCTTATTTTGGACCCCTAGGCATTAATCACATAATATATTCTATGCATTCTCCGTTAATTTTATTTTCTGCTGGACGTTCAACACCCATCAATCTATAAATCAATCAATCCAATCAATCAATCATTTCTGTGATCCTGATAATAATCATTAGCACATTTTATGAATCTTCATATTATTACAATCTTTATCGGTTAAAAAATTTAGGATTGAGAATTTGGAGTGCAAGCAAAATCAGACACAAATTTTAAGTGCCTTAAAATTTAAATAGAAACCTACACTAGTTCAAATTTATAAAAAAAAAAAACATTTAAATATCTCTGAATGTGGGTGAAACCGTATCTCTGCTAAACATAATGGCATATCCTAAGGATTCAGTAGTTCTCTGTGGGTAAACATATGGTATTGCTATTCAATCTAACATGTCGAGTTAACCTTTTTGCCACATTCCCACTGCACTATGCATACCGTGTGCGTTTTGTTGCGCTATCTAGTAGAATCATTTTTTATATAGTTTCTATTGATCAATGGGTTAATTTAATTGATAATGTTAATTCACAAGGATTCGTACAGAATACTGTTTCCTCCACAAATAAGAAATAGATGCCATGATGTAGCTGAAAAATTGCTATTATTATCGTTAAACCTCAATAAAACTGTGTCTTGGCGACATTGGTGTCAGGACTTCTTAATCATTCCTTTTAGAAATTTCACTCAAGCGTGGAAGAAACAATAAGGTGTACTGTGTCTCATCATATGACAGAAACAAAATATTAGAAACCAGCAAGGTATTGTTCATTCAAACAACCAGTGTATCCGGTGTCGTTCTTGTTGTTAACCAGTATATTGTATATCGTTCCTGTTGTTAAAAAGTATATCGGGTATGGATCTTGTTGTTAAACAGTATATTGTATATCGTTCCTGTTCTTTACCAGTATATCGGGTATCGATCTTGTTGTTAAACAGTATATTGTATATCGTTCCTGTTGTTAACCAGTATATTGTATATCGTTCCTGTTGTTAACCAGTATATTGTATATCGTTCCTGTTGTTAACCAGTATATTGGGTATCGTTCCTGTTGTTAACCAGTATATTGGGTATCGTTCCTGTTGTTAACCAGTATATTGTATATCGTTCCTGTTGTTAACCAGTATATTGTATATCGTTCCTGTTGTTAACCAGTATATTGTATATCGTTCCTGTTGTTAACCAGTATATTGGGTATCGTTCCTGTTGTTAACCAGTTACTACTACTTCTACTACTACTATAACTACTACTACTACTACTCGAAATATATCTAACATCATGACCGGATATTGTGTAGAGTTAAAACATAAGCAATTGGATTTGACACAAGCCTTTACAACATTATGTAAAGTCATCTCCCAGTACAAAATTATTATGTAAAGACCATTTAATGACGACATAGTACAATTCAAGAGATTGATGCAACAAAACAAAAGAAGTGCAGATTATCACTATTACCCTATAATGGATACACAATTTTTAAAGCTTAATGCGCATAAAATTGGCAAGGGGGTCAGTTAGGAGTTATATATACTAGTATAAGTTAGTTAAGCGGTTAGTTTGGTTTATATAAGAATGCACACAGTAAAGGATATATAAAAATGTACTTTTACCAACCCATAAAAGTCTACGTGTCATAGTCTTGTCAATTAAAAATAATCACACAATCATCATACAGGACTATCCACAATATTATTGGAATGATTTGTTAGTTTATTTAGTGTTGAACGCCACTTTTAGCGGTTTTTTAACTGTATCATGGCGTCCAGTTTTTGTTGGGGAGGAAGCTAGAGTTACCGGAGAAAACCCCGACCTTTGGTAGGAAAACAGACAATCCTTAATATTGGAGTCGAGCGCAACACTGCCCGCAGTGAGACTCGAACCCACATCCTCAGTAAGTACAGATCACGTGATCAACAGTAGCCGAGCTACCTTAATAACTATGCCTGCTGTAATAATGATCGGATAATCGTTTAAACATACATTTTGTTTATCTGAATAATCTTTAAATTTATGCTTGTCAACAAAAGCCATTTTATTCTTCGTGCGTGTTTATTCTTAGAATTGTGACTTATCTAAGACTGTATCACTCATAAGGAAATGGCATTTCTTAGGATGGTCTTGTGGGATGGACAACAAAATATGTATTTAAAATGTCGATTATTAAAAACGTTCGATTTGAATAATGTAAAAAATATACCTTTTAACCTTACAAACGACAACAAAAATCATACACACAAGTTTAACAAGTTCAGATTAAGAAAAACACAATGAAAAAAACTACCGAATCTCAAGTATTTTCTTTTAAATACCACCTGTTACAAATGTCGTGAACTCAATCAACTTTTGAACATTTATATAAAAAATATACCTTTTTGGTATAAATACATTTTGTTCTCTATCTGTTTGGACTTACTTTAAGAAACGGAATTCGAACAGTAGAAAAAAGTTTTAAAAGGTAATCTTCAATTATTTAATTGATTTGTTTTATCTTTATGAACGAGTTCAGAAACATTTCTATAAATGTTGGTCGTGTTTCAAGAACTTTGTCAATTCGTTCAATTTTTTGTAAACGAATGAATTACTTATTACTGATAATATTAAGTGTGAGAGATTCCGTTTTAGAATTAACATTGTCTATTGTCTTTAATGTAGTGCTCAGTCAATAATTATATACAGTCGTTCTTATTCTTAGTTGTTAACTGAGGCATTTCAACGAAAGCAAAATAGGTCATGTAGGTCAACCAATAAAACAAAGTTATTTCATAATATTTGAGACAAGAGTTTTGATAACCTAATTAGACTTGAAAGAACGAACGATTTTAAAGAGAATATTCATTGAAATAAATCTTTTTTGAAATTGTAGGAACGTATGATATAAACCAAAGTTAAACTTTGGACATTTTAGAGGAAGCATTTTTTCTGAAAATCTTAGTGGTAATGGTAAATTTAATGTTAATTTCTTTCATTATGGTCTCTTAAATTCGAAAACAATGAAAAACTAAATGAAAGAATTATGCAAATAATATCATAAAAGTTTCTTACAGGTTAAATACATAGGTGTATCTAAAATGAGTTCAGTAAAAATGAATTAAAATTTCTAACAAGGGAGATAATTTTGTCCCCAAAATAGAATAAAATATTAATTTATTCATTCATTAGTTTAAATATATGTCTGTATTTAAAGAGAATTATATATAACAATAGTAATGGCACGCGAAATGTTATATTTATATTTTATCCATAATTTATTATTATGACCCATAATCGATGATTATGAGTAGCTAAAAGAATGTATTGTATTTGACAAAAACATTTTATATTTAATTATTAATAAAATAACGAATTCAGAAGACTTAGATCTACCTCAGATATGTAGTCAATACGTATAATGCTTCATTAGAAAATGACAGGGGCAGATACAAGATGTTTTAAGTATATAAAATAATGTATCATTTACATTGCTCGACTTATAAGATATTGGATACAGCATAATATAACAGTTTGAAAAAAGACATAGTAGAAGGAAAACATTTTAAAAACTCTTAATTTCACATATTTAGGTGTTTTGTTTTCATATTAAATCGAACTTCAGATTTAAATAAGCATTTATTTAGGAAAGCAAACATAAACCAAAAATATATAAACAAATGGGACAAGAAAGAAAGATAGCATAGAAAAATGAGAAAATGGCATAGCTAACCTATGATTAAAGACTTTATGTTTGAAGGCATTTTTAAATAGTTATAAAACTGATTCGGGTAACGTATGGTGGACATACTTAAACATAATTGAATTTGTTTTGTTTTTTCATTTCATATTACAACCATAAACATAGTTGTATATGTAGGAATACGACCAACGTCAACGTTAACGTAGAAAACAGCAATTTAAGCTCTTTGTTGTCGTTAAAGAAATGATTGTTTACATGCTTCCTGCCATTTATTAACACAACTAGTTTCATCAATCGTAACATCTATATTCCATTGTATAAAAAACACTATCATTTGCAAAAGAATTATTTCCGGATTAATTTTTTTCTAATTTTATTATAATTATTATAGGTTTATCAACTATATCATTAATGAACAAGAAGAATAATAACGAAGATAACAGTTCTCCTTAGTTTAGTCCTTTTACAATTCATGTACATGTTATAATCTAATTTTTAGGTACAAAATGTCAAAGAGCTTGTTAGTATGTGCAGGCATATTTATTACGCTTTGTGTGAGTGCAAGCGCCAGCAGTTGGTATGATTATTACCCCCCACCCAGCTCTTCTGAGGAGTATGATTACTATGGACCTTCACCTAGCTATTCCGATGATTATGATTACTATGGGACACCATCCAGCTATTCCGATGAGTACGATTATTATGGACCGCCCCCGCCTCCAACTACAACACGTCCTCCTCCAACAACAACACACCCTCCTCCAACAACAACACAACCTCCTCCAACAACAACACAACCTCCTCCAACAACAACACACCCTCCTCCAACGACAACGCCTGACCCATGCAAATGCAGCCAACAACAAATTGACAAATTGTATGCGGAGCGACAGTTTGGTAAGATTTTTAATTGCATTAATAAGTATACCGGACATAAATACAAAAATAGTTTTTTTTTAAATAAAAATCGACTGGTTGATAATTTGTTTTTATTTTTTTCAACTAACACGAAAATTACAGCGTATGGTAAATACCGTAAATTGTGTACTGGTTAATACATACACATGTAACCCTTGAATCCTTTAAACGTGTTAACTATAAAAAAAATACGAAGACGAGATGATATCCAGTTTTCAAAAACCAGAAAGATGCTATTCTGCGAAGACTAAGGGCCTCTGTGGGCAAGTTGTTAAAGTAGATCGTCTCTACTATTGATCACGTGGTCTGTCGAATGTTCGAATGTACTCAACTCCCTATCTTAAGTCAGTGTTCCTATCGAATGTCAGGGGTTTTCTCCGGGTACTCCGGCTTCCTCTCCAATTTGAAAGTGCACGCCATGAAATATCTGAAAAATTGCTGAAAGTGGCGTAAAACATCCATTCAATTTTACTATAATTATAATAGGTATATCTATATATATTTTTAACTGGACTTAAAACTTTTATACGTTGCCCCAACCATTAAAGGGAGAAGGTTAAAGTCAATATTTTATGACTTGTTTACATTATTTATTTATATTGACACTCAATGATTAAGGCCATTCGTTGGTCAGTTTGTGTCTATGATTTTGACAAAAACACCGCCATTTGTATTGTTGCATAATCTTCTAGACTTATTTTTTATTTATGCTGTATCGTAATGTTTGTCGATCCGATACTTAATAAGTTTACTGGTTGGTACTTTCTTTAGACCCTTTATATGTATAATCAGTCAGTAATCAAAGTAATTAAGTAAATCTAAAATAGCGTTGAACGAGAGACTTTAGAACTACTCGAGTTAAGGACTATATTTGGTTTTTTACTATAGTGAAGGCGTAACAAATGCCAAATATATAGATAGCCAAATATATCAGTAGCCAAATGACTTATGTTGATATACTACCAAATCGTTCTCATCACGAATTCTATCAAAATTGGAAATATAAATTAAAAAAAAAGATATTATTATGTATAAAAATATAAGATCGATTAACCTATTGGTTTGGCAATATCACCTGTACTAAACTATGCAAACATTGACTTAGATACCTTGAATCCATTGAATATATTAAGAATAAACATATACAAATATTAGCTACATCACGTGACTTGTGTGACGTATTTTTGTCAGCCATATTGGATTTCCCACTCAGTAGAAAACATAGGGATAATTTACAAAAACGCCGATATCTTGTTAAATAAATAAAATATATATGTTTTGCCCATAGTTACAGGATCTACAGTTTCTTATCTTTCGAATGATATACATTTTATCAGTTTAAATTATTGCAAAATAATTCCCATTTTGTTTTGAAAAAAGCCTTATTTTCTGCCTTATGGTTTCATTGTTTCAATTAAAAATAGTCAACTATGCATCACTTCTGACGTGAATTGCATAAATGCATTTGGTATTAACTATGTTTTGCACATACATGCATAAAGTAGACACATTTAGGTTTTTTAATTTTCCAATTTTTAACAGTTTTATTGTTGATCTTCATACTTCCCATTTCATTTGAAATTCGCTGATTTAACCACTTTTAACATTGCGGATACATCTGCGTTCAAACAAGGGACAGGGTTGTGTGGAATTTTTATGGTCTAATTATATCTCAGAAATTTGTTACATTTTTAAATAGGAAGTAAATATTTTAACAATTAAACATAAAACATTTAAGAATATTTGACTTACAAAATAATGTGATCAGAAAGAATAGAATTTACTGCAATTGCTTTGTCTTGTCTTGAATTGAAAATGTGGTAATGAACTTTGTTTTAAACATTTTTATATTTCTGTAAAAGTTAATAACAAAAATATCATCATTTTTGTCGCTATTTTCTAAGCCATAAAGGTAATCAAAATGCAAGTTTCAAGATATAAGCTGTTCAATAAACATCATGTATAAAAGTTTATAACACAAACAACTTTTGCAGCAAGACAAAGCATGGGTTAAATTTCAATACTTTAAAGGTGTTCTTAATAACAAATATGTCAAAAATGTTTATTAGGTAATCATAATTTATTGATAATTTTATGTGATTTATTAAATTATAAACTATAGTAATAGTTTTCGAGAATAAAAAAAAATAATGATGCCACGGGGAAACAACAATAAACAAGAACTTGACTCCATTAATGATAAAAATAATAGTACATATTTTAAAAAATGGAAAAAAAATATTATATATATATTAAAAACAAGTTAATAAAACATATAAGTATTAATAATAGGAATTTGATATGTTCTAAAATTGTGCTGTTAAGAAAAGTTTAGAAAGTTTTTGAAAGTTTGAAACACAACATTCGTTCATTGTAAAACAGAGCTATCGTATCTAATAAAAATCATATGACCTCAAGTAAAGAGTGTTTTGATTTTAATTTTTCGTTTTCTTTCCAGTTCTGTGTTTGATATTTGAATTATTTCTTGGGATTTATATCAAACTGGCAACAATTGTAAATGAACTAAATGAACTTAAAAAAAGAAAGTAAACGAAGTGGTTTAAAATCGTTTTACGGTATTTGCAATATAACAGATTATTTAAGTAATATATGTAATATATATTTTGTAGAATATGTTGCAACAGTTCAACACGGTGATGACTTCATTCCTGTCAATCCACCAGCGGGATACAAATTTGCAGTAATCAAAGTTGTAGGTGTGTGTAAGGTAAGCATATCTATATCGATGTCAGACGGGGGCTTCCGATTGCCGAGTGGGTGAGGTAGTTTGACTACTATTGCTCAGGTGCCTGCCAACACTGGGACTGCGCGTTCGAGTCTAACTGCAGGGGGGGGAGTGATCACTCCAATCTTTATTGACAAGGATTGCCAGTTTTTCTACCGAAGTTAGGATTCTCTCCCTGTATACCGGACATCATCCCCCAATTAAACCTGGATGCCATACTATAGCTGAAAAATTTATGAAAGCGGAGTTATTATACTTCAAACAAACTTACAATCAATATCAGACGAAAACTTCTTTTTGAAATAAAGAACTAAGGTGGACCTAACGGTCTTGAAATAATGGACCCTTTTGCTAAAGACGGTCTGAATACCTGTACTATATGGGAGACCTAATGGCTGAAATTATGGAAAAAATCTGAGGAACTTCTGTCTAAAGACAGTCTGATATTCCAATGACAGTCAACAATACTGGATCCTTCTAAGGACTATTTCTAAAACAGTACAAAATACTAGATTATTCTAAGTGCCATGTGTCCAGAGACTGTCTAAAACATAAGACGAGTAGAAGACCATATATCCGAAGACAGTCTAAAATACTACATTATATTTTTGGTGCATAACCCCTAAGACATTCTAAAATACTAGACAGCGTTCGCCCCATATACAATTTACCTACCATGTATCTCTCGATTACGTCAGCAAGTTATTTGCCTGTTTAAATACTGATACTCGATCACAGTTAATAAGGATACAATAGTTGTAAACAAGGGGTCTGGGGTCGTCAACACCCATCCCCAGAAGCTTGGGATATTTTGCAATTCATTTTTTCTATTCTTTGGATTTTGCTTTGAACAAAAGCACGTGCTAACTCACTATGCTATAATGCAGATACTGGACTGAATAACGAACTATGAATTAAGAAATAGATTATTGCGAGCGGGCTTTATGGGAATTAGAACATGGTCAGGCCTTATATTTGTCAATATTTTATACCGAGCGATAGCGAGGTATAAAATGAAGACAAATATAAGGTCTGACCATGTTCTAATTCCCATAAAGCCCGCTCGCAATAATCTATTTCGATTCTAATATGTCTAACAAATATTTTAAAATTTCGAAGCGGTTCTAAGAGGACGCTTTCAGTGGTAATATTTTTTTTTAAACTAATACGATATATCCCAAAACAGTATGTTAAAGCAAATAAAATTGACATAAACATATTTTCTCGTCATGTTATTGAATGAACGTACCTTTTAAACAAAAGTATTGAGAAATCTTAACGAAATTGCATCGTTTCAGTTCAGCGTAATATGACGTCGGAATTCTAATTGTGACGTCATATTAATTCAAATGCAGAATTGTTAAAAAAATAATGTTTTGGGAGTAGTTTTAATCATATAAATCTCAGAATTCAGACTAAAAATAACTAAATTATTAACAATAACGATAATTAACGATAACACATAACAAACGGCATTTGTAAGTCAGTTTTTACATGTACACAAAACACGCAGTTTACGCATGTGCGAACTAAACTTATTGGAATTTTGACACGGCTTTGTTTACATAGCTAAAGCAGGACGTCATATTAGAATGTGAATTATAAATAGTAATTTACGAATTATGATTACTTTTGCACTATATATGTAGTGACCTGGGCAGTGACTATTGATTAGTTGTTAACTTGCTATAAACATAATCAATCAATATTTACTGTTTTATAGGGTGAAACACCATTTCAGTATTTGGCTAGACTAAACACGATGGATCCAAAAAGCGGCGGTTATCCGATATCCATGTGCCCCAACGCCTTTGCCCACCTGCAAGTTGGGAAAAAATATATATTTTTCGGTAATAATAGTTAGTTATAGCTCTACAGTCTTTGTTTGACAGGAAATTACGTCAACTAAAATACGACCATTGTGACGATTTTCTATAAAAAAACAGTAAAAAAGGATCATTATCATTTGCTATCTGAATCTTTCTGCTAATCGTTCTCTAGATTAATAAATCTATCCGCCAAACATTCTCTTTATTAATTTATTCACTTAACGTTTGCTTTTTAATCTATCATCTACGATTTCGCTATATAAATCTATACGCTAAACCTTTGCTATATGAATTTATATGACGGAACAGATTTGACGTCTCTTTTATTGTCTAATATGATATGATATATGATATGATATGATATATGATATGATATGATATGATATGATATGATATGATGATATGATATGATATGATATAATATAATATAATATAATATAATATAATATAATATAATATAATATAATATAATATAATATAATATAATATAATATAATATAATATAATATAATATAATATAATATAATATAATATAATATAATATAATATAAATATAATATAATATAATATAATATAATATAATATAATATAATATAATATAATATAATATAATATAATATAATATAATATAATATAATATAATATAATATAATATAATATAATATAATATAATATAATATAATATAATATAATATAATATAATATAATATAATATAATATAATATTGCAGGAAAGTTACTGATGATTGAAGGCAGGAGATCCTTTGTCGTTGATCGATGTACTCCCCCAGCTGATGGAGATTATAGTACATGCCCTAACCCATACAATGGATAGTACAATGGGATGTCAGTGATAACATTAATATTTCCAAATTTTGTGACATATACTGTAGTACACCTTGCACTGTGTACTGAAAATTTCATCTAAAAATAAATTATTCCAAGCAAATTTTCTGTTTGTTCGTGGTCATTAATTGTCAGGTTTGTTTGTTTGGTTGGCTTTTTTATTGGTTTCTGTGGGTTTTTTCTTTTTGTTGTTATTCAATTTCTACTGATACGATGCCCTTGTTGTATTTCTTCTTATTTTATGTCTGTTTCCCCGCTACTGTTTGAAACTAAAAAACTATTTGGACATATCAATTTGACCTTTATTATCCATGATTGGCGCAAATATTTGCTTCTTACAGTGTTAAAAAAGTACACTTTAACAAATAGCGAAGCATCATCACGTTTGATTCCAATAAAACTGCTCAGATATATCAATATTATAGAATCTCCAAACTTCAATTGGTAAATTGTATCTATGACAACTAAATTGACATGAATACATTCTTAACTCGCATGGCAAATTGATAAGTAAAGCTCAAAACAAATTGTATTTATATAACCTATAGTTAAGACATATAGCAGAATTCATAACATTGATTCAAATGCCGGTTTTGTGTAAACGTATCAATCAGACATTTCTTAATTATTTTTGCTAATACAATCGGATTTCAAAATTGTTTATCGTCCCACAATTTGTAATTGTATTCATATAAAGTATTTTTATTTTCCAATAACTATTTAGAATGATAAATATTTCTCCTGCTAATTTAATACAAAATAAAATATTTTAGTATATGATATTTTTTTCTCTTTTGCCGCACACTGTTGTCAAGATCAATGTAAGATTTACCTCCCTTTCAGTATGAAAAATAGCAAAGAAAAATATAAGTTCATTGGTTCTACCGAACAAATGAGAGGCTTTCCACATATTGCATAAATGACCTTGACATTGACTTTGGCTATATGGAAATTGAATCTTCTTTTCAAAATAAACAAAAGAAAGAAAAACCATTAGTATATCTTTTGAAATAAAAAAGGTAAAAAAAAATAGGACGTTAATTGAGATAAATAAGTGTTTGATTTTTGCATATTCAATGCTTTAAAAACAAATCATTTATTTGTATTTACCATTTTATATACACGAAAAAGCAGAATTTCCAAAAAATATTATTTGACCTTGACTGCTGTCAATATGACCTTGACCATGCTGAGGGTCAATAAAGGACCAACAGTGAAGATCCTTAGTCAATATGTCTTATAATTATGAAGAAATGCCTATTTATCATAAATACCCAAATTTATAAGATGACCTTGACCTTTTACCTTGTTTCTATTTTCAAGGTCAAGGGTCATAATGGTCTTTGGTGAAGTCCACATGCCTCTACTATCAATAGTTAATAAGTTATCAATGAAAAAGTAAATATCTATGGTTGTAATGGGAGATAACTCCTATAAGATGAAGTCAAATCCTTTTCCTTTAAAAAGAAAAAAGTTGCGCATTTATGAGGCCGACATTTTATCCGTTATAAGTTATAAGCTATCTTTTACCGTTTCAAAGAAATAGCGATGACAAGATGATGTCAAAATTTCAAACGTGACCTTGACCTTTGACCTTGTGTCCATTTTCAAGGTCAAGGTCAATGATGACTAATGATATAAGGTTTCATATAAATATCTGTCATAGTTACTGAGATAACGCTATATACACTATATTTAATTGATCCAGGGGAGATAACTCTTTCAAAAGTCAAATCATTTATAGTGACCTTTCAAGACCTTAATATGATACACATTTTGGTAAAAGATTTATTTCTGTATCTCTTATGGTTCAGGAGGAGAATCGCACACACCACAGTGTCAAAATTTAGAATGTGACCTTGACCTTTGACCTTGTGACCTTTTTCAAGGTCAAGGTCAATGATGACCAACTCTGAAATATCTAGTCTCTGTCACCTCTGGTTCATGAGTTACTATGGTACAAAATGTACTTCCAATAAATAAGGGGAAATAACTCCTACAAGGAGTCGTCAAAATACTTTGCGCGATATGTAACAAATTGTCGCAATCAATAGCTGACCATTTTGCAACAATTTTTATTGCGAAATCTTTTACGGTTTCAAAGTTTATCTGCACACAAGCTTTTTATGACAGGGGAAATAACTCCGTAAAGAAAAAGTGTTCGGTGTGACAGGGTTAACTGCGAATGCGTAATGTCTCATACATCCATAGTACAAAATGTCTTTACGACATGTCGCGAAACAAAATTTATAATGGGATAACAAAACTTGGCGGAAGAATAATAAGAATAAATATAAGTTCATTGGTTCTACCGAACAAATGAGAGGCTTTCCACTTATCGCAAAAATGACCTTGACATTGACTTTGGTTTATGGAAATTGACTTTTCTTTTCAAAATAAACACACGAAAGAAAAACCATTCGGCTGTCTTTCGAAATAAAAAAGGTAAAAAAATAGGACGTTAATTGACATCTATGTTCTTGCTCAGCAAGTTTTTGATATTTGCATACTTAATGCTTTAAAAACAAAGCATTTATTAAGATTTACCATTTAATTTACACGAAAAAGCAGAATTTCCGAAAAATATGTTTTGACCTTGACTTCTGTCAATATGACCTTGACCATGCTGAGGGTCAATAAAGGACAAACAGTGCAGATCCTATGTCAATATGTCGTATAATTATGAAGAAATGACTATTTATCATAAATACCAAAATTTATAAGATGACCTTGACCTTTGACCTTGTTTCTATTTTCAAGGTCAAGGGTCATACTGGTCTATAGTGAAGACCCAATGCCTCTACTATCAATAGTTGATAAGTAATTAATGAAAACCTAATTATCAGTGGTAGTAATGGGGGATAACTCCTATAAGATGAAGTCGGATCCTTTCCCTCCAAATGTAAAAAAGTTGCGCCTTAATGAGACCAACATTTTATCCATTATAACTTATAGCTTATCTTTTACCGTTTCAATGCAATAGCGATGACAAGACAATGTCAAAATTTCAAACGTGACCTTGACCTTTGACCTTGTGTCCATTTCCAAGGTCAAGGTCAATGATGACCAATGATATAAGGTTTCATATAAATATCTGTTATAGTAACTGAGATATGGTGATATAATGTAATTCACAATATATTTTATTGGTCTAGGGGAGATAACTCTTATAAAAATGTCAAATAAAAAAAGTGACGATTCAAGATCTTAATATGATACACATTTTGGTAAAGGTTTCAGTTCTCTATCTATTATAGTAAAGGAGGAGATCTGCACACAACAAAGGGTCAAAAATTAGAACATGACCTTGACCTTTGACCTTGTGACCTTTTTCAAGGTCAAGGTCAATGATGACCAACTGTGAAATATCTAGTCTCTATCACCTCTGGTTCATGAGTTACAATGCTACAAAATGTACTTCCAATAAATAAGGGGAAATAACTCCTGCAAGGAGTCGTCAAAATACTTTGCGCGATATGTAACAAATTGTCGCGATCAATAGCTGACCATTTTGCAAAAAGTTTTATTGCGAAATCTTTTACGGTTTCATAGTTTATCTGCACACAAGCTTTTCTGTAACAGGGGAGATAACTCCGTAAAGAACAAGTGTTCGGTGAGCCAGGGTTAACTGCGAAAGCGTAATGTCTCATACATCCATAGTACAAAATGTCTTTACGACATGTCGCGAAACAAAATTTATAATGGGAAAAGAAAACTTGGCGGAAAAAAAAGAATAAATATAAGTTCATTGGTTCTACCGAACAAATGAGAGGCTTTCCACTTATCGCAAAAATGACCTTGACATTGACTTTGGTTTATGGAAATTGACTTTTCTTTTCAAAATAAACACACGAAAGAAAAACCATTCGGCTGTCTTTCGAAATAAAAAAGGTAAAAAAATAGGACGTTAATTGACATAAATGTTCTTGATCAGCAAGTTTTTGATATTTGCATACTTAATGCTTTAAAAACAAAGCATTTATTAAGATTTACCATTTAATTTACACGAAAAAGCAGAATTTCCGAAAAATATGTTTTGACCTTGACTTCTGTCAATATGACCTTGACCATGCTGAGGGTCAATAAAGGACAAACAGTGCAGATCCTATGTCAATATGTCGTATAATTATGAAGAAATGACTATTTATCATAAATACCAAAATTTATAAGATGACCTTGACCTTTGACCTTGTTTCTATTTTCAAGGTCAAGGGTCATACTGGTCTATAGTGAAGACCCAATGCCTCTACTATCAATAGTTGATAAGTAATTAATGAAAACCTAATTATCAGTGGTAGTAATGGGGGATAACTCCTATAAGATGAAGTCGGATCCTTTCCCTCCAAATGTAAAAAAGTTGCGCCTTAATGAGACCAACATTTTATCCATTATAACTTATAGCTTATCTTTTACCATTTCAATGCAATAGCGATGACAAGACAATGTCAAAATTTCAAACGTGACCTTGACCTTTGACCTTGTGTCCATTTCCAAGGTCAAGGTCAATGATGACCAATGATATAAGGTTTCATATAAATATCTGTTATAGTAACTGAGATATGGTGATATAATGTAATTCACAATATATTTTATTGGTCTAGGGGAGATAACTCTTATAAAAATGTCAAATAAAAAAAGTGACGATTCAAGATCTTAATATGATACACATTTTGGTAAAGGTTTCAGTTCTCTATCTATTATAGTAAAGGAGGAGATCTGCACACAACAAAGGGTCAAAAATTAGAACATGACCTTGACCTTTGACCTTGTGACCTTTTTCAAGGTCAAGGTCAATGATGACCAACTGTGAAATATCTAGTCTCTATCACCTCTGGTTCATGAGTTACAATGCTACAAAATGTACTTCCAATAAATAAGGGGAAATAACTCCTGCAAGGAGTCGTCAAAATACTTTGCGCGATATGTAACAAATTGTCGCGATCAATAGCTGACCATTTTGCAAAAAGTTTTATTGCGAAATCTTTTACGGTTTCATAGTTTATCTGCACACAAGCTTTTCTGTAACAGGGGAGATAACTCCGTAAAGAACAAGTGTTCGGTGAGCCAGGGTTAACTGCGAAAGCGTAATGTCTCATACATCCATAGTACAAAATGTCTTTACGACATGTCGCGAAACAAAATTTATAATGGGAAAAGAAAACTTGGCGGAAAAAAAAGAATAATAAATATAGGTTCAATCGTTCTAAAGAACGATTAATAGGCTTTCCACTTCAAAAGAAGACCTTAAATAAATGACCTTGAAACCAAAAAGCTAAGAAACATACGTAATTTGTCTATAGCAATTAATAAGAACAAAAAATATTAAAAAACTATTTAGATATCTTTAAAAATAAGAAAGGTCATTAAATAGGACGTAAGAAAACTTGAATGACCTTGACAACTGATCTTTTAATCTACGTAAATATTACTTATAGGCAATAGCATTAAAAGAAGAAGCCATTCAAAATACATAGTACCATGAAAAACATTTATAAAAGACTTTGACCTTGACTTTTACAGCATGACCTTGACCATGCTGAAGGTCAACAGTGATCAACATTGAAGATTTTATGCCAATATCTCTTAAAGTCATTAAGATATGACTACTTATAATATATACAAAAAATTAGAAAATGACCTTGACCTTTGACCATGTATTTGTTTTCAAGGTCAAGGGTCCTAATGATCCATAGTGAAGACCACATGCCTCTACTATCAATAGTTGATAAGTAATTAATGAAAAACTAATTATCAATGGTTGTAATGGGGGATAACTCCTATAAGATGAAGCCGGATCCTTTCCCTCTAAATAGAAAAAAGTTGCGCCTTTATGAGACCAATATTTCATCCATTATAACTTATAGCCTATCTTTTACCGTTTCAAAGTAATAGCGATGACAAGACAATGCCAAAATTTCAAACGTGACCTTGAGCTTTGACCTTGTGTCCATTTTCAAGGTCAAGGTCAATGATGACCAATGATATAAGGTTTCATATATATATCTGTTATAGTTACTGAGATATAGTGATATAATGCAATTCACAATACATTTTATTGGTCTAAGGGAGATAACTCTTATAAAAATGTCAAATAAAAAAAGTGACGATTCAAGATCTCAATATGATACACATTTTGGTAAAGGTTTCAGTTCTCTATCTATTATAGTAAAGGAGGAGATCTGCACACAACCAAGTGTCAAAAATTAGAACATGACCTTGACCTTTGACCTTGTGACCTTTTTCAAGGTCAAGGTCAATGATGACCAACTGTGAAATATCTAGTCTATATCACCTCTGGTTCATGAGTTACAATGGTACAAATTGTACTTCCAATAAATAAGGGGAAATAACTCCTACAAGGAGTCGTCAAAATATTTTGCGCGATATGTAACAAATTGTCGCAATCCATAGCTGACCATTTTGCAACAACTTTTATTGCGAAATCTTTTACGGTTTCATAGTTTATCTGCACACAAGCTTTTCTGTAACAGGGGAGATAACTCCGTAAAGAACAAGTGTTCGGTGTGCCAGGGTTAACTGCGAAAGCGTAATGTCTAATACATTCATAGTACAAAATGTCTTTACGACATGTCGCGAAACAAAATTTATAATGGGAAAAAAAAGTTGGCGGAAAAACAATAAGAATAATAATAATAATAAATATAGGTTCAATCGTTCTACCGAACGATTAATAGGCTTTCCACTCTACGCAGCCAGAAAGAACCTATCTGTATTTAATGACATTGAATTCTGCTTCTAAACATTATTTGTAATTTGTCTTTAAAAATTAACAAATTTGAAAGCAAAACTGTTTATATATTATTTAAAATAGGAAAGGTCAAATTGTAGAGCATAATGACCTTGACCTGACCTTCTTTATATGTAAATGGAATCTATTTCACACTATGAACAAATGAAAGAAAAAACATTCAAATAAGTTTTGAAATAAAAAAGGTCATAAAATATGACGTTGAGAGACTTTAATGACATTGACCACTGACCTTTTGATCTCTGCATATATTGTACATCAATAACTAAGCATTTATTAGGATAAACCACTTCATATACACGGAAAATGAAAAATTTAAAAAAAAAATGTATTGACCTTGACCCTTAACAAGGTGACCTTGACCATGATGAAGGTCAAAAATGATCAACAGTGAAGATCTTATGTCAATATCTCTTGTAGTTAATGAGATATGGCTACTTATAATAAATTCCAAAAATCAGATGACCTTGACCTTTGACCTTGTATGTGTCTGCAATGTCAAGGTCATAAGGGTTTTTGGTGAAGACCCCATACCTCTACTATCAATAGTTAATGAGTTATGAATGAAAAATTAATAATCAATGTTTCGAATGGGAGATAACTCCTATAAAATGAAGTCAAATCCTTTCCCTTCAAATGTAACAAAGTTGCGCCTTTATTAGGCCAATATTTTACCCATTATAAGTTATTGCCTATCTTTTACTGTTTCAAAGATATAGCAATAACAAGACAATGTGAAAGTTTAGAACGTTACCTTGATCTTTGACCTTGTGTCCATTTTGAAGGTCGAGGTCATAAGGGTCTTTGGTGAAGACCCCATGCCTCTGCTATCAATAGTTAATGAGTTATGAATGGAAAACTAATAATCAATGTTTCTAATGGGAGATAACTCCTATAAAACGAAGTCAAATCCTTTCCCTTCAAATGTGACAAAGTTGCGCCTTTATTAGGCCAACATTTTACCCATTATAAGTTATTGCCTATCTTTTACCCGTTTCAAAGATTTAGAAGGTGCATGATGTGCGATTGGTCAAAAAGCTTTTATTTTTACCGGGAGGAAATTAAAACATTACAAGTTGACAGGTTATGACTTTGCATTAAATAGTTTTTATTATTGTTTTGTATTATTTACCTCTGCATTAACATCTGAATACTAAAAGTTTAATATTCTCTGCATGTTGTGGAAAGCATTGCTAGGAAAACATATATCTCCATTTATATATTCAATTCCAGTTAATATAGCACTAAAGGTAAAATACTCAATATTATTTTCATTGTTTAATTTAAAAACATAATTAACCACCAAATTTCATCAAACATATTGTTTTAGATGTGTTTTTTATAGTAAATTTATTATTTGTAATACAAATATAGAAAAGTCTCGCAGGTGCATTTGTAAATTTGTTCATTTAACTGAAAAACAAGGGAAGTAACTTTTAATTTTGTTAAAGTCAGAAATAGTTCAACAAATAAATTTGAGTTATCTCTCTTTTTACGGTTTTAAAGTAAATTTATGATAAGTATTTGTTTATTGTTCTGTATTATTTGCTAGAGATTGGCATTCTAAGAGAGACAACTTCTATAAACTGTTGATAAAACATGTCGCGACATGTCTTAATTTACTCGCAATTATTTAAAAAATGCCCCTACTATAAATAATTAATAAGTTATATACGAAAAACTAATAATCAGTTGTCTTAATGGAAGATAACTCCTATAAAATGAAGTCAAATCCTTTCCCTTCAAATGTGACAAAGTTGCGCCTTTATTAGACCAACATTTTACCCATTATAAGTTATTGCCTATCTTTTACCGTTTCAAAGATATAGCGATGTCAAGATAATGTAAAAATTTAGAACGTGACCTTGACCTTTGACCTTGTGTCCATTTTCAAGGTCAAGGTAAATGATGACCAATGGTCAAGTTACAAGTTAATATCTGTTATAGTTACTGAGATATCGCAATTGACATAATATTGTTTTGTTCCAGGGGAGATAACTCTTTCAAAAGCTCAATTTAAAAAAGTGACGATTCAAGATCTTAATAAGATCTAGCTTTTGTCAAGAGACCTTTATTTTCGTATCTGTTATGGTTAAGGAGGAGATCTGTACACAACACGAGGTCAAAATTTAGAATGTGACCTTGACCTTTGACCTTGTGATTTTTTTCAAGGTCAAGGTCAATGATGACCAACTGTGAAATATCTAGTCTCTATCACCTCTGGTTCATGAGTTACATTGGTACAAAATGTACTTCCAATAAATAAGGGGAAATAACTCCTGCAAGGAGTCGTCAAAATACTTTGCGCGATATGTAACAAATTGTCGCGATCAATAGCTGACCATTTTGCAAAAACTTTCATTGCAAAATCTTTTACGGTTTCAAAGTTTATCTGTACACAAGCTTTTTTGTGACAGGGGAGATAACTCCGTAAAGTAAAAGTGTTCGGTGTGACAGGGTTAACTGCGAAAGCGTAATGTCTCATACATTCATAGTACAAAATGTCTTTACGACATGTCGCGAAACAAAATTTATAATGGGAAAAAACAGTTGGCGGAAAAAAAATAAGAATAATAATAATAAGAAACAGACTAATAACAGTAAGTCTTTCCACTGGAAAGTGGAAAGCCTTAATAAATATAGGTTCATTTGTGACTTCGCCACAAATAATCATGGCTTACCACTTCCATCGACATTTTTTACACCGCGGCGTAAAAAAATTTCAGTTTTTTTTTGTTTTTTCTATATAAAAAACCATAACTGCATAAAATATACGTGAAACGTAGCAAACAACCATGCAAAAATGACTTGTCACATCCTAGGCTCGAACCGACGATGTCAGTATTGCCAGCTCATCGTTGTTACCACTGGACCACGGAAGCCTATATACAGAAAGTCAAATTTTGACGTATATATACCTTCTATGTGTTTTCTACATTTAAAATACAAAGATATTTTGTAATGTTTTCGTGTATTTACAAATGAAATAAATAAGAAAGACAGAAAATTCTATGATTTTTATTTATGAAATACAAATAGAACACATTGATTTGACTGGTCGAGACGTCTGATGTCACGTGACAATGCTATATATTATCGTGGACTTATAAAAAAAAAAAAAAAAAAAAATAGAAAACAGGCGTCATACGTACTGTATACATATGATCGCCGTCAACAATGATGCAATTTTGACAGTTTAATGTTACTTTCAATTCATTGTAAAAGGAAAAACGGATTTTTCTTCGGTGAAATACAGCAATCGTACGTACCAAACGACACTCGATCGCGCGCACTTTATTGTCATTTCAAAATAAATGCAAGTAGAAAAAATGTTTGTTTCAGCTAGAACAACTCACGAAGACACAATTCAGATGTATATTTCAAGGATTAATCAATGCACAAAAATTCAAGCGATGAAATCTAAGGGGTCCCGATGGGGTCTCGACATTTGATTTTTTCTGCCGATTTTGGAGTTTGTTGACATTTATGCACATCCGAGATACATGGTTGGGGTAAAATCAACATTCTAAATCGATTGGCACCATTTTCGAAAAGCTAGGACTTATGGTTTTTCTGAAAATTGCGATTTTTGCATAAAAAACCTATCTTCAACTTTCATGACCTGGACATTTTTTTATCGTTCGTCAGAACGATTTCTACTGTAGCGACAATTTAGGGACATCAATCCCCGAACGATTTGGCGTCCATTTTGTTTCACCATTCTCTGTGGTCTAGGATGAAATCTGCACACTACATTCTTATGGGGTCCCCTTAGAAACACCCCCCCCCCCCTTTATTTTTGCAGGCTGGCGGAATACCCTAAAATTCCCCATGTTTTTTCCCATGCCTGGCACAAAATTTCATTGCGACATGTAGCAAGCTGAAAAATACAAAGCGAATCGAAAGGTACAAAAATTCACATGTCGCTGTGCTGAAACACAGGTGACCTTGACCTTTGACCTTATGACCTTGGGCAAGGTCAAGGTGAAAGTTGACATTTTACCTATTACAAGTTATTGCCTATCTTTTACCGTTTCAAGGGAATAGCGATGGCGAGACAATGTCAAAATTTCAAACGTGACCTTGACCTTTGACCTTGTGTCCATTTTCAAGGTCAAGGTCAATGATGACCAATGATATAAGGTTTCATGTATATGTCTGTTATAGTTACTGAGATATAGTGATCTAATGTAACTCACAATGCATATTATTGGTCTAAGGGGAGACAACTCTTATAAAATGTCAAATAAAAAAAGTGACGATTCAAGATCTTAATATGATACACATTTTGGTAAAGGTTTCAGTTCTCTATCTATTATAGTAAAGGAGAAGATCTGCACACAACCAAGGGTCAAAAATTAGAACATGACCTTGACCTTTGACCTTGTGACCTTTTTCAAGGTCAAGGTCAATGATGACCAACTGTGAAATATCTAGTCTATATCACCTCTGGTTCATGAGTTACAATGGTACAAATTTTACTTCCAATAAATAAGGGGAAATAACTCCTACAAGGAGTCGTCAAAATACTTTGCGCGATATGTAACAAATTGTCGCAATCCATAGCTGACCATTTTGCAACAACTTTTATTGCGAAATCTTTTACGGTTTCATAGTTTATCTGCACACAAGCTTTTCTGTAACAGGGGAGATAACTCCGTAAAGAACAAGTGTTCGGTGTGACAGGGTCAACTGCGAAAGCGTAATGTCTTATACATCCATAGTACAAAATGTCTTTACGACATGTCGCGAAACAAAATTTATAATGGGAAAAGAAAACTTGGCGGAAAAAAATAAGAATAATAATAATAATAATAATAATAAGAAACAGAAGAATAACAGTAAGGCTTCCCACTCGGAAGTGGAAAGCCTTAATAAGAAACAGACTAATAACAATAAGTCTTTCCACTGGAAAGTGGAAAGCCTTAATAATAAACAGACAAATAACAGGAAGGCTTTCCACTCGGAAAGTGGAAAGCCTTAATAATAATAAACAGACAAATAACAGGAAGGCTTTCCACTCGGAAAGTGGAAAGCCTTAAATATAAGTTCATTGGTTCTACCGAACAAATGAGAGGCTTTCCACTTATTGCATAAATGACCTTGACATTGACTTTGGCTATATGGAAATTGAATCTTCTTTTCAAAATAAACAAAAGAAAGAAAAACCATTCGTATATTTTTTGAAATAAAAAAGGTAAAAAAATAGGACGTTAATTGAGATAAATGACCTTGACTACCAAGTGTTTGATTTTTGCATATTCAGTGCTTTAAAAACAAATCATTTATTTGTATTTACCATTTTATATACATGAAAAAGCAGAATTTCCAAAAAATATTATTTGACCTTGACTGCTGTCAATATGACCTTGACCATGCTGAGGGTCAATAAAGGACCAACAGTGAAGATCCTTTGTCAATATGTCTTATAATTATGAAGAAATGCGTATTTATCATAAATACCCAAATTTATAAGATGACCTTGACCTTTTACCTTGTTTCTATTTTCAAGGTCAAGGGTCATAATGGTCTTTGGTGAAGTCCCCATGCCTCTACTATCAATAGTTAATAAGTTATCAATGAAAAAGTAAATATCAATGGTTGTAATGGGAGATAACTCCTATAAGATGAAGTCAAATCCTTTTCCTTTAAATAGAAAAAAGTTGCGCATTTATGAGGCCGACATTTTATCCGTTATAAGTTATAAGCTATCTTTTACCGTTTCAAAGAAATAGCGATGACAAGATAATGTCAAAATTTCAAACGTGACCTTGACCTTTGACCTTGTGTCCATTTTCAAGGTCAAGGTCAATGATGACTAATGATATAAGGTTTCATATAAATATCTGTCATAGTTACTGAGATAACGCTATATACACTATATTTAATTGATCCAGGGGAGATAACTCTTTCAAAAGTCAAATCATTTATAGTGACCTTTCAAGACCTTAATATGATACACATTTTGGTAAAAGATTTATTTCTGTATCTCTTATGGTTCAGGAGGAGAATCGCACACACCACAGTGTCAAAATTTAGAATGTGACCTTGACCTTTGACCTTGTGACCTTTTTCAAGGTCAAGGTAAATGATGACCAACTGTGAAATATCTAGTCTCTGTCACCTCTGGTTCATGAGTTACTATGGTACAAAATGTACTTCCAATAAATAAGGGGAAATAACTCCTACAAGGAGTCGTCAAAATACTTTGCGCGATATGTAACAAATTGTCGCAATCAATAGCTGACCATTTTGCAACAATTTTTATTGCGAAATCTTTTACGGTTTCAAAGTTTATCTGCACACAAGATTTTTATGACAGGGGAAATAACTCCGTAAAGAAAAAGTGTTCGGTGTGACAGGGTTAACTGCGAATGCGTAATGTCTCATACATCCATAGTACAAAATGTCTTTACGACATGTCGCGAAACAAAATTTATAATGGGATAACAAAACTTGGCGGAAGAATAATAAGAATAATAATAATAAGAAACAGACAAAATGCAATAAGTCTTTCCACTGGAAAGTGGAAAGCCTTAATAATAATAAGAAACAGACAAAATGCAATAAGTCTTTCCACTGGAAAGTGGAAAGCCTTAACAACAATACTACTGCTGAACTGAAATCCGGATATAGACAAAAACACAAAAACTTAAAACACATAAACCGAAAGAGAGTAACCTTAACATAATAAAACCCATGGGTGCACTCATGTCCTCCGCAAGAGTAAGCAGTGCCTGCATGCCTCCAATGAGACACGTTTGTCGTAGAGTCTAGTTTGTAGTTTTCTCGGTTTATTTCTAGAAGAAGGTCTAAGTAAGAGGCTGACAATAGTGTATTGGTGGTGTCTTTCATTCAAAGCTCGCTAGGGTAAATTGAATGCAAATAGTCACCAAATTTAGCATTGCTGAGCGCAAAACATCATCAATATAGCGGAAAGTGATATTATAAGTCTGGGCCAGAGTCTTTTATTTCTTCTGCAGCAAGTCTTCTAGGAACTCGGCCTCGTAAGAATAAAAACACAGGCCGGCGAGGAGAGGTGCTAAATAAGTACCCTTAAGATTACCTACAGTATGTTAAAAACCATGTCCTCCAAACATGACGAATATGTTATCAATCAGAAAATCTTACATTTGACAGATTTGGTATTCAGTATTTATTATTTGGTTTAGAATTATTGATGACGAAATACGTTCTGTCAAGGCTAATTACTAGGTATTTATATGGTCTATTTCCGTTTTTCTTTAAAAAAAAGAAGACTTTAATAAGATCTTTCAGTCTGGTTTTCAGCTGCATATGAGGGATGGCAAATGGCCGTGTAAAGTGTCGAAAAATCAAACTTTTTAATGGGAGATCACCCGGTCTTTCCGAAAAACGCATGTAAGAAGCTATTCGTCTATTTCCGTGGAATTGTTTATGCACACTATGATAACACTGTACTGTCACTAATTCTAATATGACGTGCTTTAAAAGCTTTGAGACCACAACTGTGGTAAAAAAATGATTTATATATGAGCAACACGCGCTGAGGAGGGCGTGTTTTAAATGGCTGTTCCAATTACAAAACTGTAACTGCCACGGGATAGCTACTGCGTATGACGTATTTATCTTACAAGTAGCGACACACGCTATAATTATCTTTTGCAATATATTGTGTGTTACATTGACCGAACAGCCATTTATGGTGGAAACGATGTTTTCTATAGGTACGAAAATATTTGAAATGTACCGTAATTGTCTTATTAGAATAGAAATAACTCACGGAGGCTGTGAATTATCATTGTTTTACCACGGGATGACCATTTATGTCGTTATTTTTTGCCTCGCTATTGCTCGGGATAAAATAATACGACATAAATGGTCACCCCGTGGTAAAACAATGATAACCCACAGCCTCCGTTAATTATTTCTTAAATTGCATGTGATTATCAACATGAGGTATATGTAACATGACAGTTTTAACATGAAATACTTAACCATAGAGTACAGTGTTCATATAGTGTGTGACACAAGATTTATTTTCTGATTTTGTCTTAAATTATATGGTTCATTTGATTTCTTTTAATTACAAGGGTCGGTATACGTTTATGAATTTACCGTCATTGATTTCAAAATCGGCCGTGTATTTGTTTGTTTGTTTGTGTGTTTGTTTGCATTAATAAGGTTTATCGCCACATGGCTATTTAGTGAAATACCCCTGTCTTCGGCAGGAAAACTGACAATCCTGGAAGTGTATTTAAAACCTGCGTAAAATGTCATCCGACATACCTTCGATGTAAGGGTGTGCTTCTGTCTGAATATGTATATATAGTGATTATTATATAAAAATGCAGTAATATAAGCTACACCGGGGACCACGCATTGCAGTGCCTAAATACATGAATACTAGTATGTATAAACACAAAGACAGAGAACTATCTGGTTTGGGTTGATTATTTATTTATTTTTATTTATATATGACTCTTATAGAATGTCCCTTTTCATTATTCAATTACCAAATACATTTATCTGTAATATTAAACATATAAAAATGTAATAGAACAAGCTGCATCCGGGACCACACAAATGAATTTGTATAACGCAAAGGAAGAAAACTATCTAATTTTTGTGGAATTTTTATTTAGTTTTATTTATATGCAATGTCTTTTTCATTATTCAATTAAACTGTGTATGCATGGATACATGTATCCATGCATTCTGTACACTTATTTGTATAGGGGCCTCGGTGGCAGAGTGGTTAAGGTCGTTCGTCTACTATTAATCACGTGGTCTTGTATACACTGAGATTGCGAGTTCCATTCTCAATGCGGGCAGGGTGTACTCGACTCCAATCTTAATTGACAAGGATTGCCGGGTACACCGGCTTCCTCTCCAATAAAAACTGGACGCCATGATATAGCTGAAAATTTGCTGAAAATGGCGTTAAACATCATTCAAACAAACAAAAAACAAACACTTATTTGTACATAATGTGCATTTATATGTGAATCATAAGGTAATGAATAATATCTAATAAATAAAAACAAACCAACAGAATTAAATATTTAAAAATATATGTCATTCACAGAACTTGTTTTTCTGGATCTGTGTTCACATTACCTACATCTTCTCATGAATGCGTGACTTCGACTTCCACCGAGGCGATATTTTGTGGTTGTTTACGAAATGTTCCTATCAATAACCTGATGTATACCAGCATCCAGACATGATATCCTTAGGTGATGAAATATCTACATGTAAATTATCATATTCCCACAAGTATTATACCTATATACGTACAGATTAAAACATAAGGTGTCATTACTTTCACCCTGACGGACACAAATAGCAAATTAGGCTTAAATAATATTAACAATCAGATCGAGTTATCGAAAATGTCCATATTACCTGAAGTTACTACAATTTTGTATAAGTATATTTGCTGTAAGAAATATCTACTAAGATTCCTACACATTTTTCCCACGATCGAATTTTACGTTACATCTTTTTTATATTAAGACGTTCATTTAAAAAATATTTCAAATTTCTGGTTGAAGAGTCAATCCTGTTCAGAAATTGTTAATATTCCTTGTTAATTAAATTATAACGATTATATACTTGAGCATTTAAACGGTAAATACAGCGATGACGTTATGGAACTATTTGAATTTTAACGGCGTAAGAATGGGTCATTTGACAAACGCAAGTTATATCGTATAACCAGGGTTTTTAATTTTAATTGGCCAATCTGCAGATTTTAGCTTATAAAAAAATTATTTATAGATTAACTCGTATCGATGAAATGGTTTTAAATGATCCGACTATATTTTGTGCCATAAAAAATGTAACATAATTTGTTGATCGTCTGAAAGCTTATTATATTGTTATTTATACTGGTATCAAACGTAAACACTTAGAAAAAATATGTCTCCTTTAATAAATCGTGTAGAAGTAATGAAATAACCAAATTTTATCGAGATAGGCTTCAAACAGGTGAAAAACCTAAGCCCCACTCTCTTCAGTATCTTGATTAACGATTTAAGATGGAGGGTCTTCGGAAAACTCAATACTACGAGGATTGTCTGTTTTCCTCCCGGAATAAAATGACCGAGCAACGCATTATAACAAATTACTAAACAGACAAAGAAAAAAAACAAATATGCGATTGAATAAACTACTTGTTTGAAACTGTAAAAGGGGCCTCGCTGGCCGAGTGGTTAAGGTAGTTGTCTAGTATTGATCACGTGGTCTATCAACACTGAGATTGCGGGCTCAAGTCATACTGCGGGCAAGATGAACTCGGCTCTAATCTTAATTGACAAGGATTCGAAGGTCGAAGGTTTTATCCGAGTACTCCGGCTCTAGTGCAATAACTTGACAGAAAGGACAGGCAAGTATTGCATCACACTGCCAACAAAAAACTAAAACCTAACATGCCCATTATAGACCTAACAGAAGCGACACCTACACAGCTTGTTAAGTACCTACACAAGACAAGCAATCAAATACATACACATAAAGCATAACCTAAGAAAAAACAGAAAAAGGTAATGATACAAGAGATGCAGATCATGGGAGAAAATATAAAGGATAGACCTCGAAGTGTCTAAAAATATTAATTACAATACAAAATATAGAAGAGAGTTAAAATGCACGGGAAAAAAGCGAAAACCTTTAATGATTAAATTAAGGAGATAAAATGCTAAATTTTACCATGGTAAATACTGTATAATTTAAACTTAATGAGACTTTAATAGACCTCATAAATGACTAGACAAATAGATAATAGTTCACGATGACGGAAAACGATAAATGACACAACGTAAATCGAACAGCCAAAAATAAGAAAGATTAAATTGCTACTGCCGAGGAGTATGCATTACAGAATAAGCCTAGGACAGACAAAACCATTGTACAACTAAAGAGTGGACAAAAACAAAACAAAGCGACACACAAACACTAAAAATCTTAGTGTCATGAACCCCACCAAAAGAACGGGAAAGAAGAACAAATTTAATACGTAATTTTAAAATGACGCGCCTAAAACGCTTCGAGTCCACGTCTGGTGTAAAAACGAGAATATATTTCTCATAAACGTCATATAATATAAACACTCTTTATCGCTATTTTGCAGTATTTTCCTTTGATCTTTGTGTGCGATATTATTCCATCTCACTCTACTAGCTTGAGATGGGTCCATCTCAGTTCGCTGTCAAGAAGTCGTTAAGTAAACACTGTGACGTCACAATGTTACAAAACAGCGATAAACAGATTATTTACGTTTTATGTAACTCGATGCATTTTCTCGTCATCTCATCTCAGGGCTGTCGCCCTTCGATGAGATATGGACGAGAAAACGCGTCTCGTTTCAAAAAACGTAAATAATCTATGAAGATTGTTAGATTTTTCACATATCTTTAACGAATTCAAAATGTCCTATTAGAATGAAAATAATTAATTGGGGGCCATTATATATTCAGATCTTACCACGGGTTTGCAATTTATGCACATATTTTACCACTCGCTAACGCTCGGGGTAAAACATTGGGCATAAAGTGCACAACCTGTGGTAAATTCAGAATATATTCGTGCCCCAAATATTTTTAACTAAGCTTTAAACAATAACAAAAGTTGCGCTACATGAAAAATAAATTGCCAATTTCCAAGGCTGCATGTTTTGTGTGTATTCATTAACAGTTATGTTTTCGTGATCGTTTTGATTTGTACAGACTCTGAAATGATTTAAGACGTTTCATCGAATTTCTGATCTCGGGATTTATCAGAAGCGCTGTATAGATTGGTCGGTTGAGTACTGACACCAGAATGTGTATTATACAATTATAGCCTTTAAATTAGGTCGATATGAAAAAATATCGACATGAGAACATATCGACCGACAACGAAGTTGGAGGTCGATATGTTATCTCATGTCGATATTTTTCATATCGACCGTAGTTAAAGGCTACAATTGGTATATTATTAATTGATATTTTTATGCACAGCTGTATATACTAGTATTTTAAAGGAATTTAGTTCAATGTTCTTTTGATTAGTTTACTGTTTTGGTGGTTTTTGTCACATGTACGAAAATATCACATTTCATTTCAATATCATCTGAAATTATGAAAACTTTCAATTTAAAAGATTTATAAATACAAAAATACATGCAACATATTGAAATATTTGCAATTTTTCACAATGTACATACTTTCCTAACTTTCAAACCGGAAACAGACAGAAGTCATTCTGATTGGCTGTTTAAATGGGAATTCCAATTATTTAAAAATAGTCGTGCAATATCATGTTTTCTAAATATAACCGTGCAACATCACTTTTCTATCAGCCGTTTTCAAAGAACCTTACCAAATACAGCATGTCATGTGACAGGCTTTACACCAATCAAATTTATCTGAAAAATATCAATTAATAATATATTATATTATCAATCGTATCAATTAATATCAAGTATTTTTATTGAATGCATAACATATCCCTTAAGAGTTATAAATATTATGAAAAAGAGCACAACATGTACAATTTTAAAATGTAACTAGATGACTGCATTAATATTTTACAGATTTAACGGGTTTTGTATCGATTTTTCAACCAACATTGATTGAATTTGCTACTTTTATTGTGGTAGTAATTATCCGTGTAATAATATAGTATTATTAACTGGATGATTCTGTATTGGCCTTGGTATTTTTTTCGAGGTTGTATGTTTTTGCCGTGAGACCAGTAGGGGAGAATCAATACAAGGCCAATACAGAATCAGCCAAACTTGTAACAATTTTATAAAATAATCTAAACAGTCCCTATGGCTGGTCAGTATGAACATTCCGTATCTTTGGCTAACCAATTTTGTCCGTATGACTAGCCAGTCCAAATAATATTTTACTGAATTCGCTACAACCTACAACCAAAAATTGACAAATCAAAATACCAAATCTCAAATCAGTCCCATTCAAAATAGCCAAGACAAGATCGACAATTTTTTGGGCAAACATACGAACAAACATACCACAAATTAGATTACCAGGTTACTAATTTTTCGTTCGGTGGCATGGCAATACGGAAAGTCATATTGGACTGCCGGGCGATCGTAAAATGTTATCAGCCGTGTAGCCTTTTATAATTCATTCAGTTATCCTGATCATGCCCATTTTTACCTTTTATTTAATACTAGTAATTATATTTACAATGTTCGTAATAGGACTGACAATGCTCCGATTTTCTTTTTAGATTGATTGGATGTTTCCTTTACGTTGACCAATTTACATGTAATAAATTTCTGTACAGTTTCGCCTGTGGTCATTTTGTGTTTTGAAATTAGGAAGTATTAATATGATTTATACACGTGTCAAATAAAGTTGTCATGGTTATAGGAAATATAGTTCTTAATAAACTTCGACAGATTTCATCAAATAAAAATATATTTCTCTCGTAAAGTAAATTATACAGGTTTTTTCCTCTTCAAATATTTTTATATTTTAAAACTTAAATTCTGCATTTTTATAAACATTTTTTAATATACAAATACAAGATAATTATTTATCTGCTTCATTTTTCATATTTATAGAAAAGTGCAACAGTTCTTTTTACTGTACAAAAATAATTATATTTATGTTACAAACAAGACTAATTCGAAATTCAAACTGTATGTCTAGACCTGGGAATTGACGACTCAGTTGGAGATGGAAGAAGCTTTTTATTGAAACATTGGGTATGTCAAGGATTCAGATCACTTACACGAATTAAATTGTCAGCGGCGACAGAACACCGTGCGTGCCGTGTCTATACCACTAAAACATCCGGTTTGGCCATCAATTGTATGCATGAGCAGGTGTTCCTAAAACATAAGTGTTTGTTTAAGAAAGCGTCCGTAGAATTTTACTGTTCGTAGAAACTACAAACTATTAGTCATATTTCTATCACACTTTTAATTAAGTAATACCATCTACGTCAGACGTCAGTCTCGAGAGGGAACAGGGTATACTTGGTATAACGGTTTTAGCAGATAAAAAACGAAAACATATTAGCTTGTTATATTTCGAGTTAAAATCGTGTCATTCGTTCTGATCTTATTTTGAAAGCGCACATGTCAAAACTAAAATCGACGTTTTGGATTGCGTCTGTAATTATACGCCCTTATATATGACGTAATACACATTGACACACGAACATCTACAGATTACAAAGAGGAGAGCTAATGATCCGGGTAATTGCTTTTAAATGGTATTGACATGATTAAGAAATTCATACACACAAAATAAATACAATTTTTTTCATAACATCACATATTTGTTTTTCCATTTTTCGATCATAACGGATGTTTTATCTAGGTAACGATATTTACAAGTAATTACACAACAGTTTTCCGCCAAATTCTCGAACATTTATAGTCTGCACAATTTTCGTGATGTCATTGACAGAATTTCATGAATTTTTCGAAATTTTCTATCACGTGATACTATTTGAAGACCACAGAAAAAATTAAAACCATCACTCATAATAACAGCTCCTAACAATAACGTGCTAAACACTTAAGTAAACATACGACAATGTGGGGCAACAATTGCTATTTTTATTGTTTTCTCTCTTTGCAGAATTTCTCTGTTTTAAATAAACAGAGAGAAAGATAGCAGTGCAGAGCACGGCGGTCAAAGATACAAGTGACCAAAATATCGACGAAAAAAAATTAAAATAAAAAACAAACACACGGCCTTGGAAACCAACGAAACATTAGGCGGCGGAGATGACCGATGGATTGGATCACCACAAAACAGAACTATCATCACCTCAGAACAAGCAGGCAAATACACGATAAAGCAGACGAACAATACGTGGGTATGAATATCCTGGTTTGGAACAGGCAAACAAAATTATGGTTGGGTTTAATCGGTTAAAGAGATCCCATTCCCCACCCCCCACCCCATCACAACAAGGCGTGCATTTAGGACCGTTTTACATCAATACAAATAACTACACACGCACCGCGTGACAACAACAAATGTACCACGGTACCCGAAACACTTGCAAACACAAGACAAATCATTAAAGTGCAAACACGAGACAATCTTTAAAAACACGGACACAACGAGACCTATAATCAAAAACACGAAATAAAGATGGAGACAATTAGTAGGTAATAATAAGGGTCAAAACGAAAAAAATCTTGATATTTATATAACATTAAACAGACTAGGAAACGTCTCAACTATTGTTCCCTTTTATCAAATGTAAACAGACAAAACATAACGCAAGTCACAAAAAAACAAATAGCCAAGTCGCCTGACAAGGATTATGGTGTTAGAGTCTTGTTAAAGACTGGTTATATTTCTTTGTTTATTTACGGGTTATTTGATACCTGTCGTCCATGCCTTCACAGACATGATATTATACAGACATTGGTATAGCGTTCCTATGCCCAGTTAATAAAACCTTATTTAACTCTTTGGTATATAATGGTTTTATAGAATTAAAAGATAAATCAAAATATTTACTGTCTGTCGACACAATTGAATTATTGTTAAACACTGACTCCAGAGGTTTTCCGAGTCAATTTACAAAGCAAATGGTTTTATTAAGAGTTGTATATGATGACCATTGGTCATTACGATGACCCTGTCACAATGGCTCCTCATCCTTTGATAAATGTGTGAAGTTTAATTACTAATATCAATAACTTAGACCCAACTCTTTGATTCTAGTCAATTTTCATAGATAACCAGTCATTAGTGAACTGGTACGCTAAGAACTGTCCTGTCTAATAAGCTATCATCATTAACCTCGTGACAGCCATGTGCTCGTAACGCTCTCCTACCACGCCCCCTTTGTTGTTACAAGTGTCAATAGAAATAGTTGGTAAATGGTTGTGTTATTAACTACGATATTTGTACGCTCTAATTGAATTTACAATGAAAGATGTTTCTGTGGGTAATAAATTGATTTTGGCTATTTTTGTTTATTAGTTAGATTGTGTGTCTTTTGATCATAATTTTGTGAAATGAAAGGTTTCACTGAGAGGTGTCACAGCTAGTTTACTAACGTGTGTGGACACATGTTCGTTATTTTTTGTTGATATATTCTTATGAAATTTAAGATTATTATACCTTTACTTATTGCTAGAATATGTAACTAAAGTGAACGCTAGATATAAATAACAATTACGACAAGTAATTCTGTATATATAAATGTATTTTTGCAGTTCATATGGAAAGTTCTGATAAATATATAATTGGTTTATAAACAATTCTTTCTTTACATTGAACGATAAAAATACTCCAGATTTTCTATTTATTTGATGTAAATTTTACAGCTCAAACTTCTTGGAGATACAGTTAAATAGAGATACATGTGCAGAAACCAATGTGGTACGGAGCTAAAGTAAAATAGATACATGTACAGTAACCAGAATGGTACGGAGCTGAAGTAAAATAGCAATACATGTACAGTAACCAGAATGGTACGGAGCTGAAGTAAAATAGCAATACATGTACAGTAACCAGTATGGTACGGAGCTTAAGAAAATTAGAAAATATTAACAGTAACCAGTATGGTACGGAGCTAAAGGAAAATAGCAAAATATATACAGTAATCAGTGTGTTACGGAGCTAAATTAAAATAGCAATACCTGTACAGTAACCAGTATGGTACGGAGCTAAAGTAAAATAGATACATGTACAGTAACAAGAATGGTACGGAGCTAAAGTAAAAGAACAATATATACAGTAATCAGTGTGGTACGGTGAGATACATGTACAGTAACCAGTGTAGTACGGAGCTAAAGGAAAATAAAGATACAAGTACAGTAACCAGTGCGGTATCGAGCTTAGATAATATAAAGATACATGTACAGGTACCAGTGTAGTTCGTGTACATTGGTTCGGAACTCAAGTGACCTTTTTGTAGCTCCGCCGAAAACAATCAAAAGAGCTACATTATTGTAGCTAGTATTTGTGTGGTAGTGCTCCAACGGTACGTGTATTTGTATAAACAGCTATACATATATATCTATAAACAATTGATGAACTAGTTGAGAATCTAAATAACATAGTAGTTAGAACTTGACACTCTTTGTATTTAATGACAGTAGTAAACTATTCTGTAGGCATTTTTGAGATTATACATACAAACATAAATATTTAACTAACTGGCCACGGTTCGTTGATTACTCTAATAGCGTCGTCACGGTACATTCACGGCGCTGAAGTGTATTAATTTTGTTTACGAATTTTCTAAATTTCCCAATTATTCTTTTATTAATTATAGGCACGAGTACATTCTTTTACGATCTAAAGAGAATTTTTATTGTATGGAATTTTCTATGAATTTTAATTTTTAATTGTAACTGGATTCGCTAAAAAAGCTCAATAAACATTGGTTATTTACAACTATTGTTTTTGCCTTTAAAAATTAAGAAAGGAAACCTAAAAGATTATTCCTGAAAAAAAATAAAATTGATTAGTTTTATTGTATATTTGCATTGTTTATTTACATATAAACTTGTGGAAATGTTATTGTAAATGATAATCTCATTAAAGGTATTATTAGAATAAGAATTATTCATTATTTATTAATTATTCATAAAGCTAAAAAGAATGCTCACTGATGCGTTAAACTGCATTAAAAAAAACAAAATATATTGGTTCACATTCTTATACATGTTTATCATTGAAACAGTAATTTATTTAAAAATACAATAATGATCAATAAGTGGAGAATTATTTTCTTTGTGTTTTCCATATTACGTAGACATTTATAAAGTTTGAAAAGATCTCAAAGATCGCATTATGTTTGAATATTCTGTTACTGCATTTTCCTTCCATTTTCCGTTACTTAAGAGACAAATCTCTATGTATATTAGACTTATTGGTGTACTGGACGTACATTTGTCACGCCTCAAGCATTTTCTGTAATGATGAATTAGGAGGTATTTGATTGGACAATCAGAAACTGCCAAGCAGCCTATAAACTCCTCCTACTAAATGTAAAAGGAAGAAGATGTAGGTAATTTGTTGTCACCTGAAGTGTAAAATTTGAAACGGAATTCTCTTTAATTACATTTCAATTAAGGATATTGTTTAACCGCCATGATGTTTTATCGCGAAACAAACAGTATTGATGGCATCAAACGCCTAAGTGACCAGGACGGGACAGACGACAACGATGATGCTCAAGTTAAAACGACAAACTTCTCAATATCTGAAATTTTACGTCCCGAGTTTGGGCAGAGAATAAAATCGGAACCATCATACCCTGATGCCGTTTCACTGAAACGCGAAAATATTTCAGCGTTCAGTCTCGTTAACAATCCGTCGACATATCCCTTGTACAGCTTTGGTAACATTTTTCGAAGGTACAAGAACTTGATGTTTTCAGAATCTCACCAAGATCGCCAAATCAAATCCAGATCCCACCAGTCCACAGAATTCGCTCCTTTAGTTACGGAACAATCAGAATTGACATTATCTAGTCCAAAAACATCGGATACTTCAAATACATGCAACAAAGACAGCGGAAATTCTGTTTGGCCAGCCTGGGTGTATTGTACACGTTATTCAGATCGTCCTTCAGCCGGTAAGAATAAAATATATAAATAATTAAAACATGCATTTAAAGAAGTAAACCTCTTTGACAAAACAATATAAAAATTTAATGTCAAAAGAATTAAATGAGCACATGATGTATTTATTTCGTTCCAAAATCACACTTGCATAGATTTTCACGAAATTAAAAAAAAAACAGAAATTATTTTCAATCAATAGTAATAGTCCCGAAACGCACCATCAAAGTTATGACTTAAGCCTAATTTTAGTTTCCAAATATGATATAGTCTTCTTGATTATGGCAATTATCATTTATGAGAACTCGGTCTTTTTTTACTTGAAACTTGTACGCATGCATACGTATTTTTGCTATGTTTCTGTTAATTGACTTTTACCACACAAAAAAAATGTATGGATGAAAAAAAAAAAAATTCCTGTGTACAGCTGATACGAAGTCAACGTCATAGAAAGCAGCTTTAGTTATTTGATTTAAGGTGAAACATGACATACTAGGTATACTATAGTATGCTACGCAAGTTTATAAATGTTCCTGGCTTAAGTTGACGACTCGAAAAATAAGCTGATTTGAATTACTATAACGTTACTGCACCAATCAAACTTGTTCGACGCTTTATGCAATAATCAATGAACCGTGACATCATTGGTAACCGTTTCTGATTGATCACCAAATTTTGATGTATTAGACTGGTTCCAGGACTCGTCAGATTACTTCCTTGGTTTAATGAGGTGCTAATTGGACACAATTTATTTGACGAATTGACTGAAAGTTTTATCGGTACTTGATAATGAAATCTATGCATCACGAAAACAATCACAGAAGCGTTTAAATTTGCTAACTTCTTACATATAAAATGTTAATTAGTAAATTTGGTGAAAATTGAAATAATGCTGGCCTGATAACGAGGCTGATTAAACGGAAATAAATAACAACTTTAAATTTGGAAGCAGATTTTGATAGAAAGGCGTCATTAACTGACGGGGCTAGATAAGATAGTACGACAAATTATACATAGTTACCAATTCTACCTCTTATGAACATTAAAAATGTAATCCACAGTAATTGTTTCTATCTTTAAATTATTAATTGAATTTTGAGGATGTGTTTGGTTGATCAGTAAACAAAGAATCGAACGAATTGGGAAGAGTTTTTAGAATTACATAAATTCGTCGCCCTTCTTTTAACAAGTCATTTTTCCGAGTTACACATATTAATGCTCTGCAGTATACATTTATATATGTATCACTGAAACTTACTGAAATAAACATTGTGTGTCTCTGCGTGTTAGGGACAGGAATATTAGTTTTTATCAAATCGTGCAGCAGTAAAATCATTTGTGCTGTTTTAAATATCTTGGCTATTGCATACATTCACTAAACATCTTATTTCAAGGGGCCACGGTGGCCGAGTGGTCAAGGTAGTTCGTCTACTATTGAACACGTGGTCTGTCAACACTGAGATTGCGGGTTCGATTCTCACTGCAGGCAGGGTGTACTCGACTCCAATCTTAATTGACAAGGATTGCCAGTTTTCCTACCGCAGGTCGGGGGTTCTCTCCGGGTACTCCGGCTACCTCCCCCAATAAAAACTGGACGCCATGAAATAGCTGAAAAATATCTGAAAGTGGCGTTAAAACACCATTCAAACAAACAAACAAACATCTTATTCCACATGTATTTATGGTATTTTTTGCCACGCTTCTATAAGCCTAGGTCATTATTTGATTCTTCCTTATATTTAAGTTTGTTTGTTGGTACTGAGTTCAAATGATAATATATATATTACCTGTAAATAATATAACCTGCTTTTTTTAAATTTAAGGTCCAAGGGCCAAGAAAACAAAGCACCGAAACGTAGTAGCACCTGAAGAAAAAAGACCTCGAACAGCCTTCACGAACGAGCAGCTAAATGTATTAAAACGTGAGTTCAACCAGTGTCGATACTTAACGGAAAAAAGAAGGATTACTCTAGCGAAGGACTTAAATCTTACAGAATCTCAAATCAAAATCTGGTTTCAGAACAAAAGAGCGAAGATAAAAAAGACTTCCGATGCAAAAAACACTTTGGCTCTAAATTTGATAGCGGAAGGACTTTACAATCATTCTACTGTTAACAAGTCTTCATGCAGCTCAAGCGACGATGATTGACCTATTATATTTATTTATTTTTATTAAACTTATTCAACCCAATTCAATATTTTAATTATCGACATAAAAGTTAACAAAAATCTAAGGATACTGGCATCGGCACCATATCTCAGATCTTACAATTCTGAAGATCATAAAAAATATATGTATTATTATAAAAAACGGACCGGAATGGTGCAGACTCAGGCAGGGGCGCACCACTAAAAACCGTAAGAAAGGAAGAAAAAGAAAGACACAAACGATTTCAAAGTGTTACCAAGTTCCTTACAGTAAATTGTTCTATATTTGCAGTTATCGAACGAACGGCACTCTAGTTAAATGGTTTAGATTATATACATAAAAATAGTAATAAGAAGTAATGAGCTAAAGGATAAAATTGAAATAATATTTATGAAGACCATGTACCTAGAAATTCAACATGTTCAAATAATAAGCATCTGACAAGAAAAATACCCGTCCGAACACTATAAAAATGACCCATTAGAAGCTATGTCTTCAGAGCTTCCGGGGGGGGGGGGGGCTTCGCTGGACCTGTATGGGGGCCTTAGGCGCGCCCAGAACCCTCGTCATTCTCTGATTTGGTGCGCCCTTCGAACTGAAAATCCTGTATCCGCGTCTGAATGGTATTATCTGACTACAATTAATGCATTATTAAAGTCTGCACATTTGCGAAAACAATGAACAACATTTCGTTTTTTACTAGTACTCATTCCATTTTGTATAAAGAATCCTTTCCTCCAAAATTTCTATGGGCATATATGCACCCGTAGCGAGCGAGCGAACTACCAAACCAGATCGACATATCTTTTTTTTTAATTTTAAGAGTCTACTTCATTTATAATTTATATTTGTACCTTTTTACTTCTACACCTGTGAATACTACAAAGGTAAGTTGTTAGACAAACAAAGCAATGTTGAGGTGATAAAAAGTGCATTGTCATGTTTCTGGGTGCAATGGAGTTTAACACATCGCATAAAAGTGAAAGGGTTTTATGAATTTAATTTTAATAAGAAGTTCATTATTAACCAATTTTCATCTCGTTTAAATTTCATTGAAAATCATTAAATAAAGTTCACACGCATAAATTAAAGAGATACGGCCTTTTTGTTGCTCATTTAACACTTGATCCATCTTTGTGGTAATTGGTCGTCTTTTATATCGGTTTAAATGGCTTTACAATCGACTCTTGCTTCAATGCACAAATTGTATACTAGTTTAAAACATAATAATGACAAAGATGAAGTAAAGTAAACCAATGTTAAAATTCGTTTTCCCGCAGGAGTGAGACATTCCGAAAGAGTTTGTAAAGGTTTCTCCAGGAAAATATATGGCGATTGATTTCTTTATTAATACACAAATTGTATCTTAAATACTGTTTTTATATTGTTCCTTATTTCATCTTCTCTTTCAAAGCATATCATATTTCGTGTGAATCACTTAATATATATTAAGTTTAAACGTATTGGTAAGAAGTCGACAGTTTAAAAATAAAGCTTCATGAAAAATGACCATAAAAATTGTAATATCGATAATAATGTTCTCTGGTTTTGAGATTCGACATCAGATAATTAACGCTTAATATATGAACTTGTGTCTTTATGAGCGGTTTTTCTTCGTTAAACTAATGCCCACTTTGTTATTGTGCAAATTTAATGCGTGTTGCTTCTCAATACCGAGATAGTTAGTTACAACCTTAGAGCGGACAGTGTGCTCAACTCTAATAATGACAACCATTCGATGACTCGATACGGTTCCTGGAAAATGCAACGACACTATATGGATTCCGGAAACATCAAATGACACTATACACGATATTCGGAACATGCGATGAAAAAATACAGATTCATAGAACATAAAAATCAACAAGGATCCAAAGAACATCCGGAACATAACAATACACCGCTGCTTGGATATCCTTTGCAAAAACAGGTGCATCCAATGACACAGTTGTATATCTGCTTATTATTTAACAAAAATGATAATATTTCTATTGTTTCATCTACAGTAATAAGAATTAATAATATTACTGAACTATAGTTCGTTTTGTTTTCTTCGTCTAAAATAATGATAAATAATACAAGTTTCCGAAATTTCGTATTTTGTACCGGTTATCTGATGTCAACCAGAATGAAAAATACTTCGGAATGGCCTATTTTGTGTACGTTACATTTAAAGTAATAAATGAATAATACGTAGGAGCTGGTTCATTTTGCATACTGCATATTAATAATACTTAATACTTAATGAGAACAAATAATACTTCGGAACTACTAGTCTGTTTATTCTTAATCTAAAGCAAGAATGACTAATACTTTAGAACTGGTTCATATTGTATGCTTCGAATAAAGTAATGAGAACAAATAATACCTCGGTATAGCATTTTATTTTTGCTGCGTCTTAAGTAACTAGAAGAGATTATCAACCTTCATACCAATTAATTGCACAAATAAGATAGTTGGTAGGAAATTAAGGCTTGCTGCATGCAACACCTGAATATTTTGCCCTAAAATGTTAATTTTTAGAAGGCATATAAAGATGCCCATACATTGCATTAATGCGATTGAATGAACGCATTCACCTGATGATGACTTAATTTTGGTAATGTTTGGGGTAAATAGGCTTCAGTCCTTTATAGTCTGAACATATATATTTACAGCTGAGGTCCGAACTTAACAGTAAGATTAGTACGGGGTATGTTCAGAGCTAAAAGTATGCGACTACAGTTCAGAGCGTTCAACACTCCACTATTTTGCATACCAGTAGACCATGACATGGCTTTTTTATAGACAATAACATGGCGAGTTTTAGTGATAAATGATATATGTGACACAGGAATGTTTGATATTCAGATGCATTATTTTCAAATTCGCAGATCTACACATTGCAGTCATATCGGAGACACATCGTGCGTCGTCCGACAATAGTTCAGTTTGTTATTATACAAACGTTGAATAAGATATCACTGCGAAACTGTCATTTTAATATCCTTCATGCAGAGGCGAATTAAGTGTCCTTAAGAATGGTCTTGTTGAACATTAATTGAGTCAGTTCTTCCAGTGTCCTTTAACTAGTTATCCCGTGGAGAAGTGTTTAAACAGCATTTAAAGTTGAAATGATTAAATGCAACACACCATTAATTTACACCACTGAAAATACCACCTATCTGAGACGAACGTGACAGATATTTTTTACTGTATAGTTAAGTATTGAAACAATTTTTAGTTAATTTTTATATCTTATTCACTTTAATTTCTTTAGGGCTAAGGGACTAGTTTTCGAACATTAAGGACCGGTCAGTATCGGACGGGAAGGGTTCGGGACCTTTGCATAACAAATTATCATTTATAAAAATACTCCTATAAATGGTCTCTTCATCAGATATGTTACTATACATGTGGAGGTCGTAACTAGCAAATAATGCGTAACAGTTGTTTTTTTTTATTATTATTTATATTTTGCTTGTACACATCACATATAATAATCTCTGAATTTGTAAAATAAAATATTTCGGTTTTTTTTTCATTCATGATATTTTTTATAAACAAACACTTATTGTCATATCAGTACTGAAAATAAAATTAGGCGTCCTATAAAAACGCAATCATAAAAGGTGTGTGTCCTATTGTATTTTGCACACATTAAATATCCACTGGTCCCAAAAGAGTAGAAAGTTTTTGCGTATATATATATATATAATTTCATCTTTTTCTTGCCGTTTAAGAGTAAATACTTACTTTGTAAGTTTGTATTTTTTCAATAGAGTAATTGCTGAGTTTGTCAATCACAGATTAGTTAAATTTGACTATCTATCAAACAATGTGTCGCCATGGTATTAAATTTAACCACAACATTTACTGACATTCAGTTGATACCAGGATTCTACAGTAAAGTACATATATTAGTGGTTCAAGTTTGTTTAGATTCTAAAAAAAAATTTATAATCATTATTAAATAAGTGAATAAGTGATTTTTTTCTGTTAAATATATACATAATTTTAGAGATAGTAAATAAATGGGGTTTTGTTTATAAATCCTCATCGAAGAATATTCCGTTTTTTTCTGCTAACTTGAACACATTAGTTAATGTAAAATATAGTTTGACGATTTTTTAAATATCTTCAGTCTTGTATTGACAGTGTAGTAAGGTGTTAAACTTAGCACAACTGTCTGATGTTGGTTTGTTGCCAGCTCGCCTTTTGTCTTTTTGATGTTCGTTAATTGCTTCCACGCTTTCGGCCTCTGTAATACTGAGTAGAAGTGCACTCGTCTTCACCCTCACTGAAAGTCCTCTGGTTTTCTGCCTCTTTGATGCTTTTTGGTAGCGTACACACTTTAAGCTTCCTTTATGTTGATTATAGTAATTTGCGTGCTTCGGCTTTTTTATCCTATACGTAAAGTTGTTTGATATCGTACCTTGTGGTTAAGGTATTAATTTATTCTTTATTTTGTGCCTGTCCACAGTGGTGTTTCAGATTCAGGTCCCTTTTTTACCGAAGTTCGAGGTTTTCTACGTGTACTCCGATTATCCCTAATAAAGTGCTGGCCTATAGCGTCTTTGATGTTTGTTGCTAACGCATTCGCTTTCAGCTTATCATTATGATGTTGGTTGGCAGCATGCTTGTTTTAAGCCTTTAAGATGTTGGTAAGTATAGTTCTCTCTTTCAGTCACTGAGACATGTATTAATAGAACTTCAGTCTTTGCGACGATGGTTGGTAGCGTGATGGGTTCATCTTGTATTAGATTTTGGTAGATTTAGTCGCTGCGTTAATTCTTCATGTTGGAAGAAGCGTTCTTGATCATATTCTCATTGACGTCTGTTGGTAGTCTTCTTGCCTTCACCCTCATGAACTTTGGTAGCGTACTCGCTTTCTGCCTCTGTGATAGTTCTTGGTAGAGTGCTCTCCTTAACAATCTGTAATATTGGTTGGTAGCACTTTTGCCTTTGTTTTGTAGCGTGCCATTTGTTTTTGCGATGTAGAATATAGAAGTGTGGTCCCCCTGTAGCCTCTGTGACGTTGTTTGGCAGCATGCTGCTATCAGTCTCTTGTGTAAGGTGTTCCCCTTGAGCCTTCTTGATAGTGTTTGGTAGCGTGTTCGCTTCAAGCCTCCGAAGCTGTGGTTGGTACCTTGCATGCCTTTAGTCTCCGCGATGTTGGCTTAGAAGCGTATTTTCCAGTCTCCGTAATTGTGCTTTGTAGCAATGACATCGGTAAAAAGCCTCGCCTCACCTTCCGCATTGTGGGTTTGTTGCTCACCTTTACACTGTGTGAAGTTGTGTGTTCGTTTGAGTTTAATATTTAGTTGGCTCTTACGTGCAATTCGTCTGATCTGACATATGATAATTATTTCGAATTCGCTCTTATTTGGCTCTAATATATTTACAAAAACACTCAGCCAATCCTAGTTATCATCGGTATTATAATTTTAAAGAATAATCGATCTGGAGGATTACTATTCTTGATAGGAATTGTTCTTATTTAAACCACTTAAATAATGTAGGGATAAATATGCATGTTTGTTTTATTTGTTTATTATACCACTGCAAGTTTTGCTATGTATTTATATACATGTATTGAAAAATAATCATAGTGAAAAGGATGAAAAAACACTCAAATAATCCACTCCTATATCATTTAGCTTTGTGGTTACGTAGGAATTATGTAAATAAATGACATTGATTCCGTCATTAAGATTATTGTGAGTGAAAGTTAACACTCAGCAGATTCTTGTGAGTGTATGTTAGCACTCAGCAGATTATAGTTAGTGTATGTTAACGCCCAGAAGATTCTAGTGAGTGTATGTTAACACACAGAAGATTCTTGTGAGTGAATGTTAACACTAAGCAGATTCTAGTTAGTGTATGTTAACACTCAGCAAATTCCAGTGAGTGTGTGTTAACGCTCAGCAGATTCTAGTGGGTATATGTTAACGCTAAGGAAATTCTAGTGAGTGTATGTTAACATTCAGCAGATTCTTGTGAGTGTATGTTAGCACTCAGCAGATTATAGTGAGTTTATGTTAACACTCAGCAAATTATAGTTAGTGTAGGTTAACGCTCAGAAGATTCTTGTGAGTGTATGTTAACACTCAGAAAATTCTTGTGAGTGAATGTTAACACTCAGCAGATTAGAGTGAGTTTATGTTAATACTCAGCAAATTCTAGTGAGTGTGTGTTAACGCTCAGCAGATTCTAGTGAGTGTATGATAAAGCTAAGGAAATTCTAGTGAGTTTATATTAACACACAGCAGATTCATGTGAGTGTATGTTAACACTCAGCAGATTCTAGTGAGTGTATGTTAGCACTCAGCAGATTCTTGTGAATGTATGTTAGCACTCAGCAGATTATAGTGAGTTTATGTTAACACTCAGCAGATTCTAGTGAGTGTATGTTAACACTCAGCAAATTCTAGTGAGTGTATGTTAACGCTATGAAAATTCTAGTGAGTTTATATTAACACAAAGCAGATTCTTGTGAGTGTATGTTAACACTCAGCAGATTATAGTGAGTGTATGGTAACACCCAGCAGATTCTAGTGAGTGTATGTTAACGCTCAACAGATTCTTGTTAGTTTATGTTAACTTCAGTAGATTCTAGTGGGTGTATGTTAACGCGAAGCAGATTCTAGTGAGTGTAAAGTTAAAACAATTAGCAGATACTATTTCGTGTAAAGTTAAAACAGCGAGTGTATGTTAAAACACAAAGCGCATTAGCCGATTCTAGTCAGGGTCAAGTTATAACAATCGTTGGATTTAGAAGTTAAAACACTCAGCCAAGTATAGTGAGTGTCAATTTAAAACACTCAGCCGAGTATAGTGAGTGTCAATTTAAAACACTCAGCCGAGTATAGAGAGTGTAAAAAGGTAAAACACTCGCTCGATTTTAATGTTTACCGTCGTACATTATGACCACTTTACATGTTAATATTAAAATTATATCTTTTGAAGATTTTAATCGCGTATAAAATTGGACACTGTGTTAAAGAAGTCTGGTTGCGAATTTAGTTGATACAATCTTTAAACGATTAAATTTCATGTCATAGTTGCTTTTAACCACTGTTTATTGAAAAACACTGCCAGTGTGCTGTAGTATATGATCATCTGCTGGGGACATTTTTATTCGTTTTAATACCTTGCATATCGACATATCTAATTTCATGACAATCTCTTCAGGAATTATTTTGCAAACTTAACATGTGAAAATTAAAAATGTAGTTTTGGTACAATGAGAACCCTGAACTGACATAAAAGAGTAACAATAGTTGTAATTACTTGTTCTGGGCTCAACATTAAAGTTTTTGTCGATTGCTTGGTCCTATAACATAATTTGAATACGAAAGATTGCATTCGTGTCATTCGTCTGATTTATTGTTAATCCTGGTGGATTAAGACTGGAATCGAGTACACCCTGCTCGCAGTGAGACTTGCAACCTCAGTGTTGACAGACCACGTGATCAATAGTAGAAGAACTATCTTAACCACTCGTCCACCGAGTCTCTCGTCTGATTGAACAAGAAGAACAAACACACCCCAACCCCAAAGTTCAAAATTTAAGCCTGATTAAAAATATAGAAAACACTTCCTTTGCTTCTTTTTATCTATAATTTGTTAATTATTTGTTATTCTCTCAAGAATTGCAGTCATTTTACGAGTTTCATTGTCTTTAGTCTCAAAATTATCAAACATTTACGTGGTTGATGGATTATATCATTGTCAGGTTCCCAGTCGTTTTGATATTAAAGTAAACTATTAAGAAATCTACACCACAGTAAATCACGTAACAAAAACACAGCTTCTGGTTAATGCCATACGTCTGTTCTTCAAGAGTAAATATCTAGGTGGGGTTCTTCAGTCAAATATCGAAATTCGAATCATTTTAATTTATCTTCGGGGTTTAGTTATTTAAAGAAAAGATGAAATAAGACAGATGAAACAGATATAACGACCAATTCTATAGTCCGTGTCTTATTTCATAAGTAACATTATCCAAGTCGTATTCATCATTAAAGACAATTTCAATAAAGCTAACAAGTGGATGTCGTTTTAAACTTATTGTTTTCAAATGATTATTTAATACGGACTTATGCCAAAAAAAAACGTACAAGACATTAATTTTGCAAGCGATTTTGGTTGCTTTTTGGTATTTAGTTACACTTTTGCGCTAAATCGCGACAGTCGGCGATATTAACGTGTGTCTTTTGACTCTTTTTGTAGTTCCATTTGTGCACACCAGAGAGCATCCTAGTTGACGAAGTTTCACTCTCCCTCTGTTAAACATGTTGTGAACAAAACAAATGATACATGACCTTCTAAATGAATATAGGCACAGCCTAAATGCGATCATCGCATATTTTATGGTTCATGACGTTACTACAGAGCACCCTAATAGTGCCTCTGCATTCCTTTTGTGACGTGACGTCTTTAAAGTGTTATTTACGTCAGAAACAATGTAAAAAATAAATATAGCGTTTTTGAGATTGTAAAAATGCAAAAAATTGTCGGACATTTGTGTTGTTATTTCAAAAATGAACACTTTAATTGTATCGATGTAAGATTTGTTTCTGTCTACTTTTAATTATTTTTTTTGTGCTCGACCACAATATTTTCTTCTGACAGCTCAGCTACCATCCTTAATGGGTTTGTTCATATAGATTACGTGACCTTATTTACATATACATGCATGTAACCGTAAAACTCGCATCTGCGATGCTCGCTATTAAGCCACTTTTGTTGTGCCTAGAACTGTCTCTGTGAATCTCTGTAACATCACGTGATCATTTGATTCCAAAGTCATCATGAACAGACCCGAGAAAGTTTTAGACGAAACTGTTCGTTCAGAACTTCTGGCAATTTTTTCTTCTAAAATGCATCATTTGTGTAGTTATGTATATTAATATTAAGATAGGGTCTGATCTGGTTAGAAACTTAACTAGATTAATGTCGGCCCAAAATTGTAAAATAGCAGAAAAAATAAAAAAGTAAACAAATAATGCACTATTGTGCGTGATATCGGTTTATTAAAAAGCAGCAATTACTTAATTGAAAACGGATAATTATGAATAAATTTGTCCTGCCATCTTTATTCAGCATATTCTGTTGACAGGGTATAGTTCAGATGTTTATCACCATAGAAATGACTTGGCAAATACCAATTTTAAAGGAAGTGTCATATTTTGCAAAGTATTGAGGAAATTTATGAATTTCAATTAAGAGTAAAATTTATTTATAAGGAGTATGCAGTAAAAATAAAGAGGCATTCATTTAGATAAATAACGTTGATGTCATTAACAAACTAAGCTCGGTCAACACATGGAGTGTTAATAAATTATCTGATTTTTCTTAAGATATTTGTCAAATTATTCTAGCATACAATGCTGTAACGTGATAAATTAACTTATACGTAATGCCATAGTCTTTGTTTTCTTTTATTTCTTTCACACTTTAATAGGCCGATAAATTTATTATAGCACGAATCTTTTAAAATTAGAACTAATAAAGTTATAGAGAGGGAATTGTATCTCGAATAGATGCATATAAAATAAGTGATGTTTTTCAATTTTTCATAACATTATTTGGCCATAAACGTTATTAAATATGATGATATCTCTAATTCCTGTCAATTAATTCTAGTATTTATTATAATGTTTTAGATAAGATCTTCGGGCACCTGTTTATAAAAACATGGCGAATCAATTTAAGCGCACAATTTGCATATTTAGTATTAATGTTGTACTTAAATATTATTTTCTTTATAGAGATTTATTATAAAAAATACACATTAATGTCATTTCAGGAACAAACTTTATTTTGTGTATTTTAGAATAAATGTATATTTCCATACCTATCATGATATACGGCCATTAATGACTTGGCATTCTGTTTTATGCAATATACAAATCAATTTCGGGTATGGATGTGTACCGATCCGACCTCCATTATACCAGAGGATAACGTGTTGTGGCATTCATTACAGGAGAATTAGACCGACTTCTATTGACATATATGACTTCTGAGAAGGGTGTTCATTTTTCATTTTAGAGTTTTTTGTTAAAATTTCGGAATAAATCTTTAAACGAAAACTACATGTGTAGAAATTAGATTGGCTGTCAATTTAGTAATTGAGGGCTATATCCTTGCTCTCATTATGTCGAAACAACGTCAGAATGATTTACGTGGTACAGTAGAGCACTATTTGACTGTTCAGATTTTCCATTAGAACCGAAGCACTGGTCCCCTTGGACTGGTTTTGTTTTTACAAGAAGTTCAGAAGTATTTTCCCACTAGTATTATTGCTTAAGCAACTAGCAATTAAATACATAAAACTGTATAATTTGTCAAATATCGGGACTAACTTTGTTATTCTCATAACAACAGCTAAGAAATCTGGATTGTTGATGAATGTATTATGACGTCATGAGGATTGTTCTGCTTCTGAAGCTGAAGTCTGAATTTATAAAATGTATATAAAACTTCATAATAAAAATGCAATAACAAGTTTTCCTAAAATCTATTTGGAATAAAGGCATATTATCTAATTATGAAATAACAATATAAAGGATACGCTTGAAAGTGCAAAATTATAAAATGAGTTCCAATGTTTAAACAATAAAAGCACATTATTTTTTAAATAAAAAATAACAGCCCAAAGAAATACAGACTTGAAAACATATGTTTTAGAGTAAACATCAAAAAAATGTTTCGCACTTTCAAATTTTGTATAGAATATCGTGACACAAAACTATAGTTAGAACAAATTTGTTGCTTGGTTCTATTTGCCATTTGTGTAAATATTTCTATCTTATATCCGTTTTATGTCAAAAGAACTATAATAGGATACCGTAATACTCTGGTGTCATACTTTTATTCTTTGCTTTCAAATTTTTAATTAAATGTAGATTAAGGATTTTAACAGTGTCTAAATTATTAACAAATTAGTTGATAACAGTATTGTATTTGAAGATTTGCCGGCACCAATTGCTTAGCTGATATTCACACACTGATGCCGGTAAAACTGTTATTTTCGTTCTAAAGAAATGACTTAACTTCCTAAAATTGGATATTTTTTTCTGTTTATTGGAAATAACATCTTTACTTGTCTACATACGACATACATATGTCCTACCAGCGGCCGGGTGCTCCGATGTAACATTGGCCTTGTCTAGTATACCCCACATGGGTAGCAGCGTTTCCGAACTGTGACCTATCGTCGAGGTCTTACATTCGCAGAGTGACCCGACATCTAGTCTCGAATACAAGTATTTATTATTTATGCATAAGGGGACAGGAAACATACAGGACACACTTAAAAATTACAATTTTCGTAGCAAAGTAATTGTATCTGTAATATTTACCACTTATCTAAGTGTTAATTGATAAATGAGAAATGTATACCTTTAACACGCTGCGACAATCTTTTGTTAAGTTTAATTGAATCCTCACAGGTACCTTTAAAAGTATCTGGAACGTTTAATACATAATAAAGCGACTGAGATAAAATTAATTGAGATACGATATTTAGAGAGCTATCATCTTTCTAACAAGGTTTTATTACTGGCAACATAATATATATTTTACATTTAAATCTCAGTTGGAAACTCTAAGTTGGTCTTGTAGTAAATGGACTACTTTTTGTGTATAAATATTTATTGTGATTACGTTGTCAACCTGTCACTTCATAAATAAGTCATCTAGCGGGCGTTCATAAAAACATGTGGCTTTGAATTTGTGTTATATATATGTAATTGGAATGAGTCTGTGTATTTTTTTTTTAATTTTCAAATTAATTTTTCTTCAGTTTAAAGACATCTGAGAAGGAACAAACGATCAAACTGTTGGACGCAAATGAAGATTGGCCACACTGAATGTTTGTGATAATATTCGAGCTAACTTTGTGTACGTGTCCAATCTGAAATCTACCCTGAGATTTTATCAAATTTACTCACCGTGGCTTTCTTCTGGACAGCTAAAAATTAAAAAAAAAAACGTGTAACTCATCCGCGTTTAACTGTTTTTATGACTTCATAAAAGTTTTAGGACAGTATCGACTTTATTTGTTATATATTTTGAACTTGCTAACAGCACAGATATGATAAAATTCTGTCAAGCTGAATTTTAGTTGCTGGATATCTTTCAAATATAATTTGTCTATTTCCTGTGCAAATGGCGACATAGGATTATCAGCTAGTCATATTCGTGTTTCTCACTGCCCGGACTGTAACGTTCATGTTTCATACTACCGTGAACTTAATATTCATGTTTCAAACTTCCCGGACTGTAATGGGCTAGTCTCAAAATCCAGAAATTACATGTTAGTGTTTCAAACTTCCAAGACTGAAATATTCGTGTTTCAATCTCTTAATATACAAGTGTCGCAAGCTCTTCCTGTTTGAAACTTCTTGGTCTATAATGTTCGTGTTTCAAAATCCCCGGACTGCAATGTTTGTGTTTCAAACTCCCCGAACTGTAATGTTTGTGTTTCATACTCCCGTGACCATAATATTCATGTTTAAAACACCCCGGACTATATTATTTGTGTTGCTTTAAACTCCCCGCACTGTAATGTTTGTTTCAAAATCCCCGGACTGTTCTGTTTGTGTTTTAAACCTCATTGAACTGTAATATCTGTGTTTCAAACTCCCCGAACTGTAATGTTCGTGTTTTAAACCCCTTGGACAGTAATGTTTGTGTTTTTTAATATCCCCGGACTGTATTGTTCGTGTTTTAAACTCCCCTGACCGTAATGTTTGTGTTTCAAACTCCCCGGACTGTAATGCTTGTGTTTCAAAATCCACGGACTTTTGTAATGTTTGTGTTTCGAAGTCCCCGGACTGTAATGTTTGTGGTTTAAGCTCCTCAGAATGTAATATGCGTTTCAAAATCCCCGGACTGTAATGTTGGTGTTTTATACTTCTCGGTCTGTAATGTTTGTGTTTCAAAATCGGCGGACTGTAATGTTTGTGTTTCAAAATCCCCGGACTGTAATGTTTGTGTTTTATACTTCTCGGATTGTAATGTTTGTGTTTCAAAATCTCCAGACTGAAATGTTTGTGTTTTTAACCTCCCTGGAATCTAATGTGAATGTTTTAAACTCCCCGTAGTGTAATCTGTGTGTGTCGAACTGTAATATTGCTACTCAAACCCTAGACTGTCGCAAATATTACACTTTTGCATTGTATCCCAGTTTTTATGCTTTAAAAACACCCATCCATTTGCTTGAGACCCATGGACAAAAATATGTAAAAATTGGCTAGGCAAATAAATAGCATTTTGGAAATTATGAAAGTTCTTGTTAAGTTGACATTCTTAACACATTCCATCCCTTCAAAACATTATAGAAGAAGGTAGTTTAAATCGCACAATCGGGTAAAAACATAAACCAGTAGTTCAAGACTCACAAACGGTCCGTTACAAAATCACATCTGTGGTTTGAACCCCACCAACCGGAGTCCAAAGCAAGACCCAAAACTCATTCTTCAATGTCATCAGTCATTCAGTCGTGAACAAATTAAAATTTATCAAGCAATAATTACATTTGAAATATTATAATTTCTTAAGTGAAATCTGAATGTTTAACGGTGAACGTTAAATTTGTAAAACTGTAAAAACAGTCTGTAGCGCTTGTCTATGTTCAATTCAAACTACTAAGCAACACATCTCTGACAGATTGGAAATCATGAACGATTCTAATTATTCTGATCCAAAGGTGATAAACACCGACAGTTAATGTCGAAGGTACATTTTAAAATAGATAATATCGAACAAAAAAGGACAATTTTAATGAAGTTATTTACAGACAAATCAGCCAGGAAAATTTAACCCATTTTTTGATATGATCTCTGAAAATAAATTATGTTTTGCTATCAACAGTGTATCACCGTGAAAGATGAGAAGATAGCGTTATTGTCGATCTTTCATTGGATAGTGTGAGACATTATATTTCATGTATAATTAAATTGTTCTATGGGTTATATGTCCACCCGTCCGACTGTTAAGCTGTTTTATGAAGTCCCTAATAATTATATCACGTGCAAATAAACTAAAGTTATTTAATATGTGCATTGAAATTATGCAACAACATATGACCTGGTGTATGCTTAATGTATTTCTGTAGAACAGAAGACAGAGAAAAGAATTCTATACATAAATTCGTTGTTTCAAACGATGTCTGTTTTTCCATTGATGAACATATTTTGGATAAATTTTCTCAATATTTATTATTTGGTTGTCTCAGAAAATTACTAAAGTATCATACCTGTGATAAGAATAAATACATTAATTATTTTTAAAATCTTTAACTTCTCTCCCCACAATATATGCACCTATCACTGTATGTGTTGTTTATCGATTTATTTCAATGAAATATAAACCCAAATTAGTTTTTAAACTGTTAATTTTGTCCCACCTCTGTAAACGAATCGTGTCAGAAGGCATACCCATTCTATAACACCTTATCAATGGCAAGGCGGCTATTATACCCTCCTGGGTAGAAAATGATCTGTGTCTATTTCAACATCCGGGCAACTTGACAACTGAACAATATGGCGCATATTTGAACAATACAGGCATTTAATTTTATTATCGTTTTTCATGGAATAAAATCTATGCAAGATTCTTTTTGATTAAATTGTAACAGTCACTTTAGAAGAATACCACTATATTTACATTACACGTACCTGAAAAACAGTATAAAGTCATTTAGTTACATTAAAGTAGCAAACAATTTAAAGTATTACTAAATTAAATAAATAAAAATTTTTATCGTTTTAGATATTCTTCAATAAAATTGAATTGAAAGATAAATTTGCAATCTATAATTTGAATGGAGATTTTATTAATTAAATTTTATTGACAAAATTTAGAAAATTAAACAAATACAATTCGTGTCGCTGTAGAACGTTCATTATAAGTAATAATTTTGATTCAGACATTTATTTGTTTGTGACTGTGTTGGTCTTGTTGATATACCGATAAATCCATTGAAAACAGTGTTCAATCTTATAATAAATAGTACATATACCCATATTTTTTTTTTAATGTGACTATGCTTTACCACATCGTAGTTAGTTAATTATGCTTTTTAGCATTCGGTGGTATTCGACAGCAGCGCTAATGACCTGTGTAGCACAAGGCACGAAATTCGGATGTCTTCAAATCAATAAAAGGCGCTTCTCCGAGTAGGACACAAGTCGTAACAGCTTAATTCAACATACAAACGAAGAATGTTTCCATTGAACGAAACAGCTTGGAAAAAATGTCAAGATTCGTAACATGAAAATTTTCGTTGGAAGACTGTAGGGTTTAATTATGCGCAATTTTTGAGGTTACATTTTTCGGCTTCACATATTCAAGGGTTCAGACCTAACATATCAAATCTGGTTCTAGGATGGAACCTCTGTACATGTATGTTCTTTACAATAAAGTGCTGAAGTCGATTGAGTTGTTTAATGTTACGATTCCTTAATACATACCGTTTTATATCGCTATTGGATTGATGTGTTCATTTCGAATATTGGCTCCGAGTGGTTAAGTTACTTCGATTACTATTGATCACGTGGTCTGTCAACACTGAGATTGCGGGTTCAAGTCTCACTGCGGACGGGCAGCGCTGGATTCCAATCGTAATTGACAAGAATGGCCAGTTTTCCTACCGTAGGTCGGGGGTTTTCAACGGCTTCCTCTGCCAATAAAAACTGGACACAGTGATATAGCTAAAAAAAATTGCTACAAATGGCGTTTAACCTCAAACAAAACAAATCGAACATTGGCAATAGCAAAGTATGTATTACGACCATTCCTATATGCTGAATTAATTCTGTTTGTTGGTTTTAAACTGTCAGACAACTCGATTCCAAGGTTAGTATGATTGTCACTGATCAGTATGTTTTGCTTGTTTAATACCCATTGATAGTTGGTTTCGAGCCTGGTTACCCAGAATCTGAGATCGCTATATGGCAGTCAACTGTATATACGGAAAGCCATTCACTAAATCTCAATGGCAGCCCACTTAACTCGTGGTATTACAACCTCTAACCAAAATCATAGTCAAGGGGCGTACAACTACACTATGTGTTGTAATGTTTATACTTCTATTGAACACTCTCCCATCCTTTAATATTACGTTGTTTCAGATATTTAGTGGATAACCCAATATTGCTATCAAATATATACAGTGAATAACTTATGCAGGAGTTACTACACAATGTATACATGGGTATTAGTCTTATTCAGGACTACGATACAAATCCCAAACAACAGTCACTTACTAATCTTTCATTTCCTTGTGTTTGTATCAGACAAGGACCACAGTACAAAGACAAAGACACCTGCTATTACTAATGGGGGTTGTTAACGTCCTGGAATACCGTAAAACGGTCTCGCACAAACTTGTCAAAGACCCTGACTGAATGACTTGGGGAGTTGTTTACGTCCTACACCGACAACTTAATGCCCTTGGTCGGACGGATCAGAGACCCTAAGATTGCATCTGCTTATATGCTAATGGAAAAGTCTATTTTAATGGATGATAGGTTATTCCATTATAAGGTGCATTTGATTTTTTATTAAAATAAGGGAACCAACGTGGTGTACATAAATTATATATCGAAACAAGTCACTGCTATCATAGTTTTACATGTATTCTTGTTCATCACAGTTATATACTCAACACCGATTTTTGGATTACATCTTTTCAGGTGAAAAAAAAGCAAATCATTACAAATTAAAAAATTAAAACCAAATAATTCACCACCTTGTCGCTCACCTTCATAACACTAAAGTACCTAGATTCACACTGATTAACTACAACTGCACTTGCGGTATTGGAATACATGTCATCAATAATACGTCATAATTGCCCCTGACCTTCAGTTTACACATGGGAAAAGGGGGGGGGGGCTTACGCTAGACTGTACCGAATGCTTTGCAGCTATCCAAAGCAAAAGGAACATTAAATATTGCTTGTTTAATTGAATACTGTTGAATATGGATGGTTTCATGAAAAATACAGGAGGCTGTATGCAAGACCGCTCTGAAATCCTATTTGAAGAGGATTCGGGAAAGATTCCGGTTAGAGAAAAGGCTTTTTCCTCTTAAGTTGTTTGATGATTGTCTCTATTTCGTCTTCGGTTATGATTCCAACATGTTCCACATTTTGACTATAATTGGTACACTGGTTAAGGATTTCATTGTATTTGTTTAAAATATGGCGAACATTTTCATCATTGAATAACACCATATAGATATTTAAAATAACCGGCAAAGCCATCTGCAGTCGTCTGTTTTTACTAGTTACATATTTGCTTAGAAAGTTTTTACAAATTAAACGAAAGCAATTTCGGTCCGATGTAGAATGTCTACCAAATCATGATAAGTAATAAATTTGATTCTTATTTATGTTAAATAAACAAATCATAGTCAGTTATTTAAATTTTTGTGATTTTAAGGATGTTCTTGTTTTGTCCAATGTGTAAATAAAGGCACGAAAATACGATTTCATTAATTAATTGAATTGATTGCAATATCTGCATTATTTTATTATTTGTTAAGTGTGTCAAGTTTTTACTTGACACAATCGTATGGCTGTGCGAAGTAGACCAATTGTACTACGTAACTATATCTTGCTTCCTGTTATTGGGAATATACATTTAGTTGTGGAAAAGTTCGAAAATTGCAACAAAATTTATGAATTTATCCGTTTCTGTTGTATACGTTCTTTACTTTCCTAAGTAATTGCAATTTTAAATTGTTAGTCATCGTAAAGTGGTCTCTGATAAATAGTTCCGATGTCAGCTCGGCAGTAAATTATATTATCTGATTAGATAATTACGCATTTCGACGAATGTAATGGGTAGATGTCGGAGTCAAACGCGTACCGTACACGTAACAGTGTCCAGTGTGAAAAGAAACACAACACTAGTCCGGAAGGGAAATGTTGTTAAATTGATCACAGTACATTTAACAAACATAACAACTTAAAGGATGTTTTACCTATAATGTTTAACAAATTATGGGTTGCTACTTTTAACAAAATTGATGTAAAATCTCTCAGGACAGCGTGTCATTTGTCACATGACCTCTGGGAATTCTACGATGGACACTGGTCAGCGTATTGAATATATGACATCTTGGTGACATCTTTAAGCTGTTAAATCTCTTGCAATATACATAATTTTTACCTTCAGGCGTTTCAAGTTGACCAATGTTGTCTTTATGACACCAATGTAGTACGTGATAACTTAACAACTTAAACTTGAATAGTTACCCATTAGGGTTTTATAAATTGTTCCCTTTTGTTCTCCGATGTAACTGACATAATTTAAACTCTGCTTATGTTCAAGATGACCTTAGATATTCAAATCCTGACAATTTCAGCATTATATTAGAATAGATTCCAAAAATTGAAGAAAAAAATCACACGCAAAAAAATTATTACAGAGTTATATAACATTCACCTTGGTGCTTTACCTTGTCACATCCACGTAAACTTATTTTGTTGCTAAAAACTACTGCAAAAACTATATTGCAGATAGAGATACATGTAGATAGGCTATTGCTGACTATATCGATAGAGTATTGCTGGCTATAAGGATAGACCATTGCTGTCTATATCGATAGAGTATTGCTGGCTATAAGGATAGACCATTGCTGACTATAGCGATAGAGTATTGCTGGCTATATACATGTAGATAGACCATTGCTGACTCTATCGATAGATTATTGCTGGCTATAAGGATAGACCATTGCTGACTATATCGATAAGTATTGCTGGCTATAAGGATAGACCATTGCCCACTATATCGATAGAGTATTTCTGGCTATAAGGATAGACCATTGCTGACTATAGCGATAGATTATTGCTGGCTATAAGGATAGACCATTGCTGACTATATCGATAGAGTATTGCTGGCTATAAGGATAGACCATTGCTGACTATATCGATAGAGTATTGCTGGCTATAAGGATAGACCATTGCTGACTATATCGATAGAGTATTGCTGGCTATTAGGATAGACCATTGCTGACTATATCGATAGAGTATTGCTGGCTATAAGGATAGACCATTGCTGTCTATATCGATAGAGTATTGCTGGCTATAAGGATAGACCATTGCTGACTATATCGATAGAGTATTGCTGGCTATAAGGATAGACCATTGCTGACAATATCGATAGCGTATTGCTGGCTATATGGATAGACCACTGCTGACTATATCGATAGAGTATTGCTGGCTATAAGGATAGACCATTGCTGACTATATCGATAGATTATTGCTGGCTATAAGGATAGACCATTGCTGACTATATCGATAGAGTATTGCTGGCTATAAGGATAGACCATTGCTGACTATATCGATAGAGTATTGCTGGCTATATGGATAGACCATTGCCGACTATATCGATAGAGTATTGCTGGCTATATGTATAGACCATTGCTGACTATATCGATAGAGTATTGATGGCTATAAGGATTGACCATTTCTGACTATATCGATAGAGTATTGCTGGCTATAAGGATAGACCATTGCTGACTATATCGATAGAGTATTGCTGGCTATATGTATAGACCATTGCTGACTATATCGATAGAGTATTGCTGGCTATAAGGATAGACCATTGCCGACTAAAGCGATAGATTATTGCTGGCTTTAAGGATAGACCATTGCTGACTATAGCGATAGAGTATTGCTGGCTATATGGATAGACCATTGCTGACTATAGCGATAGAGTATTGCTGGCTATAAGGATAGACCATTGCTGACTATAGCGATAGATTATTGCTGGCTATAAGGATAGACCATTGCTGACTATATCGATAGAGTATTGCTGGCTATAAGGATAGACCATTGCTGACTATATCGATAGAGTATTGCTGGCTATATGTATAGACCATTGCTGACTATATCGATAGAGTATTGCTGGCTATAAGGATAGACCATTGCTGACTATAGCGATAGATTATTGCTGGCTATAAGGATAGACCATTGCTGACTATATCGATAGAGTATTGCTGGCTATAATGATAGACCATTGCTGACTATAGCGATAGAGTATTGCTGGCTATAAGGATAGACCATTGCTGACTATATCGATAGAGTATTGCTGGCTATATGTATAGACCATTGCTGACTATATCGATAGAGTATTGCTGGCTATAAGGATAGACCATTGCTGACTATAGCGATAGATTATTGCTGGCTATAAGGATAGACCATTGCTGACTATATCGATAGAGTATTGCTGGCTATAAGGATAGACCATTGCTGACTATAGCGATGGAGTATTGCTGGCTATATGTATAGACCATTGCTGACTATATCGATAGAGTATTGCTGGCTATAAGGATAGACCATTGCTGACTATAGCGATAGAGTATTGATGGCTATAAGGATAGACTATTGCTGACTATAGCGATAGAGTATTGCTGGCTATAAGGATTGACCATTGCTGACTATAGCGATAGAGTATTGCTGGCTATATGTATAGGCCATTGCTGACTATATCGATAGAGTATTGCAGGCTATATGTATAGACCATTGCTGACAATATCGATAGAGTATTGCTGGCTATAAGGATAGCTAGACCATTGCTGACTATAGCGATAGAGTATTGCTGGCTATAAGGAAAGACTATTGCTGACTATAGCGATAGAGTATTGCTGGCTATAAGGATTGTCCATTGCTGACTATAGCGATAGAGTATTGCTGGCTATATGTATAGACCATTGCTGACTATATCGATAGAGTATTGCTGGCTATATGTATAGACCATTGCTGACTATAGCGATAGAGAATTGCTCGCTATAAAGATAGCATATAACTACAGATGGAGTTTATACAGAATATGACTGACTATTTAGCTGTACTAAAAGAACGATTTATTGTGGGACTGCTTACTAGTACCGGCGTGCGACAAAGGTTTTTATTGTTTAGTGGAAACTCACACTTTTTGTGTGTTTTTGGTTTTTGTTTGTTGTTGCATATGTTTGTATTTTAAATCGTCTCTTGACTTTCAGTTCAGTTTACTTGCTATTTTTTACTGTACAGTGGCTTACTGAATATTTTATAACAATTGCATGAATGCGTATTGTTTTCTGTAAATATTTCATATTTAATCATATATTGTATATTCAACTAATTCTAATATTTCAATTTTTTAAAATATTAATGATTTAAAATGACTGTTTACTAAAGATGTTTTCATTCAATCTTGTTGCTCTTATACAAATAATGCCTGGCATGAAAAGATGTTTATAATTTATGATGGGCGGTGAGAAGATAAACAAATTAAACGATGAAGTTCTACTAGGAAGATAATACATCTACTTTATCAATTCATCTGTCACCTAAAAATTATCACTTTCCACGTTTTTCACCTTTTAAAAAGCACAATAATTTATCTTAATGGGAAGAAGCGGATAATGCGAAATCGATACGGATTCTGCCCGTCATCGTTTCAGTGAATACTTTTACATCTATAATTATGAGGGTACAATTTCATTTCGTTTGACAATGAATGTCGTCCTATAAATACTGACCAGATTTTAATACCACGATGACAGTGTATAGCGATAACATCATATTAAAACATATCAATAATATTTAATTAAGTGTATCTTCCACCCAGCTGACATTTGGTTAAAATAATCTAGATAAACGACCAAAATAAACGATCAAATTCATAGTCAAATGATTTTATGATAGGAAACATTGATTTTATTAATATTACCTACCAAATGACTTATTTTGTTTTCGGCTTTTTAAATCTTAATTCTATGTTTTATTGATTTTTCATTTTTTAATCATAGAAATAAGTTTCAATAAAAGCTTGAAGCCTCATATTATCTATACAACATTATTCAAGATGAACGAAAAAGATAAAAGAAACGATTAAATAAATTTCGTGTTTTTATTTTCCGACTAATGAAAAGATTACTCCGCTTAAGTTTGCAAATTAAAAAAAAAGTTTAAGTAGAACAATTGTATTTAAACAAAAAAACGAACTAATTAAATATAAATAGCACATTAAAATTGAAAACAAACTTCAACATTAAGATATTTGTCAGATTTCGCCTATATTTTATAATTTTATAGATTATTATTAAGCGGCTGGTATTTATACGTACTAAATTGACTGATTTATAGTATCGCATAATTTTGTATTATAGCTGGTTATTGTGGATTTGCCAGCTGCATTATGACTTTACCCGGTCGTCAACACAGTATTTATTCCAAAGAGCAGATGAAAAAGTTCTCTACTTCAAATTTCCAACGTCATATTAGTTTTATTTATTTTTTTTTTCAAGTAAAGGTTTATAAATGTGAAATGCAAAGGCTAAAAAAAAATCACCGACGTAATAAATATATGTTGTTTCTTCTTCAAACTGGCCTGGGCGCCATAAAACCTTTCTGAGTAAAAATATTTTGCTCAGCTTGAGAATTTTCTCAATTACCATGACAACAAGGGAAAATGAAAGATTTGATTGGAGGAAATTGAGAATTAAAAAATTCTCAGCAAAGAAAATGTTTATGGCGCTGGGCCCGGGTTGATGAAAGTTTTAAGACTTTTTTTCATAATGGACTGGCTATATATCCAAGGTCTTAAGGGACCAACCATTTAACTAGCAGGGGGGGGGCTTGGTTTTTTCCTAAAACAATATTTTGAAAATGATTTTTGATGAAAAAAATATTTTGGAAGCAGAAAATATTCTGAAGAAGGATTTCTGCTAAATAAAATAATGCTAATAATGAGAAAAATATTCTGTCGCGACGACTTCAAAAAATAAATAATTTTTCCGCCCGCCCCTTGCGCGGAAAAAATTTTCTGACCAACACAAAAAACCAAGCCCCCCCCCCCCTTTTCAAGTTAAATGGTCCGTGTCTAAATAACGGTCAAAGGATGACTGTACTGGCTCAATAGTAATAGTAGAATAGTATTTTGTGTGTCTCGTCAGGCTATTCCACAGTCTGAAAGCAACAATAGCTTTTTAACCTTTATTCAAACAGAATCGCAGTCATCACCTTATTAACAACATTTGTCCGACAGCCTATAATCAAACAACTACAGTTTAAGATCCTCTCCACATATCACTAAAATAACCATAATCTAAGAACATCTCCGCACAACATTAAAATAATATCATGGCCTCTGTACAACACCAATATAAAAATAGTTTCAGAGCCCCCTCCCCATTTCATAATAAAACCACAGCCTCAAAGCCACTCCACAACAAAATAACCATGGTTTCAGAGCTCTCCAAGTATCACCAAAAATAACCAAAGTCAGAGAAACTCCAAGTATCACCAAAATATAATATCACCAAAAGTCTCAGAGCCGCTAAGCAAAGCATTAAGTTATCATAGTCTCAAAGCAACTCTGCACAATGCCAGAAATGAACATCGTCTCAGAAAAACTCCATTGAACACCATAATAACTTCAGTTATATGACACATTGAATCTGTTTGGTGATCAAACAGATCCACTTTGCCTAGGACCCAGTTATGTGACAGTGAAGTATAGTGTTTTGTCTGTCGTGATACAGTTGTTATATTATAAATGGAGTATTTCTGCGAAAATAAACCACAAAAATTCAGTTCACTTGCAAATTCGCTCGTAATAAATGCGTGAATATATGAAACAAAAACATTAAAAAACACAATAATAATTGAAATATAAAATTTTGTATTTTAATTTCTGTTCACATACAAGTGCACGTGCAATTATTGTGCATTTAGTCGCATTCTATCTCACGTTCTGTTTGACGCCAATTGTGGTTAACCCTGTTGTGATTGTTATATTTGATCTCTGTGTTGATATCAACAAATTAGTCCTTGAGTGTACTGCATTTGGAGAGTCCAGGTCAGACCATATTTGTACTAAATGTGTGTCAATACAAAGATAAGGTGGGGACAGAACAGAACACAGGTCTGTTTTACCATCTAATCTAACATATAAGCCAGGAATAACGTCATCAGGTAATATCTAAATAAACATAAAGGTGATAGATGTAAAGAATAGACAATCTGAGATATATTGAAAATTTGTCATTCTTTGAAGTGTTTGTCAACAAAATTATGGCCCTTGTAGATATCAATATCGGAGGTTTTTATATAAATGTGGAAGTGTGTGTTATTGTGTTTTCAGTCTTAAAGGAATATTAATTAGATTTATAAGGGTAAGTTACAAATACATCAAATTTCGTCGTGTTATCCAATAACTTGAAAGTAATTTCTTGTTATATAGGGAAATATGTTTCCCCTGCTTGGGGTCATAACCAATGTAGAGGTATAATTTTAGAACCAAGTCGGAAAATTGATCCGTTTTCCCATATTTGGTTTATATTACCAAGCCGTATGTATAACGGTAGAAACTGTTTTGCCTTAGTCAAAAATACTAACATTTCTCTGATTTGCATACCTTTCTATCATTGATCAGCATTTTCCTGGGCTAGGATATTAATAAACTTTCATTCAAAATTTAAAAATAGATGCCATATATATCCGTGACAAATTCCTATCTTTCACTAGTTGAACATTTTGAGACACTCCCACTTATATGTCGAACAGAAGTAAATGTTTTTGTCTTAGTCGAAAATCACTGCCGTAGCAAACGGTACAACCGGTACGGTTCCGACCGTACCACTTTAAATTGCTTCTACGGAAAACCGCTACGGTTTTTTTGTAAATTGAAATTAGAAAATGCCTGTTTTTCAACAGGTCAGGTATAAAAAGTTTTACTTTTAGTGCCAGGAAACTCCAAGAATGCAGCATTTCGCACTATTTACCACAGAGCTTCTGAGGGCCATGAACGGTAGACCCCTTGCTGTAAAGTCAACCCCCTTTCGAGGGGTGGGAGGGACACTTCGTGCCCCAACTGGACCACACCACTATATGGTTGCTGCGCCTATGAAAATACTAGTATTCTGTGATATGCCATCCATTCTTACATTCCTAAGCGTTTACCTGTTTGTTTGAATGGTGTTTAACGCGACTTTCAATCATTCTTCAGCTGAATCATGGCGTCCAGTTTTTATTTTGGGAGAAAGTCAGAGTACCCGGAGAACACCCTCCTGATCTTTGGTAGGAAAACCGGCAATCCCTTTTTTTATCAATTAAGGTTGGAGTCGATACAACCTGCCGGCAGCGAGACTCGAGTGTTGACGCAGAACAGGTGGGTGGTCAATAGTAGAGGGACTAACTGCCTTATTTATTTATTTATTTATTTATTTATTTATTTATTTATTTATTTATTTATTTATTTATTTATTTATTTATTTATTTATTTATTTATTTATTTATTTATTTATTTATTTATTTATTTATTTATTTATTTTTGTTTGTTTGTTTGTTTGTTTGTTTATTTATTTTTGATATTCTATAGAAATAACTATGGAGTATCTGGTGCCAGTTTTAATAGTTTTGGGACGTATCCGCTCAACAGACTCACTTCCTTTGTTCAGTCCATGTGGGGATGGTTGTTCTATAAGGATTCAGCCATTGACTAATATGCTGCACTGCGACTGCTCAGGAAGACGTGGTAAATATATTTGTAATATATACACTGTGACTGCTCGGTTAAACGTGGTAAATATATTTATAATGTACCACACTGTGACTGCTCGGTAAAACTCGGTAAATAATTTGTACAAGACTAAACTGTGACTGCTCGGAAAGACGTGGTAATTTATTTGTAACAGACTGAACTGTGACTGTTCAGAAGACGTGGAAAATAATTTGTAATAGACTGAACTGTGACTGATCCGGAAGACGTGTTAAATAATTTTTGCAATAGACTGAACTGTGACTGCTCGGGAAGACGTGGTAAATAATTTGTAATAGACTGAACTGTGACTGCTCGGGAAGACGTGGTAAATGATTTTTAATAGACTGAACTGTGACTGATCGGGAAGACGTGTTAAATAATTTTTGCAATAGACTGAACTGTGACTGCTTGGGAAGACGTGGTAAATGATTTTTAATAGACTGAACTGTGACTGCTCGGGAAGACGTGGTAAATAATTTGTAATAGACTGAACTGTGACTGCTCGGGAAGACGTGGTAAATATATTTTTAATATACTGTACAGTAACAGCTTGGTTAAACGTGGTAAATATAGACGGAGTAAATATATTTGTAATAATTTGCACTGTGACTGTTCGGGAGGACGTGGTTAATATTTATCAATTATGGACTTTTAAAGATGTCAATATGAAGTCGACATTCAATATCTTTATACAATGTTCATATAAACCGAATTCACCCAACAAATAAAAAATGTCTTTATTGTTGTATTACAGAAAAACACACACTTACATTTTGTATTTTCCATCTGTACACCCGCGCGCCTTAATATTTAGGTCGATTGTAGAATCACATCAAACCGGATCTATATTTGGTTTGTTTGTTTGTTTACTTTCAGCAATTGTTCAGCTTTATCATGGCGTTTTTTATTGGGGAGGAAGCCGGAGTACCCGGAAAACCCTGACCTTCTTTTGGAAAACTGGCGATCCTTGCCAATTTAGATTGCAGTCGAGTACACCCTGCCCGCAGTGAGACTCGAACCCGCAACCTCAGTGTTGACACCATGTGATCAATAGTAGACGACCTACCTCAACCACTCGGAAACCGAGGCCCCAAAATTTAATTAGTAGTGTATAGCGTCAATATACATAAACAAGAAACATAGAATCAATATTTGTTAAAAATATCACAAGGCGTATAGTTGAAAAAATACACAGAATATTCTTTAAATCGCGTGATTGGCTTATCCCATACAATAAATCAAATGTAATACGTATATTTGTAACATGATGCAATACGTTATGTAACGTTTTGTACCGGGTAATATTTTTATTAAGGATCTAAGAAGCACAATTGTCCAGCAAGCCAACAATATGGGCAATCCGTTATGCGGTGTAATAATTGTTCTTTCCAAAGTAAACTCAAATGCGTCTTCATTCAAGCTAACTCGCGTCAACATTGTAAAAGATATTCCCGGCATGCTATTACTTCCGTTAGTACGTAATTGTATGGCAACTGTAAGTACTTGGGGTACTGACCGAAATGAGGCATCTTTGTCATAAGGAAGGTTAGGATTATTGAATAAACAGTGTTAAACAGTGTTTCTTACTGTTGCTTCTCATGACCTTATATATATATATATATATATATATATATATTTTAAAAGCAAATAAACTCCATTTGCACAATGTATTAGCTTACACGGCAGGGGCGCAGCTAGACTATTTACAATGTTGATTAACAAAATAACTAGTAGGGTCCGGGGCATGACCACTCCCGGAAAATTATTAAATCAATGGTGCAATTTGGTGCATTTGGAGAGGTCTAAGGTTCTTTGTTAAGGTCTGAAAATAGACAGTTTATTGATTGCAGTAATATAATTGCAATATTTTTGTTGTTGTCAAAATCATTTGGATTCAGCTGCGTACTCGCGTATATGCAGCTGCGCCACTGCCCGATGATATGTGACGATGTTGTGTTTTATTTATTCATAAGTCATTTAGGTTATCAGAAATTCTAAAGGCCACTGATGTCTATTTAAAATTTCAGTTTTAAGAAATGTCCATCACCACCACAACCCACCCGATAATGCACCAGACACAACTATACAGCACGTGACACATGAGCCGCTAACAACATCAAATCTTAGAAATGTACAAGCGACAACATCTCTTTGTGATAATGGTTGCGTTCTGACGTCACATCCTAGCGAAGGATGGCATTTCTGTGTCTGTATGTAGTTTTTTCATTGATGTATGCAATCATTAATGATTAAGTTGTTTTCTCTACATAAAATGAACTGTAAAATTCATAATGAAATTAGGGTTAGTCAGGACAATAAATAAAACTTATATATACGAATGGTTAGATACAACTACGATGAAAATTTGTTATTTAATTTATTTGTGTGTACAAACATATTTGAAAGATAATATATATTTTACAACAAGTATTTTTTGCTGCGTTTAAATCAATATATTGGTAGTTTCTATTAAATATTACAGGTCCCACTCCGTCGACGACTCCTCCTACTAGTACGACAACAATGACTCCAGCGCCCCTTACACGCGTTATTTTGTCAACAGATTCTGCACAAATATTGTTTACGTCGAGTGTTTCTGCAGCTCCAGCAACGCCGTCTATTAAATCAACAAATGCCCCAACCACCACATCAAGCTCAATGCCAGCAACGACTTCAACACCTGTGCCAACATCGACTACAACGCATGCGCCAACTACGACTATAACGCATGCACCAACAACGACTATGACGCATGCGCCGACAATACTGACAACCCCTGCGCCAACAATACCAACAACACATGCGCCAACGCAGGATATCTGTGACATATTGTGTGCCCAACAGCTGGGAGGAGATGCATGTAACTGTAGTAAACCAGGACTTCCGGGATAAATAAAAATAAAAATAAATTGTTGATAACTTTATACTGCTGTGTTACAAGATTAATGTAGCATTTCTAAGGTTTAAATTATAGCTCTTATAATATGTATCACGTACAGGCACAATACTCAAAGTCGACGTTGTATGTAAATATGTACGATGTTTAGTATATATTGTCGTGGACTCGGCCTATTTTAAGGTGACAGCTGTGTGTATATATATATAACAGAAAATACAAAACTTTAATAAGATATTTATATCGTCTTGTTTTTACTCAAAATAACCATTTTGTTGTACAACACGTCTACCAAAAGGTACTTATTTCGGATTGGATGCCTTTAGCCAGTTTAATATATTTGTACCACCACATATTTTTTCAAAAGCAATAGTTTATATCTGTATGTGCAAGCACGTATTTGTGTTTTATATAATTTGGTTTTTTGTGATGTGTTGTTCTATATTGAATTGATTAATTTCATTGTAAGGTCTGTATTTAGTTCTGTATAATATTATGTATTATACCGTCACAGTAAACCGAAGCTCAGTTCCTCCCATGTGTGTCTAATGTTCGTGTTTATTGTAACTTTATTCGGTAGCCGTAAAAAACAACAAAATCAAACAGCAAATCCAGACAGGATTAACGATTCAAAATATTTTACCTTAGGTTTAGTAAACATCGCCTTGCTTACTAGTATACGACTGTTATATAAATTTGTACTTCAGAGTCTGAAAATTCATCGAACCCGTTCGAGTGTGTCGTTCATTGAGCCTTTCTTAGAAAGGTTATAGCTGCCAATTTCTCATTTTTTTTCTTTTTATAACTTTCAAGATGTACCATGAACGACCAGTTTTAAAATAAACATCCTTGGATGTGTTTTCCATTCTTAATCATGCTCAAGTGCTTATCTTTACACGTGCAGGTCATGTGCTTGTTCATTCCACATTTTGGCCCGACATCTATGAAGGAGTCATTGGGCCGATACCCTAATCCTGACTGGGACGAGATATTGGACTGGTACCCTATACTTTACTGAAAGGAAACGTTGGACAGTATACCATTTACTTGAATAAGATCGAAGAGAATCAAAATTGGTATCCTATATTTGACCGTGAGATGTTGCATTGGTACCCTATACTTAACTGGGAGATGACGTTGCATTGTACTGGGAGGAGACGTTGTATTATAATCCTCTACTTGTCTCATCATACTAATATTTCAGACTTTAGACTCTTTCATAGTGTAAAGAATAACAAGAGACAAACAATTACAAAATTCATTGCAATATAAGGACAAGCTAAATACATTGTAACACACAAACACACACAGGTGTACAGCTACACGTGACCTAAATAAACAATTATGTAATTATCACTGTGAGAACATAGTAAAAAGGATGTATGTTATTAGATCTAGTTAATGTCTGACGTGCAGACGTGTTTTGCATGTCATATATTGCTAAATTTAATTGAAGTACCGGGAAGTAGTGTTGGAAAATGTGTCGTTTGGTTTTTGGTATTATTGTCTGTAACATTTCATATTTTAAAATAAGCCGTTTTCAAGATAGGTAGATGTATCTTATAACGTGATTTCATTAAGGACACTTTCCTCTACGCGCCGTCTTTTAACATCGTTTAAAATGGCATAAACGGAATAAAACTTGACTACCTTTCCATATATTTAATTTTAGTGTTGGCTTTGCATTCCAGCACAACACAGCACATGTTTCGTTTTGAATCGTCTTTCGTACGCCGTCCCATTTCGTAACTGATGTTGCTGTTTTATACTATGAGCCCTAAATTTTTTATGACGTCACGTGATCAGCCTTCTCTAACAAGAGCGATTATATCTTGAAAACGACGTCTTGCTACTATTATTAAAGCTTCGTGGTATAAAACCTACCTTAGCAGAAGTTTATAATTACAAAACATCGTCCCACAAAGACATAAATCATATGCATTTTTGATTAAAATTTAACCAAATTATGAACCAACTTTAAACTTTCGATAATTTTTCCGCTCTTTTTAGGTATTCATCAATTTGTTCTGTGTCAGCTTTGATCGTGTGATATAAACATATTAATCTTCTGTTTATCCTGGTGACAACATTTAATTAATACATTATATTACATATTCATATATTCAAAAATGTAATTGAATATTTTTTATATGTTATGAACTAATTTGTTCATATTTTCAAAGATAATTTTCAATTACAAAGTATTTATTGGAAATTCGATATGCAAACGTTGCTATCTTTCGTTAAAGTACTTCTGACGTTATCAAATAATGTCACTATTGATTCACCATTAAGATTATAAACAAAATTTTAAATTAAACAGCATAATAACATCTAGATATGCGCATAAACTTTACTGTAATACACCGTTTGAAATTGTATTAGGTTGACATGTAAACGCCTCTTAAGACATTATATGAATTAAATATAAATGACTGATAAATTTTTTTAGAGAACCATATTTGTAATTTCTGCGTACACAGGATGCTGAATATATTTTTACGATCTAATTGGACGCTTAAAAAATACAACGATGTGAATTGGATGCGCCGTTTTCAAGTTGGTAGTTAGATGTAGCCTATAGCATCCTTTCGTGTGATTTGTGGTATCACGTGATTTTATTTAGGGCACTTTCCTAAACGCACCGTCTTTTAACATTGTGTGAACAGAATAAAACGGCATAAAACTGGACCCCCTTCCATAAATTTATGTTACGTGTGGGCTTTGTAATCAGGCGCTTCACATCACATATCTGGTTTTGTGTCGTCTGTCTTACGTCGTCCCATTTCCTTTCAAATGAAGCCGCTTTCTGTGAGTTTTATGTTTTATGAAATCACTTGATCGGCATCACACTTTTCACCTCCTTTAAAGAGAGCGATTATATCTTTAAAACGACATATTGAGACGCTATTTAAATAAAAAATCACAACACATGCACCAACACCGAAAAGGAAGCAACACATGCAGGTAAAAACAGAAAACAAAAACATCAAGCAGGAGCAACACACGTTAAACCAGACAACAACAATGAGTAGGAACAACACAGATAAAAACAGAGAGCAACGTATCCAGCGGGAGAAACACACGTTGAACCAGACAACAACTAGCAGAAGCAACACGGGTAAAAACAGACAACACCCAGCAGAAAGAAACACGTACTGAACCAGACAACAAACCTGACAAAGGAAAAACACAAATTGTATTCCAGATAAATCACAAACTTACTACGAAGCCCCGAACAAGACTAAAATCTAGAAAATCGCAATGCCGCTACTCGTTTCTCGCGTTTCATTAATTAAACAACCCCAGCGGCGTTAAGGTCGAAAATATTTCTTAAATGTTAGTAATGTATTAAGTATAAATCTAGACGGTACCTTTTTAAACCAAAATGGTAGATTCATTTTAAAATATTTGTACATAATGAACATATCTTATATTGAACTACAGATAGACCTCAGCGGCTGCGTAGTTCAAGGTAGTTGGTCATCTATACAAATGATCATGTGCCTGTCAACACTTAGATTCTTGGTTCGAGTCTAACTGCAGGTAGGGTGTGCTTGACTATAAACAAGAATTGCCTGTTTTTCTTCCACTTTTCACCGAGTACCCCAGCTTCCTGGATAAAATGATATAGCTGAAAGTTGCGTTAGACACCATGGAAACGTACAAAAAAATATTCAACTAAGAACTAATAAAAGGAAACAATTTAAACTTAAATTAGCATGACGTTCAACTCTATGCCATAAACTGTATAAACCTGTAAATATTTCACACCGTCTCAGTGTTGGTCTGAAGGTCGTTATAGTTAAGAGTACAACAGCACAAAGTTACATTAAAATTCAAAATATTATTAAAAATTACGTGAAATTACAAGTTAATTTGAAAAGGGGGGCTTCTTTTATTTTCAAAAATGAAATTGACGCCATTAATAACCCATCTATCATTTTTATAATTGAAAAGGTATCTTCCTATAGCAGGAGAAAATTAATTTCAATCTGTCGGGTGAAATATTTTGAAATTTTAATTATACCTCCAAATAAATTAATTATGGCTGTATATCAGTATTTATTACCGCGTACTTTGAAATTTGATACGGCATTTTACTAAACAGTTTATTGATAGCTTTCAGATGAATAGAAATGATTGAAAAATACCCATAACAGGGACATAAAAGTAACAACGATATAATGGTCCTAGATTAGTTTGTCACTTTTTTTGTCAATTTTTGAAGTTCATCAACGGAGTTCGAATTCACCATGCATTAAAATGATGTGTTCATTAATAAGCGGAAAAAAATTAATTGATATTTTTAATTAAAAAACCAAAATGTAACTACGGATGGGTGATCACACCGTCATTATTCAAATTGTCATAAAAGTTCTTAGTCAAACAAATGTGAGAAACAGCAAAAATGTCTCCTAGTCAGGAAGAGCACCCAACATGTCTCCTACCCTAGAGAAACGCCATAGAAGTCTGTCACTTTTCCGTGTTTTTTTCGTTATGTATTAAGTTTGTTGTAGCGCTCGTTTCTATAGAAGAAGTGTGTACACGTACATTTGAAAGATGGTTGTAATATACCCTGAAATTACCTTCATTGCCTTCTATTTCTTGATGTGAGCCACGGTGGCCTAGTGGTTAATATAGTAAGTTGTCTTCTGCTGATCACGTGCCTGTTAACACTGATGTTACAGACTCGGAGGCAAAGTGTGCTCGACTCTAATCTTAACTGACAAGGTTTTGCCAGTTTCCTTGTACACGATTTTCTCAAGGTATTCCGGCTTCCTACCCCAAAACTGCATCAAGTGGCTTTTAACACAATTCAAGCAAACAAAAACATCTATTTCTTCAAGTATAGCGACCTTCTACCTTATATCGACATCTACTTTGTTCTCAAACTTTTACGGTATATGGCAACCGATTGTTTTATATCTTGGAAATCTGCTTTGTTCGCAAAGTATGCGTATTTTTGCGAACTTTTGCTTTATATTGCAGACATTTGGGTTGTTCGTTTACTCTATTTATTGCTACTAAAATGTTTGATGATAGTAAGCCATAATTTGTCAGAGCAAAATGCTGAAAAGTTATAATATTTAAACAATTTTGTTGGAAACTAATTTAAAAATGTAGTAGATTTGTTTACATTTAAAATCTACAAAAACTGGGCAACAATAATTTTTTTTCCAGAAAATATTCTCGCCATCTGAAATACAGAATCAATGTTAGAAATAGGTTTTCACTAAACCGTTCATTGTATTCAGCTGAAACGATCATTAGAGAATTATTTTAAATTAAAATAAAAATTCATGTGAACAATTTTAATGGTTGATTCTCCCGCCACAAGGGGTAATGCATTTTCCATACTAATTACAAGATATCAATACAGGTCAAAGTTCGACATTTATCAACCCTTGTTCTGCATGTTAATATGTGTTGTATGACGTAATCCTCTCACTTTGTTCAGTAGGGCTTGTAGTACTTCAAAGTGTACGGAAAATTGTTTCCTATTGTTCAATCAAAATGTTTTATTTTTTCCATAATTTGGAGGTTAACGACGTGAGCAAGATAAGATTAAATTTAATATTGATAACATGTCGATGAATATGCATAACTTTACAAATTCTACCACGTAATAAAAATGATTTTTAATTAAAATATTAACTTATTACAATTTAGTTGCACTATGCTTTAAAGCTGAATTTATCCGGGTATTTTAATAATTATTTTAATAAATTTCACATTATAAACACAGCGATATTTATTATTATATCTATAATTAATATGCACTATTACTTATCTGATATTCTTCGAGACCATACATTCTTCGGGACGGCTATGTGTCTGTAAAATGGCGTCGGGAATGCTCGCCCATTGTGCTCAGTGCTTTATCATGTTAAGATTTGAGTTATGAGTTGTCTAGAGAATACCAATCAGGTGATGCTCGTCCCGGAAACAAAAAGAAAAAGCAAACGCATCTAATTATCGTTTTATAAGATGCAGCTTGGTGGCAGATTTACATGACAATTGTGATCCGTTTCCATGCGCAAAACAACCCGATTTACTATGCTTAATGTATTATGCCCGTTTTTTCGATTTCAATTCGACCCTTACAGATGGCTCCGCGGATAACAATGTGTAAAATATCAACCGGTCAATCTTAATCATTTAGGCGCTTAAAACATACCGATAGCTATCAACATTAAGCGTTTTTAATTACCCATGTAGTTTGTAGACATCTTGTGTCTGGAATATGTTTTTACTCATTTAACATTACTTGCTCTCTGTCGTTTGAGTATGTTTCCATTTCCTGCTTAACATTAAAAAATAACACATAACTGACAAAGTTATAGAGCTGATATCACGCCCGAAAATAAACTAAATGTATTATCATCTGGACTATGTGCCACTTAAAACCAGGCTGACGTAATCAGTCAACTTTTCGCGTGACTATATCAGTTTCATAACTACTAAGACAATTGATGTTCATCTTGTTCCAAAGCATATAACTTTATATGCCACGGCTTTGTGTGGGTATGGTAGAGTAGACTTGAGTTAAGTACAAATATTTGCTTCCTGGGTGGGCCACAAATCGTTACAGCAACTGAGTGAAGGTCAAGAAATGTTTAATTTAGCGTCATGTTGTAACAAAGTGTTTTATGACACTCGAATATCAGTAGGTACATTGGTAGGCAATTAAATGTCCTGGATGTTGATTACTGTTAATTCTATCCATGAATAGTTTTTTGCTGGTTAAATCGGCCATAGATGTACAAGGCTAATCAGTTATATTTATCTGTTGCCCGTATGTCAGTTCGTGACCTAGCTGAACAGTTCTTTAAAAATGTTGACTGCATGTCAGCTCAATGGCAAGGGTGTGCATTGCTTATTAGTTCGTATGCTAACTGGACATTGCTGATAAGATCTGTATGAATATTGACTGCATGTCAGCTCAATGTCAAAACTGTATATTGCTTATTAGTTCGTACGCTAGCTGAACATTACTGATCAGTCCTGTTTAAATGTTGACTGCAGGTCAGTTCAGTCCCCTACCTGTACAATTGTTACTTAGTTCTGCATCCGTTGTCTGCCGGTTATTTCAGTGCCATAGATGAACATTGCTGGTCAGTCAGTTCTGTGTCTCTTTTGACTGCATCACAGTTCTAGTTACTGCACAGTTTCGCACACTGTTGGTTGGTTCAATTCATTATCAAGCTGCTCTTTAAGAACATTTCAATGTATTTCATCTCATTACACATCAGTTCAGTGCCAGGGCTGTTAATTGCTGTTCATTTTAATGCGTTATCGGCCCGTTGCTTCTTAGCTGAAATAAAATTACTTTTTGTTCAGTGTCAACTGAGTGCCTTAACTTTATTTTGTGTACTAATTGCACTAACTGTTCACCGTAAGTCGGTTCATTGCCCAGCTATACATTTCCGGTCAGTTCGTTGCTATATCTGCACAGTGATATATAGGATACGTATACCGTATACTTCCAGTTTTAGTCAGTTATACCTCAAGATCCATGTTTCATAAGAAAATCGGCGTTAATGTAATACCGGTCTTTGGTAGTCTATAGGCACTATAAACAGTTATATTATACATATTTTAAAATTATAAACATTTTTAGGAGTCTTCTGATGGTCCATTTAACCGGCCACTATGACCATACTGCCGCAGAAGTTGGCTGGCGGAGATCTGGCCGATAGAATACAAATCCCACAACTTGAAAAATTCCCATGTACCTGTGTCGTAGTGGATCTCTGCTGCCGACTAAGTTTGGATTATGTAATCATTTTTAGTTGTGTGAGTAAAAGAGCAGCTTCTTCTTATGGTTTTGGAACTCGCAGATAAAAAGGCTTCTTTTCATCGCCAAGAGATAAATAAGCGGTCGTTATTAAAGGAGAATTAAACATAATAATTGGATTCCTATCTTTGAAATTAATTTTTGAAAAAGCATAGTCTATTCGCAACTCATATTCACAAGCCTCAAAAGAAAGTTGTTCATAACGGTTGTTGAAATTTTATCAGTTAATTTGAAATACAAATAAAATATGCATTGAATTTGTATTTTGTTTTTTAATAAACTGTAAAATAATTGTAAAATATTAGAATATTTCAATATATTTGTATCTAATATACAGTATATATTTTTATTTAGAACTAATATAGAATATTCTGTAGAGAATGTACAGATTTACTATATTAAAACGCAAAGGTACGAGTTAGTACGAGTTGGTAGGGTACGAGTTGGCCAAAGTACGAGTTGACCTGCACCAATGTATGCCCTAGTTTGCTTGAACAGGTGAATCATCTAATTTAGTTCCACATCAAACTGCAGTCCGCTTAATTAAGCAAGTATATAAATTGTCACCTTAATTGAACCAAAAATTTATTCTGGTACTGGTGCGGGAACTTATAAATCAACGACTATATTAGTCCCAGACTGGGGTTATAAATACGGGATCTGTATATAACCTGAAAACAGACCCCGAAACAAACAAAAAATATAAGCCTAAAAACTTGGTACTACATGTACTTTAGAAGAAAAAAAAGAAAGTCTGCCTTGAATAAGCGTGCTTATCTTAGAACTAAATTTTTACATTATTTTATAATTACAATCATTGGCAATTTCATTAACTTGTTAATTATGTGAATATAAATCATATCAAAAATATTAAAGTGTCATATTTAATGCACCGTTATGTTGAGGATGGAATGTATGTATCTTAATTGGTAAAATTATATGATATCGTAAATTGGTCAACTGCGCATCAATCAGCACGCGCGTCCAATAAACCACAAAATATTCATTTTCTATCCCATAATATGCCAATAACAACTAACCGATATAACGATTGTAGACACGTGAAGATTTTCGTAACTATGTTTGTTAATTACCACAGCTAGACGGTCGTCTTAATTAACAAGTATCACATATATACAATATCTCTGTCTAATTGAGAGAAACTAATTTATTTCCCAATTAAAACATCATAATATCTTTCTTCGTGAGGGAATATGTCGAATTCAGTACATTAGTTACTGTAAAAGCATGTGCCAAAAATTGGCGCGCGTGTCGTAAAACAGTGAGATCTTTATCGACAGCCAGTAGAGTGAAGACAGGGCCTTTATAGAAGTGTTGTATTTTAGTTCAAATTTGACAGAAGAAATGTTTTTGTAGGCTGTAAACATATGTATTGGTGATAGAGATGTAATTAACGAGCTTCTGGAATGATAATTATCCCTCAAAATATATTTCACAGAACACACTTTCTTTTCTGTCGATAACACAAAATCTCCTCTACAAAAACACATCTTTTCTCTTTCCAGAAAGCAAAAAATAATGTACATGTATACTCGTTTCATTTTCACTTCAAACAATAATTTAAAAAAGACGTAGAGAAAAAAGTAATATGTAATTACCATTTAAAAAATATAAAAACGTCTTTCAAATAAAACCACACATGTATACAGGTCATAATATATTCAATTTAGTTTAATTCTTCGTTTTCCGTTTCTTTTCTTTTTTTTGGGGGGGGAGGGGTGTCAGCAATTTTTAAACTATATTGTGGCGTCCCGATTTTTTTTGTGTTAAGAAGCCCGAAATAGTTGTTTAATTCAATTTAGAAGCTTGATCATACAAATACATGTAGCACGAGTTATTGTCGTCGGTTTACCAGTATTATCCAGTCTTTTATTAAGTCAGCAGCTATTACCATCACAATTAAAAGTACACAACTAAATAATATCGCATTGTGTACTTGAAAATATAACAAATAAATTGCACGGTCATGGTTTAATAATAATTGGGAAAATCATTAATGTCTTTTAAATAATATTGTCTGATATTGAGAGATAATTAAAAATGAATTTTCAACCAGGACAATGCATCTATATTGAAACTATTTTTATTACTGATAGTTTTATGTATTCCACCGAAAAATATCATTTGCCTGTCGCCATCATACCCGTGATACCGGAACGAGGTTATCAATAACATCCGGAACCGTAGTCATGGTCAATTAAACGTTTGCATGGAGTTTAAAATTGAGATGAAAGCACCTGGGTGAATACAATGACTTTTAACCACTGTGAACAAATTATTATAAAACATCTCATGCAAGAAGTAAACGATCGTATTGTTATTTTTGACAACATCATTTAAAACCCAATAAATCGTTGATGAAATCGACTTTTTATGGTCTAAATTGTATGATTATTATCGAAAATTGTTTTATTATTAATTTTTCACATCAAATAATTCAATATTTGAACTTTTTTCTTTAGGAAGTATATTAGATGGAACAAAATGGTAAGAATTAATGACGATAGCTATATGCCCTTTAAAAATGAATATTTAAAGTTAACTTTGAAGTAAGAACCTGAGTTACAGCTATGCAAATATTTATTATTACACACAATAAGTATGGGAAATAAAATGAAATGAATTTACTGTAACGATACGATGTGATAGAAAATAAAATGAGGACCATTTAATGAGTTATGTTTCAAATGATCAGGAAAATATTTAAGGACATATGAATTTTCGAGTGTAATCTAGTCTAACAATGAAGGTAATCACAAAATACCGATAACCAAAAATTTAATAACTACAGCAATGGTCCTGACTTATTACCTGTAGGCATTGCAAAAACAATGGGGAGTTAAACCAGGTCTTATGACATGCCAAACCTCCCGATTCCATTACTGTAGTATGTTAGTTGGTTAGTTGACCAAAATGGATTTGTATCGCATACCACTAGTCTGTAATAGGTGTATCAAACAATCATCGTAGCACATTTACTGTAGACTGAATTTTAAAAAATGGGAAAACTATCTTCAACCATATTTTCAAATAAGATAGAATATTTTTCAGTTACATTCTTATTTCAGCACGAATGAAAGAAATCCTAAATATACTTCCAACAGACTTTACCAATATTACACGGCTCAAACTAATTGACTTTAAAAACTATAGAGCGCCCGACAGGTTCTACCTTCCCATGGGACGAGGGGTAGGGCAGAGTAAGTAAGCTTCAGCAAACTTTTAGGGTATTCCTTGACGCAGTCGGTTATGTTGTAGCATGCGACTTATAGTCTTTGTCATGATTTATTTGTCAGCATCATGCTATTTTCTAATATATAAGAGCATCGCCAGTGCATTTACAATTATTGTTTTGTAATTTGGAAACAAATATATGAGGTTAAATATTTTATGTATTCGATTTGATATTTTTTGTGATGCACACAAGCAATTTAATTAATATCGTGGTGTTCTAATACAATTGTTTTTGTGCTCAGGTTGTGTAGTTTTCTATCTTATTCCAGTAATGATTTTCTATTTTTTCCGCCTTAGCAACGGTGTTTTCCAATGAGGCATTGAGTTTTTTCTATGAATGCCACATTGATACATCAGCTGTATTCAGTCGTTGATTTAACATGTTAATCAAATATTTATAACATACCCAACATCTGGGACGAATTATTGAACTGTAATCATTTAAATTTTTTTTCTTTCAAATGATATTTTTTATTTTTACTTGCAGATATTTACCAGATAGAAACAATACTCTATTCCTAAATATAAACAGCCCCCAGCAAACATTTGGTACATGTATCTAGTTATCTTAAGTTGTTTTACATTTATGATAATCAGTTGTTTTGCTAAGATAACTTTGTAAATCGGTATATTGTATGTTTAGCGGTTGGTATATACTGGTGTATCTGCCGTAATGGAGGGCAATAAAGTTCTTTATCAGATTGTCAAATTATTTGTTATCGGCCTGATCTGAAACGATATGAGAGTCAACGAGAACAGGAATTTACTTTAAATTAAGATGAACGCGGAGTTCCTGTCGATTAGTTATATGTTCAAAACCTTGTTTTAAATTATCTTTTGTAATGCGAAACTGGAAGCATAAATCCAATATAGATTAAATAAATACCAAATAATACTAAACCACACAACAAAATGGCGAGGAGTATACTGTATAATAATGGAATTTTATTACACGGGACAGGAGTTACAAAACATAAAATTTTGACGCATCTGTAATCACTACATTGAAACCACCATTAAAAAAACAAAACATCATATTTCTTCATTTTTGGCTATTTACTGTAAACCTATTTACTGTATTATAAAATTTCATAAAATATGTCTAGCTATTGTCCGCATATTATGGACAATTTAATGTACTGCTGTATTATGGATTAAGGTAGTATACACCTTGTTGTTTTTGTTATAATGTTGAGATCAAAATTCGCGTAAAATCGAAGAAAATAGTTTGCAGGCCTTAGAATATGTTATAGAAATCAGAGAAACAATCGTTTGTCAAGTAAATTACCAAAGGCCATCAAACGGCGGGTGTGACCAGTGAAGCAGTACTAGACCTACAGTGTCCTTGACATAAAATTTTTACTCCAATAGCACGAAGGGTGTCACCAGTGAAGCAGTATATGCTCTATCTACATTTGTACTTGAACACCTTATATCACACCTCAGTTCAGAGGGGTAAAACCAGGTTTTTATATTGTTATACCGTGGGTGAGCCAGTGTGTTATGCCGTGTGGTGAGTTTTGATACACTGTTATATCATGTTGTGGATTTTGTTATATCGTGTGGTGAAGTTCCTTATTCCGTGTGGTGAAGTTTTCTATTCCGTGTAGTGAAGTGTGTTATACATGCATGTTAGTGAAGCTTGTCATACCGTTCGGGGGAGTTTGTTATACCGTATGGTGAAGTTTGTTATACCGTGTGGTGATTTTGTCTTACCGTATGGTGAAATACACACATACTGCATGCAGTATACTAGATTATCACATGAGGTAACAATACCGCCTAAAACGTCTTTGGTCGTATTCTTGCTTCGTGTGGTAATCTAATATACCACCCTCAATTGCAGGCAGTATATGAGTATAATACCGTGAAGTTTGTTATAGCACGTGCTGAAGTTTGTTATATCGTTAGTGGAATTTTGGTATACTGTATGATACTGTATGGTGGTTTGCTAACCCGTGTGATGAAGTGTGTTATACCCTTTGGTTGTTTTTTTTTTTCATTCCGTGAGGGGAAGTTTGTAATAAAGTTAGTGAAATTTGTTATATCGTGTGGTGAAGTTTGTTATACCGTATGGTGGTTTGTTATACCGTGTGATGAATTTTGTTATACCGTGGTGGGAAGTTTGTTACACCGTGCGTTAAAGTTTATTATAGCCGTGGTTAAAGTTTGTTATACCGTGTGGTGAAGTTTGTTATACAGTGAGGTGAAGTTTGTTATACCGTGTGGTGAGGTTTGTTATACCCGTGCGTTGAAGTTTGTTATACCCGTGCGTTGAAGTTTGTTATACAGTGAGGTGAAGTTTGTTATACCGTGTGGTGAAGTTTGTTATACCCGTGCGTGGAAGTTTGTTATACCCGTGCGTTGAAGTTTGTTAAACCGTGAGGTGAAGTTTGTTATACCGTGTGGTGAGGTTTGTTATACCCGTGCGTTGAAGTTTGTTATACCCGTGCGTTGAAGTTTGTTATACAGTGAGGTGAAGTTTGTTATACCGTGTGGTGAGGTTTGTTATACCCGTGCGTTGAAGTTTGTTATACCCGTGCGTTGAAGTTTGTTATACAGTGAGGTGAAGTTTGTTATACCGTGTGGTGAAGTTTGTTATACACGTGCATTGAAGTTTGTTATACCCGTGCGTTGAAGTTTGTTATACAGTGAGGTGAAGTTTGTTATACCGTGTGGTGACGTTTGTTATACCCGTGCGTGGAAGTTTGTTATACATCAGATTTGTTCAATCGTTTTAGTTATTTTTGTAGTTTGCATATTTCATTTGTTAGCCTTCTCATTTTGGATAGTCTATGGTTAATTTTTTTTTGTTTATTTACATATTTGTGCGGGACTCCACAACATTTATGTAAAAACCCCTATTGTTGAAACAAATATTGGTTTTCAGTTTTCTGTTGCATATTTAAATTAAAATTTTGAGTTGCATCGAAAGTTCTTTTTTCTTATTATCCGATAACACCGTTAAAGTGCATCATGTTTAAAAATACTTACAACTATATGTTGATTATAGAAATTTAAAAAAAAAACCAATTTGATCACGTGGTATAAATGTCAGACGTCTTGATTGTGATAGTGTAAACTGAAACCGTACGTAGTTAATCAATCATTTAATCGTTAACATAGTCGGTGATTATAACTACGTTATTATTCTTTGGTCGTCTGCTGTTCTCGTCAACGGGGGTGCATGTGAGGTTCTGGGATGGGGCCCTCCACTCAGATTTTAGAAATGAAACAATTCAGGGCTCTTCTGGTGCTTTCTGAACTTGTTAGGCATTTCATAAATTTACTACTAATAGTTTACTATTTTTTAAGTTGAAACAATACATTAGGCTAAAAATATTTTGATACAATACTTTTTATGAAAAGGGGTTGGATAGATTAGACGTGCATTTCTTACTGTGTGCTCTTGAATCCGAAGTTATTTAAAAAAGAAATCTTGAAAACTTTCTGTTATACGAATTATACCTGGAACTGACTGATTCTGACGCAAGACAAAACTTTGATAAGGTTTTATAATTTATTACATATAAACATGTACCATAATAATACAATTGAAATTAATCTTTATACATATCACAGTTGCGCTATTTATACATTTTAATAAATAATTTAATGTTATCAAAAGGAACAGCCCAGTCAAGCAGAAATACACGCTGTTGAAGGTTGCACTTTTATATTCATTTCTATCTTTTGGAATACCACCTGTAAAAGAAAATTAAAAATGCACATTAAAAATAATTGCGTTCCGATATAAATAATATTATACGGTTTAAACGGTTTCATCTTGACCCATGTTATGTTGATATATTTCATAAAATACTTTGCCCGTCACGTCAAGCATTGCCTACGAATTTTTCACAACGAAATATAAATGGGAAGCTCTGCTGAGTATGGCATGACAATTACTGGAAACTAACACTGGTTTACGATTTCACACTGTTCCGATGTATATCGTGTAAATTTCTGAGATTTTTATATGTAACTCTCCAAATACCATTAAATACTCAAAACACTTAATGATAAAACTATGAAATTAATAATACTACATGTATTAATTAAAATAAATATCAAAGATATATGATATTAAGGGATCATACCTGCTATAGTTTTCAACGATTTTTTCAGCTACAAAATCGAATCGGCAGTACAACAGCTGGTCTTTGCTTGAAGTGGCCCTTCTTTGTATTAAACGTTAATTCTTGAGACATACTTGTACATGGCTAGCTCAAGAGAAGACAATTTGAGAATGAACACATTTAAAATATCAGTTTTTTTCAGGCCAAAGGTCAATTGTTCTTATTTTCTGTACAAGTGTAAAGTCTTCATGGTTCTTCCTCTCTCTCTCTCACCGTCACTGTGGCGTGATTATATAGTCCTTGTGACATGAGGTGCATAGCTAAAACGTTGTTTTCACCGTTTGACTTCTTGATTTTCGCACGTTTGTTTTGGAACCATATTTTAATTTGTCCATCTGAAAGTTTAAGTTCATTTGCCAGATTTTGTCGTCTATCTTCTGTCAGATAACGGTTTGATTCGAATTCCTTTTTCAGACGTGCAAGTTGTTCACTTGTAAATGCTGTTCTAGGTCTCTTTTCGTCTGCCTTTTTATTTTTCTTAATTTTCCTTGATCTTGGTCCTTTGAAAGAAATAAAACTATTGTTAGGACAGGTCACGTATAACATACAAAAGTAATATTGAATATTGTCATAGCTTTATTTTAACGCATAAATGTAAAATAAGATTTGAAATTTACAATTATAGAAAGAGCAATGGTGCGTCAGGATACTGTAGTTTTAAGATAAGAATTTAAACCAAAAAAAAATTGGGCGTTGAAAGAATGGTTTATACACCTAGAGAAACGACATTCTTATTAGGATCAAATTCTGCAGCACCCGTTTGCGGTACAAAAGTTCAAACAAAAGCAGAATTTTATACAGATAGATATTAAAACGAAACATTTTATACCATGTTATTGTATACATGGAAGGTTTTTCATTTTGGAAGATAACGCTTCATTTATTTCAAAATGCATTAGTACATTACATTTTGTAAATAACTAACTGTGTCCATTTTGTATAAAAGTTGACCAAGGAAACTATTTCTTGTATTGTTAACAGCGATCACCCTAAAATTAACTGTAATTTATTTGTAGAAATAGTTAATGGGCCTTCACAGGAGCAAATAACTCGATTTATAATGGTGTTTAAATTGACACTGTCGGTCCGACATTATTATGCGCTGATAATATAGGAATAAAGCCGGATCCCTTGGGTCATTAGGCAGACCATATTTTCATTATCAGTCATTATTAACGTGTCAGGACTTATATAATTCTCCGCGACATTAAAATACTGAACTTTGGGGAAATTAAGCTAGAATTTTTCAAATGATTCTTTTATAACCGACTGTGTTAATTGATATTATATTATGTGAATATATTGCATATCTATACACTTCGTAAAATGTTAAACATAATCTTAAAATAATTTGTTGTATGCAAACGCAATTTTAAATTATTTATTTAAAATTAAAGTTCCACAAAAGGCATAGACATAAAATGCAGAATGTCTCAGCGATTAATTTTTTCCTGAAAATTATTTCTTGTTGGAAATGTGTACCCCTCAAGATGCTTTGGAACAATAATGAGGTTTTAAGTATACAATTTGTCAATATACAGTTTCATATTTTGACCCGATATTGTTTCCAGATATATGACACTACCACGTGTTTTGTGTCAAAATCAATCGAACGTTTAATGGAGTGTAAAATCTATTAACACTATACTGTTTATACATTTTATATTCAATTTAATGGCAGTGTTATCGACTTAACGACTATTACTGTATTGCGTTAATAAATAATTCATTCATTTCAATAACTAAAACTATTGTATCATCTGCAGTATTTTTAGTTCATGAATATTTCATTCAATGTACTAATTTTTTGAAGGCCATACAATCGTTCGGTTTAAAAATTGTTATATGCCCAACTTTTTGCTACAGTTAAGTATAGTTTAATCCTGATTGGAGAAGCACAATTTCATTTTTAATCCATCTCAACAAATTCAGTATTATGTTTACAATATTGAAAAATATATTTATTGTGATATGCACTTTAGTTAACATCTGGTGCCAGTATATAGTTACAATGTGGTCGTTTGAAAGCAAACAAATATTAAAACTGTCTCTTTTATTTAGTAAGACATTAAATTCCTATTTTGATTCCATTGTTGGTCAACCTTTATATTAAACAAATTCAATAAATGTTGTTCTTTTACATTTTGTTCTTGAATATAGGAGCATGTTTTAGAAATAAAAAATATACTTTAATTAATTGTTTCACGTCCAGCACATAATATCCATATAGATTTTAATTTCATTGCAGTTATAAATAAATGCATTGTACCTATTGAATATATTTTGAGAACAAACGTTGTTTTGGTACAAGGTTTTGTGGTAAAACATTTAAGCATCTTAATTATTGTCTTTCTAATATTTTTTCATCGAGCGCCACTGACGAGTACTGATTATCGAATACGAGTCTGGCGGAAGAAATTTTTTAACGTTGGTATCATTTATGACCTTTTTTGACTGCACCACTGCCAAAATTTAAAATTATTTTGCCATTGTTAAAAAAAATAGATCAAATTGCAATTTTAAAATTTATAAGTTTGCGATATTAAATAGAAACTAGATGTGTTATTTTTAAAGTCAAAAAATACAAAAAATAAAAAATTTATTAAAACTACTTCAAGTGAAAATTTCTTTGTATAATTACTACATGTTTAGAAATATACAAAATTGTTACCTGATGATGGTCTGTCCGAGTACCTAGTACAGTAAACCCAAGCAGGAAACAACAAAGGCCTGGATTCGCTCCCTGGTGAAACTGCTGGACTTGTAGAATCTGATGAATTGAATGATTTGTCGGAACCATTAGGACTAGGAGCCGGATTCTGTCGCTGAATTTCTGTAAATGCCGATTTGCGCTCAACTGGTTTAGATCGAACTCCAAAACTTGGTCTAAGTATAGCTTCAATCGAAAAATTTGTAAATGTTATTTCTTGGTGGTTATTTGGTGAATCTTCTGAACTTTCGTCGGTATCCATTATGTCTACGGATTCGTCTTCTCCGTCGCTTGTGACTTCCTTCTTTATTTGCACATTTCTGATGCTATCCATGATTAGAATATTTTGTATTTATTATAAAGTTGTTTCTTAAACAGTCAACAAATAAACAGATAAATAGTTTTCTCACTTCTCCTTCTTATTTCTTCATCCGAACAGTGGGAGGAGTCAACAAACCACGATAATTACCTTTGCAATAACCAATGAAATAATTTCCCGTATCACCGAAGGCGGAGCAAACAGTTGTTCATTTTAATGATAGTGATCTTGGTGATTGATGATATTTACAGAAATGCGTGAAAATAAACTAATGTCATATTAATCACAAAGTTTTCAATGATAATAATTATTATTGTCTAACTTATTGGCATTCTAGGGTTATTAAGGCAGCACATTTCGCGATTTTATTAAATACAAATTGATTTCGGATCAAGAAATTACATAAATCATATTTGATGACAATTGTTCTTCGATAGAACTAATTAGATTTAATTGTTGAAACTTAATTCGGTATAAATATAATCACCTCAATATAATTTTTATGTTCTGTTTTTCATTTTGGGTCAAATGAAGGTCTGCAGTTTCAGTTTTTTTAATGCAATCATTACGGTACGTTTTCCTTACTAGGGTAAATTAAGTCATTGGGACATATAATTGTTTAAAAAATCACCCTTAAATCAAAAACCAAACAGAATATCAAAATTCGTAAATATCGTTATAATTAACTATCTACTATGAATGTTCCAGAAATGTACAAACTAGTGGTATCGCATAAGAAACTAATACTTAGAATTTGAAGGGTGCAGTAAAAAAATAAATATGTATAATGTAATCTAGTTCATGTATATATATATATATATTTTTGTACTAAGTTATAAAGCGTTAAATATTTAACCTCAGTAACTTATATATAATACAAGAGTTATTTTTGGCTAGCTTAGCAATGTAAATTGTTTCATTATTTTTTATTGTTAAATCTACACTGACGACTTTATGACGCGTTAAAGTATGGTAAATAACGGTATCTTCCCGTGGGGAAATAATTAGTATCCAGCGACTTAAAAAAAAGTCGTGAAATTCACATATGATAAACTAAAGACTTGCCAAAGTCTTAATGTTTAAATTAAACATGTTCCTGAGGGTTACATACAGTAGACAACGATTAGGGATGATTATAATTGCGATAGGTGTTGGGAAATGTTCACGTAATTGTCATAACGGTAATAAAATGTTAAGGTGAATGATTTACCACTGGGAAGTGTATCTAGTGACACTTTGGACCTGTATAATGATATTCAACATGTAACACTGGTATTTCTCTCATCGCTATTTCCATTTTGATTAGGTTTATAATTAATAATAAAAACCATTTAACATCTTCGAACGTACAGTTTCTGTGCTCAGTAATGATTAATCATTTAAAAGATTACTATGAACACATTTTCAAAATTTCAAAGATTTGGTATAAAACTATTCATGGATTTGTTTTTTTTTTTTAATTTTAAAGGTACCCTATTCTTAGAAAGTCCAGAATAGTATATAGTGTGTGTACCATACAACATAGAATCAGAACCCCTGAATTGGAAGGATGACCATGCAACTCATGTTAAATAAAGAAACTGTTTTAAAAGAAGCATGATATCAAGACCATATTATTCCATTAAAAATAAATCATATTCAAGTTTCAGAATTTAGTAAAGAAAAAAATTGATTGAGAAATAATAGCTGAAGTAAATACCTGATTTTACTAAAATTAAATTAATAGATCAAAACAATGTTAAATAAATGAGATATAATGTCAATCTTTAAAATGTTTGAATTTTAGTTATACTGTATAATATGTGATTATAAATTTCCTCTATTTTATAAAATTATGTCGTTAGCTTTTATATAAGTGTATGTTTCGAAATATATATATATAACTCCTAAACAAGATGATCACAGTAAAATAAGCAAATTTATATAAGTACAATTATGCAGATATATATTTCTGATAGTAGCATTCGTATCAGGATGTCTTATGCAAATGATTAATTCTAAGTACGTAAAGGTCATTAATTAAACGGCACGTATAAGCGTGAACTAACAAGACAGGCGGATCTTTGATCATGTAGACTCTAACGGTCCGACTGTTATTATTAATGAACAAGTTATGAGGTGATTTGTACAAATTTGTTCTACTGATACCCATAGCTACTGGATTACATGACCTCGTGTTTGATATGCCGGTCCATGTGGCTTTTATATGCAATATCATGGAATATTACTATTACTATTAATCAAAGAATGCTAAAAACCGTAATATTAGTAAAAATGTATATGTTTGGTTATAAAATTTTTATTCTAATTATTTGTCATTTTTATCAACGTATGTTAATATAATATTATGTTTACACTTAATTTTCAAAACAATGAAAAAACTCAGTTTACAATAAGTAATTTATTTAGGTTTTAAAATCCAATTTATATTTCTTTAGCATTTAAAGTAATTCAAATTAAATTTGGTGCAATTTTCCACATTTTTATTGTAACAACCTCTCAAAATATTTGCGGCTGACAAGAAGACTGACCATGCAATTTGCACATAGTTGAGTTAACGGTCGATGTTCTTGAAAATTTCAATTTAGCATGTATATTTGTTAAAAAATATTATTTATAAAACAGATTTCAATCTACAAAAATATAACTATCATGTAATGTGGGAGCGACCATTGTCTCAGAACGCCTGACTTGAAGAATGAAATACGGTTTCTATATTTTGTATACTGCAGATTATTTTGTTACACATTTTGAGGTGAGACTCTATTATTTGTCTAAAATATTCATAAAATTAATTTCAATAGATAAATTGGTGAAGTATTTACCTTTAATTGCATTCAATCAAAATAAAACACCAACACGCATTAAAATGTGTTCAGAGCACGACAATTTTCCCTAAAGTTCAGTTCAGAATTGATTGCAAAACAGCTGCAACTGTCTGTCAAGCATAGATTTTCTTATAGGGCTATTTCGTTTTGAGCTTCTGAATCGTTATTATGGTATTCGACTGCATGTGTTCATGAGACAATTGTAGCAAACAATTGCAACATAAAACAACTGCTGACTCACTTATAGAAAGGATATTGCCATTTAAAAAATATGTCATTAACGTATAAAAACATTTAAAAACACAAATTTAAGGGTCTTTTTTACAGCACAAATCGCAGAATCTGGATATTCAGTTTATGCATATTATATATACTTTGTCTTATCCAATTAAGCAGAATATGCAGCGGTGAACGATATCTTCAGTGAAATTAACAGAAATTTTAAATATATTCTAGGTATAATAAGTATGACATTTGAGTAGAAATGCAGATCTACAAACTCATTTTTATTTTTAAAAAAATGAAATCCACTATTCTTCTATCGTCATTAGCATGTTATATTTATTTTACAATAGAAACTTTTCTTTTAGATTTTTGCCTATAAATAAATAAAATGTTAGTGAAATTTTCTCTATAACGTGGCAACATAAAATATATCATTATAGACTAGGATATATAGTATACATTGCTTTCTATAAATTATGAGAAAGTATGGCTGTAAATAAATTTACAATGTGCAAAAATGACGATGTTATTTTTTCAAAAGTTAAAAATGACAAATAAAGAAAAACAATAGCAACGCATACAGTGCCAATCAAACAAAAACAAGTTGTTCGGTAAATATTAGGATTAAGCTTCTGAAAGGAATATGGTCAAAGTTAGCGTATATTCGCTCTTACCTCAAAGCTGAAAACATCGTTATGATTTTATATGGACAGGTTGGATGATTATCATGAAATAAATTGTTCAACAAAGTAAATCGTAAGCCGATACGTCTTAACTTTTAATCCCGTTAAAAGCCAGTGATTTTGTGTATAATGGAATTTGATATTAGATTCTACACATTGTAGTATGTTAATTTCCTAATAGTGAAAACAGCATCACATGGTCCGGTGGGTTTGTGTAATGAAAGTATTATTCAGATTAACTTCAGTTTTGTTGGTTTTAATGCAAATTTTAAAAAATTATTTCTCATAAAAATGTATGCAACCCTACACCTATCTTTGTTTACATGAACATTTTGGATGACATGCATTTTTCTCGGTACCAGCTGTGGAAACATAAAAATGCACTTTCATTCTTTTACTGAGGCAATGAAAATATAAACGAAAGATAGTCTTCGTTCAAATTTTGTAAATTTTTCTTGGAACAGTCGTAAAAAGCAGAACTATAGTGATATGGCGTTAACATAAGAAATAATTAATAGCAATATTAGTAGTCATGGCGACGGGTTTTACTAATAGCCGATTTTCTGGTTTTATAGAATTTTCTTATAAAAGGTACAGAAAAAAGGCAGTTTATATCCAAAATTTTCAACACAAATTCTCTAATAAATATCGACGACGTCAGCTTTTGCAGAACTTTGTATTTCTTTTAATTTTGTATGGAATATACAGTAAGTCTCATTACGTTTATGTGGTTTTGTTGCCACATTTGAGTCTTGATTAAACAAAAGGTAGCATCCCAGATTTCCGATTCCCTAATTGCCGAATCCCATATTGCCGAGTCCAGTTAGCCGATTCCCAAATTGCCGACAATGAAAAAAGTTAAACTATATGTTATTAATGATTTTAGAAGAAAAATGTGTCGGAGAAGTTGTTTGTTAATATATCGATTTCATGAAGATTTTTGTATTGCTTCGTATAGACCTAATTATTTGAATTATGAAAAAAACATTAGATAGACCTATATTTTTTTTTTCGATAATTTGCCATCAAGCACTAGATTTATAACAGAGCATCTAATATATCATCATCTAAAGTTGGTGAATTGTCAGCGTCGAATAAGTGTTGTACACCACACCACTCTCATTGGTATCGTCGGATTATCGGCAGCTCTTTGACAAAGCATTTTACTCCAGCAAACAAAATGAGTGTCTGGAACGGTAAACTACAAAACCTTAGTATCACTAATGACATTTTATTAACGAAATTTTAGAAACTGACTTGGTATATTTGTTATTCCCATATAATAGTATATTAGCTGTTGTTAATCACAAAGTATTGTGTTATCTTAAATATATTTTATCATCAATTAAGTAACATATTTTAACAGTGTTTCAAATGCAATTTCAAAATTTAAAAAATAAATAAATAATAAATATAACAAAATCACTGAATTTGTCTTAAGCATCAGAACAATCATTTACAAATTGATATGTTTACACTTTGGTGACAAGTCATGTGACAAGTTATGATTTTTGTTTACACAACAGACAATCACCTGTCAATGTGACTTAGATGGAACATTGGGACACTTATCGTGAATTACATCTAACTTTCCGGGATATAATAATGTCAGGACATACGGAAGTCCAAAGAGAAAAAAAATAATATAGAAAATATACTAAAAAACAAACGAAATTTATTGTAAATGTAATACATTTCCAAGTGACTATATATAATAATAAAATTTACTTTAATTTAATTTACAACATTATAGGTTTGATATAAAATATGTGATCCTGTTATATACGTCCGCTATGTAGATAACTGCATCCTTCCAATTTAATATATAACCACAAAGAGAAAAGATTGATGAAATTACTTTACATACAACATAAGTTATTTTTATTTTAAGATATATAGGTTATTAAAGTATACTCGTCAATATTCTGTCGTCACGCTTATTCTGTTCTATTGTCGTATTGAAATATACAGCCAAGAAAACGAAAAACCTCAGATCTTACAGTATTGACCAGTCGTTATATCTAGAACTAGACAGAGTTTGAATACGAATAGCATTCAATTGTCCTGTGGGAGTGGCTTTGCAATTTTGTTTATGATTTTTATTGTCATTTAACCTCCTGTATAAAGTTACTGTGTTGTCTGCAGGAACTTGTGGTAAATGTCAATACTGGTTTGTATGGGATGTTACTGCTTTTCCTACGTTGTTGCAATTTGCCTGATTTTACTGCTGTGCTTGTGTTGTATCCTTTTGCTGTGATTTTACAAATTTGCCTGCATGATCTTCGTTGGCCGTGATGTAACTGCTTTGCCTGCAATGTCACAGTATGCCTTGACGTTACTGCTTTGCTTGCGTTGTTGCAGTTTGTCTTGATGTTACTGATTTTTCTACGTTATCGCACTTTACTGTGATGTTAATGCTGTGCCTGTCTTGTAACTTTTTGCTGTGGTGTCACTACTTTGCCTTTATGGTCTCCTTTGGCGTTGACGCTACTGCTTTGCCTGCATGGTCTCCCTGGACCTTGATGTTACGCTTTCCCTTCATGCTCTCCTTTGGCATTGATGTTACTGCTTTGCCTGCATGGTATCAGTTGGCGCTGATCATGATGTTACTGTATTGCCTGCATTGTCGCAATTCGTCATGATGTTAAAGCTTTGCCTGAGTTGTCGCAGTTTGCTATGATGTTAATGCTTCGGCTGCGTTATGGCAGTTTGCCCTGATATGACTGCTTTGCGTGCTTTGTTGCAGTTTTATTACTTATTAAATATAAATAGGTATTAATGCATATGGTGAAACAGTTTGGTGAACTATGCTATCTAAATATGCTTTATTTTTGTCTGTCAATTTAGTAACAACTTCTTAATTACCACTTAATTTTTGTAAATATATAAATGTGCATACTAGCTCTCTGATGCTAGCTATACCACTAATTTTTGGGGATTGGCTTATAAATGATTGCATCATTAAAATTTGTACTAATTTTCAAAATTGACCGCAGATAAGTTCATTTCCATAACTAACAAATAAAAATATTTGTCGTTTTACAAAATTATTTTTAATAAATAAACTGCCGGCAGCATAAAACAAAACAAACAATTTGTTCAAAACAAGATAATAATGTTTTCAATCTAAGTCAGTGTTTTATTTAGACAGTTTGTTTTTTTATATTTTTTAACATGAATGTAAAAACACATTTCCATCTCTGTCAAACTGACAACTATTAAGCCTCAATGTTACATCCAATTTTCTTAAAACAATATTTGTGATCTTTCGCACCTTGGTTACATAATACACATACAATACATTTTAGATAATATGTGATTTTACACGATGTTATATTTTAATTTGATCTTTTTTCGCTGCCTTCCTTTTTTAATTACAGAAGATTACGTTATAATGAGATGACACCGTAAACTACACAGTCTATATAATTTGTTAGCAGTTAGGATGAGTGTTCTAATATATATATTTTTAATGTGAATAATTTTTGATATTTAGATAAGCGTTAATTCAACAATCGTGGAGAACGAAATGGATTTAATTAATTTCAACTCTTGTAAGACTTCCAGCTATTCAAGAAATAAATTAATGTGTTCATTGGAGACCATGGAACGTGGAATCAGAACCAGTTATTTTGGGAGGATGATTAGTGATTATATGAGACAATATATTTTTATTTTAATGATTCTCAAATTTATAAATATAAAATTTATGTTCATATAAATATATGTTTCTGCTCATTTTTTTAAATTATTATCTGATGTTGAACAATAAGAATTAAAATAGACATTATATTGTCGAAGAAAATAATCATTTTTTAATATTTTGACATTTTATTTTGGTGTTAAATTAGAATAGAATAATTTATGTAACATTTATGTGTATTTATATATTAATATATTTCTAAAGATCAACGTTTGTCTGGTAATACAACCAGTTCGATGGAGCGAACGCGGACTCAGAACTCCTGACTTGGGAGGATGCATCGACATCACAATTGTAAACTTAAGAGGCATTTACTCAAAATAAATAAATAAATAAATAAATAAATAAATAAATAAATAAATAAATAAATAAATAAATAAATAAATAAATAAATAAATAAATAAATAAATAAATAAATAAATAAATAAATAAATAAATAAATAAATAAATAAATAAATAAATAAATAAATAAATAAATAAATAAATAAATAAATAAATAAATAAATATTGTTTCATATAAATAATACAATTCCTTGGCATATACATTAATTTTATAGAATTGTTTTGCGGCGAGTTTGTAAATTAGTCACATTCTGTGTATCGCTATAAAACTAAGTGATCAAAATATTAATCTATAATAATTGGTCGTCTGTCGTCATATTGCGACCCTGTAGCTGTGATGACACCCGATAAATTCGAATATTGCCCGTATTTTAGAGTTCCGATTGTGTGACGCATTGTTTTATCACAATCAGATAGTGTTTAATTAAATTGATTTCCGTTGGGTTATCAAATGAAATATTTGTGAGCTGACATAAATCAAACATGTTTCATGAAAAACATACAATTAGGATCAACTTCATTATTTTTAAAATGAGCTATTGAGTTTATTAGTTTAAAACTTTAAAAGCGTACCACTGTAAATGTACTTATTCTTAGCGGTGTACTAATATTCGCTACTAGTATTTCCAGGAAAATATAAATCAACTAGTCCCAGAGTATTTCCATAAAAAGCACAAAAGTACCCGCGAAATTGTACAAATTATATTATTTTTTATATGACTATAGGCCGAAATTTACTGCCGTTATAATCCGAAGTTAGATTTGTGATTTGTTGGATTAACAAAAAAAGCGAGGGTACGATTATTCGTTCTAATATAATTAGTTAAAATCTGCGAAAGTTAGTACCCAGGAATTGGAAAACATAACAGATCGGTCCGCGAAAATAATGCGTTTACAGTATTTATTTGGCCTCCATGTTATTCCTCTCTAGTTTTCATTGCATGTTAACGATTAATTGTTGATATATACATTTTTTTTTGGGGGGGGGGGTTAATTTGCGAAATTTTTTATCCAAAGAAACGTTACGACCCCAATAACTGAAAAGGTCGCTTTTACTAACTTTGTAATGATTGATTGATTGATACAAGGTCAAGGTTATCCAGACATATAAACACTTCTCAGTTCTTCGGCAATAGGTCGCTTTTACTAACGATTGATTGATTGATTGATTGATTCAACGTGGACGAAAACCTGTTCCAAATATTCCTAGGTCGACAACCATTACACGAGTTCATTGGCGCTGATGACTATATCCAGTCCCTGAAGTTGCGCCATTCTCACATAATAAGCTTTGTGGCTGAGTATAGCCGATCCACAAGATGCCTTACATGATCTGCATAAATGTATGATATACAGTGATCTTGAATTAAGCAGATTCAACCTCTCTATCTGCTGATTCAGGATTTTTGTATAACACATCCCCCCTTCTATATTTATTTCTCAGTATTTTTCTTCTTTTTTTGTCAGATGTGTATTACGTTCTATTATAAATAATTTGTGATGTTATATGTGAAATTGTATTCTTATACATCTCATCTAATGAGGAAATAAAGATATGAATGAACGAACGAACGAACGAACGAACGAACGAACGAACGAACGAACGAACGAACGAATGAATGAATGAATGAATGAATGAATGAATGAATGAATGAATGAATGAATGAATGAATGAATGAATGAATGAATGAATGAAAATTAAATAATTTTTGTATTTTTTTAATTCAAAGTGATTTTCCACCACTTTTATGATCTAAAAATGGCATTTTATATACAGAAGTCCTCAACGAATGTATACACAAATCTTGCCTAGCAGTAACAAGACATTAAAGTGTCATCCGGAAACACAATAAATTATTGTAGATATTATCTTGTAAGTATGAAAAACGTTGTGATTAAGATTTGAAAGAAGTTAAAAAGATTGTATTTTGTCCAACTTAATGACTTAACATCGCTATAACTGTCAACAAATAATTGGTAATATTCTTAAAACACGATTGTATCTGTGAGGACACGAGACAATGTTTGACCAGCCCCCGGGGAAGTTGTTGTCTAATGACCAGTTAATGTATTTGATTTCTTACGTAAAGAGGAAGAAAAAGAAAAACAGTCTTAAACAACAAATTACTGTCTTATTAGTTTATAATGTGTTCATGATTTCAGTTAACTGTTAATTGTAATGATGTTTATTTAAGAAGTTATTTGTAAGGAGGAATGATGCAGAAATAAATAAATATTTCCAAATAAATAATTACATCCGCTATTAGGCATTTTAGTTAGGTTGATAAGGAGCAGTTTTTTGGTCAATGATCGGTATTCTATAAATATCTACACATATGATACTATTCTGTATATTTATCTAACAAAGAAACATTTTGAATCTTTTTACAGGCTCTTCTTTAAATAAGAAAATCTTTCTACACGGTTTGGGGATTCTGGGGTTCCTTTTAACATTTGGAATTCAGCACTTCCCATACGTTCTAACAGTTCACGTATTTTTTAAATTGAAGAAGTTGTTTTTAAGAGGGGGGTGTAGGTTAATTAAGCTTCTTTTTTTGCAATGTGGTCGGGGGGATGGTGGGGGTATTCTATTTACAAGTTTACTTGACAACTATGTATAGTGAATGCTAAATTATAATTTCTGTGTATTAAAATATATTCTCACGAAACTTAATAAGAAACATGTCTGGTTTGTTAGCTTGCTGAAGAAAATGATGGAAACTCTAACAAAATGATAAATCAGTCGCCTGTAATCATAGCTAAGGAGATCACAGCAAAACTGTGAATTAATACAACATGAAAGTCAGAGATAGCGATAGATACACCACGGATTTCATGTCTAAGTCTGTGATTGGAAACATTTTATTGCGATAAACATTACTTTATACTGCACTGATGAAAGGCGAGTAATAAATTAATTTGACTCTTTAATTTTCTACGATTTCATCACAAATGAAATTGTTAACACGTTCAGAACAACAAACTTAAAAAACCCGTATATTATAAAAACTTAATAATATCATTGTGACCATACATGTTATTAATTAAAGAAATGTCGGTTGTATATTTTAGACAAACATATTTAAATGATTAGTAGATTTATTATTACCTCAATTGATATGTTGATTGATTGATTGATTGATTGTTTTTAAGTACAGTTAGTAATATTTCAGCTATATTTGGAACGTGACCAACACTTACACAATAATATGAGGGTACCTACAAATAAAACAAATGCATGATATTATTAATTTCAGTTTAAAATCTCGAATAAAATAAAAAATTACGATATATTGATTGATTGATGCTTAATGTCCGACAAGCAATATTTCAGTAACATCCAGTACGTTATCAGTTTAATCAACTGGATAAAACAACCGCAAAAAATATACTCAGTCCAAAAAGAAACGCTGTAAACTCGTATGCGACCATCTAGCTTTTCAAGCTAAAAAAGTGACTCATCGCTGAACCACATTCTTATCCAGTTCCGTTAATTTCATACACGAACGGTAGTACTCCATCTAACCCTTGCTCGATGGTGTTGGCGTCTCAGTGCTGCTTCGACGTAAGGTCTTTTTGCCCGCGATCCATGAGAGCTTTACCGATTGCGTACTGTTTGTGGTGATATTTTTTTGTTAGAGTAGGTTAAAAACCAGAAGTCGGTACCATTAATATTGAAAAGTAAAAAGTAAAAATGTAAAAATTCAAACAAATTTAAATAATGCCTATCCTAAGACCATCTTAACATACCTAATTCGTTTTCCTAGTGAGGATAAAAATTAGACATGTGATTAATTGTACATCTTCGATGACGCGACTTAGGACAAAGATTTGTCTAAAGATGTTCTTAGGACATGTCTTAGTCATAAGACATCTTCGATGACATGCTTGCGGCTGCAGTTTGACTGCATGCATGAACTCTTCTTTCGTTTGGTTCAAGGTTGATTTTGTGCTGCAACCTCACTATTTGTATATAAATAATGTTTAAATTTACACAATTTATAATAATGGTAAGAAAAGGAGTCCAAATTGTACAAAAACGAAGTTCCAAATGTTGTTAGGAAAGGTTACAAAGCATAAGTGGGTGCTCTTTATCAAAATTAATAATGTTAAATAAAAAAAATAAAATTTAAAAATGTAAAAATTAAAACAAATAAAAATTAGGATAATCCTAAGACCATCTTAGGACAGATATTTCGTTATCTTAGGATGGTTTAGGACATGTCGAAAACATGGTCCCACGTTACAAAAGCAAACAAAAGAAAATATATATATATATATATATATATATATATATATATATATATATTTAACTTCACAATTACTAGATATTTTTTTATATAAATTGATTTCTTTTAAACATGTAAAATTTTGTAGACAACAACAATACTCATCTATATGTTTACAATGAAAGACAAAGCTACACAATCGAAATATTAACCTTTGATTATTCGTGTAAAAGCTATAACATATTCAGGATGGCGGTTGTTTAAAACATTAAAACGCTACATAATAATTCAGAACCTGAAATTTTTGTGTTTAAAAGAACTTTAAAACATTTACAGCAGTTTTTTAAACTTTATTATAGCATCCAGTTTTTTGCGATCTCATAACAATTAAAGCACGTAATAGATACTACATTTAAAGAAAACTCCATCTTCAGAAGTCAGGGTTTATGTGTCCACACACATGGGGACACAGAAACCCTGACTCGCGAGGATGAGAAGACTCGTGTTTCTTAATCTAGATCCGAATAAACGTTTACCGGACACAATCGATTTCCGAGAGAAAACCGAGTTTGTAGTTACTGTCAGGATAAAATAGGCGATGAATTTCACTATATGTTCGAGTGTAAGATGCCACAAATTAAAGACCTCCAAATTAAATACATACCACTCTATTACCGATCAAATCCAAGCAGAGTAAAAATGAATAGACTCTTTTCATTTTGTAACGTTCCATTATACACGAAAATATCAATATTTCTTAGAAAGCTGATAAATTTGTTGTAATAAGTACTTTTATACATACATGTTTGTATGTGCTGTGTGTATTTATGTATTCTAGCCTATCTGCCGAATACGTATGATATTGTGATAATTTTTTATTCATTGTGCACGGTGTCGTACCTATTTTCTAATTGTAATTAAAATATTTTAAAACAAAAAATAAATATAATGCAATGTTCGGTTTGAGGCATTAGTCACATTTGCTCACACCGAGTTACGACCATGACATAAAATGAATTCCTTAAAATCCATCTATGTATATGCTATTATCATTTTATAAAGTACTAAAAGTCAATTTGATTGTGGTTACTAACATGTCTTACTGTTCATAGTATCCTATAGGGCATAAATTAACAAACACCATGAACACTATACTATAAAATGTGGAAAAGACGCTTATATGAGATAATGTCACAGAAAAGTGCAGATTTTTAAGAGAGCGAGCAAAGCGAGCCAAAAAGAAGAGAACATTTTGGGTTTATTTAATAATTATTTTCCACTGTAAACTGACAGGGCAGAATATTTTTGTCTTGTTTGCTTAGTATACAGTTATTTAATGTGTAACCAGGCAATAGATCAGAATATTTTCCCCAAGGTATCCAGATCAGCTTAATGTTCTATTGCCCGAAGCCAACGACTGAGGGCAAGAGAACATTAAGCTGATTTGGATACCGATGGGAAAATATTTCTGATCTATTGCCTGGCATTCAATAAATGTTTTATTACCTAACACCCGTTCGCATCAACAATATATTATAAAAGAAACAATTCAATTCAACTGTATTTTTAAATGCAACAAATGATAAATATTACCACAATATAACAAATTAACAGTTTGTTTTAATCAACAGTGAACGTGGTGAAGAAATTAAAAGTTAATTGTCAAGTCAAAACACTTCAGATTTTTCAAAACAAAAACAAAAACGAAAGTCAACACAATACATTTTGAATTGGAGATTAATGGTGATTATATATGTAACATTGTGAAAGACCATGTAATTCGGAATGTTTACATGTCTTTCAGACAGTAATCGGGTAGCCACTGTTTTGACTGGTAGTCATCACCATTATTACTGTTTGTGACATGGGAAAGTGATTCCATTAGTAAATGCTCTTGAGAAGATGTTAATTCTAACAAGTCCATAGTTTCTGCATTAAGTCTTAGTCTTCAATGCGTTTTAAAGAAAGGCGAGTGGAATTAATACGCAAATGACGCAAATCATCTCATAAATATTCATGCTTTTATTTGTCCAACCAAACGTGAGGTCAAAAAGTCAACGGGCAACATATCGCAAGCGGGCAAGAGATCGCTGTTCTATTGACCGAGAGAAATGTTTATGAATAAAATGGTTGAAAATAAATAATACTTAATAGAAAACAAATATGTATTGTATTAGGTAATAATACTACACTATAATACACAAACAATAATATTTACCTTTCTATACACTGTACAATATTTTATGCACAATACAATATTATACTCTACACTACATTAAGTAAACTTTGTTAAGCTGTGCTTATCTAGACTGTACTGTGCTGTATTGTTCGTTGTGAAGTGCTGTGTGCTGTGATATAAGAGGTCAGCAACTGTAGAGAGGTCGGTATTGTAAATATATGTACAGTTATTAACTAGTTGAGTAAAATACATGTGAAATTGTCCATACAATACGGTTATAGTAAACAGGGCCAATACGGAAAACAGGGCCAATACAGAAAAATGGGGCCAATACAGAAAAACAGGCCCAATACAGAAAAAACAGGCTCAATACAGAAAAACAGGACCAATACAGGAATGTCACTTCCGGTAATTTATATATAAATATCATTTAAAAAACAAACATTCGTTTGCATTACGTAAATTACAACAAAATTCTCAAGGAAACAATTACATTTTCATACTGACGGTCGTTCATATTTATCTTTTAATATGTCAATGAGAAAGCGAATTGGTTCGATAAATTTATATTGGTCAATGGTAAAATGGTACTTAAATTTACTCAACTGGTTAATAAAAGTGTCATTAAATGGTTGTTTTCATCATCGACGTGTATTGTGTTATGTTATTATGTCCTCGGAAAGCGCTATTGGGGCTCGAATAACTGTATTAGCCCTCGGCGTTACCTCGGGCGAATACAGCTATCCTCGACTCAATATAGCTTCATTTGGACATAATACAGGTCAAATATAAAACACTCATTTAATAACACTATAATATAAGAGGTCACTATTGTAGATATACGTACAAATATAAGAGGTCGGTATTGTATATATATGTACAAATATAAGAGGTCGGTATTTTAGATATATGTACAAATATAAGAGGTCGGTATTGAAGATATATGTACAAATATAAGAGGTCGGTATTGTAGAAATATGTACAAATATAAGAGGTCACTATTGTAGATATATGTACAAATATAAGAGGTCGGTATTGTAGATATATGTACAAATATAAGAGATCGGTATTGTAGACATATGTACAAATATAAGAGGTCGGTATTTTAGATATATGTACATATATGAGAGGTCGGTATTGTAGACATATGTACAGACATAAGAGGTCAGTATTGTAGATATATGTACAGACATAAGAGGTCGTTAATGTAGATATATGCACAGATATTTGAGGTCGATACTATATAGATATACGTTCAGATATGAGAGGTCGGTACTGTAGATATACGTTCAAATATAAGAGGTCGTAACCGTAGATATATGTACAGATATGAGATGTCGATACTGTAGATATATGTACAGATACGAGAGGTCGGTACTGTAGATATAGATATGAGAGCTCTGTACTGTAGTTATAGTTGTGAGAGGTCGATACTGTAGATATAGATATGAGAGGTCGGTACTGTAGTTATAGTTGTGAGAGGTCGATACTGTAGATATAGATATGAGAGGTCGGTACTGTAGTTATAGTTGTGAGAGGTCGATACTGTAGATATAGATATGAGAGGTCAGTACTGTAGTTATAGTTGTGAGAGGTCGGTACTGTAGATATAGATGTAAGAGATAGGAACTGTACATATAGATGTGAGAGGTCGGGTACTGTAGATATATATATATATGTGAGAGGTCTATACTGTAGATATAGATGTGAAAGGTGGGTACTGTAGATATAGATATGAGAGGTCGGTACTGTAGTTATATTTGTGAGAGGTCGATACCGTGGATATAGATAGGAGAGGTCGGTACTGTAGTTATAGTTGTGAGAGGTCGATACTGTAGATATAAATATGAGAGGTCGGTACTGTAGTTATAGATATGAAAGGTCGGTACTGTAGTTATAGTTTTGAGAGGTCTGTACTGTAGATATAGATATGAGAGGTCGGTTCTGTAGTTATAGTTGTGAGAACTGTAGATATAGATGTGAGAGTTCGGTAATGCAGATATTTATTTGAGAGATCGGTACTGTAGTTATAGTTGGGAGAGGTCTGTACTGTAGATATAGATATGAGAGGTCGGTACTGTAGTTATAGTTGTGAGAGGTCGATACTGTAGATATAAATATGAGAGGTCGGTACTGTAGTTATAGATATGAAAGGTCGGTACTGTAGTTATAGTTTTGAGAGGTCTGTACTGTAGATATAGATATGAGAGGTCGGTACTGTAGTTATAGTTGTGAGAACTGTAAATATAGATGTGAGAGGTCGGTACTGTACATATAGATGAGAGGTCGGTACTGTACATATAGATGTGAGAGGTGGTTACATATAGATGTGAGAGGTCGGTACTGTACATATAGATGTGAGATGTCGGTACTCTAGATATACTTATAGATGAGTGGCCGGTATTGTCATTTTCAACTTTTCGTATTTTTGCTAATGAAAAATCAAAGTTGAAATTACGAAGTTGCTGCATCCTGTCACTAAACGGAAATCTGGACACATTCGTAGTAATTAAAGGTAGCTTCTGTGTAATTTGCTGTATCAATGCGCTACAGTATTGAGGTCAACAGTTTGTGAACAAAGAGTGTGGTAGAATTTAAAATCCTATCAACTTTACATTTAAATGTCGCGATTTGGTCACATATCGGTAGGTAGGAGGGGCAAACATCTATATAGACTTCTCTAACGATTGAAGGATAAATATATTTAGGTATGCCAGGCCACTATATTGAGATGTTAGAAATATGATATTATGACACCATGACGTTTATACAAAAAGATTCATACATAATTAAATTTAATTAATCACCTTTTAGCAAGAAATATGAAGACTCGAATTAAATACACATTTATAAAATTTTTGTCCATCAAGACATTATTTTACTGTCAAATATTTTGAATCCGTGTTCTGCTGACATCTTAAAAAATTCCGGACACTAAAAACTAATATTTCAAAATTTGTAAGAATTATTCTATATATTCACCATTATCTTTAACACCCAGTAAGAAATGTAATGTAAACCAATAAAAGGAAGATTAATTAAGATCATTAATCAGGTAGATGACCTAGATATTATCACAAAAGGTTGTTATATAAGAGAACAGGGTATTTATTTTACTAGATAATGTAGTATATATATATTTAAGGAATATTTCGAATTTCAGAACAGGTTATACAGTATAACTTGGATTGGGTCTGTTTGCACCTCATAATGACCCAAACTAGGTTATTTAGTATAACCTGTTCAGAAATTTGAAATGTTCTTTATAATTTAATTTTAACGATAATACTTGACACTTTGAACGGCAAAACAGCGGTTATACGTCTTGGATTTATTTGCATTTTAACGGCGTAAGAATATGTGATATGACCAACGGAAGTTAATCGCATAAACTTCGTTGCTTCTTTCAAACAGGCCAATTCAGATTTCACTTACTAGTGATATATAATTATTTGATGTTAACCGGTCTTTTTAATATAAAAAATTCAAAGTATGTAGCATTGGAGTTAATTACGAAATCTCGATTCATCTTTTTTGAAATTTCAAAATATCAAACAGTGGAAACAACTATATATTGTAAGACAGTAAATTATTTTACCATGAGAATTTTACAGTTTCGACACTGACGACCCTATGTGGTCCCTTAATAGATATCATATGCTTCTTTTCCAGTATCTTTAATTGTGTTATAGGATTGAACGCTTATTTTTGATAATTCATCGATATATGAACGAGGGCGACTCACTCACAAACAAATAAACGACCGAAGGCAATGTGAAGAATGAATTCAAGACAAAGTGTACGTACTGTACTGCTAAAATATATTCTTCTAAACAAATTATTCTATATTAATGATATACAGTTTTTTTTAAACAAATTAAGTTTCCGTTTAAGCGATACATCGCTCAAGATATTTTAAATTCGAGTTTACTGGCATACTTTATTGTCTGAAGCATACACTATACATGGCCGCCATATTTTTTTACGTTTAGCAACGAAAAAGTAGTTCCCCAAAAGTTTTTCATTAAAGTATGAACAGATCTGGGAAGTACTGGTTTAAGGCCCTTTGACCAATCAAAAATGACTATAAACGTAAACGAATGTAAGATAAGAATTATTAACAAGATATAATAGTAACTTAACTGACAATATGTGTAAACGCTTTGTAGTCAAAATCTACTTCGAGGAACAGTCCGTGTAAACGCTTTGTAGAAGGCGCACTTCTCAAGATGTATCCGAGAGATATCGATGCGCACGCTTTCTACTACCCATTTGGACCAGTAATAATCATTTACTTTGCAAATATAGGTCCTTTGTAGAAGAGGAGTACATTCTATTTAAGATTTGCGTGGGTTCATTGTAGGCATTATTTACTTTTTGTTCATAGATATTTATAATGTTGGATATATGTAACGATTGCTATTACGCAATTTATCCTGTTTATCATGACTACCGCTGCTAGAAGCGGACTGTTAGACTCGTCCTATAAAATTGTAATAATCCATAAAATTGTATAAACACCAGGGCAGATTGCTGTTAAGAATGACTGAGACAGTTGTACGTGTAGGTAGGAACATAGAACGAAATCTATAAGTAAAGCCTAGAAGTTTAAGCGACAAAGCCGGTAGAGTTCAATTCACATAAATAGAGCTTAGATCGTCTGATGTCGTAGACTTTTCTCAGCCTTTCAAACCAGTTTGTCTCCAAGTAGCGCCGTCGAACATTGCACTACTAGACACGTAGAGGGGCCTCGGTGGCCTAGCAAGTGGTACCATTGCCAGAGTGGTCTGTCAACACTGAGGTTGCAGGTTCGAGTCTCACTGCCGGCAGGGTGTGCTCGACTTTAATCTTAATAAAAATGATTTGACAAGGATTGCCAGTACACTGGCTTCCGCCCAATAAGAAATGGACGCCATGATATAGCTGAAAAAAATGGATGAAAGTGGTGTTAAACACCATTCAATCAAAAAACAAACAACAATACTAGATACGGATCCCCTGTCACATACTAGTATACTTAATAAGGGAAGACTTCTAGGGCATATATAGCAGGAACCTGGACTTCGTGGCTCACATTGACTGTTTATTTCTTTTTGTTTTTCTATGTCGGACTAACACATTTACAGTATAAGATGCATTTTTCACTTGGGACCGTTAAATTTACCTTATTAGATATGCTTACCACTATCATTAAGGACCCTTTCATTTGTAGACAAGACAACGTACCTCGCATTTGTCATACTTAAATTTCATCATATTAATATCGTCAATAAGATTTAACTAATTAGAACCCCACGACAATAGGTGTCACCTAAGGGTGGTAAATTCTCTTTATAATTTAGACATAATGCGTATAAATACGACACTTTATGAGACGCGGATTTTATTGAAAAAGTCAGATGTGTGCCTAATTGCCTTTAATTAATCATATAATATGTTGGTATAGGGTTACATTACTTGAGATAGACGTTAATCTGTGTACTTTATACATTAAACACAAAATGCCATCCGATGATAAATCACACGAAAAATTAAATAAAATCCTTTCTCTAATTCTCAACAAATTGACACAGGTTTAAAAGGAACATGGTATGCACTCAAAGACTAGATTCACTCGGGTCTGCAGGAACGTGGTATGCGCCCGAAGATTTTCTCTGGTATTCAGAAACATGGTATGCTTCTGATAATTGTGGCATGTTTAACGATCGCTAGGTTTGTTCTGGACTGCAGAAACATTGTATTCTTCCATTATGTACTCGGGACTTCAGGAATATGGTATGCTCTAGAAGACTTTATAAACTCTGATGTTTAAGAACATGGAATGCTAATAACGATTAAATTTACTCGTGTCTGGACCTCAAGCGATGGGTTTCTGTAAAAACATATACATTGAAATATATGTACCTGGATATTTATACATATACATTACATACATTATTTGTAGGCACAACTACCTGTATCACGTCGAGACAGTTGTGTACATTCGTATCACTACAAGACGCGCAGCGTCGAGTTGTGATGCGTAATGTATGCAACTGTCGAGACGTGATACAGGTAGTTGTACCTACACTTAAATGTAAGTTTATCTAAAATTAAGAAGTATACAAAGAGCAGAACAAAACTGAATGTTTACAATTTTTTATTTAACATTGCCACCGAAGCATTTGTTTATAAAATATAGCCCCTAACGTCACACGAATTATGACGTCATCTTTCATTCAAAGAATGAAAGTCATTCAACAAATCATTTGTTATACCATTCATTGTGACATCAAGAAGTAGTTCCGACAAAAGTACATCTTGTATCACATATATACATGTAGATGATACAAGGTTTTTTTTATCACACGGGTTGTATCAATCGACATTTTTTCAGATTTTGGCTATTTACATACTTAAAATTTAGATAAAGTAGAATATCATTCGTAATTTTATATTACAGTTTGCAGTATAACAAACATAATTATTGTTTTTGTCAAAGCAAATATGTTTAGTGTTTTTTGAAGTGTTAATCTAAACAAGTATTGCAAAGTTCTCAAATCGTTTTTGTTCTGTTCTATTAAAGAAGTCTTAAGTTTATTGTCCTGCATAATTAAATCTTTAGAAGTCTATGAAGATGAAATATTTTTTTTTACATCTGTAGACTGATTTTCAGGATGCAGAAAATTGCAACAATTTTCAAATTAACAAATAAAAAAACCCATGTATAATGTTATACAGTGTTAATCATTTAAAATGATCAGAAGGTACCAAGTCTTTTTGCTTCAGTAGATCGCTTCAACTCATTTTAAACAATTTGTCAGACAAGTTGTTAAACACGGCACTTCAACACTCGTCAGCTGACAACCCGTTAATTATTTTTCCATCTTTTAATGAATGGGGAGAAATAATTGGCATCCATTGGTTTGTGTTATGATTTCTAGAAGAAAAAAAAGAGAAAATTAAACGGAGATTGTTTTGACAAGAAAAACTAACGTTGTTACAAAGTTCTGGTAAAAATGAGATAATTAACGACGTTATTATACAGATGGATATATCTCGTATTTTAAAGTCAATTGGCGTGTGATTGGGTTTTCTATTTTGACACGTGATTTATTAATTACACTTTTTTATTCGTTTAAAAGAGGACGCGACAATCCTGTGTACATTTCTTTCAAATGTTGTATATTGCAGTATAATCGATTTCAAACAAGTAGCGCGAGGAACCGTCGCCGTTAGTGACCACACACGACAACGAATTAAAAAAAAGCGCGGATTTCCCCGGAAGTCCGTTTTGATCACTTGTTTCAATTTACACGTTGGTGAACGCGTTTAAAACAATGGAGAGTAAAGAAAACCCTTCAACAATAACTAAACGATGCAGTTGCTCGTTTATGTAAAACAAAGAAGTCTTATAAACTTATCAGCGTGTTGTAGATCTGTTTGTGTGTTTTATGTTTAACGGCATATATCAAAGCGTCAGTTGTTATTGGAGGAGGAAGCCGGAGGCCCCGGAAAAAACCCCACATACGGAAGGAAAACTGGCAATCAATCTCAATTAAGATTGGAGTCGGAGCGTACCCCGCCCGCAGTGAGACAAACCCCTAATCTCAGTGTTTGTCAGAAAATGTGATCAGTAGAAGACGAACTACTTGAACAACTCGGCCACAGCAGCTCTGTATTGTAAGGTCGAGTTTGTGGTCATCCCTATAGGACTGCTATAAACTATGGTAAAGTTTGTTTTCATCCCCATAGGGATGATAGGAGTCCAGTTTGTCGTCATACAAATGAAGAAGCTATACCCTATAGTCCTGTTTGTCTCTGTTCTACACGGGTTGCTATGCGCTAAGTTCATTTTGTGTCTGTGGTCATCCATTTGAGGAGTTTAGCATCATCATATCCTAGTTTATCTGTGTGGTCATTCAAATGAGGATGCTATACTGTTTTTTTAGAATGCCACAACAATAGATACATGATGTCATCTTGTTTCACAAATCACTATAGACGAATACATGTTGTATATACTCTTTTATTAAGATTATTTACCGATTTCGATAAAATGGTACTAAACGCATTCTGTCTTCACTTATGGTGCATTTTCCTTTCTTTTTTTTTGTGGTTTGTTGAATTATGTGTTTACTTTTATTTACTGGTCATGCATTGTATTGAAAAACCTGATTACATAATTTTTGTTTATTAACAATTGTTTATCTTGAAATAAAATATGTTAAAATTAAATAATAACTGAAGTTGTTTACATTTTTTTCTTTTTGCATTTCCTGTAATTTTTCAGTTATTATGGCTTTTTTATATAAATAACTACACATGCCAGTTTACTCATTTCAGAAATGTAATTAAAATAAAGTAGAATCAACAAACACGATGTAATTTGTAATCGGTATTCCTTTTGACACAAGGAACGCGTGTTGAGCAGAGGGCATAACGTCAAAACATTCCGGAATTAATATTTTCGAACAGGTGCTTGGTATTTATAATATAATTACGACATTCTATTACACAATTTACTTTTACGACATTTCAAATCAATAATTGTAGAAAAAAATTAGGCATTTAGGGGAGACAAAATTTAGTGTAGTTATGTAAGCGTGAAATGTTATTATTGAAAACACGTTTGTCCTCTGGGGTTTATAACTTATTAACCTGACAGAAATGCCAAACAAGTGCAAACGTCTCACCACAAGTGTTTTCTTTCTACATTTTCTGCATTTCTTCTAATAAACACTTCCTATCTCTTTTCTGATCTTTTCTTATTTTCTAACAACGCTCAACAGTGGTTAAGGCAGTTCTTCTACTATTGATCACGTGGTCTGTCAACAACCGAGGTTGCGGGATCGAGTCCCACTGCGGGAAGGTTACACTTGACCCCAATCTTAATTGACAAGAATTGCAATTTTTCCTACAGAAAGTCGGGTGTTTTCGCCGGGTACTCCGGCTTCCTCCGCTAATAAAAACTGAACCCAATTATATAGCTGACAACTTGCCTAAAGTGGCGTAAAAAACCATTCAAACAAACAAACAAACAAACAAACAAAAAACAACAACACACAAATGTAGTGACCTGTTATATTAATATTGTATGATATATTTCTATACTTTAATAGTTTGCTTCAGCTAAGAACACGTGCTTTACGTCATAGAGATTTAACACCACACATACTCAATTCTTAAGCATGTTAAATAATTAATATACATCAGGAACATATAAATCAGTTATACTAGTCCCAGTATACATGTATTAGTATTAATGAAATATAAATCTGATAGAAAATACCTTAAAATGTTATACTTTTAATATCATTTTTTTAATCAAATTTTTAAATTAATTAAGCTGACATTGATATATAATGCCTAAATAAACAACCAGACTGTTATATATAATTTTGGTGTCCTATTTTTAAAGTACTTTTTCCTCAATTAATACTGTATGAAAAACAATTTAATTGCATATTTACTTCATCTACTCTAATAGAAAGAGAACACCTACATAGGCTTTGCCTACGGAGAACTCCCATATAGGCTGTGCCTGGGGAGAACACCTATATAGGCTGTATGTAGGGAAAACACCTAATAGTATATAGGTTGTGCCTAGGGAGAACACCTATATAGGATGTGCCTATGAGAACTTATTTATAGGATGTGCCTATAGAACACCTATATAGGAAGCACGTAAGACGAACACCAATATAGGATGTGCATATGGAACTCCTCTGTAAGAAGCACCTAAGGCGAACACTAATACAAGATGTGCCTGAGAACATCACTATAGGATGTGCCTAAGGAAAATACCTATATAGGCTGTGCCTAGGATAACACCAATATAGGTTGTGACTAGGGAGAACAGGATGTGCCTAGGAAGAACACCTATATAGGAAGTGCCTGTGGGAGAACACCCTAATAGGCTGTGCCTAGTGAGAACACCTATATAGGATGTGCCTAGAGAGAACACCCTTACAGGCTGTGCCTGGGGAGAGCACCTATACATGATTTGTTGGGGGAGAGCACCTATATAAGATTTGTTTGGGGATAGCACCTATATATGATTTGCTTGGGGAGAGCACCTATATATGATTTGCTTGGGGAGAACACCTATATATGATTTGCTTGGGGAGAACACCTATATATGATTTGCTTGGGGGGAGCACCTATATATGATTTGTTTGGGGAGAGCACCAATATATGATTTGTTTGGGGAGAGCACCTATATATGATTTGCTTGTCGAGAGTACCTATATATGATTTGTTTGGGGAGAGCACCTATATATGATTTGCTTGTCGAGAGCACCTATATAAGATCTGCTTGGGGAGAGCACCTATATATATGATTTGCTTGGGGAGAACACCTATATATGATCTGCTTGGGAAGAGCACCTATATATGATGTGCTTTGGGAGAGCACCTATATATGATTTGCTTGGGGAGAGCACCTATATATGATTTGCTTGGGGAGAACACCTATATATGATTTGCTTGTCGATAGTACCTATATATGATTTGCTTGTCGAGAGCACCTATATATGATTTGCTTGGGGAGAGCACCTATATATGATTTGCTTTGGGAGAGCACCTATATATGATTTGTTTGGGGAGAGCACCTATATATGATTTGTTTGGGGAGAGCACCTATATATGATTTGTTTGGGGAGAGCACCTATATATGACCTGCTTGGGGAGAGCACCTATATATGACCTGCTTGGGGAGAGCACTTATACATTTTTTGCTTGGGGAGAGCACCTATATATGATTTGTTTGGGGGAGAGCACCTATATAAGATTTGTTTGGGGATATAGCACCTATATATGATCTGCTTTGGGAGAAAACCTATATATGATTTGCTTGGGGAGAACACCTACATATGATTTGCTTGGGGGAGCACCTATATATGATTTGTTTGGGGAGAGCAAACTATATATGATTTGCTTGTCGAGAGCACCTATATAAGATCTGCTTGGGGAGAGCACCTATATATGATTTGCTTGGGGAGAGCACCTATATATGATTTGTTTGGGGAGAACACCTATATATGATTTGCTTGTCGAGAGCACCTATATGTGATTTGCTTGGGGAGAGCACTTATACATTTTTTGCTTGGGGAGAGCACCTATATATGATTTGTTTGGGGGAGAGCACCTATATAAGATTTGTTTGGGGATATAGCACCTATATATGATCTGCTTTGGGAGAAAACCTATATATGATTTGCTTGGGGAGAACACCTACATATGATTTGCTTGGGGGAGCACCTATATATGATTTGTTTGGGGAGAGCAAACTATATATGATTTGCTTGTCGAGAGCACCTATATAAGATCTGCTTGGGGAGAGCACCTATATATGATTTGCTTGGGGAGAGCACCTATATATGATTTGTTTGGGGAGAACACATATATATGATTTGCTTGTCGAGAGCACCTATATGTGATTTGCTTGTCGAGAGCAACTATATATGATTTGCTTGGGGAGAGCACCTATATATGATTTGCTTTGGGAGAGCACCTATATATGATTTGCTTGGGGAGAGCAATATGATTTGCTTGGGGAGAACACCTATATATAGGATGTTCCTGGGTAGAGCACCTATATATGATTTGCTTGGGGAGAACACCTATATATGATTTGCTTTGGGAGAGCACCTATATATGATTTGCTTGGGGAGAGCAATATGATTTGCTTGGGGAGAACACCTATATATAGGATGCTCCTGGGTAGAGCACCTATATATGATTTGCTTGGGGAGAACACCTATATATAGGATGTTCCTGGGGAGAACACTTATACAGGTTGTGCAAGGGGAGAACACCTATATTGGCTGTTCCTGTCGACAAAATATCCTATATATGCTCTGTCTATAGAGGTTTAAGCTATGGAGGACACCGCTACAGGCTTTGCCTAGGGAGAACACCAATAAAGGCTGTACCTACTTAGAACACCTTTCTAGACTGTGGTGTGCCTACAGGAAACACCTTCATAGGCAAGCCAGTTTGGCTTAGAAGAACCGTTATATTCTTTGCCTACAAAGAACACTACATTTGCTGTGACTTGGAAGAAAACCTATATAGTCTGCGCCAAGAGAGAAAACCAACATTGACTGTGCCTATAGGAAGAACACTAGGCTGTACTTGACAAAACCACCTACTAGTATATAGTCTGTGGCTACAGATAACTTTATATAGACGTTGTGTAGGTAGCATACATGTACGGATGTGTCTAGAAAGAACATATGTTGCGCCTATAAACTTTTAAATGCTGACCTAAGGATAACACCAATATAGTGTGTGCCTTCGGAAAATACTTACTTTAGTATATCGGATGTGCATATAGAGAAAGCCTTTATAGGAGGTATCTGCTGTATTAATTCTTTTGAGTTTATACTGCAAGAGGAAATAATTCGCACGTCTACAGAAGTCTATCACTGTAGGATTTATACATACCAATCTACTTTAATTATATGCAATAAACCAGGTTTTAGATTTGAATCGTTTTAAATGGTTTCTTAAACATAAATTACCTTTTCTGCGCCTCTCTGTCTTTTATCTTCCAACGTTTTGTTATTAATTACTTATAAAGAAAAATTTTTTCCTACGATGTCGGTTTTATATTCACTTTTTAACCCTTTGACCTCATGACATTTCACCTCTTGAAAAAAGCAAGTCACGTGATCGTAATTTTGTTTCTTGATTAGTCAAAACCAACTGGACGGGTGTTCGGAACAGGGTGGTAAATTGGCAATTCACCTTTCAAATTTTGTACTATTATTATTAGATTTTGCCGTCTGTTTGTTTATAAAATTATTTTATAGTGCAATTTAAGTATTGAGAACGATAGAGATGAGCTGCAGTTTGTAAAATTTTATATCAAACAACTTGCACAAAAATGTTTAAAAAAATTTATTTGAAGCACAGCGCAAATTGAAACGCATATTAACAAGCTGGATTTTTGCAGGCTTTTTTGGAGTGTAAAAAGACGAAGAGAAGAAATTTTAATTTATTTCTTTATTAAATACAAATTAACAATCATGTTATATACATGTTGATATTAAATCAACCTTTTTATTATTGTTCTTGGGTATAAAATTGTGTTATGTGATTGGTCAACATTTTTTATTTTCCAATAAATAATGTTCGTGGGGACATGCCCAGAACTTAAGCAGGAAACCTGGCAATCCTTGTCAAATACGGTTACAGTTGGGCACCCTGGTGTTGACAGACCACGTGATTAATATTAGATTACAAACTCCCTGTGATTTTCTGTTTTTGAAAACTCCCGCCGTCCTAACGCCATTTATTTATTGCTTTCTCTGTTTGTTTTTGTACATAATTGAACACCCAAAGTACGTCGGATTTGTACGCTGAATTAGGGGTTGAGGACTGGGTGTGCTTTGCATGTTTAAAAATTCTATGATCCTGCAATGGGAGAAGGAGTCCATGTATCAAGCTTGTTTAGCGTGCACCGTAGTTGACAGACGTACGGCCTAACATCCCTCACTGACCTATCCTATCCTTGGACCTACCATACCACTCGGTTGGAGAATTCTCGCTAATCGATTGTTTTGTTGTAACCCCACTCATAAATGTATAAAAAATTATTTATAAGTCAGCCTATTAATCAAGTAATCAGTCAATCAGTTGAAGAAAATGTTTTCCATAGAAATAGCTCCTTTACTTGCATTTACCTCTTGAAGGCGTAGGATTTATATGATGACCGAAATTTGTTATCCATGAGTAAATACCAGGAAGTCCACTAATTGTTGTATGTTCGTAGTCACAGTCAACGTATTCTGTATCGTAAAATAATACACTGTAAAAACAAGTGTTAATCATTTAACACAATTATTAACACCTTACCAATAACACTTAATTAACACGTTAAAGTGTATATAAAATAACATGTTAAAGTGTTTTTCTGTAAACATGTAGCGTTAGGCTTTTAACATTCTGTAATGTTAATATAATAACACATATGTTAAAGACTAAACACATGTGTTATTGAAATAACATGTTAATGTGTGTATAGAAAAACATGTTACACGTTAAAATGGCCAATAACACTTAATTAACACATTAACTGTGTTAATAAATGGAAAGTGTTAATAACTTAACACTGTGTTATAACCTAGTGTTACACAAATAACATGTTATTCTTTAATTCAGTGTAGGAAACAAATAATGACAAAGGTGGAGGATTTGTGGGATACGGCTAGGCCATCAAATAGCAAAACTAAACTAGAAAAACTAAGGTTTAAACTATCAGAATTCATGAAACATGACTTAAAAGGTCTTTGCTTTCAAATGTGGACAAAAAACTTACAGTATCTTTGATCTTCTGCTCTTGATAGTTATTTTGTGATATTTCTTGTTTAAACAAAGACAAAAATATCTGATACCTTTAATTTTAATTTACCTATAGTGATAGTCATATATCATAATAACAAACAGATCATATACTTCTATAGCACAAAATACTACATGTACATTGGAAATGTTAGATGTTTCAGTACAGTTTGAAAGCAGCTTAATGTCCGAGTAAGAAAACACAACACCAATAAATGAATGTACACAGTCGTGATTCTTGTAATTGTTTTTCATTTCTTCTTGACAGTTCATCTGAGAACTTAATCCAGTTGCTGGCTTTATTTTTGGTATAAGGATCACTGTCCAGAAAAATTAACACTTTAGGTGCCTCCTCCTCATCAGTCCTGAACATTTGTTCCTTGAGTTGATCTACACTGTGAATATCCTGTAATTGACAATATAAAAGCCATAAATAAAGTATGACAATTAAACATATTTCTTTTAATTTTAAATTACTAAAGAACTTGGCATGGTTTAACAATATTGACAGCATATCATCATGGAATGGTATTTTGCTTTAGATACAAGTCATTTGGCTTTCAATCATACGCACTGTAAAATATAACTCATGACAATACTTATATTTAGCTTTAATATGTGTTTGGTGTCATGTGAAATGGTTTATTCAAACTAATTTGGCTGTTACTGATCATTATGTCAGTGTTAAAAAATGACTATTAAACAATTTTTATAAGAATCTACAACTATAACATACATTCATCCACCCTTCAGATTAAGCATGATTTTATAACATGATTAAACATTCTTTAGTGGTGGTATTTCAGACAGACAGAACTTTTATTTTTTTATTCAATTAAATTCATTTAGACTTCAACATACCTGTATAACTCCCATGCAAGGTTGCATTTAACTCCTTTTCTTTTTGTGCTTCAGCATCTGCCAATGCATGGAATAATCCTATACTTTTATTGCTGTCTGGTCCCTATAAGTAATACATGTATATGATTTCAATTAACAATTTTTTAAAGAAATTTTTAGTCCTTATTCTATGACAAAATTAGAAGTGTTTATGACTGAAGGAAGTCATCAAAAGTATATTTTGACGGGAATAATCAAATTATTATTTTTAACTTTTTCAATTATAGTAAATTTAAATCATTCTTGTACACACTTACTATGCGATTACAAAAATCTTTTATAAATATACATTGTACAGTTATATTCCATATTATGCAGAATTATTTGTAACAGACACTTCAACAACATCAAAGCCGATTTGTGTTCAAAGCACATGTAGTTACATTCGGTCTACATTTTGTCTAGACGAAGGAAGTTTGTATTTGCACTTACATTGTGTAACCACCCGCCCCCCCCCCCCCCCCTCCCCACCAAAAAAAAAAATTTGGTCAAAAATATATTTGAAATGAGAGGAGGCAAAAAGATATAACTAATGTACTGTGATGACTGGAAATTGTAAAAAATAGTGTACAAGCACTGTTTACACACTACAGTACATGTACAAATACATTACATATGCACGGGTCCTACCAAATTTTTCGTTATACAAGCCACAAACTGTATGTTAACAGTATACACACAGAACTAACTTGACTAGTCACAGGGCATGTATGCACAAATTAATACGGACTTAATTTACATTAAAAACAAAACAGACTGTTGGTTATTTATTTTCGGCGGTTGTTGATATCAGCTAGATAATATAAACACGATTTCAGGACATAATTTCCGGTAAAAGATTTATTAAACGTTTTGTGCAAATCATGTTTGATCTTTATACATATATCGGAAATAATAACAAGCTACACATATTCAAAATGTTGATCTGTGTCTTCAGTAATTTTAAGGACTTAAAATAAAGACAAGTGTAACTCTCTGCCCGTCCATCTTTAAGACGCACCACAAAATCATATGCATGCAGATGCCAAGTAAATTATGTGTTAATTTATTGAAACAAATTTGTAAATACAATCGTATATTACTTACGGAAAAGAAGTTCTGTGGGCAGAATTGGTAATTAAACAACAGCTGTCGAGGAGAAAACTCTGTCTTTCGACTTTCAAACAAAGGAATGGTGCCAACAATTAAAATCTGCGCGGTAAATGTTAATGACAACATGACATCGACCACGTGATCTAGTAAGAACACATCAATTAACGCATCTTAATATTAACACAGGCGTAGTGGATTTAACACGCATGTTAATATGGTATTATAATGAAGCCAATACTGGTGTTTTAAACGGATAAATGAAACAAGATTTAATTATATATACGTCGAAATATTCAAAAATTGTATTTGTATGGATAGACGATTTCTGGACATACGCAGACGAAAAAGAAATGACTTGAACCCAAATGTGACTGGCTTATAAAGTATACTAGTAATTATAAAGATAGAAAATAAGTGTTCCTAAATCCCAACTACAATGTATTGCAATCAATTATTGGGGAGAAAACATTCTACGTTACAAACATATTGTCAGTTTTTAAAAGTTTGTAGCCGCCGATCAACGTGTGCGATAGTAGTAATTTTAAATAACACTTTAACATGTCTAATATGTTTAAAAATAACACATTGAGTTTCAATATTAACACCCCAATGTTAATCTATAAACGCCTGCATAAAACTTTTAACGCATTAACATGTTAAATCGTAACACTATTTTTTACAGTGTACAGATACGTTCATTTCTTATTATGCATTGCCAACTGCCGGTTTCTATTGGCAAATGATGATTCCCACTTCTAAATTTGCACAAGTAATACATTAAATACGGTGGCAACAATGAAATATATTTTTCAAAACAGAGATTTTCCTTAAATAATCGATAGCACAATGTTTTTGAAGAGTTTGAAATCTCGGATGACCATTCTTGAATGAACTGATCTTTTAATTTCTGTTCCATACATTTTTCTATCCATAAAGAACTGTATTGATCTTGCGATCTCCAAACATTGGAAAGGCCACAATTATCAAAAATACTTTTCAAATATAAAATCCATTTCGAGTTAAAACCATCATTATTGGAATAAAGAAATAGTATAACTTATATAATATAACTGAAAATTTATTTTCTTCACCATATACTAAACGACACAAAAATTTTACCATTCTTATTTTTACTGTCAGTGAGATGGGATATCTTGCTAATTCTCCATAAATAACGTTACTAGTTGTTTGTGGTTTAAGCTTTAAAATAAGTTTACAAAAACGTAGATGTACTTATTCTAAGATATCAAGTTTTTTTCAAACCCCACATTTCAGGGCCATACAAAAAAATTGGTAATATGGCTTTGTCAAACATATCTAACTGGCATTCGATTGATAAATTTTGTTGTCTACATTTCCTTAACAAATTATACATTGCTTTTGTAGCTTGGTCTTTCAAATAATTTCTAGTTGTATAGAAGGATCCACTTCTAGCGAAGAATACCCCTAAATATTTATAACTTTTACTATTTCAATCTTTCTACCACTCAGAAAAAAATCCTGACCTGTAATTCTCCCTTTTGAAAATATCAAAATTTTTGTCTTATCAACATTAATTTTCATCTTCCAACAATCACAGTAGTTCTTAAAACAATCAAGCATATTTTGCAAACCCTCAGCAGTTTCCGACACCAAAATTGTATCATCTGCGTATAGTAATATTAAAATTTTCATATAAATTTCAAGTTCATTTTCGAAGTTTTGGCTGATAAATTCAACGCCGTCGGCATTATTGTCTTCCAAGTATGCATGTAAGTCGTTTAAATACACAAATAATAAAACAGGTGACAGATTTTCACCCTGTCTAACACCTTTTTCAGCGAATATTGTTAAGTATATACGATTTCGCATCATCATATATATTTTGTATGATACGTAGAAATTTGCCATTGATTTGGTTTTGATAAAGTTTATGAAATAGGGAATTTCTATGAACAAAGTCAAACGCCTTTTTAAAATCAATGAATGCACAATGTAATTTTTTCTTTTTACAACATAAAAGTTCAAACAGGGCACATAATGTAAAAATGTGATCATTGGTACAGTAGCCGGGTCTAAAGCCAGCTTGGTTTTCATGTAACAGTCCTGTTTCACTTATGAAATCATTGAACCTAGAATTCAAAACTGAAGTAAACATGACAAAGTGTAACGGGTCGATAGTTTTTTTTTTTGATCTATCTTTGTTTTTATAAATCGGTATAATAATACCCGTCAACCATGTCTCGGGCACAAAACCGCAATCAAAAATCAGGTGAAATAAATTAACAAGAATGTCACTCTTCCAACAAATGATGATGAAATATATTCATTTATAATATCATCGTCGCATGGCGATTTGTTGTTTTTGGCGTTTTGGATTGCTTTATCAATTTCTTCCTTTGTTATTATGCCATTTAGCGACGTATTCAGATTTTCATTAGTATCATTTTGTACAACAAAATCATTTTCGCTATCAAATTTGTTTATGTTTAAATCTTTGAAAAAAAAATCAAATAACGGTTCAATAGATATATTTGTGGATAGGTTTTGTTCCCCTTTTCTAAAGATTCTCCACAATTCTTTTGAATTCTTCAACCTCATATTTTTCATCCTATTGCTCATATCTCTATTAAACTTTAAAATTTTCATCCATAGTTCTTTTGTATTGTTGTTCTGATATTTTCAACCAAGTTTTAAAAATATTGCAACCATACCTTCAGTCTCCTTAAAACTCCTTAAATAACACAGTACTGGTCATATGAATTCAGTCCAGGCTAACGGGTTTATATATCAACGAGCCAAATAAATACGTCTGCACAAAATAACTGTTTAAAATGAATTTTTTAATTAAGACCGTTCTTTATAAAAAGGTGTTTTCATTTGTTTGTTTTTACTGATTATTAATCAATTTAATGCCGTGCAAAACTTTCTTTTATGTTAAAATATAGTTGTTTTTTTGCTGTCCGGATACAATCATTCTGGATGGGTGCTTTTACTAAAACTCAAGATGACAACTTAATGACCCGATAAAGAATGCATACAATCTTTGTATTGCCACAAGGGATCCGATAAAACCAGATCTGTGAAATTTACATGTGATTAAGATTTTAATTGTATTGTAGGTAATGCACGTATTGAGCACATTTTCTTATGAAACCAGGTAATAACGCTGTGATTTGGAATAACATTTTGGAATTTTGGTAAAAGCTCTACAACATCTAATAATTTGGGTTCGGGTGCAGGTCAACTGTTACCTCGACCACTTCGTACCCTACCAACTCGTACCTCTACCAACTCGTACCTTTGCATTTAATATAGTAAATTTAGAATGTTCTTAATAAAAATATATATTGTATATTAGATATAACAAATATTTTAAAATATTCGAGCTTTTTACAAATATTGTAAAAATATATGTCCTGTCTTGTGTTTAATGGTTTTGTTGCTTGCTTTGTTTTTGTTAGTTTATTAGTGCCGTACTATATATATGATAATAAATAATAAAAAAATATAACACATTTATATTTTTAGTTTAACATAATTTTAGCCATTTTCATATTATGTCCTTTTTCATTCTACCTGCATATAATGCAAAGGTACGAGTTGGTAGGGTACGAGTTGTTCAAGGTACGAGTTGACTAGGATTCTTTGGGTTCAAATTTTATTTATTTATTTATTTATTTTTTTTTTTGGGGGGGGGGGTGGGGTTTAGCGCAAATGATGAGTCTTGATAAGACGTCGTACATTTTATTAACCTTGGTAAGTTTTATAACATATAATTAATCTAGATTTAGGTTTCAATACCTTTAAAATGACTGACAGTTTCTAAATTCTTTGCAGTGAGACCAGTACTGGACTCCTGAACTTTAAACCAAATAAATATGTACAGATAGAAACGAAGAGCCAAATAAGACTAGACATAAAACACAGATACGACTGCCCGTGTCGCTTCATTTAATCGGGTCTACTCGGTATATTCAAAGACTTTTATTTAAACGAACTTAAAAACACTAATGTTTATATTTTCCTTTCTTTATTAACGCGTACGTATTAATTAATGTTATGTTTCCTTTGTACACAGAGAGCGGTGGATCTAGACTAATGTAAACAAGAATAATTACGTGATGAAGTAATTTAAGAACTTATTTTATTCACTATCAATGTTATTCTTTCTGTGTGATAAATGAATAACAACTCTCTTTTCATTAAATTAGTCCATATTTATTTATTTATTATTGCAAGCCCTGAAAACCGAGTGCTGTTAATTTTCTAACTAATCAAACGCTACATTGAACATGAATGAGTTAATTAATTATTTCTATAAACCGAGACCGACATCGGAAAAGATATGTTTATTTAATGCATCATATTTACAAGTGCAGCTAAATAGAGATTCGTTTCTTTAATGATTTGAACATCTTGTACAATTATGTTATCGTTTTTTTACTACAACTAATTATGCCATTCTTTCCTTCTGCTGAAGTCGTTATACCAATCTGTTTCCCGCCATTCTTTTAATAATGTAACGAGATCTTTGTAACGACAGTTCGGAACATTTCCGATGACAGGGTATATATCAGTTGTAACCAGCAGTTTCTGTTTTTCATATTTACGAAGGAAACACCCGATGCCTGTTGAGAGGTTTTAACCACACACAAATCTGAAACAAAGAAAATTGTACAGAAAAAATAAATTAACTTATCACACATTTTCTTTACAAAGTAGTACAACCAGTAAAGTGTAGAGATAGGGATTTCCTTATACGGTGACATTCTGATATAGATTTCTTAAACGAAACTATACGTTCAAAATTTAGACAATTCAAATTTAAACTTGTTTGTACTGCGAAAAAACTTAAAACTAGTCCTTTTTACAAAAAAAAATCCAAGCTTCAACAATGTATGAGGGGGGGGGGGGGTGGGGGTGGGCATGTATCAATTATATCAGACTTAAGTAGAAATAGACAACGGAGCAATTTAACCGTTAGTGACCTATCATTATTTCTCAATGGATGAATGACGCGAATTTATCGTAGAGTTTTTTAACCCCCAGATCACGTGTCATCAGCCCCGGATTGTAAATTATAACATCATATCGCCAATTCTATATTATATGTTTGATACTGGTTACAGTAATTAATTATTCTGTAAAAGAGTTTCGGATGTACATGGATCTTACAATTTAATTAAAATACTCTCTCCTGCAAATTTTCGGCAAACTCGGAGTCTTGCGTCCTTTATAAAACGGTCATCAAATCTGAGGATAGGAAACTCATAGACTTTATTTTGTCGTTATTTGTTTGTTTCCTTTTCTTTTTTTGTTTTCTGTCACGAATCACTTAAATGTGATTTATTTGACAATAAAGTTTGTATTAATAACTGAAGATAGCAACCTATTATTACATCTTCATATAGCATAAGTTACTTAAGGGCAATCACAGAGAAGACCAAACGATACTGTATAAGGCAATAACAGAGGAGTCCAAACAATATGCAGAAAGGCAATAACAGAGGAAACAAATATTTTATTTAGGTAATAAAGGAGACCACACGAAACTATAGATAGGCAAAAACCGAGGAGACCGAACAATAATGTAGTAAGGCAATAACGTAGAAGACAAAACGATACTCGAGTTGGGCAATAAAGAAGGAACGAACAATACTGTAGTTAGGCAATAACCGAGGAGAGCAAACAATACTGTAGTTAGACAATAAAGAAGGAGGAACACACAATACTGTAGGCAATACATGAGGAACGAACAATGCTGTAGGTAGACAATAAAGAGGAACAAACAATACCGTAGTTAGGCAATAAAGGAGGAACGAAGAATAATGAAGTTAGACAAAAACCGATGCAACCAAACAATACTGTAGGTAGGCAATAAAGGAGGAGCAAACAATACTGTAGGTAGGCAATAAAGGAGCAAACAATACTGTAGGTAGACAATAAAGGACGAACAAACAATACTGTAGGTAGACAATAAAGGAGGCGAACGGGCAATATTGTAGTTATATGCAATAATTTAAAACAAATTGCATTGCAGAAAAAAACAATACCGTTGGTAGGCAATAAAAGAGGAGAACAATCAATATGCAAGTGCATATGACTCTACCAAAGACCGCTTCTTTCTGTCTAAACTTTTCATGTAACGCTTCTTGTAAAATATACCGATACCACATATTAAACAACAGACAATGATTAAAAGGTTTCTTCATCTCTCTTTCACGGATTGTAAGCGCAGCTACGCTTCATTTAGAAGTTTAACAGGCGTTCATGCGAACCATAGTATAGTTTACACGGTGATATTATCAAGAATGTCAATGCTTCTATTTTTTCATGTTGTTAACACATTTTATAAAATGCAAACGTAAAATAAAGAAAAGATTCAGAAGTACAGTTTTAATACTAAACATTGGACATTTTAAGTATAGAAACTAATTAATGCTGTCTAAATAATACTTAATTAATTTAACATTAAAATTCAAAAATTTTTTACATAAAACCAAAACAAACACACATTACAAAGAATAAATGGAATTCTGATATACCGTAAAGTGGGTATATATACAAGTCAACTCTAACGCAAAATCGGTCTGGTGTATGTATATAAGTCTACTCTACAAAAGTCTGATATAAAATAAAATCTTCCGTAAAGTCTGGTATACAGTTCGACACTAAAGTATGACAGAATCGACCGAAAAGTCTGATATACAATATGACTCTATTGTAGCGTAAAATCTAATATACAAGTCGAGTATACCGTAAAGTCTAGCATACATAAGGACTATAACCGTACCGTAAAGTCTGATAAATAATTAGAATCCACTGTACCGTAAAATCTAATGTACAAGTCGAGTATACCGTGGTCTTGTATACAAGACGACTTTACCGTAACCTGATATATATATATATATAATATATATATATACAGTTGGACTATACCGTGAAGAAAACGAAGACATTGAACACTACCTTTCAGCGGGTTTGCATATCTTCTGTAAAGTCTGTATTATTGGTGCCGGTTGGACTCGGGTCGGGTCGGGTCACCTTCAGAACTGGTCTTCAGTTATTTTATTTCTGCTGTTGACAAATAAAATCTGGTATACAAGCCTAGCCTACAAAAATCGAGAATTCAAGTTTGGTCTACAAGCAGACTTTGGAAATCTACTGTGTAAGTTGACTCTTACAAAGTTTGGTATACAAGTCGACTTCCAAGTTAAAAATGTGTCTCGGCGACATTGATGTTCCTCTGGGCAGATATAATTAAATGTGTCTCATTTTACTAAGTTCACTATAACTTTAAATGTTTGACACAGTCCTGCAGAATTTTGCCAACAAGCTTCAACAAAAGTACACCTTAGGTAAGATATGTAAACGTGCTGAAAGGAAGTGTTCAATGTCTTCTTTTTCTGTACAAGATAATTAACAAATGCGTCTCTAAATGCATGTTAATATGTAAGGTAAAATTTTGTGTTTCGGTTAAACTAAAAGAAAAAGAGTCCGCTGAAACTTCCGAGAGTCGTCCGTAGCAAGTGAAAGGTTTAAGTTGGCAATGTTTCTTGAAAATTCTTAAGACAGCTTGCATTGGATTGCTATTGTTTGAAGCCTCTGGCTACGAATTTTCAGAACACAATTAAGTAAAATCTCGTTCGTAATCAAAAGGTTTTCTTTGCTATCATAACAACACGAAAATTTACATGATTGGCTTAAACAGGATTTTAACTCAAAATGAGCTAAGATTTCTTCGAGAAATCGTGGTAAAGACAGGTTAGGGACTTAATGGAGCCCATAAGATTGTTTTTTAATTTTGTTTGAATGTTGTTTAACGCCACTTTCAGCAATTTTTCAGCTATATCATTGCGTCCAGTTTTTATTGGGGAGGAAGCCGAAATATCAGGAGAAAACCCAGACCTTTGATAGGAAAACTGGCAATCCTTGTCAATTAAGATATGAGACGAGCGCACCCTGCCTATAGCGAGACTCGAACCCACAATCTCAGTACTGACAGACCAGGTGATCAATAGTAGACTAACTACCTTAACCACTCGACAACCGAGGCCCCCGATCCCATTAGAATATCTAATACATGTATATATAAAAACATCCACCATTCTGTCCTAGGGAAGGACACATTTTTAAATGAATATCGAACCCACTGCAATAGTAGACTAACTACTTAACCACTCGACAACCGAGGCCCCCGATCCCAGTAGAATATCTAATACATGTATATATAAAAACATCCACCATTCTGTCCTAGGGAAGGACACATTTTTAAATGAATATCGAACCCACTGCAAACTAACATACCCATTTTTTCTTTTACCACAACAATTGTCGATCGATAATCCTCTGCCGTCGAAAGCTTTCTTTTGAGCGAAAAAAGGG